>OV884020.1:87162612-88412612 GCA_930367235.1 Sarcophaga rosellei
TTACTACACATTTCAAATCCATACACAATAAATATTTCAAAATAATGATTAAAAACAATCTAAATGAGTATTTAGAATTCACAAAAAAAAAAGAAAATTAAAATCAAAACAAAATAATAACAATAAAAAGTAATAAAAACAAAATCATTAATTTAATCAGTTCAATACAACTCGTAAATGTATGTACCCCCGTAGTAAACAGTGCGTTTTAAATGTAACACTTGTGTGTGATTATTCACTTGAATAACACATCGATTTGCATTTAATGGTGACTTTAAATGAAAAGCAACAATTTTAATGAGTCGATGAGTCGATAGCTAATCAATAGAGAGGTAGTAAGTGTACAGAGAGACCTACAGCAGACATTAAAAGCCAACAAAACATTCAAAGAGCCAAAGATTTTTATGTGTGTTGCTCAAGTAATTGCTTTTTTAAGACCCCCGGTAAAAAACATGACTTTTTTTCTGTACATTTTAAGTGTTTTAAAGATTTGCATTTTCCTGTTTTTTTCTTTTAATTGACATGATAAATGTCTTCAGCTGTTGCTGTATGCACATGTAGTCTTGATCCCCCTTTCATTTTTCTCTATTTCTCTCTTTGGCGAACTTTAATTTCTTTACATTGATTTGCATTTCAACTTTGATCAGCAAGTATTTGAGTTCTGTTCTGTAATTGTTGGCCGGGGTTTTTTTTATTGTATTGATTTTCAATATTTAAATTTACGTTACACACTGTATAAGTATGATGTTCTTGATCAAAGATCATTGTCCAACTATTTGTTGTGCAATTGGTATTGGATTGCTAACGCTGACATACGTGCTATTGTTCCCATTGTATGGTTTTAGCATTCAATTACGTACGCATTTGCATGAATAATTTTTTTTTTTTATTTAAATTACAATCGAGATGACAATTGTCAATATTTATTGTCCATCAATTGATTTTTATTTACAAGAAAAAAAAAACAAGAGTGTTTTGGAATGTCTTTGTAAAAGAATTTTTAATTTGAATTTCATTGAGTTTCAGGGCATAAATAAGTCTTTCAAAAATTGGCTTTTAGAAAAAATAATACAAATTTACCGGCTTCGAAAGGTTTAAATTTTTAGAATTAAAACTGTACGCTCATTACAGCATTTCACAATAGGGAAGACCAAAATTTTGAAGTCAATCACAGACCAACTCACATGTATAGATTAGTAATGTCAAACGTCATAACGCACAGAGTCTCTTAAAATTATATTTGCCTGCCAATATTGGTGATGTAATCAGTTGTAAGTAAAAACACTAGGAAAACACACAACTTCATAACATACACTATGTTTAGTAGTCATCAATCATAATGATTGACAATCATTTAAACTGCAGGAGAAGCAAGAACTATATTTGCCGAATGGCTGTAGTAACGGCATTTTGACAGATGATTGCAATCGCTGAAAGGCGTTTAACTTACTTAACTTACTTAATTGTTCATTACAACCCTTTAGTCAAGATTACAACCCAGCTTCTCACATCACTCGTGCTGCGTGCATTAATTTTATCCATGAGCAGTGTGACCTACAGATAAATGTCACTTCCGAAATACAGATTTGGGCAACTTTTCATGTCTGATTTATTGTACTCTCAGACTTTTTGTCAAAACACCGAAAGATATATATTTTTTCCATTTTTTGCTTTGTTCAAGATATTGGAGCCGAGGGTTGAACCACAAGCTTTCGTCTAATAAGCCCACACGCTGCCTACTAGACTACGACGACTTCAAAATGGAGTCACTCGAATCATTTATGAGTATTATAAGTACTTTTCAAAATTTATGAATCTAATTGAGTAGGCTTATGAATCAAACATATTTCGAATGGTAGGACGTTTGATGTCAACGTTGTACTCAAACTCATTGCAACCTGTACTTATAAATCAACGTTGTAGTGAGTATGAATGCATTAGAGTAGCTTAATTTCAATACTGTTGACTCACTCATACTCAAAATTTCATGAGCACTTATCAGTAGGGAATAAACGATTCATTATTCATTGTATTAAAGAAAACGCTTTACGATAATGCTGCTAACAGACGAAACGTAGTTAAATAGATGCTATCTATCACAAAGTATAGCGTGATATACAAGCTAAAGAAAGCAATTAACAAAGCCTCGAGGTTAACAGAAGAAATCTGCAAAACAATTACGTAAATGCATTAAAGAGTAAGCAACAGAAGAGCACTCAGCTCATCAAGCCGCACAGTTGTGTAAATTGTAATGTTAATGGTGGAGGTGGTTTCAATTAGTAGGAAGCCTTTCTGTTCGATGATATCAAGAAAGATATGATTTTATATCATACCCAAAATTAATATTTATATTGACAGACGGTTAAATTGAGTCTGTATATGTTGCCTCTTGCTTTTAATTATACCGGCAATTCACTTTACAATACTAGGATATTCGGGCCAGCTATGGAATCCGTATAGGCAATTCAAAAAGTCTTCGGAGAGAAAATGTTGATGATCCAACGTTGTTAATGTTATTTTGTGATAAAAATAGCCACCACTACTTTAGACTTTCATGATTTTTAAATAGATAACCATCATATTATGACAAAGTGTAGTTAAAAGCAGTCGCCGTGGTCTAATAGGTAGTGTGTTCGCTTATAAGACGTAAAGCCCGGGTTCGAGTCCCAGGCCAGACATCAAAACGCAATATGAAAAAAAAAATACTTCTTCGGCGAATACCTCTCAGCAGATTTTTGGCAAAAACTCTGAGAGTAAATAAGCCTGCCATTAAAAAGAATCTGTCGTTCGGGGTCGACGTTAAAACTGTAGGTCGCGCCACCCAAGTATAAAATTAAGGCACACAACATAAGTGGTCTGAGAAGCTAGTTCGTAGTCCTAACTGAAGAGTTGTAATGGCCAATTATTTATGTATGTATGTATCTAATTAAAAGTACCCTGAACATACAAACCTTCAGTCAGGACTACGTACTAGCTTCTCACACCACTTATATTGTGTGTGTGTTAATTTTATACATGCGTGGCGGTATCTACAGTTTAAAGTCGACTGCAAACGGCAAATTTTTGGAAAAACTTTCCATTACAATTTTATTTGTTTCAGAGTTTTTGCCAGAAATCTGCTGAGAGGAAGCCGACGAAGAAATATTTTTTATATTCCATTTTGTTCGAGATGTCTGACCTGGGGTTTGAATAGTGGCCTTACGTCTAATTATCACATTACCTACTAGACCACGGCGACTTCAGGCGTGTTCACATACATATAAAGCCTGAGTCTGTGATAGTGGTGTGTGATCACCATAGACGGTCTCGACATCTCCAGTGATATGGTATGGTATCATCTCTTCATTGAGCGGCAAAAAGAATCAACTGTTCTGACGACAATAATTTTCAAGTAGAATCTCGTAAAACGAACCTTAGTAATAGTGTTATTTTGTGTTAACAGGGGTGTTAACAGGGATGTAAGGGCCCGCTACAGAAAGCGTACAGGCAAATCACTAAAAAAATAAATGAGGTTCTGTTCGCTTAGTTATGTAAAGAAGATCCAACTTCTTCTTCCTGATGAAAATGGCCATCAATACTTTGAACTTCAATCATTTTTCAAGAGATAGGCATCAAGCAATGAGAAACTGCCTTTAAAATTGCAAAACCTTTTAGGGAAATGACAGCCCGAAGTTTTAAAATAAGAGAATTGACATCCAGCCAGTAAGTACACATTGTGGTTCATTCCTGTACAAACATTTTGCTTCCATTGAGATATGTTCTGTAACGACAATCTCAATTTTTCAGTTCAAAACAAATTGCCTAAATGGCTTGATATTTAAGAAAATTTTCCGAAATTAATTACTAGTTAAAAACACCTCTGTATTCCATTTAGACTGCATGTCATTTAAATGCATTCTTAATTACCTTAAACTAGATTCAATTGTATTTCGTATGGCAAAATAAATACAAACTTAAGAACACTCGTACAGAGTGCACAACGTAACTTAAACTTATAATCAGTCTTAGTCTCAGGCTTGTGAAAAAACAATAATAATAATAATAACAACAATAACAATAGTTTATTGCCTTAAACTACTTTTGACAGAAGATGGAAAAACTCAGTCTGGCGCCAAAATAGCAGAACAACAGCAAAAAATATAGAAAAAATATGAAGAAAAAAAAAGAAATGAAATGAAATATGAAATATAATAATAATTTTTTTATATATGGGTTTTTTACAATACAATAATAGCCAGCCAATAATAATCTCGTAATCATGTGCACATTACGAGGAAAAAAAAATGCCACTCACTTCGAAGATTTTTTCAACGGAAATATTACGAAAAAATACAGAAAAAAAGATTGAAAAAATAATCACCATTAAAGTTAATTTGTAAATACAATAATTAGTGATAAGATTGGTTGGAACAACAAAAACAAACAAAAAAAAAAACGAGGAAAAAAAATAAACAAAAATATTTGCAATAAAAACAAAATTTATTTGTTTATTCGCGTATGTAACGTAGGAAAAAACATTTCAATTTTTGCTACACAGCTGAAGCCACCGACAACAACGATCAGCAGCCAGCAGCCACAGCCACAGCATTCTTATCAGTGCGGCACACAGTGATTACAATGATCTAAAAGTGTGAAAGCAATTGTAAAGTGAACTCAAGTTTGAAATCTTATTGAAAGGCGAAAAGTGAAAAATTCAGAATTGAATCCAATCCAGCCCCGTTTTACTGTTTTAAAAAAATTAAATGACAACGCAAGGCATTTGCCCAATACCATGGATCCTTGAACCTTATCAGCGAAGAACCCATAAAACATACATACATACATAATTGTTCATTACAACCCCTCAGTGAGGATTGCGACCTAGCTTCACACACCAGCTATGTTGAGAGTGCCGGTCTAAAGTCGACTCCGAACGACAGATTTTAGAGTTTTTGCCAGAAATCTGCTGAAAGAAAGTCGCCGAAGAAATATTTTTTCATATATGTAGTTGGAGATGCCTGACGTGGGTTTTGAACCGAGTCCTCATGTCTAATAAGCCAACACACTACCTACTAGTCAGATAAAACATAGGAAATGGAAATGGTTCTCTCACAAAGAACCATACACAAAGAACTGATAGTATAATAAGAATAGCACTTGACTAGAATCCTCAAGACTCAAAAACCTGTTTTCGGCCAAGGTTCCTTGACCTGGAGACTTCTACTAAGATTAGTCTGACAGTAAATGAGGGCAAAACGAAGTATATGTTATCGACAAGTAGGGACATGCGGCGTATTGGATCTCAGATTACGGACGATAACTATACTTTCGATTATTCTGACTCCACTGATGCCATCAAAAAATGATGTGTGGATCACTCTTGCCAAAGGATGCTACTATGGTCTTAATAGGTAATTGAGTAGCATAGAGCTCTTTCGTACGCGTGTTTCTTTGTGGCGTAGAGGCATGGACACTGTTAAGCTCTGATGCAGCAGATTTGAAAGTATTTGAGAGAAATGTCCTACTTAAGATCTTCGGTCCAGTGCGAGTTGTCGATGAATTCCGCATCCGATCCTGTCATCGATTGCTGTGACTAACTGGCAAGGGCGCCCAAGAAGCAGAGGCGTCTAGAAGGATGTGTTAAGGCAGGCCGAAATACGTTAGTCAGGTTGTTAATAGCCAATTAAGTAAGTAACATCTGCAGACGTTCGATACACCAAAATCTAGGACAGTGCAGTCTTACATGGGAAGACGCAAACTAACAGACGTCAACATGATAAGACGGTAATGGAAAAAAGTCTTGCATTACGTGATAAATTCCATACAAAATATTGACTTTATTGGTCATTATAACACTATAGCCAGGATTACAACCTAGCTTCTCACACCACCCATGTTGTGGTTAATTTTATCCATGATATGACCAAGATTACCTCAAGGTTCATAACATAATTGGTCTTTACAACATTTCAGTCAGGGTTACAACCCAGCTTCTCACACCACTTAAGTTGTGTGTGAATTTTATCCATAAGTGCCGTAACCTACAGTTTAATGTAGACTTCGAATGACTGATTTGAGAAACTTTTCGTGGCAATTTTAATTTATTTATTTTACTCTCAGAGTGTTTGCCAGAAGACTGCTGAGAGGAAGTAGAAGGCATATTTTGTTTTGTTCGAGATGTCTGAGCTGTAGTTCGAACCACGGGCTCGAATCACACAACACACTACATACTAGAGTACAGTGACCAGTGTTGCCGTTTTGGTTATTTTTAACCAAATTTGGTTATTTTTTTTGCTAATGTGTAAATGTGTATTTTTTCATCATTTTGGTAAATTTTTTTTATTATCGTTAATACAGCAATCACTTCTTTAATTTTATTTGAAAATTTGCATTATAAACTTTGCAATCGTTAGGAAAGCGTTTTATTTCTTTATAACGTTCAATTGATAGTACAGTAAAAGTGCGTAATAATAGTACAAAAGGTCAAACTCAACAGGGTGTTGTAAGTTAAACATCTGATTACATATTTTTTATATATGAACTAGAACATACCATTTCGGTATTCTTTATAAGCTCATTCAATTACGATGCGACGTTTTTATTGTAAAACTGCTTAAGAGCTATCATGGCGAATTCATGTAACCGGTGGGATCATCTAAACAGCTGAGCACTTTGTTAATGTCAAAATTTTGTTGTTTTTGTGTGTGTTTGTTGTGCGTGTGCGTGTTGTTGTTCATTTTTTTCTTCTTCCTATTTTGACATCCAAATGGAGGTTTAACAAAACAAAATGCGTGTTGTTTTTGCATTGTTGTACTTGTTGTAGAGTTGCGGTTACCGTATTGAATTTGCCTTGAGAGCTATTTTGAAAATAGGAAATTTTTTGTGGAGATTAACGACACAAGATCGGACACAGGGAATATTTTATGCGGTGTACCACAGGGTGCATTTTGGCCCCACTACTGTATAGTACCTTAGTTTATGATTTTCCGCATGTATATAATGGCTCGAAAAGTATATTATATGCGGATGATTCTTTTATTTACGCTCACAACTCGGACCCAGAGAAGGCAATGGAATTAGTGAGAAATCACTTGTTAATAATTGATGATTTCTATCAGAATTGGGGCATCAGAATAAACACGGCGAAATCAGAGGCCATATGCTTTCGAAATGCATCGGGAAAGGCTCCCACGATGTGGTTAAAAAGAGTAAAACACTGTCTCTCTCTTCGGGGTTCGAATATTCCTTTCAAGAATCAAATAAAGTACCTTGGGGTAACTATGAATAAGTTATTTAAATTTAATCAACATGGCAGAATTGCCAGAGATAAGGGCATTCGTATTAAGGGCATGTTTCCGAAATTATTGGTGAATCGACATTTGAGTCAGAGGTGCAAACTTTTAATTTACAAGGTGTGTATCCGTTCTACAATGCTTTATGGATTTCCCATATGGTTCTCAGTCTCCCCAACAGTAATGAGGGAGCTAGAAATTTTGGAACGGAGCTGTCTGAGACTCTGCGTCAATGCAAATTATGAAAATTTTGTGAAAAAATTCTCGAATACAACTATTTACAGAAAGGCCAGAGTAAAACCATTTTCCTTGTACGCACTATAGTTACTTAGAAAATACATAGATCGTCTTGGGAGCCATCAGAACCGATTGTTGACAAGTGTTCTTCGAGTTCAATCCGAAATTAGTTGGTCGGATGATATTTACCTATCACCGATAGGAATTTTATATGAGGATATTGAGGCATAACATATAAAAAAAAATGTTTGGTTATTTTATTCCTTATTTGGTTATTTTTTATTTTAATTTTGGTTACAAAATTTTTTTGATAGTGGCAACGCTGACAGTGACTTCAGGTTTTGCTATCTTATCGTTTAAAAGTACAAGTTGCAGTTACTTCATGCTGGATACAGTTTAAGGTCTCTCTCATACGCAACCAATCAATCAGAGCTTTTGGTTGCATCAAACCACTGTGCCTTGGTATTTTCAGCACACTTGCACTTTTAGCATCAGTGGTGGCGTATGAGTAACCAAAAAAAAAGAACAACAAAAACAAAAACAAACACAAAAAGTTAATAATCGAGTACGTGTTTGTTTGTTGTAGTTCGTATATGCGAGTGTTTAATCTATTTTCAATTGTTTATTTTTGTTGTTGTTGTTGCAGTTATTTTTACAAATACGTTCCAATGTTTAACTTTTACTTAGTTTTTATTGTTGTTGTTGTTGTTGTTGCTCTTGTGTGGCATTTAATCTGAACTGCAGCAACAACAACAACAACGTCAATAAAATTGTTTTTTTTATTTCATTTCGATTTCTGATTGAAAATTTTTTGTTGACTCAGCTGCCAAGCGATCTTCTATGTTGTGCTGCTGTATGAGAGAGTGGCGTCATCGTCTCGATCACCATCGTCAACATCAACATCATCATGATCATGATCAATATTGTCATTATTTTGTTCAGCTGTTATGGCCGATGGTCATTAGTTTTTTGAATTTTTAAACACTTAACGGAGGTAGTAGAGTAGACAGAGTACAGAGTACACACAGTGATTTAGTGTTTGGGTGGTAAAAAATAAGTTTTTTTGTTGTTGTTTTGCTGTTAAAGTTCTTATTTTCAATTAAATAGGCCTTCAGTAACAAATTAAGAAATAATTTTATGCGAATGGATTTTGAGTTGGAATACACAATACACGTGAAGTGAGTGGTAAATGTTCAGTTTTAAACACGGCAAACTAATTCCATGAAATTGTTGTTCATAAGCAAACATTCACGAAGTCCACGAAGTTCAATTACCTCTTCAGATACCCCATATACATACAAACATACATGCATAACATATGCCATGAGTTCTTCGATGGACATTACGATGATGTCATTATTATGGATTTAATTTTTCACGCCAGTGGAATATGATTTAAAAAATTTTTTTCTCTTCATTTTACAAAATGATTGATTTCTCCTTTAAATGCCGTTGTTGTTGTTTATTTTTGCATTTTGCAATTTTGTAAACAGAAATAAAAATATAAAAAAAAATGCAAAAAATTCAATATTTATTGAAGAATAACAAAAAATAAACAAAAAAAAAAGAGAAAAAATAGTGTCCAAGTAAATAAATATTTTCTGTTGATTTTGTAATTTCCATTAAAAAAAAATACAGAAATCTCACCTTAGTTTAAACAGGTGTGTTTAAAAGCAAATTTAATTTAATTTTTGCGAACAAACAATTCAATTCACACTGCATTGTAATTTTTTTCAACTTTTAACACTTTAGTGTCGTAAGTCGGTCTTCACTTAATTTTTTTTTCTTTTCTTTTTTTACTACTTCAGTTATCGATTTATTTTCTTTGCTTTTTTATAAAAATAGTCTACAGGAAGAGTAAAAATATTCGCATTAATGTTCATTAAATATTAAAAATATATAAAGAAGGCAAAAATAAAATAAATTTTTATTTATTTAAATGGCCACAGCAACAATGATCATGCTGTCAACGTGTGGATCACTAGAATGCTGAAGACATACGTACGTAAATGAAGCAAAATTGAAAATTGAGTCGTTTAACCCATTCAAAAGAGAGCTAAATTGAGTGTTGTATAACTTTTCAATCAATTAATCTGATTAATGAGAATGCCACGTATACAATTTTCCTTTTACAAACACCCTATACAGAAAAACCTCTGTGCTGTTAATAGGTTTGCCAGATTCCGATTCGCAAAAAGCTGGACATTGGGTTTTAAAAAGCTGGACAAAACAAAAAAAAAGCTGGACTTAAAAAATACCAACAAAAACAAAGACGATCTATAGCTGGTAATTGTGACTGCCACCTCGTTGGAATATGTCTTAAAAATTCTTTATATTCGATACCAGCAAACTAAAAACATTGTTTTCAGTTCTCAGTGGTCATCGCCAATGAACTAAACTCTTTGAATATGTTTATAACAATGTTTTTATGTCAACAGATAAAGCATTCAGTAATTTTTTCACGCAATTGTTAATAATATGACAGTTACAATTTGCTTTAATAATTTGCTTGATGTCTCATTCAATTTTTGATAAACCGAGTTGTGAATACCGTAGTTGACTGCAGCATTATAAGCACTATATGCTGTTATTTGTTTTATTTCTAAATCACAATCTTTAGTTATTCTCATTATATTTGAAAATATATCCGTTGTATTTTCATACGGATCACTGTAAAATTCTAAAACTCGTTTACGAATTCCATGTCCGTCATCAAAATATTGATAGAAGAGGGAAATCATAACTAAGTTGTATAACAAATGTACAATCAGTGTTGGCTAACATGATTTGACAAAGATAACATGAAAATTATTGCCCAAGTTATTGCAGTGTACTAAAAAAAATTCTATTTAGCTGGACAAATTAAATTTTAGCTTGAAACTGGACAAGCATCAAAAAAGCTGGACAATCCAGCCAAGTCCAGCCAGGCTGGCAACCCTAGCTGTTAAGACTTTCTATGCAACTTCTTCAACTTTTTATTGATGTAAAGTATTTTCCAAAAAATTTAAATTAGAACTTTTTCGATAACAAAACCAAGGCAACAAGCAAGCAGCAGATGCTGCCTTTAAACAACTTAAACAGCAATTAGATATCATGGATCTAAAGAGGACATTTCTAGCATCTACAGTGAGCGTCAAAAAAAACTTGTACATTAACAAAAAGATACATTAATCAATTGGTGTGAGAAGAAGGTGGTTGTCGCATATAAAGGGTTGCAATGACCAATTAAGTAAGTAATTGCAGTTTATAAGTAAAGCACGATGTTACTAACAGATTTTAAACAATTAAAGAGCCAAGTTCTATTATGACAAGTGCAGAATTAACTCTATAAATCACTAATTTTACCCAACTATGTGATGTTGAAAAGTGTACACTAAGAAATAAAGATGGTTCCGCGTTTGTAGTGTTCAGGAGAAAAATTCTTCTTTTGGTTCTACGGCCCCATAGCTGCTGATAATAATTTACGAATTATATTCAGTCAAAGGAAAAGTCTACATTCACCAACGCTGGTTTTTAAGAAATTGAAAAAGATGCTATGGCGTTGTTAAAGACGTCTACAATTAAGAACATTTAAAGAAAAAGCGAATTTGAAAACAATATAATGTAGAAATTATTGGAAAAAATATAAAAATTGGCTGTAAAAAGTTTGTATACAGTGGTGTATGCAATGTAAATGTAAATCTTGACCGGTAAGAGACATGAAAATTTTACTAATGCTGTGAGTTAGGCACATTTGGGAAAGGGTACAAGTGCGAAATTGCGTCAATAATATTGGTAAAGATCGAGATAAGTTGAAAATACAGAGTTTCAGCAATTGTTACCACTTGTTTGAAGGTAGGAGTACTTGGCAATCTAAGGAGAGTGCCAAAAAAAATTTAAGATTTTTTCGAAATTTTTTGTAAATTTTTTTTTTTTTTTTTAGTTTTAAAAACTGACACCGAAACAATTTTAAAATAAAAATAACCAAAATTTGTTAATGTATATTTCTTTTTTAATGTACAGTTTCTATTGACGCCCACTGTATGTATACGATTAAGTATGATGACAGTTTTCAACGTGGTTATTAACAAATAATTTTAAATATTTTTCAGATTTCTAGTTTCCATTTATATCATCTGAAAATGTCAGTCTTTAGTACTACTACTTACTTTTGATATCGGATCCTGTCTAATTTAAATTGTTTCCTTTTATATTAATTTCAAAGCATTTGCAATCTAATCTCATGGCTTTTTACATACTGTTGGAGAATTTAATAAACTTTATACATACATATATACATTCTCATATGCACATCTTGTTAATCATTAAAATTTCCTACAGGGGCTTAATAATAGCTTATTATCAGCTGTTCAACTACGATGTATAGAAATAAGCTTTTAACATCATCGCTTAACATTAACATATCTTAATTATCTGCTCTCTCTCTCTTTATTAAATCAAGCTTCATCATAATTATGTTTTAGTATATATGCTGTATTAATATATTAAGAATATTACAATTTTTTCTACTTATATATATATTATCTTTAACTGTTAATTTTTTACTTCAAATAATTTACATAATACTATATATTAAAACAGTGGTTTTAGTATAGCAACTGACTGGTCTTCTTGCTAATAAGATCAAGTAAAAGAATTTAATATTGTTCGTACTGCCTTGCTGCATTGTTCATTGTTATACACAGCCTTGCTGCTAATAAAAATTAAATAAAGAATATAATCAAATTAAAAACTTTGATATTTCTTTTTGGAAAGTTTCTCATACATTAAAAATTGGTGCCGAAACCCGGGATAATTCCCATCTATTACAAACCTGAATTTGGAAACGCCTGAGCCTTAACATTGGATTTGCCTGCAATCAACTATAAAGAACTGGTCACTTGGAACATTTTGTGAAATCTGGATACAACTTGGAATAAGAATTAATTATTTGTCTGTAATATTATTTTACTATTGAAACCGTAAGTAATAAACCAGCGTTACATTTGTTTTGCTTGATTTTGTAATTGAATTTACAATAAGCCTGAGGATTGTATTAGAATTTATAAAGTTTCTACATATTGATTTAAAATGGAAGAAATCGTATATATTATTGAAGACCAACGTGGATTATTATCTAATTTAATTCGAACATCTGAAAGGTTTGAAGGTAAGAGTAGGGAGCAAAAAACACGTGGCTACGTTCAAAGCGTTTTGGAAACTGTAGAAGCTCTATTTCAACAATTTACTGATACACACTACCAGATTATTAATATACTTCGTGAAAAATCTATTCGGTTTGATGAAGTTCCATATCTGAACGAGGAAATTTTCGAACAATTTCAAGATGCCTTTCAAATGTTTAAAGGAAAATTGTTAGACATTCTGGTTGAATCGCAGCAACCTCAGTCGCCTATATTCCACTCTAGCACTTTTCATGCTTCATCATCTAGACAAAATACAACTATGCCTGCTGAGGCACGATTGCCAAAAATCAACATACCCAACTTTTCAGGTGACTACTTGGCTTGGATATCATATAGAGACATGTTCCTCTCATTGGTGCACAATAATGTCTGCCTGTCAAAAATTCAAAAATTTTATTTTCTTAAAAGTTCATGCTCTGGAACACCATTGGACATAGTTAATGAATATCCGGCTTCAGAGGAAAACTACCAGCTAGCATGGGAGGCTCTTAATAAACGATATGACAATCGCAGAAAAATAGTGGACACGGTGTTGTCAAAACTTTTTTCGATTTCTAATTCTAATGGTACCGCCGAAAGTATACAGAATATTTTGGACACCACTAGAAATTGCTTAGCTCTGTTAAATAATTTAGGTGTCTCAAAGGAGACATATGATGCTATTATTATTCACATGACCGTCAAACGCCTTGATATGCAGACCAGAAAGGAATGGGAACAGTCCCTTAAAGCATCAGTTGAAATTCCAACTCTGAAAGAACTCTTTTCATTTTTAGAAACTTCGTTTAGGACGCTTGAATCTCTTGCGGAGCCAACAACTCAATTGACACCACGTACTAAATTCCAACCAAATAGAAAACTTAATTTTCGTAAGAATATACATTTATCCATAACAAATAGTGATGAGAATTGTCCATGTTGCAACAAACGCCATTTTTTGTATAAATGCTTTAAGTTTATATCTCTGCCTTCAATCGAAAAACGCGATTTTATTAAATCTAAGAAAATATGTCATAACTGCTTGAATATTGGTCATTTTGCTCGAGACTGTAGTTCTACCTCTCGCTGTCAGAGATGCCAACAAAAACACCATACGACAATTCATAACGATTTCACACCACCTGTTTCTGTGAGTCAAACATTGACTAAGACTCAAAATGCTGTTAATAGTTCTGAAAACATTGCAGTTAATTGCGGATTACTTGCAAAACCTCAAGTCTTGTTGGCTACAGTACGCGTTAATATTAAAACCCCTTTTAATACTTTCACTCTTAGAGGGTTATTAGATCCATGCGCTCAAGCCACTCTTATTACAGAAGATGCTGTGCAAACATTAAAAGTACCGTTATTTAAAACATATGCACAAATCAATGGTGTCGGTAAAAATAAAACAATTATTAGTCGTAAATATGTAAAACTACTATTAGGGTCTAAAACCGAATCTGATTTTCAATTGAAATGCAGTGCGCTGGTTATACCATCTATAACACAATACCAACCTGTACAAGCAAATAATGGCAAGTTACCAAGTATTTGTGATTTTCAGTTAGCTGACCCAGAGTTTTTAAGTCCTGGAGAAATAGACATATTACTGGGAGGTGATATCTACGGAGACATAATTTTACCAGAACAAAGAAAATTTGAAAATAGTATATTTTTGCAAAATTCCCATTTTGGTTGGGTTGTATCTGGGCCAACTTCAAATTTTTTACACGGTAACACTATTAACGTCAATATCTGTTCCTTAGATGAACAATTAAAGGCCTTCTGGCAACAAGAAGAACTGGTAGAGAAAAGAGCATTGACGGAAGAGGAAGAACTTTGTGAAAAATATTTCAAAGCTACTACTACTCGTAGTAATGATGGTCGCTATACGGTTGCTCTACCTTTCAAAAATATCATTAAAGGCAATGCTATGATAATCTTTAACCAAACTGATTATAGCGCCTTATCAAGACTTAAACATATAGAATCAAAATGTAAATTGAATACGAAATTTGGTGAAGCTTATTATAAATTTATGGCCGAATACGAAAATTTAAATCATATGAAAAAGTTTGGTGTATACCCTCAAAATTTAGAGAAAAACTGTTATTTTTTGCCACATCATGGTGTTTGGAGGGAAAGCAGCTCAACTACTAAATTAAGAGTTGTATTTGATGGAAGTAGTAGAAATCGCTCTCAACCCTCATTGAATGACGAATTGGCTGCAGGACCAGCACTTCAAAATGACTTGGCTAGTACAATTACCCGTTGGAGACGTTTTAAAATTGGCTTTAGGTCTGATCTGGAAAAAATGTTTCGTCAAATAAAGGTAATAGATGACCATCAGAAGTACCAACAAATATTATGGCGTAATGATGTAAATAATGAAATAAATATTTATAAGCTTACAACTGTCACATATGGTACAACATGTGCACCATATTTGTCCATGCGAGTACTTCACCAACTAGCAGAGGATGAAAAAACTAAGTACCCCAAAGCAAGTAAAGTTTTAATATCAGACACTTACGTTGACGACGTTATTTCTGGTGCTGACAATTGCGATGAGGCAATTGAGTTACAACAGCAACTATCTGAAATGTTAGAAAGAGGCGGATTCACGCTTCGTAAATGGATCTCAAATAGCAGCGATCTAATGAATACTATACCCATTGAGCTAAGGGAAATTAAAGAAGTTTACGAAATTGGCGAAACAGACAGCGTTAAAGCTCTTGGTTTGGAGTGGAATGTAAGATTAGATTCCTATTGTTTTAAGATAAATTTCGAGAAAAGCAAAGATGTAACTAAAAGAAGTATACTCTCTAATGCAGCAAAATTATACGATCCTTTGGGGTGGCTATCTCCAGCTACAATTAAAGCAAAAATAATGCTGCAAAGGTTGTGGTTGTTAGGACTGGACTGGGATGATCCCCTTCCCAACAATTTAGTAATTGAGTGGTTAAAATACCTAGAAAATTTAAAAGATCTTGAGCTAATTAAAATACCCAGATGGATAGGTTTAAATAAAACAGCTAAACTAGAATTACATGGATTTAGTGACGCGTCAACATCAGCATTTGCGGCGGTAGTATATGCAAAGGTAATTTACAGTGATGGAAGTTCTAGAGTAAATCTTTTGCAATCTAAGACGAAGGTAAGCCCTTTAAAAAGATTATCAATACCTAGACTTGAGTTATGTGGCGCACATCTTCTTGTTAAATTAGTCAACAAAATTCAATTACAGCTGGAACATAAAATCGATACCATAACATTTTGGACTGACAACACAACAGTTCTCTGTTGGATTCGAGGTCAATCTTCCAAATGGACTGTCTACGTAGGAAATAGAGTAGCTGAGATCCAAAGATTCTCCAATCCTAAGCAGTGGAAATATGTATCATCCAATAATAATCCTGCCGATTGTGCATCCAGGGGTATTAATTCCGATGAACTAGTTAAACATAAGTTATGGTGGAGTGGTCCCGAATGGCTTAACAAAAGCTCCGAGTATTGGCCAATACAACCATTATTTAGATATGATACAGAAGAAGAAAAATCGAAATCTTATTTATCCATTAACACTTCTAGAATTACTAAGAATACCGAATATAAATATCCCTCTATTTTCAAACTTTATTCATCTCTAGAAAAATTAATTAGAATAACAGCACTGATTCTTAGATTTAAAAACAACATCATAGCTACAAAACAACACAAACAAAATCAAGCAATAGATAAATGTAAGATGACTGGTTTTCTTACCGCAAAAGAGCTTAGGCAATCTCTTGAAAAACTTGTTCAAATTTCACAATTAGTTGAATTTTCCTGCGAAATACAGGAATTGCACAAGTTCGGAAAATTATCTGCAAACAATCACCTTGCACGATTATGCCCATTTATTGATTCAAACAATTTACTAAGAGTGGGTGGAAGACTACAAAACTCAAATTTGCCTTATTCCTTAAAACACCCCATTTTACTTAAAAAACAGAATCCTTTATCATTCCTTATATTTACAGACGCACATATAAAAACCCTACATGGCTCTCTCTTACAGATGCAGTCCTTTGTTTCAAGAAGGTTTTGGATTCTTTATGGTCGAAACATAGCTAAACAGGTCATACGCTGCTGCATAAAATGTTTTAAATACAATGCCAAGGCTTCACAGCAAATGATGGGCAATCTTCCTAGCGTACGTTTAACACCTTCTCGTCCATTCAAACATAGTGGTGTCGACTATGCAGGACCAATTACCATTAAACAGTCAACTGCTCGAAATTCAATTTTTACAAAGGGTTATATATGCCTCTTTGTTTGTATGGTAACCAAGGCTCTGCACCTAGAAGCTGTCACCAGTCTATCGACTGACGCGTTTATGGCAGCATTTAGAAGATTTACCGCACGTCGTGGCTGTTGCACAGACTTATACTCGGACTGTGGTACAAACTTTATTGGGGCAAGCAAAGAGTTGCAAATTATATATAACCGTAACAAAGCATCGCTACCAGCAGAACTATTAAAAATTTTAGCAAATAATGGGACGACATGGCACTTTATACCACCAGCTACCCCTAACTTTGGTGGCCTTTGGGAGGCTGGTGTTAAATCAACCAAGTACCACCTCAAACGATTATTACACACAAAGGTATTAACTTACGAAGAAATAAGTACTCTACTAGCACAAATTGAGAGCTGTTTAAATTCAAGACCTTTGTGCCCATTAAGTAATGATCCAACTGATTCAAATGCTCTAACACCATCGCACTTTTTGATAGGAGAAGCTACATGCTGTCTTCCGGATGAAGACCTAATTGATTGCAATATTGATAGGCTAACAAGATGGAAGACAATTGAAAAATTAAAACAACACTTTTGGCAAAGATGGAGAAAGGAATGGTTGTGTCGCCTTCAATCTAGACCGAAATGGCTGAAACCACTAAAAAATGCTGGAGAAGGAGATCTAGTCCTAATTCTCGATGAACGTTGTCCTCCTGGAATGTGGCCGCTAGCACGTGTTGAGAAAGTTCATCCTGGAGCAGACGGTATTGTTAGAGTTGTTACCTTAAGGTCACGTGACAAATTATTTCAAAGGCCTGTATCAAAAATTGCATATTTACCATCAGATGAAGATTTCAACAAGATAAGATCCATGCCTGAATGAAGAACAAATGTTCTTCATGGGGGGGACTATGTTGGAGAATTTAATAAACTTTATACATACATATATACATTCTCATATGCACATCTTGTTAATCATTAAAATTTCCTACAGGGGCTTAATAATAGCTTATTATCAGCTGTTCAACTACGATGTATAGAAATAAGCTTTTAACATCATCGCTTAACATTAACATATCTTAATTATCTGCTCTCTCTCTCTTTATTAAATCAAGCTTCATCATAATTATGTTTTAGTATATATGCTGTATTAATATATTAAGAATATTACAATTTTTTCTACTTATATATATATTATCTTTAACTGTTAATTTTTTACTTCAAATAATTTACATAATACTATATATTAAAACAGTGGTTTTAGTATAGCAACTGACTGGTCTTCTTGCTAATAAGATCAAGTAAAAGAATTTAATATTGTTCGTACTGCCTTGCTGCATTGTTCATTGTTATACACAGCCTTGCTGCTAATAAAAATTAAATAAAGAATATAATCAAATTAAAAACTTTGATATTTCTTTTTGGAAAGTTTCTCATACACATACCAATGACTATTTGTCATATCTGTGTCATGTATGTAAGTACAGTGTTGAGTTCATTTTCCTAAGCGAACGAATAAAAAAATCATTGAAAGTATGTATTAAACAAATATTTTTGATTGTGTTCATAAACATGTACGAAATCTTGAAAATGTTTAACAACTTTATTTTTCACATCAATTTCAATATTTGCAACAATCAATCAATTCTACAATACATTCACACAAACACACACACCCACCCAACTGACTGACATTCAATCAGGCAGAAAAACTGAAATTTTAAAAGAAATATGAATAAAACAAAGGCGAATCAGACTCAACACGACGACGACGACGACGACGAGATAAATTAATGTTGGTTGGCCAAGCATAAATCTGAAATTAAAAAGTACAATTTAAGGCAAAGAAAAAAAGTGAGCGGCGTACAAACGCATGAACTACATGACATTCGATTTCAAGTTAAGACTGCAATACAACACAGCCCCGGAGAAAAAAAACTCAAACTAAACAACATGGAAAAGCCCACATTAAAGGTTCTGCTTGTAATAGATCTTTACATGTGACTGAATGTGTGTGTGTGTGTATGTGTGTGTGTCTTTAAACTCACAGTGATCTCATGTCGCATATCGGGTGTTTTAGACAATCTCAGTCAGCATTTATGGATGATGACTGTCATAAAACGATCACTGTTTAGAATGAATACAACTACACAATGACGTACACTCACTCTCGCACACACACACACCCAATTTTCACCGCCAATGACGGCAGTGTCGCAGTTGACCTAAACTTTTTATGGTTCATTGTTTCTTGATCGTTTGTTTCGTTTCTTTTTTGGTTTGTATTACACCAAATGGTCGATTTAGAAATGACAAAGACAACGATGGCGTTGACTAAGACGACAACGCACCTTTAAACGCCCACGTGCCACAAGAGCTATTCTAGAAGCAATAAAAAAAATAGAAAAACAAAACATTTGCTGGGACAAAAAATCTTATTAGTCGCGTAGCAAAAAAAAACCACACAATAGAATTGAAAAAAATTGGACAACAATTGTCCCCAGAAATAATTGAATAAATTTTATTTGTTCACTCACCTATACCGGCAACGCACATGGATATTTAAAGCCTGATATTTATGCATTGATTCATTTATGCTGCATCTAATAGTCAGCCGTTATTGGGTAGGAGGAAAAGCTATTTCCGCATTCGAATTTTCAATGTACAAAACACGTTTAGAAATAATTGAGCACAGGAACAAAGAACTTTTTGTGAAACTTCTAATCTTAATAGCTCTTCAAAATCAGAGATCAGCAATGAATCGGTTTTAGTTACTCATAAGCACTCATGAAATTTTTAATATAAGTGAGTCAACAATATTGAAATTTAACAATTCTGATTCATTGGTACTCACTACAACGTTGATTCACAAGTACAGATTGCAATGAGTATGAGTACAACGTTAACATCAAACTCATACCATTCGAACTATGTTTGATTCATAAGACTACTCATTCAGATTCATAATTCAGAAGACACATAAGCAAAAGAGACAGAGCAGCGAGCAGAGCAAATATACAATCTTCTAGTAAGTATTTAGTGTTCGAACGCGATTCATACTTATTATGTGATTCTTGCAAATGTTGAGTCATAGAGAGTCGAAATCAACAACATCATACGTATTGTTAAGTATGAATATGATGAGTACTTCAAATTTTGAATATGAGTAGACGTTCCAAGATATTAAAAATAAGTATGAATGCGTATAAGTATCAGAAATTATGAGTAGGATTCGATTCTACTCATCTTTTTGAATACTCATTGCTGATCCCTGTTCAAAATAATCACGCGCGTTTTACATTCTACACAAGAGTCTTCATCCATATTTTAAAAAGTTGACCTTAATATTTTTACTTGTACTTTGCTTTCATCAGAAATCACTCTTCCCCAAGCCCAATACATATGATATACATTCGTGGATTTTTGAACTTAAGTACACTAACAATCACACACCGTAACATAAAAAATATGACCAAGAAACTTAAACAAACAACACCACATGACAATTGCAAATTGATGGCCATGCTGTTTCTATTTGATTTTTTTAAATTTTTTTCAATTAATTTCTTTTTTGTTGTTGTTAAAATTTGATTTAAATATTCACTGCCATATCAGGCGTTTACAAGGTACAAAATATTTCTAACACGAACCCAATTGGAATTGGATGGAAGGATGTAACAGCAAATTGAAGGCCAAGTTTCAAACAAAGTATTTGAGGAAAAGGAAATTTTCCACAAATGTTAGTATATTTATAGCCCTTCAAAGCAATTCCTAGATCAATATCAGTCAAGACAACACTGTGCCAATATTCGAAGCACTTCTGGAACAGGAAAAATTCGGAGCAGATAGAATCTGTACACACAAAAAAAGAATCAAGCCATCCGGGCTTAAATCAATCCATATCGGTCACAATAGTACGGTAAGTACGGTTTGGCTTGAATCAAATACAAAAGAGCTGAATCAAGCCCGAATCAGCCAAGTACAAAAGTGTTGATTTTAGCGCGATTTAAGCCTTTTCGGGATCAAAGTGATCCCATCATGTATTTGATTTAAGCATTTTTTTCTTGATTTAAGCTCGAACTCGTACTTGGTTTAATCCTAAAATCAATTGATTTGATCATTTAAAATATCAAATTTACCCAAAAAGAGCTTGATTTAATCCGTAATTCGTACTTGATTTAAGTACACTAATCTTATAATAAGGTTAAATAAAAAAGAGTTTTTATTTTATATTTTTATTTACAAAAGATATTTATTTAAATATTATACAAAATAATAGTTCATTTTTTAATAAACAAAAAAAGGTACAGTTTTAATATTCAATTCATTAAATAAAAACAGTTTTACCTTATTTAAAACTCTTTTTCCACTGAAATCTTCCTCAGACATCCAATTATTCACCTTCGATTCGACTGAATTCGTTTCGTCATCAATATCGAACTGTAAAATTGGATAATAAAAAATTATGTGATTAAGTATATAACATATAATTACAGGTAACCCTCGATTTACGCGATACTGCATTTTCGCGATTTTGGTATAACGCGATTCAAAAATAACATCCATTTTTCTAATTACGCGACTTTTTTACGCGATTTTGATATAACGCGTTTAAAAAATAGTGGCAACCCTCGATTTACATGAAATGCAGCATGATGTGGATCTGACAGAATTGGATTTAGTAGAGTTAGCCGAAGATTCAGAAGAATTGACCGATGAAGGCGACGAAGACTGCACTGACATGGATTATTCAAAAGAAACGATATTTTTGCATATGGGACAAGAGTTAATTAAATTTTCATTTGAATCTTCAATTAGAAAATCGTTAGCTCTATATGAAGAACTTCTCAAGAAGTATGAAATGGAAAAAAACAGAAGCCAATAACAGATTTCTTCACACTTGACCAAGAGTAGAAATATCTTTTATTCTTTTCTAAATTTTGTTATTTTTTTATTTTCGTTTATCAATTTTTAAAACTTAAAAAATGAATATGAAAAAAAAAAAAAAATATGAAACTGAATTTATTTTTGACGTTATGTTCTTTGTTTTATATAATTTTTATTTTTGATAACTATAGTATTTTTTTTTCAAGCAAAATACTTGTTAATTTTTATTTAATCCTATTTTGCACTCAAAATAACACTTTTTTAAATAGATTTGAGCTTTTTAGTGTTGATTTTAGTAATATAAGGTTTAGTTTTTTAAATCAATCCCGTTTTTTGCTTGTTTTAAGCAAACAATAGCCAAAACGGGCTTAATTTTTCAAGCACGTTTTTTGGCTAAAATTAAGAATAGAAAAGTTAATTTTAGCACGCCGTTTTTCTTTCTGTGTATGTACAGCACAAGAATCATTGGTATGATATGGATAACTACCCTATTCTGTCTTGCCTCGTTGGACCAATTATACTAATTATACATGACATATCCAGTACATTAATGCTATTATAAGAAGTATTCCTCAAAATATTAAAATATAGCCTATAATCGCCTTGATACTCAAGACGGCACACAGTATTTTTAGGTTGAATATCGTGATCTGCTCTAATATGGTGTAGTAAATACAGTATTCTAGTAAAAGAAACTTCATTAGAAGCCTTTAGCCAGGATTACAACCTAGCTTCTTCCATCACTTATGTTCTGTGTGTTAATTTTATCAGTAAGTGGCGGGACCTACAGTTTAATGCTAACTCTGATTTTTGAGAAACTTTTTATGGCAATTTTATTTGACACGCACAGTTTTTGCCAGAAGAGTGCTGAATGTAAGTTTTTTCATATTGTCGTTTTGATGTCTGACCTGGGGCTTGAACCGACCACGGCGATAATATTAAGATAACACCCCTAATATATGTAGCTTGGATACTCATTTTTACACGTAATATTTTTAGAGTGATCATCTTGGCCTTCTCTAACATGGCGTAGTAATCATAGTACTCGATTGCAAACCCTTCATTACAACCCTTCAATCAGGATTAAGACCGAGCTTCTCACATTACTTATGTCGTACATGTTAATTTTATACATGAGTGGCGGGACCTACAGTTTAAAGCGGACTTCGAACGACTGATTTTTGAGAAACTTTTCATGGAAGTCTAATTTCATATTTCGTTTTGTTCAAGATATCTGACCTGGTGTTTGAACTGTGGCCTTACATCTAATAAGTCATCTCACTATCTTCAAGACTAAGGCGACTTATAATCCAAACAATTGCTCTTAACGTCCACTACGCTGATTCCAGGAGATAAACTCAACAACGAACAACGTAGGAGAGTTAGACTCCTCTTTAGACAAAGTAGGACTCTATCAGTAAAAATTTGTTCAACTATCCTATGATCTGCTCCAGTTAACCAATCAATTGTTTAGATAGAAAACCTTGCTTTATGAAGCTAGGAAAAAATAATAACATAGAGAGATGAGGGATGTGTTACACCCATATGTTGTAAAGTGCTAACATAGGGCTAGAACAGTAGAGTGAAATTCAAAAAAAAAAAAAAAATTAAATTCAAATTTTATCACACACTAGCTTACCTTATTGGTCATTGCAACCCCATAGTCAGGATTAAAACCTAACCGCCCATGTCGCCCATGTTAAGTCGACTGCGGCATTTTTATTTGCCAAACGACTGCTGAGAGAAAGTCGCGTAAAGAAATACTTTTTTCATATTTCATCATATCCGAGATGTATGAGCTGGGGTTTGAACCACAGGCTTGCTTCTATTGAGCGAAGACACCATCTACTAAACCTACTTTTACCACACACCTCATATACTATTGATGCAGTCCTACCAAAACCTGGTTGGCTACCGCATGCCTTATATACTCACTTTATATTCCGAAGTATTTGCTTTTTTTAAAGCCGCCATAGTCTGAGACCTCGGTTCAAACCCCAGATCAGACATCATAACGAAAATATGAAAAACATTTTCATTCCGCGACTTCCCTTCAGCGGACTTCTAGCAAAAACTCTGGGATTAAAAATTAAATTGCTCTGAAAATTTTCTCAAAACAATTCTGTTGTTCGGAGTAGACTTCAAACTGTAGGTCCTGCCAATCATGTTTAAAATTAACACGTACGACATAAGTGATGTGAGAAACTACGTCGTAATTCTGACTAAAGCGTTGTAATGACCATATATGAATGTATGTATGTTTATTTTAATCAAACTTTTCTGTTCATTATGTTTCAGTTCCACTTGGGATTGTTTTGCACAAATTGATTTTTTATTTCTTCAAATATCCTACAAAACTGTCAAACTGCTCCCTTTTCTTTTCTTGTTTTTGTTTTATATGTCAACGCCCTTTATTTGTTATTGGTTTCACATTTGTTTATCATTTTTTTTCCAAATTTAAATTTAATTCAATTTCATTTGTTTTATTCTTATATTTTACTTTTGTTTTCCTTTATTTTTATTTGTATTTTTGTTTTCCTTTTTTCGTTGTTTAAAATATTCGAGGAATGGTTTTTGGTTGAAAAGTCATTGACTTGATTTGATTGCAAGTTTGACAATTAGCGCTGCTTTGACAATCGAACACTCTTACTTGATATTTTTGTTGTTGTTGTTGTTGTTACCATTTCAGTTCGATACATTTTTATTGTCTTGTCTCTGTTAAGAATTACGTTTAAAACATATCGTGTTCAGTTGTATGATGTTTGTGTTTCATTTTCAATTTTTAGCGGTCGGTCAGGCCTTTTTATTTTTGTTCGTTCAGCACAGCAAAATTACAATGTTTTTCGATTCATAATAACTGACCATAATTTTTGTTGTTTTTTTTTCGTTTTCGTGTACGAGATATTTTTTCTTTAAGTTTTTTGGTGACATACTTTTACTTCTCTTGAAGGCATTTGCATTCATTAAAAACAGTCAATCAAATGAGCTCAATAAGGGAAGTATACCTTACTTACAAACTTTTGTTCGCTTTCGTCGTTACCATCGATAGAGCATAGTTTACGTTAAACTGGCAGACACCTCAACGAGCACAGCTTACTTGAGTCCTATTAGCTCCCGTTGTAACACCGATATTACCTACGCCGTCATTTAATTATAGTCTCTTTTTTGTTCTCTCAACCATCCTGAAAGTCTTAGGAATGTGTGCGTTTTTCTCAGATTGCCTTTGGCTAGACATGTTTTCTCACTAAATTCTTCGTACTAAAGAGTTCTTTTTCTCAGGTTTCCAAGCCCAGGACAATGACAGAGAGATGCTCTGTGATCTCCTCTTGTTTCTCGATGTTTCCTGTTCTGCAGAAGTTGTTATGAGACCTTTACAGTCTACTGGCATGAACAACCTAAGGCTAGTGTCTCGTTATCATTGCTATGAAGTTGCTCTGATGGTACCTTGATAGGTTTAATACAGATTCTGTTCTACATTTGTCGGGCCAAATCTGTCTGGAGTCTCTACAAGTGGGTTCACAATCGGTGTTGCCAGGTTTGTTGAGCAAAAAGTTGAAATTTTTTTTAAAGAAAATCGTCAAAGTTGTTCACATTGGAGGTTTTTCGAACCTAGTAACTATTGGACCAAAGATTCCAAAACAAATTTCGTTAAGGTGGGGCAACCCTTGGGACCGGAGATATATACGACGGAGCTAATTGTTTTCTTCAAATGAGCAAAAAAAAGTGCTCTATTTAAATCGGTCAAAATCAGATAAAAATTGACTAATGGGCTGGATAGCCATGGTATCAACGATTCCAAAACAGTTTTCCATACGCTCGAGCTTTACTTAAAACCAGAGATATAGGCGACGAAGCCAACCAAATGAGCTACAAAAAAGTACTTTATGTAAGCATAGAGTAATAAAATAAGATAAAATTAAAATTGTGAGGAAATTGACGTAAAACTTTTAATAATTCTCATTGAGTTAATATGCATTTATATGTATATAATGGATACAAAAAATTTATATGAATTTCTCTCGAATTTTTGATCGGTAACCTGCATTTTTTGTTAGATGACTTAAATATTTTGAACGATGATTTGCATTTTTTTTTTTGGTCGATGACTTGCACTTTTTGGACGATGACTTGCATTTTTTGAACGATGACTTGCATTTTTTGACCAATGACTTCCAGTTTGGCTTTTGAAAGATTTTTATTTTAAGGTGAATGTAATAGTGGTTGTACTTCCCTTATTACACTTTATTGTTTTCAGTGTTTCTTTTTGTGCTTCGTTATTGTTCTCTCTTTTTCTCCTTCTTTTTTTTTTTTTTTGATTTTCTTAAGTTTATGACAAGCATTTTCGATGTTGTACTCGTGCAGATAAATTTACAGTTGCTTATAATTTCGTAATTATTTTTAAATAAAATTTAAAATTTTTTTTCCACTTTTTTTGTTGCAAAACCGGGACAAAATTATGTAAACAAATGAAAGAAAAAAACTTTTATTTAATTATTAAAGACAATTTCGTTTTCGAAGCTGGTGTAGCACAATGGTTTTAAGAGTCTCAATATTTTGTTACAACAATTACGCGAATTTTACTTTGAACGATGGATTTGAGAAACTTTTCATTGCAATTTTGTTTTGGCTTACTCTCAGAGTTTTTGCCAGAAGAATGCAGAGATGATATCGCGCGAAAGAAATATTTGTTTCTTATTTCGTGGGGTTGAACCATGGGCTCTAGTATCGTAAGCCAACATACTGCTAACTTGACTACGGAAAATTCTCCTAATGCCATACACGCAAATATAACTTACTTGCGAACCTTTGCTTTTGGACCACAAAACAAAATTTTGATGATGGCAGAAGTAGGATGGGAATGGGATGATTCCATGTGCGATTGACTTTCTTTCCCTTTTCGTTTCTTTAAAGAGCATCTTTCAGTTTCATTCCATTCAGTTTCATTAATCAAGCTTTTAAACTTTAGCAGGTCGTACTATTAGTGATTTTCGGATTCTAGAATAATAGAGTTGCCATCTGTAGTTGTGTATAAAAAACGCATCCTGTAAAAGTTTATTGGCTTGTTGTAATGCGTGATAGGTTAGGCTAGGTTAGGTCGGAATGGCAGCTCTGACATCAGAAAGCTCACTTGATCACTCACAGCAGCCCGTTGTGACGCCTCAGGTGAACACAGTCTCAGTACTGGCCAAGCTCTACCAAAACCAGGGAAGAGAAAGAAGTTGGTGAGCGCAAGGGCGTCACATCAAAAGCACGACTACCCTAAGCTGGAGAACCAGACAGAAAGTTTAATAAACGAATCTCTATCCTTGACATCAAAATTTGATAGCTCCGACAAGCTGACAAGAAATGGAGAGCCAAATAACCTATATCTGTACCTCGCTAGAGATAGGCACTGACAAAGAAAGTGGATAACAGTCGCCTCTTCCTCAGTGGATCTGCACCCACGGCAGAAGTCGTTAAATGGGAGTCGCATCCTTTCCGCGTGTCTTCCCATAACACAATGACCTGTAAGCATGGTCACTGTGATTGAGATGATACCACGACCAAGTCCAAGTAACTGGTTGGTACGCCTTCTATCCATCAAGGGCCAGGTAAGTCTGGCGGTGGAGCAGGACTCCTAATTGACCCAAGATAGGTTGGCGTCTCGAAAGAATTTCCGCGCAATGGCCAACTTGACGGAGGTAAGTGGCATACCCAAGTCCATTGAAGAGGATTCCGGAAGGAGTGCACCAGTTCAGAGGAGCACGTCGGCCCTGTCCAGAATGTTACTGTGTCCGGAGACCCAGACCAGTGAGACACTGAAGCGCCCAGAAATAAGATTGAGACAGCGGCAACATGCCCTAATGATCCTGGACTTATTCAGAATGATCGACAGAGATCTTATGGCGGCCTGTCTGTCAGAGAAGACCGTGACGCGGGTGAAAGGAGCTCTGTTGTCGAGGACCCATTGAGTGGTCCGGTAAATGGCTATTACCTCCGCCTGAAACTGGCTACAGTAATCCGGCAGTCAGAGAGAAATGTTTAGGTGTAATGCGTGTACTGGCAAGGAACTTTGCTCATGGAGTACCAACTATTCTATCCGATGAGGCAGCTGGAATGCTTTCCTATGACAGTTATTATTTGTGTTACCTTCTAGTGTGGGGTTGAGATTCGGGTATTTACTGGAAGGACTATATATAGCCTCTTGAAATTCGAAAATTAAAATGAGGGTTTTTTCGCCTTCTTATGGATTCGCGAATGGGTCGCTCGTTTTGCGTAGCCATAATTTTTTAAGACTCATAAGTAGTCTAAAAACAACAACCTACACCGAATTCTCTCTGTACAAGAACACAGTTGACAATTAATTATAGTTTGTCAGCATTACTAGACGTTGAAGTAGGCATGGTCTGTAGGTTAGGTTAGATTGGCGGGTAGCTTGCCGTTCACAGGCAGGTTTACTCGGCGGCCTTATAGAGCCTATTGTGTTACCCAGTGTGAGGTAAGCCACCTTATCATGATTCGTTAGAGGAGGGTTTAAAAGTTCTATTACCTAAAAACCTAGATATGGTCAGTATATCATGCGGCAATGATTGTACACCAGCCCATAGTGCATTTGTCAGATTTTACCAGGTTAATTACTTGCCATACGTTCTACTCAATGTTGTTGTTTTTAAAGGCTTAATTTGTGTAAAGCCATATCAAAGAAACTTATAATCGAAAACGACGAAAGAAAATCGCTGAAACACACAATCATTGCTGTATTTAGTTGATTGCTTATTTAAGCATATTTGAGCATATTTAGCATATTAATTCATTATTCATTATTATTGCCTGTATGTATGTGTATGTATTTGCCGATTCTATTTTTTTTATCTTGTGGTTCTTGTAGATTGTTTTTTTCTCTCGTGGTTTTCTGATGACGTTGTCATTTATTGTATGATGTTTTGTATTCATAAAATGAAATCTTACAAGAGTTTATAATGATAACGGCGTCGTCGTTGTTGTCTTTGTTGTTGTGGCTGCTCGTTTTTGGTTTTTTTCATGACATTTTATTTGTCCACAGTTTGTCGCCTTTATGTCGCCCAATTAAGTTGTGATTGTCTCTGACGATGCTGTTTTTTTTCTTCTTCTCCTCCTCTTCTCTTCTCTTTCTTGTTCATTCATTCATTCATTTGAATACGTTTCATTGCAAATAGCAGTGGCATGAATATGATAATTATTTTTTCTTTCGTTTTTCTATATTTTTTGCCTCTTCTGTTGTCTGCAAATTGTTGACAATTAAGTTCAAACACCTGCAATGCGCTCACTTACTCACTCGCTCAGTCACTCACTGATTCATTCACTTACTAAATTTACTGATTGTGGTTCATGTTTAAAGATTTTGCATTCTGCAGGGTGTGTGTGATTAATTTGTCGCTAAGTTATCATATTGATATGAGGCGTATGAGTTATTAAAAATATTACATGCGATAGAACGATAGAAACTGTAAATGAAATGATGACAAGTTCATGTAGTAAAATATATTGTACCGCATTGTAAAATCATGAAAGATTTCTAAATACCGACTAGACTGGAGAAAACCTTTAAATAAATTCAAATAATAATCGAAATCGTCATAGTCTAGTAGGTAGTGTGTTGGCTTATTAGACTTGAGGCCGTGGTTCAAGCTCCAGGTCAGACATCTCCAACTAAACGAAATCTGAAAGAAAAAAAAATATATCTTCGGCGACTTCCTCTCAGCAGATTATTGTAGCATGTTTCAGGCGGAAGTAATGGTCATCCACCCAGCTGCTCAATGGATCCTCATCAACGGTGCTCTTTTCAGCTGCATCTCTATCTTTTCTGATAGTCAGGCTGCCATAAGGTTTCTGCCGAGCATTGCGAATAGCTCCAGGATCGTTAGGGAATGTCGCCACTGTCTCGACCTTCTTTCTGGGCGCTGCAATGTCTCAGTTGTCTGCGTCCCTGGGCACAGTAACATTCCGGGAAACTGCAGAGCCCACGTGCTCACCAAGGCTGGTGCACTCCTTCCGGGATTCTCTTTAATCGACTTGAGTATGCCACTTACTTCAGTCAAGTTGGCTATTTTGCGGAAATTCTGTCGGGACGCCAACCTATCCTGAGTCAATAAGGAGTCCTGCTCCATCGCTAGACACACTTGGTATTCGATGTGTAGAAGGCGTACCAACCAGTTACTTGGACTTGGTCGTGGCATTATCTTAATCACAGTGGCCATACTTACAGGTCACTGCGTTAGGAGAAGACACGCGAAAAGGATGCGGCTCCCATCTAACAACTTCTGCCGTGGGTGCAGATCCGCTAAAGAAGAGGATACATTGTTATACACTTTCTTTGTCAATGCCCATCTCTTGCGTGGTGCTGTCATCCAATGATGTCGAGCATATAGCTTTGTTTATCAAACTTTCAGTCTGGTTTTCCAGCATGGGGTAGTCGTGTTTCTAATGTTCAGCCTTTGCGCTGACCATCTTCTTCTTTTTCCCTGGTTTGATGGAATTTGGTTAGTATAGGGACTGCGTTCACCTGCGACGTCACAACAGTCGCTATGCATGCCCAAGAACGCTTTTAGAGTCAAAGCTACCACTCAACCTTCCTCTCAGAAGATTTCTGACAAAAACTGAGAGAGACTAAAAATTGCCATGAAAAGTTTCTCAAAAAAATCTGTGGTTAACTTTAAACTGTAGGTCCCGCTACTTATACATAAAATTAACACACATAACATAAGTGGTGTGAGAAACTAGGTTATAATCCTAGTCAGAATCGTTTTTACGATACCCATAAGCACTCATGAAATTTCAAGTATTAGTGAGTCAATAGTATTGAAATTAATCAACTCTGATTCATTCGTACTCACTACAACATTGATTTATAAGTACAGGATACAATGAGTATGCGTGCAACGTTGATATCAACCTCCTAACATTCAGATTCATAAATTTAGAAAAATACTTATAATACTCATAAATAATTCGAGTGATTTCAATCACTCATCAAAATTTACAGTCTTAGTTGTTGTTGCATTTACAAAAACAGAAGAAAGAAAAAGACAAAGACAGCAAGCAAAGCAAACACACAACCTTCAAGTGAGTATTTCAGTGTTCGTACACAATTCGAACTTATTTTGCGATTCTTGTAAATGTTGAGTCGTGGATAGTCGAGATCAACAAACTTTGAATATGAGTAGTATTAGTATGATATTAAAATAACTATGAATGCGTATAAGTCTCAGAAATTATGAGTATGATATGAAGCTACTAATCTTTTTGAATACTCATTGCTGATCTCTGGTTATAATAGCCAATTAAGTATGTTTGTATGTATTAATCCAAAATATAATTGTATACATGCGGACCACCTTGGTTTTCAGCATAATTTAACCCCCATATCCTACTCCAATCTATCTATTAAGATTACTTAGGTAGTCTTATTATTTCAGTAATAATTTCGTTTGTTTTTTTTTTTGTTTTTTTCAAATCTAATTAAACAATATTTTAAGTGAAGCAATCTAAATATGACAATCTTTGCGAATTGATTTAAAATTCTTAACTGTTTACGCCTTTCAAAACGAATGAAAATAAAAATAAATTTTGAATATTTTTTTTTTCTTTTTAGTAGCCAGTAAACAACACCCCCTGGAGCATCAATTGAAATGTATTTAGCGCCACCTCTTTTTTTTTTCTTTCTCATTTCCTGCCAATACTGGCAAAGAGTTCTGGCCAAATGTTCTTTTTAAAATGCTTAAAAACGCTAGCGTGTTGAAAGATACAAATATTAACTGAAAAAAAACTGCAATGAAATCTTAATCCAAAAAGAAAATCTTTTGAAAATTCTAAAATTTTAATTTTTTTCTTTTTTTTCGCTAAAAACTATTAAAAGCAAACAAAAAATATTTTAAATAAACTTAAGACACAGAATAAAGAGAAGCAGAAAAAAATAAACGAAAAATTATAATAAAATTCTACAAATAAAATATTTATTACCCAGCACGAGTCAACTAAAAAAAAACTCTGTTACAGTTGCTGTTACTTGGTGCTGCTGCTGCTGTTGTTGCCTGTAAAATAGTTGCAGGCATAATACAGAGGCAAAAACAAAAACAACAAAAAATATTAAAACTTGCCAACAACATCAGACAACATTTAAACGTACATACAGACACAAATAGTCTTCAAATGTTCAATTTTGTTTCCACTTTTTTTTCTGTGTGTGTTTTTTGCACCGACTACTACTATTGTATGCATATTGCAGTCAGGCTATTGGGGCAGCCAGCCAGCCACCAAAACCAGCCAAAGATAGTCTCTGGTAATAAATTCCAAATTATCCACGGCAGCCAAAAAACACATGCAAATATAATATGAGCAACAAATAAACACTGAATGTATTTACTTATCTCTTGACCGCCCCTTCCCCTAGCCTAGCCTTATAAAATCAAGCAAAAAAAAAAACAGTTTTTAACTATTAAAATCGAAAATATTTAAAAACATTTATTGTAAACAAATTTACATTTAAAAGCTAAACAACAATGATGGCTTCCTCAACTTGCTGTCTAATTTTCAGTTGATGCCCAAAAACTATGGAAAGAAATTTTCGGAAAACAAAATGGATCAGTGTTTGCTCATTATATAGTCAGAGGAATAGAAAAAAAAACGTCTTCATTAAAGGCTTTGTTGCTCCACAATTTCTCAGTCAGGTCCCTATAACGCTCGTTAGATTACAGGAATTATTTTGTGATGAAACACAAGAGCCAGTAAGTAGTAATACGGCAAGACGCGCATCTAAAAAAGCGGGTTTTAAGTGCTTATAGTACCAAAATTCTAACGTATGTTTTATTTCTAGTGAATTAAAATGTCTCTTTTTGTTCCTTTTCCTTCAGTTAAGGAACATATTATCTGTCAGAAGGCATCTTTCCCGTATATTCTTCGCATGTCTTTGCTTTGATTCAATTTACAGTAATCCCTCGATTTACGTCGCAGTTGGTTCCAAAAAAAGGCGACGTAAATCGAATTTTATATTGCTCATACTACAAAGTAGTATGTTTTTAACAAGGAACTTAAAAAAGTTACGATAATCCGTTGAATTACTTCGCAGTTGGTTCCAACAAAAGGCGACGTAAATCGAATGACGACGCAAATTGAAGTTAGAGGGAACAAAAGTGCTATTGAACGGGAGTCTACCAAGATGGGTATGGCAGTAAATGAGGGCAAAACAAAGTATATGCTATCGACAAGTAGAGACGTGCGGCGTATTGATTCTCAGATTACGGCCGATAACTATACTTTTGAAACAGTCAAGGAATTTATTTATCTTGGCTCCGCCGTTACCACCAAAAATGATGTCAGTCTGGAGATCAAGCGTAGGATCACTCTTGCCAACAGGTGCTACTATGGTCTCAATAGGCAATTGAGTAGCAGAGACCTCTCTCGAGCGACAAAACTAACACTCTACAAGACACTCATCCTACCCGTGCTTCTTTATGGCGCTGAGGCATGGACCCTATTAAGTACTGATGCAGCGGCCTTGAGAGTGTTCGAGAGAAAAGTCCTACGTAAAATCTTCGGTCCAGTGCGTGTTGGCGATGATTTCTGTATCCGATTCAACAGTGAGCTGTATGAGCTCCTCAACGACATTGACGTTGTATAGCGTATTAACATCCAGCGGCTGCGCTGGCTCGGCCATATCGTTCGAATGGATGAGGATGCTCCGGCGAGACGAGTATTTGATGCGGGTATCTGCGGAAGTCGGCGAAGAGGACGACCTTGTATCCGTTGGAAGGACCAAATCGAGGAAGCCCTGTCATCGATTGGTGTGACCAACTGGCGTAGGCGCGCAAGAAGCAGAGGCGCCTGGAAGGATGTGTTGCGGCAGGTCGAAATCCGTTAAACGGGTTGTTATGGCCAATTAAGTAAGTAAGTAAGGGAACAAAAAGTTTAAGGACGTAAATCGAAACAACGTTAATCGAGGCGACGTAAATCGAAGGATTACTGTAATTATGTTTCCAGCTAAACAGGCAATCGGACTTGTCTGCAGTGGGTCTTTGAGATTGTAGTCAATTATTGATACAACCACAGCAAACCATCTCGGAAGCAGAACTCGATTACATAACATACATACATTCATACATAATTGATCATTACAACCCTTCAGTCAGGATTGCGACCGAGCTTTTCTCAGCACTTATGTTATGTGTGTTAATTTTATACATGAATGATGGGACCTACAGTTTAAAGTCGACTCCAAATGACAGATTTTTTTGAGAAACTTTTCGGAGCAATTTTGTTTACTTTCAGAGTTTTTGCCAGAAATCTGCTGAGAGGCAGGTGCCGAAAAACTATTTTTAAGATTTCGGTTTGTTGGAGATGTCTGACCTGGGTTTTGAACCGTTGTCTCACAACTAATAAGCCACCACACTAACTACTAGACTACGGCGACTACAACTGCAGCGTGTGTGTGATTAATTTGTCGCTAAGTTATCATATGGTATTGAGGCGTATGAGTTATTAAAAATATTAAATGGGATAGAACGATAGAAACTGTAAATGAAATCACATTCCATATGTGGTTGCAAGTTGATGACAAGTTCTAGTAGTAAAATATGACAACAATTGAAACAACCGCAGACAAACGCGTATGTTCGCTGAACGGGCTTCAGTGCAGCTGGAAACTGGCACTAATTTTCATGGAAAAAATCATCTTCAGATCCATTTCTGGATAAATAAGTACGTGAACAAACAAAATTTTCGAATTAAGACGATACGAACATGAGCTCCAAGAGCGTCCAATGCACCCAGATTAAGTTGGTTGGATTTTTGGGTTGTAGTTCCATATGCCTTTGAGAACGACAGTAGCCGAGCAAGCACTGTCAACGGGGCGCACTATAAGTTATCGAACGGGTCGATCTGTACACAAACGAAATGTGATTTCAACAGCACGGCGCTACCTGACACGTAAATAATTTTAAGGATGTTTTTTATTTTTTATTTTTTGTTTTTGTTTTTTCTGTGGTAAATATGTAGCTTTTCAACAATTATTTGTTTATTTTCAAATCTTCTAAAGTGTGTTTATTTAAATACACGTTAAACTTTCCCGCAAAATGTTTATAAAATTAGACGCGGTAATAAAAAAATCTGTGTATGTGTCTGATAGTTATAGACGTTACGTTTTGTGTGTCGTTTTGTCATTTTGGCGTTTCGCCATATGAAAATCATTAAATTTCTTTACTTTAATGTTTTCTTAACGAAATACTCATGACAAAATGTCAAATAAAATATTCGTTTGCATGTTGGTAAGAATCATAAAAATAATGACAAACAACAACAACAAGATTTGGGCAGTGAAGACGAAAAGAAAAAATCAGCTTTTAACACACAAAAATCATCATAAAATTGTAGGCAGACATTAAGTGTCTAAGAGTGTGAGTTACCTATACAGAAACAGAAGCTTAAAGGAATGAATTGATTCATTGATCTTCATATTACAAATGTTATACAATAGAAAGTTTAAGTTTAAGTTTATTGGGTTTTAAAAGGCATTTAAAAGAAGACCTAGATAGGCATGAAAGTGTGTGTGTGTTAGTATGGGCACTAAGAAACAGAGATTTAAAGGTGTGAATTCATTTGTTTTTCTTGTTACAAATGTAATACAATAGAAAATGAAGTTTTTTGGCTTTTAAAAGGCCTCTAAAAGTAGGCGTAGACAGACATTAAGTGTCTGTGAGAGTATGTGTATGAGTATAGGCACTCAGAAACAGAGGTTTAAAGGTATGAATTCAATTGTTCTTCTTGTTAGAAATGTAATACAATAGAAAATTAAGTTCCTTCGCTTTTAAAATGCATTTAAAAGTAGTTGCAGACAGATATTAAGTGTCTGAGAGTATGTGCGTGTTTGAGTATAGGTATTTAGAAACAGAGACTAAACGGCATGGATTCAATTTTTCATCTTGTTAGAAATGTAATACAATAGAAAACTACGTTTTTCTGCTTTTAAAAGGCCTCTAATAGTAGACGTAGACAGACACTCTGTGAGTGTGTGCGTATGAGTATAGGTGTTCAGAAACAGAGGCTTAAAGGTATGAACTCATTTGTAATTCTTGTTACAAACGTAATACAATGTAAAACTAAGTTTCCCTGATTTTAAGAGCTTTTTGTACTAAAAGTAGACGTAGAAACCGGTTATTTTATACGGGTAAGATGCACTAAGCGCCGTTGTGTAGTAGGTAGCGTGTTGGCTTATTTGACGAGAGTTAGTGGTTCAACCTATGTCTCAGACTTCTCAAACAAAATGGAATATGAATATGCAGTCTTCTTGCAAAAGCACTGAGAATGAAATAAAAATGCCATGAAAAGTTTCTCCAAAATTTTTCGTTCGGAGTCGCCTTTAAACTGAACACACACACAACATGTTAATGTTATAAGCTAGGTTGTAAGCCTAGCTATAAAGTCTATAAGTGATATCCACCATAAATTCTCCGTTTTTTTTATCCACTTATATAAGAAATATTCAAACGTATCTTTACCGCGGGTAACGTATGCCTTCAGTTGCCAAAAAAACTTAATTTCTGCTTAATTCAGTCTTCTGAAACCGTAACTATAAAGCTCCTTCTTTGTTTTTTTAGTTCAAAACTTTACATGTAGGGCAGTGCCAGTCTGATTGTATGGTGTTAAGCTAGTTGTAGTCGCCGTAGTCTACTAGGTAGTGTGTTGGCTCATTATACGTAAGGTGACGGTTCAAACCCCAGTTCAAACATCTCCAACATAACGCAATATAACGACTTTCTCACAGCCGTAGTTAATATGTTGGCTTATTATTTGTGATGGAGCCGCCGTAGTATAGTAGGTAGTGTGTTCGCTTATTAGACGGAAAGCCCGGATTCGAGCCCCAGGCCAGACATCAAAAACGAAATATGAAAAAAAAAATATTTTTTCGGCGACTTCCTCTCAGCAGATTTCTGGCAAAAACTCTGAGAGTAAATAAATCTGCCATGAAAAAATTTCTCAAAACCTGTAGTTCGGAGTCGCACACAACATGAGTGGTGTGAGAAGCTAACCGTAATCCTGACTGAAGTGTTGTAATGTTATGTAAGCTATGTCCGTTATGTAAGCTAGTTTGATCGATTAGGAAATGTATTCAATGCCCCAAAAAAATATTTTTTAAAACGATTAAATTCCTTTAAACAACTGCAAACCGTAACCTATAAATTATTTTGAAATTTTAATGATCAGTTTAAGATTTTCAACTCTGCACTATCAAACTGTCTGTTACGTAGATGTTTGACGATGCTTTTATAACGGCATCCGGAGTTTTTCAGTTTTTCCACCAAAATAGGTGTGAAATTATTTGTATTTTTCGTTTCGTTTTACGATCAAATACGTTGTAACCAACGTAAGCCAACCAATTACCGACACAGTCATTAAACAGCCAAACACAATGATGACAGCCGAATTGAGGCTGCAGTTAAAAAATGTTTCCAAAAAATAAATAATTTTTGCTGACAGCAGTTGTAAGTAAACTTTTGAACTTTTTTCTTTTGTATTTTGCAAAACTGCTGATTTGTATAATTTTCTAAGAGAAGAGAAAAATTTTGAGGAAATGTTATTTAAAACAAACAAAGAAAAACTCATAAACTGGGCAATGAACTCGAAAATGTTAAAAGGAAACTTAACTCGTAGTCAGCAAATTTAAAAAAAATTTTTTAAATAAAAATTAATTTTTAATTACAAGTGCTGCCGTGGTTAATTCAAATGTCAATGAAATAAATTTTAAATTTGCTTTTCTGCTGTAAAATCAATAAAAAGTTTTTCAATCACCCGATTTGCACATTGAATGCCTGGCATTAAAGCCAACATGGCTTAGAAGAACTGCTTGAGAGACTCATGAGAATTTGTTTTCAAGCAAAGATTGAAAATCATGTTGAAATCACTAGCAACTGATAAATTATCAACAAAAAAAGTGGAAAAAGATCGCAGTCATAATGTGTCATTGACTTATAAGCGCCACCACCTAATGCCAGGCAACAATCACTGGTAACAGCAAATCATGCCACAAAAGCTAAACAACAAAAACTCAAACAAATATTATTCAAAAATACTATGAAGCATAGAAAAAAACCTCGTATGTCTCCATGTCCGTCTCATGGACTCATACAAAAAAAGCTCTTTTTTTCATATTTACATGGCTCCATGAGCAGTAACTGCACCATCATGACTAAGCAAAATCATCAGCACACAATTGTTATGTGAACATTGAAGTTGAATCCAAACAAATCATTTAAATTTGAAACCTTTTGGTTGCCTGCCTGGCAGAAGGCGTATGACGACATGCATAATACGGCTCTTACGGCGCTGTCAAACCATGGGCGCCATCATAGATACATATTTACTAATACAGTCATTCATTCGTCGTCTGCAGCCAAAACATGACATTGACAGTCGTGGGCGAAATGCAAATTTTAAAAAAAAGTAAATTACAAGCCATGCTTATGATACGAGAATGTTCTAAAGGAATAAAGCCGTTGGAAAATTGTTATCAAGACAGAATATTGATGACATAAACGTTTTTACCTTTTAAAAACTTTTAAATTATGAGCTCGTAGATTGCAAATAAAATAAAAATAAATTTGTTATTATTTTATTACATATTCCCACTATTCTGTGTGCCACTGTTCACAACTTGATGTAAACAACAACAATTGCCTTTTGTGTTATTCCTCTGTTTATACCCCTTGCATAAACAATAACAATTACTAGAAAATTATTCGACAGATCCTTGTAACGGAGATTTTCATCCACGATTACTCTCTTCAAACAAACCGCGTCTTCACACAAGAGTGACTGAACTTTTACTAACTAACGGGTGATTTTTAGCTATTATCTTTTTGGCAACACTGGTTTAAACAGCTCACGCACGTTTGCGTGCTCTGTTAAGAAAGTTCAAAATTCAAAATTGTGTTCAGCGACGAAGCTCATTTTTGGCTCAATGGATACGTAAATAAGCAGAATTGTCGATTTTGGAGTGAAGATCAGCCAGAAGCATTGCAAAAGCTACCAATGCATCCAGAAAAAGTCACAGTTTGGTGCGGTTTATGGGCTGGTGGCATCATTGGACCGTACTTCTTTAAAGAAGCTGTGAATCGTAATGTAACTGTGAATGGTGAGCGCTACCGTGAGATGATATCCAACTTTTTTTTGCCCAAAATGCAAGAGATTGACTGGCATGACATGTGGTTTCAACAAGACGGTGCCACATGCCACACAGCACGCGTAACAATGGACTTATTGAGAGGCGAGTTCGGTGAACATTTTATTTCACGTTCGGGACTGGTTAATTGGCCGCCTAGATCGTGCGATTTAACGCCTTTAGCCTATTTTTTGTGGGGCTATGTTAAAGCTCACGTCCATACAGACAAGCCCGCTTCAATCGACGCATTGGAAGACAACATTGAAGCATTTATTCGTGAGATACCGGCCGAAGTGTTCTAAAGAGTATGCCAAAATTGGACTAAGCGGATGGACTATTTGAGGCGCAGTCGCGGTCAACATTTGCATAAAATAATCTTCAAACATTAAATTATATGGACCGTACTATCGATTCAAATAAAGATTTCACGCATTTTTTTTTCTTTAAAATTTTCCTATAACTCTTAAAAAACCACCCTTTAGTTGCCTGCTTTGTCTTGTCTTTTATATGGCAGAATAAACAGTCTGATGAATGTTCTGAACGAATGTTCATGACTTCCCCTTCTCGAAATCTCTATAAATGTAAACATCGTTGTTTACATATATTCTTTTCGTGTTGTTTGCGTATTTTTGTTTACTTGTTTACCCTTTTTATGCTGGTGTTTGTTGTTATATTAAGCAGTACGATAATTTGTAAAGAGGTTTGTTTACTGCATTGTTTTGTTTTTGTAGCTTTTGTTTATAATTTTAATGTTAAGCGATGTAAAAGCAAAGCAAAAACGTCACAACGTTGACGTATAAACTAATTTTCCTTTTGGAAAAAAAATCCCTTAATCCGTAGCAAATAATATCAACATTTTACGGACCTTCTTAGACATTTTTTATTTAATACTCTGCTCTGTACCATCGATATTATTGGACTCCGTCCGTATATAAATTTAAAAACACTTTACGGTGGCACATTTCAGTTTCTAAAGTTTTAAAAATTTTCATAAAAAAAAAGAAACAAAGAAAACCAATAAATACTGGCCCCCTTTGATGACCTTTCCCAACTAGTGCTTTTAAGATCAAAACCCAGCTTCTGCGGTTGCTAAAAACTCTCTATTGTCCGTTAATGACGTTTTGATTGAAGTCATTTATTCTGGAGCTCTATTGTTACAGAATTAGGAAAGAAATAATCGACAACAACACCAACAACAACAATAATCATATTTTTATTTCAAGCCTTATGCCTAACTCCCATAGACTACAAACATATCCATCACATGCCACTGCAACAATTGTTAAGTTTTCATCATGAATTCGGTTTTTTTTCCTTGAAATCGTTTTTCAAATTGTAAATATTTGTGCAACATATGAGAAGTACTTTTGTGTATACATTGCTGTTGCTGTTGCTGTTGCTATTGTTGTATTTGTTTTAAAATTTGATTGAAAGCTGAAATTGAAAAGACAAAAAAAATCATTACGAGTGTGGGTTTACTTATGGCTTATTTTCAATGTATTTTTCTTCCATTGTCTGTTGATTTCCAAAAAGAGCTTGTATTTCTTTCCGGAACATGTGTGCAGTCAGTCAGCTTTTGATTTTCAATTTTTTTCTCCACTTTTTGTTGTTGTTCGTTGTCAGCATCAAATTTAGAACTGATTGGCTTGCTGTTGATAATTTGAAAATTGTCTTTGAAAGGAAATCGTTGCAGTTTAATAATTGAAATCTGTTCATTAAATTAAGGTATTACAGTGTGTGTGTAGTGGATGGATTGTTTGCAGGGAAATGAAGTCACATTTTTTTTAAAAGTGGATAATCCACTGTAAACTGTCGAATAGTAGGGCGATAGTCAAAAGGGAATAATTGTCACCTATTAGATCAACATCGCTACAGATATGGCAATTTATATAACATCTACTGGAACGTTCTTAAGTTGCACGGCCACACATCAAATAATGGATCAAACTCCCCTTTTTATTAATATGTTGGTAAAAAAAAAAATACCCACACGTATAAGCCAAGATGTGTTTGAGGAATATCAAAATACTTTTGATTTTTACTATTCGCTTTGCATAAATCATATGTTCTCTTGTGCTTCACAACAACAATACAAGGAATTTGAAGGTTAAATATTGATGTGTTGCTGTGTTAAGCAAAACAAATATTAGCAACACATATGCAAATTTGATCAGGTAAATTTGATATGTCGCCATAAGCCTCTACACATACAGCTTAGACTTCAGTCATGGCGCTATCATGTCCTATCAACGGCGAAAATTTTTTTCTTGTAATATATTCTTTTCATTGGAAGTTTGAGCAAGCCGACGGGCTTAGTTTTCTGTCAATAGGAGCGACAGTCTACTTCTATATCAATAATCCAACAATACCCACTACACTCAATAACTTCCTTTAGTCGTTACACGCTTCAGTCAAGATTACGACCTAGCTTCTCACACCACTTATGTTGTGTGTGTTAATGTTATATGAGTGACAAGACCTACAATTCAAAGTCGGCTTCGAACGACAGATTTGTGAGAAACTTTTCATGGCAATTTTTATTTACTTTCAGAATTTTTGGCCAGAAATTTGTCAACAAAATTGTATTTTTTAATACTTCGTTTTGTTCGGCATGTCTGGTCACGGTCTCACGCCTAATAAGCCAACACACTACCTACTAGACTATGGCGAGTTCAATAACGTCTCAAATTTAATGCGGCATAATAATCCTCGTGTCATACCGAGTGTCTTAAAAGAAAATTTGCAGCTTGCCGCCTGATCCCATTGGCGTGCGTCAATGTTAACACCATTTTGACAAGTTACTAACTGGTGATTAGGGGCTGGTCAAGTACGACAACTTCAAGAGAAAATATTTGTGGTCAAATTACAATAAGCCGAGGTAAACCAGACTAAGCTACAATGGATTGTGGAGACGATTTTTTTACTTCTGGCAGAGAGTGAGCTCTCAGTTATTGTTATTAAAAGTTCCTCTCGACGCTAAAGGAAGCATAGGACTTCAACAAATTCCCAGAAAACCTCTTTTTTTGGGAGAAAGGTTTTCGTTTCTCTGCAACTTTCTCCTTATCTGTTAATATCGACCTTCATTAGTTTTTTTTTTTTTTAATGAATGAATTAGATCTTCTTCTGTGTCCCTGTGAATTCCAATATACGATAATTCTAGCAATATCCTTCGATTGCCTTGAATAATAGTGACCAATCCACCAGCATTTGCTGACCTTTTGTCTAAATCTTGTGGCGTTCTTTGCCCACTTACCCACTGATCGGCCAGATAATCTACTGCATGCTACGTAGACAGCAGCTGTTCATGAAAACTTGCAACTTTTTTATATCATTAGCAGTCTTGTTCTACGTTTCGCAGCCCTACCGAAGGCTGTGTAACGACACGTTTCCGCTCGGGTGCTGGGGTAGGTCAGCGGCGTCCAGTGGTTACATAAAAAAACACTTAGTTTAAGTTTACAGCTATTTATTTACAATACTGCAATAAACTTACACACTAAACTAAGTAAAAGTAAATACAAGCAAAAATAATTAAATTGGATATGAATTAAAATATCCTAGGCCGGCCTAACAACGATTCGTCACGTCACAGTACCGAAGGCGTCAAGGGGGTTTGAGTCAGAACAACAGTCAAACGGCATGCGCCCAGGATGACTGCGGTCCTACTGGTCCTTGTTGCTGCCCCGGTTCGTCAAGTGACAGTGCCGAGTGCGTCAAGTGACAGTGCCGAGTACGTCAAGGGGGTTTGGAGTCAGAAGAACAGTCAAACGGCATACGCACAGGATGATTGCGGCTCCAAGATCTCCCTTTGTTCGTCTGGTCAGTCAAATTCTCCGGAGGAGGTTGTCAGAACGTAATCAAACGGCATACGCACAGGATGATTCTGGTTCTGAGGCCTCCGGAGTCCGTCCAGTCACAGTTGCCAATGTTTTACCGGTTGTAAATAAATCACAAGTGGGGACGACCACACCACTTGGGATTTATCATATTTCCAGCACAGCCGATGTCTAGATCGACCTGCCTTACCAGCAACTCATCACCAACTGCCCCGACTGCTGAAGTCACGCTCGCTTTTATACACAAAAGTAACGAGTAACGGATCAAACATGATCGAACATCAAACATGTTGTGTCCTACTCTACAACTTATAAATGTGAGAGCAAGCATCAGTTGAATTCAGCAAATGTCTTGTAGGTCAAATGTGAGTCGTACGACAACCGTTATAAAGAATAATACTAATTCTAAAAATAGCTTATAACATCGACTCAATCATCATATGACATATTTTAAGCACAATGGGGCCTGACATAAACTTAAACACTAAAATATTATAAGAGGAAATTATATTTGTAATTATTCATACAGTATAAAATAAAACTAAAAATAACAAAATAAAATAACAAAGGAACTACTCCAATTAGTATTATTATCATCCAGTGATAAGGTGTGGGCAAAAACAAGGTCTCCGACTTTTGTCGTCACAGCTGTATTGAATATTGAATTTATCGTGAGTAACGATACGAAACCTTCAAAAATTTGACGGTCCTTCTACAAGTAGATTTGAAGCAGCTCATCCGAACTTACACTCTCTACTATTATTCTATCTAATATTTATACACCCAGCAAATATACTGTTATGAAGTATTCAATACATGTAGGTATAGTGAGTATGTATTGCAATACTCCCAGTACTGTCCACACAAATGGTTAACCACTGTTACCCACCAATTAATTAGTAATCGTATGCATATCTAGATTTCACAAAATCATCGTCTATTGTTCTGTCTCAAGACAGATTAACAAGACGGCTACAAAAAACCTACGTTACTTATCTTGCTAAGATTTATTTCTACATTTGCAACAACAAAAAAGTACACACAGGTATACATACGTATATGTAAACAATTTCAATAAATTTGTCAGACAATGAGTGTCAAAAACAAAATCAATTTGAAATTGAATCGGAAATTATAATATGCGGTTGAAACAATAACGACTGCAACGAGAACAACAGTAACAGTTACAGCAACAGTTACAGTAACGGTTACAGCAACAGTTAGAGCAACAGTTTTTCAAATAAATTTTTAACAGAGCCAACAACAATTAGAATTTAATTTTTAATTGACGGTTAATTGAGCTATGCATTGTTTTTTAAAATTTTTATTTTTATTTTTTATTTGTTTAAAAATAGCAAAAACAAGTTTTTTTTTCAATTTTCTGTTTGAATAGTTTAATTTAATTAATAAGAAACCATTGTTTTATGAACAACAGACACTTTGATTCTGCTTGTAATGGGGATTTGCGTCATTCCACACTGATTTTGTACGCTCGTGTGTAAATTGATTATAAAATAATTGTATCGTATATCGACAATTAATTTAATTTAATTTAATTTATTGTCATTCAGATTCTATGCGCTTTAGGGCTGAGGTATAAAGAATTTGATTTTGAATTTGAAGAACGTTAACTATTCTGAAGTTCAAGTTCGCCTCCAATCAAATCGAATCGAATCGATATGTTCTTGAAAATCAAATCGATTTAAAAAATTTTAAATAATTTTAATTAAAGCATAAAGTTTTGTTAAAAATTAATATTTTCATTGTTTTTGTTTTTTATTTAAAAATTCTTCAGTTCATAAAATTTAAGATTTTAATTAAAAATTTGATCAAAATTTTAAGCCGCCTTTATTTGAATTGAAATGGTTTGTAAATAATTTATGACTAATCCACAGAGCAATTATTTAAATACACAAAAAATTGTGATTTTTTCCATTATTTTTTCATAAATGATTGAACAATTGAAAATGATTAATGGAAGGCCAAAGCGAACGTTACATGATTGATTTAAAAAAAAATTTTAATTTTCCTTAATTCATTGAACTTTTTAAAATCGATTGTACTAAATGAGTTTAAAGGCTATGCACGCGGTATTATTTTCAAAAATATTTTGAAAAAAATCAGTGCCACTACAGAAATTGTTACAATCGTTCGGGAAATTTGTTACAAACAAGTCTAATTGGTTTAACTGTCCTTATAGCGAGCGTGAGAAATATCTTCGACTACTGTGCAATGTGCTGGCTTTCTAGATAACAGCTCTGAGGTAAACTCGAATATCTCTTGCCCCTAAAAATCAAAATAATGTCGCCATTAAATGTTATAATTCATTATAATTCCCCCAGGAATTATTTAGAGATCGACTAACTTTAGCCCATTTACGGTCACTGTGCCAATTTGGGAACACTTAATTATTAAGGCTGTATAAGAAAACTGTTTACTCTAGTTTATTTATTTTTGCATTATTGAATAGAGGAAAGTGCTCCGAATAAATATTAAATGAAGCATTTTACCTACATTTATTGTTATTGTTGTAATAATCTATTAAACTTCATTAACAATACACATGTAGAGGTAGGTCAATGGTAACCAAAGTTATAGTTTCTACCGAAAGCTCATAGTCGTTATTAGTATTATGATATAAAATTCAATAAACAGTGAAGCATTGAAAAGCATTTTTAGTTTCATACAACAAATGTATAAGATCTTAGAAAACATATAATAATGCTGTTCCAATTTGGGTACAATGGCCACAGGTATACTAAAATAAATTTTAAACTAAATTTTTTTTTACACAAAATATGTCAGTTATTAATTTGAAAAATACCTCACTTGTTCCAAACTTACAACAAAAGCATGGGCGAAGTTGTTGAAATGGACCAATTTATGTCTTTATACCGAATTAGCATACATAGCAAAGAATGGTGGTAGTGTTTATTTACGTACGTACATGGTTGATATGGCTATATCAAATGCGTGGCGCCTACATGAAATTTGTGAAGAAAATGCTATGGATCAATTACAATTTCGTCGATCCATAGCTAGGTTTTGTCTAAAACAGTCGTCCAAAAGACATTCTGCTCGGCCTTCGTCATCAAATATTGAGGGTTTACATCTAGACGGCGCTGATCATGTTCCAGAAAAGCTTCCTAAGCGTGTGCGTTGTGTCATCTGCCACAATAGAAGCCGCTGGAGTTGCATTAAATTTTAAAAATTTAACTTGTAGTTTCTGTTTGGCTGTAAATGGGTTAGTGTCACACAGTGAAGCACGCCGTATGGTGGAAAGAACGTACGAGGACACATTCTTAATATCAAACGAAATGAAAATGTAATCGATGGACAGCACAGAACAGAACTTTGCAGTATTGTCTAGATAGCAGCAACCTAAGGCTGCATTGTCAAAAAATAATGACGCTGCCCATATATAGAATATGAAAAACTGGAACGTTAAGGGGCGTGTAATTTTGTAGGATAAATGCCAAAACATCGAATTAAACAAATTGTGAAACGAGGTGAAGTAAACCTAATTGTATGGGAATACATTACATGGGTCAATACGATCAAATTGCAAAAAAAGCTATGAAGAGCGGGGGTTATTGCGGTCGTTATTGACCTGCTGCACTAGATTATAAAAATTGATGTCACCGTAATCTAATAGGTAATGTGTTAGCATATTAGACACAAACCCGTGGTTCAAACTCTGGCTCAGAGTCTGAACAAAAAAACGAAAAATAAAAAATATTTCTTTCGCCGTCTTTCTTTCAGCAATCTTTTGGCAAAAAAAAACTTTAAAAGTAAACAAAATTGCCTGGAATAGTCTCTCATCTGTCGTTCCGAGTCGACTGTAAATAATAGACCCCGCCATTCATGTATAAAATTAACACGCACAGTAGTGCAAGACGCTAGATTGTAATCCTGACTAAAGGGTTGTAATGACTAATTACGTAAGAAAGTACATATAAAAAATTGTATAAGACTGAGAGCACTGCTGATTTCGTCAGGCCTGTGCATTATCTCAATATGAACGTGATCCAAAATATCGCTTCTGTTCGCTAAAAAGTGGCGACTAACACTAAATTATTGATTCCTTAGCGATTTCCATCCATATGCAGTCCAATTCAGACAACAGTTAAATCCAACTCACAACTCAGTAAGTATACTGATTGGACACTAAAACAACGACCTTTAAATGAGGATTTTTCCTAACAAAATTTTCTTCAGCTTTGATGCTCATTTCTGAGGCGGTAAACCTATAGCGTCAACAGACTTTTTTGGCTGGCAACAAAATGAATTGATTATGAACTGGTCGTTAAGTGGTCTCGACAGGAAGCTTACATTACGACCAATTTTGGCGTTATTTCATAAAAAAGTTTCCAGAGAGTTTAATTTCACGTTTTGGGGACCTTAATTGGCCATATAGGTAGTAGATAGGAATAACGAGATAGGGCTTAACGTGAGAATCGCTACGATGGCACACCTTACGGTGACAACAATGCTAACAATGCGTCTACCAACGCCCCCATGCACAATGATGCAGTTTCATGATAAAGCAACCATAGATTGCATTATCATACGTGAGTATTAGAGATCAGCAATGAGTATTCAAAAAGCAATGCATTTGAATATGACTTCCCTTTTGGTTAAGAGTTAGGCATCGAAGTCCTAGGGTTTGATAGAGATAAACTTATTTGCAGGTGTCAAAGATCGTCTTTAAGCAGGACTTTGGAAATCAACCAACAGATATACGCCGCCTAAATTTGTGTGATAAAGTGCAACTAACGTTAAAGAATATAACAACCAATATGCGTTAAGCTGTCGCCAATATACCCACCAAAATATGGGAAAAAATTATTGAAAATTCTATTACGAAACGATCGAATTTTGAAAAGAATACAGAAGCATGGTTCAAGAATCCTTATACAATGAAAATTTTCTAGAAATCCTAGCTGAATACATGTTTTATTTAACTTTCGTTTTGAAAGAGTTTATCCAAGTCTAAATTGGTAATTTTTTCCTCGTGTACATACTTTAACTGCATGTGTGTGAGAGTGAATTTGTGTTGTAATTATTTCGTATTCATATGGCATATGATTATGGTTGTTGTTGTTGTATTTTTTGTTGTTCACTTTTTTTTGTTTTTGTTGTAAATTTAACGGAAAACATTTCAAATCTTTTAAGACATTGATAAATACCATCCCACACCTTGGTCGTGGTCAAAAATAACATAATCGTACAACAGTTACAATAACAACAACAACGAAAAGCATATTTAACTGCAAATGTTAGAATTATTAACAGGCTTTTTGATTCAATAAAATATTGCATTTTAGAGATTTCGTTCATGTTGCTAGTGTTGTTGTTGCTGTTGCTAGAGCTGCTGTTGTAACCGTTTCATATTTATTGTTGTCCAAACATTTTGGAACATGCATACACACACATACATATACATACAATTCATGTACTTTGAAATACTCATTCGCACTGCCACAATTCGCTTTCGATGGCAAAATTTTTGACGACTCTTTTGTAGTGTAACAAACGCTGTTAGAGCCCAGCCACAAAGGCGGTCTCTTGTTCATTTCGTTAATTGATTCATTGATCTTGAAGGAGATATCAACTGGGCAGTTTTAGCGATGGCGGTGGCAGTGGCGGCTGACTGGTTAGTTATAACGATCATTACATGACTACATTGGACCTATGCTGGTTCAACAACAGTAGAGGGAAAGCGGGCAGCCGTTATGTGATTTTTTTTTGTTGTTTTTTTTTCGGTGTTTGTTTACGCGGTTGTTTACACGGACAGCTGGCGTATGGCATGGCGGCATTTTATGCTCGATTGTTGCAACTCAAGTGTTGCTATTCAAAAAAAAAACCGACTGACCGAAACTGTCGTTGTTTTTCAATATATTTTCGATTTTTGTGTAAATGTTGGTGTGTCCATTCGTCCCTCTGTCGGTTTTTTTTTTTATCGGTTTGTCTGTAAAAGAATAGAAAATATTTTATTGTTATTAAAACTGCACGCCCATGTTTTGTTCATTTGTTCGAGCGTTTTTTTTCTTAACCGCCTAGGTACTGAGCAGAAAAAAAACATACATACGGCGACAATTGCTGCTGCTGCTGCTGCTGCTGGTCATTTGTATCTGAGAGTAGACAAAAATTTTGTGTACAATTTAGTTTTTATCAAAATGAACAGAAAAAAATAAAAATGTTTTGTTGTAATTTTCTAAATTGACAAGTATTTTAACTACTACCCAGAGATTTGAGGCAACAAACATACATAGAAACCAACACCAAACACCAACTACCAACCGCCATCAACCAACCACAGCAACAACAGAAAAAAAAGTGCAAAAGAAATATGTTTTAATTAAATACAAGTGTTTAATAACAGACTTTTTTATTTATTTATTTGGCAAAAAAAATGATATTTTATTCCATTTAAAGGCATTAGTTTTTGGTTTCGACTGTTAGATTGTAACGGAAGTATTTAATTGAAAATAATCACCATGCTAGAGTAATAAGGGAATTATACCCATTAGTAGTACACCAATTATAGTTTGATAAGAAAATTACACTGTTTACCACATAAATTTCAATTCTAAGTTATGTAGTAAATCACTTAATCTCACAAATACTTCCCACTTTTTCGAAAGTATAACCAAAAGAGGTCAACTGTAAAGACAAATTTCTTAAGTCAATGATTCCATAGATGGCTTCTGTTTGATGCTCAAGAGGCTGGAAACAATGTAAAATTTGTACATTCAAAAGAGGATGCTCTGTGTTCAGGTTTTATAATATATTTTACTCCCTTCAATCTATATACAATAGACACTGCTCTCAGTATCAAATCCTTGGCCAATCCCTGATATGTATTCAGATATTACTTACTCACACTATTAATTGGTCACTACAACCCTTTAGTCAGGATTATAACCTAGCTTCGCACCGCAGTCCTGTTGTGTATCTTAATTTTATACGTGAATTGCAGGACCTACAGTTTAAAACCGACTCTGAACGACATATTTTTGAGAAACTTTTTCATGGCAGGTTTATTTACGCTCAGAGCTTATGCCAGAATTCTGCTGAGAGTCAGTCGCCGAAAGAAATCTTTGTTCACATTTTGTTTAGTTGGAGATTTCTGAACCACGCCCGCACACTGCCTTCTAGGTTACGGGGACTACACCCAGCTATTATTACCTCAGTTTATTGCATATGATGAATCAAATTTCCAAGCAAAAGTCTTGATTTCTGAAAACACATTTGGTTTGAGAAACGCTTTTGCCTCTGTTGTTCTTCCCAAACATCTGTTCCCACTTAAAAAAAAAGGGTTTATTTGGAAACTAAAAACTCGCGCTCCTTTCTTAAGCAGTATTAAGGGATACCAACTGTGGCTAAAGTACAAAACTAGCAATACTATGTATTCCAGTATTTAAGCCAGGTTCAGTGTACATCAGAAACTATGACTACAAGGCCCTGATAGCCAATGGGTGATTTGTAAGCTTCGGCATATCCGTATCATATATTCTATGATATCTTAAGCAGTTTTCAAATTCACTTCGGCCTGAAGGACAATAAATTTGGATTCAAGCCTAGACCATATCGTCCGGTTTATTTTCCTAAATATACTGAATCCAACTGTATGAACAAAGCTTAGTCAAATCCATCTGAGTATAGTGTTAATACAGACATGAGAAGTGTGCTGAAAATAGGTGATAAGCAGAGTCTGGCGTCACTATTAGTTTGTAACGATTTTTAGTTATTCGCAATTAAGTATCGCTCAAGTGATTCTCAGGTCATGGTGTTAGGAAGCCTCCTGGAATTTGTGAAACGCGCTATCACATAAATTTGAAACTTAGCAGTTATAAGCGAAGATAATTATTTGTTTTGAAAAATGTAAATAGGATTTGATCCAGTATATCTATTTTAGTTTGCCAGTTTGTTTAACACGTTGACTGCCGACAACGAGATAACTCGTAGATTGCGTTCCCTTTTAGGGTGCCAACTACGAGTTATCCCGTACTCACTAACCCTGCCATTTTTGTGTAACTACAAATAAAATCGTATTATATCAGTGCTAGTATCGATAAATGGCTTCTGGGAAAAAAACAAAAAATCAATGTTGGCGTGCGTGGCCAGTTTTCTGAAAATTGCCGAGGCAGTCAACGTGTTAACTCTCTGAAAATGTCAACCTTTAGCTGTAGTAGTAGTAGTACTTTTAGTTAAAAATAAATCCGTCCTAACAACCATTTCACCAGTTCAAGCCGTCTGTATCAGATATCTCTTCTCTTATGTTACCTTCAAACTGTGATGTCATCAACCATATTTTTTGCTCCCAGTGTACCATCATCATTTCGTTGTTTTGGCTGACACCTTAGGAAATATTTTATAACGTCTTCTGCTTTCTCCTGTTCACCTCATTTCGGATCCTTTTCTTTTTTTTGTGTATTAATCTTTAATCCTTTCATATGAAATTTCTAAGAAAATCGTAATTTTTTGATCGTTAAGAACATTTAAGCTTTAAGCCAAACAAAAAAACAACTTGTGTACCTTATACCCCCTTACCACGTTTGCGTTTCTTGCCAATCATTTGTTAAATGATGATGAAAGGCAACCCAAAAACGAAATCTCATTAAAAACTTATAATCAAGCATAAATAATTAACAAATCAGCATGAAATTGAATATTTTTTTTGGGTAAAAAAAAAGAAAATACTGAAGGAAAAAAAGACGGAAAACCAGAACGCTTATAAAAAGCTGATTAAAAGCAAAACAAATCCAACAACAAATTTTTTTCTCTCTTTTTTTCAAACCATAATGGTTTGCCGTGGTTTTTTTTCGTGAAATTCAAATTTTGAAATGGCAAAGACTTTTAAGTCATCGTCATCGTTGTGCTGATGGAAGCCGTACTTGTTCTTCAAATTCATTTAGAAAACCGAGATAAATTTTTTTTTCATAAATATTGTGGTCAGTTAGTGCATGGAATGTAAACTAATTTTTTTTTATTAAAATATTGATTATTATTAGCAAATAAATAAATACAATTACTGATAAAAATATTTAAACATTTAATTTTATTTATAGAAATTATTTCAAAAGTAGCTGCGCTTTTAAACCACAAATTAATTATAAAAACGAAACCATAACCGTGTTATTTATGCACGTGCATACAATCGCCATAAGTTTGTGGGTTTCTTCAAAACGGACAAATTACAACAAATATAAACATTTTTATTTATTATTTATAAACTATTTATGAAGAAAAATACCATCGTTTCAAACATATTTCAATAATTGTGTTCGCTGCATGAGCTCTGAAGCAGTTGGCAAAAGACCCAAAGTTCCTCAAAATATCTTATGCAGCGAAGAGACTCATTTCTAGATGAATGGGTACGTGAACAAACCAAATTGTCGAATTTGGAATGATACCAATCCACATGAAATTCATGAGCGTTCAATGCTTGCAAAAAAAGGTCGCTGTTAATATTTCTACGAGTAAGACATTGGCTAGGCCAAAGAACAACAATAGATCGGTGCATACATACAATAAAAATAACGGTAATTTATTAATGTGTATTTTTATAATATAGACAGATTTTTGAGAATCTTTTCATAACAATTTTTATTTACTCTCAGAGCTTTTGCCAGAAGACTGCCGAGAGAAATTCGCCGAATAAATTTTTTTTTTTCATATTTTCATTTTGATGTCTGATCTGTTGTTTGAAACATGGGCTCATATCTAATAAGTCAACACATTATCTACTAGACACCGGCGACTACAAACCAATGATACCAATCTACTCGTATATGTGATCGAAAAGCGTTCAGTACATGTAAAAAAGGTTGCTATTGGTAGTGGATCTAGGGCTGGTGGCTTTAACGGTCCATATTTCTTTCCAAAAGAACGTTGGCTAAGACCTAATAGCACAATAGGCCAATGGTTACCAACTTTTTTCTCATGAATTTAATGATCAGGACACCAACGACATGTGGTTTCAACAAAGTGCCTCAGAGTTGGATATTCAGCACGATCGATTTGAGAGCAGGGTCATCTCATGAGGAGGTGAAGTGAGCTGGCCACAGGATCGTGCGATTTGATCTTGTTAGACTTTATCTTGTTGGGTCTACTTAAGTCGCAGGTGTACGTGAATAAGTCACAAACTGCTGAAAGCTAATATAACCCATGTCGTCGTTCAAACTAAGCGTGATTTAATCTCCAAAGTCATGGGATTTTGAACATTGCGGATGCTCTTCAACCAAAGAAGCCACGTCGTCGATCAATCTCATACATACATAATTGGTCATTACAACCCTTCAGTCAAGATTATGACCTAGCTTCTCACAACACTGATGTATAGGCCTTAATTTTATACTTTACGTCTAATAAGCGAACACACTACCTACTAGACTACGACGTCGATCAAACTCAGTCATGGAAAATTGAAATTTCTAATGGGAAATTGTATATTTCGGATGGGTTTCATCTAGAAAATCCGTGACGGCCATTTGAACGATGTTGTATTCCACACATAATGCCATCAAATAGTCTTTCAAACGAATAAAAAATATCCATGTTATGTCGCATACACTTTGTTAAAAACTGAAAATTGGAAGCGTTTTTGAAGTCGCCGTAATCTAGTAGGTAGTTGGAATTTTATCCATAGTGTACAGTTTCCTTTGACGCTCACTGTCTGTGAGTTGTATGTATGCCTTACGCAAGTAGGGATCAGACGGGATGTGCAGTCAATGTAGAGACTGTTGTTCAAAATTCAAGTGGCTTTGTAAAGTAAATATATTCCCTGCATCGATGTATTTTGTATACAAAGAGCGGCGGACTGGATAGGCCTTTAGCGCTTATGTAGAAATCAGTTTATTTCTACAACAACAAATTAAAAGCTTCGATAAAAAGCAGTGGTCATCGTCAGTTTAAATCCTCAGGGAGCCCTTTGCAATAAAATGTGTCGTCGCCTAGAGGCATTATCCTTATTCTTTGCAATAAGTAAACTTTGCCTAGCTTAGTTTTCTGATAGCTAAGGCCCTATAAAATAATGTAAGCTTTGTTTTAAGATTGCATATACTTTCTCATAAGCCAACAGTGTTTCATGGGCAGATCTTGTAAAGACCACCTTAAAAGATGGTAAAGGGTAGCCCAAAGCAAATCACATGACCCATGGCATCATAGCGATTGTTTTTCCCCTCTTCTTTTTCTTCTTCAATTTTTTGGAAAGTAAATGAATTGCAGCATTTCATCGAACAACAAACAATGAAACCGAAACGTAATTACACACGTGCAAAGTGTTGCTTAAAAAAAAAAATCTGAAAGGCGATGCAGTCATCCGCTACAATTATAGACCACTTTTTGAAAGTTTGAAGTATGTATTTTTCTTTGTTTTTTCGTTTGTTTCTTTTGTTGTCGTTGTTGCTGTTTAAAAGGCAGTGTAAGAAACATGAAGTATTTTTTTTGTTGCTGTTAATGTAGCATCATTGTGAAGAGCTGTAGGGTGTTGTTGGTAACGAAAAACAATGAAATGCAGGTGTGGCCTTTTAATACTTGAATCTGAAATTCAAATCAGGCCCCAAAAAAAAATGGAAAAAAAGAAAAAATCTGCCAAAAAATAAAGAAGAAGAAAAAGAAAGAGAAACATAAAAATTACTTCTTCTTCTTTTTCATATAGCAGAATAAAAGAATGGCTTTAAAATGGTAGAATGGTATTTGGCTGGAAGACAGAAACTTACAAAAAACAAAAGAAGACGACCAAACCATTAGCTTTAGTATCTTAAGAACAGAAAAAATACCAAAAAAAAAAAAAAACTGAAAGCCACACACACTCTGGAATTGAAAAGAAGACAAAAAAAAACTGAATTAAAGAGTGAAAAATGAAAAGAAAAACATTTTTTTGGTTTTTTTTCTACAGAAAAAAAAATCAAAAAACCGATGAAAAACCTAAAATCTCAACTAAATAAAGCGATTGAGTGAGTGTTTCATCTTGCAGTCCATTTACTCATTCTACGTTCAATGTTGTTCCTTAGAGGCTTAGGTATTTGTATCTGTGTGCCACAACATCAGTATCAAACTGAAACGATCTTGCCAGGAGTTCTTAAAAAAATCTTGTTTTGTTTTGTTTTCTATTCTTTGCATTTGTAGTTATGAAAAGAATGACTAATACTGGCATCACTTTAAGGTCCCCCACAATAACAACAACAATCGTAAGAAGTAAAAAAAAAATTTTAAAACCTAAGCCAGGCAAGCAAAAGATCCTGTGAGAGAATTTCTTGAGTGTTTTGCGTTTCACTAAAAATATTCGTCTTGTTCTGTATCGCTAGAGAGACTGTTTCCTTGGCTTCGTATTGCGGTGTGTGTATGTTTAAGTGCGTTGCACGTGCATCTTTGTGGCAACTGAAATATACATATACAAACCAAACTGGCAACAACAATAACAACAACAAAACGTTTGAGGTTTGTTAAGAATGATTTTTATTTTGAGATTCTTTTTTTATAGCCTTTTACAGCGAATTAAAGGAATGATTTCTTCAAGAATTATGAAAACTTCGTTAACCTTCCTATACCCGCGCGTTGGTCTGTGAGACCGATTTTTTTGTTATTGCGAATTTTTTTGTAAACAAATAGTGCCAGTAAGTTGATATCACTGGTAGCTTCATTATTCGTAATAAGCGTCGTTTTGGTGCTAATACGAAGTGTCTGTGAAAATCGCGAGTATGCACACACAACGATAATCGGTCTGTGAGACCGACGCGGGTATTGGTGTAACACTTTTGTGTAGGTAACTTTTTAAATATTTTTAATTGTTTTGTGTTATTTTTTGTTATTATTTATGTAATGTTATAAAATATAAAGATTGTCGTATGATCTCATAAGTGCCCACCAGGGGAGACGTGTTACAAACCTCTCTTTACCAAGATTGATAAGATATAGACTTGCCGAAATATGTAAGTTAGATGGTCCAGAATCTTCTGCAAGATGTAGTAGTCAAAAAATAGGCCGTTGTTTCGAATGAGACTAAAAAAAACCGCAAGACACTCTACAAATGTATTTCTTGTAATAACTACTTTTGTTTGGAACATGCTATTATGGTATGCTCTCACTGCTTTTGTAAGGGGTCGGAAGAGTCTTAATTCTTTTATTTTTATTTTCTATATTGTTATCTTTAAAGTTATGAATTTTTATTTTTTTATTTTTAGTGTAAGTGTATTTTTGTTCAAGTTTTCGTAGCCCTTACGAAAAAGTGCCTTTTTAAAATACCTGACATTAATGAATTTTTTTTAATTAAAAAAAGTATTTTTCTGTATTTTGTATTTTTGCATATACTTGAGAACATTCAGTTCTAATATTAAACACAATTCAAATTAATTTTTTTGTAATAATACCAACGATATAGGCTATATAATTGTCGGTCTCACAGACCGTGCGCGGGTATTGGTGTTTCACTTTTTGGCGCGGGTATAGGAAGGTTAATGGCTTTATACAGATCGTAAACTAAAGGGTTTATAAAGTTTGTAAAATAAACCAAACAGCTGGACGAGTGTTTCTCTTAATGATAGTGTAATGCTTCACCATCCAGCCAACCAATACCAGCAGCAGTTAATATAAAAAATACGTGATAATCAACTAGCATAACTGAGATAACGATAGGTTTTGTTAGACTCCCCTTACATAAGATACGGGCCAGATTTAGTTGCAATTTTAATTTAAAATTTGAGGTCTTTTATTTTCTGCTGTAAAGACTGGTTATACAAAACAGCACTTTAAGAGAAAAGCTTTGTTACAGCACGGGTTTCTCAGAAATTTTTTCAAATATTGCAGGAAATATAATTAAGTTCTGAAATGTTGCTGTAGATGGTCATACTGTTCTGTAATATGACTTTCATGTAGCAAACGCTATACAAAAGAATCGCTGCAGTCTAGTTGATATTGTGTTCGCTTATTAGACGTGGGGTCTAGGCAGGCCAGGTCAGACATTAAAACTGAAATATGAAAAAATATTTATTCGGCAACTTCCTCTCAGGAGATTTTTGGCAAAAACCCTTAGAATAAAATGAAATTGCCATGGAATGTTCCTCAAAAAAAATCTGTCGTTCGGAGTCGACATTAAACTGTAGGTTCCACCACTCGTATAAGAAATTAAAGCACCCGACATCAGGGATCTAAGAAACTAGGTCATAATCCTGACTAAATGTTTGTTGCTTAATCTAAAATACATATTTTAGCCAGGATTACAACCTAGTTTCTCACACCACCCTCTGTTTTAATTATTTACTCTCAGATTTTTTGGCAGAAGAGTGTTGAGAAGAAGTCGACGACAAAATATTTTTCAGATTTCGTTTTGCTGGATTTTAATCCGCGACCATTACTTTACCTACTACACTATGACGACCAGAGATCAGCAATGAGTATTCAAAATCATACTCATAATTTCTGATACTTATACGCATACATACTTATTTTAAAATCTGCTCATACTACTCAAATTCAAAGTTAAATGTAGTTATCGTACTCATATTTAACAATACGCATGATGTTGTTCATTTCAACTCTCCTTTACTCAATATTTACAAGAATCACAAAATAAAATTGATTCGCGTACGGACACAACAATACTCACTAGAAGGTTGTGTATTTGCTTTGCTTGCTGTCTTTGTCTTTTTCTTTCTTCTTTTTTTGTAAATGTAACAACAACTAAGACTGTAAATGTTGATGAATGATTTAATCACTCGAATTATTTATGAGTATTAAAGGTAGTTTTCTAAATTTATGAATCTAATTGAGTAGACTTATGAATCAAACATATTTCGAATGTTATGAGTTTGATGACAACGTTGTACGCATACTCATTGCTACGTGTACTTATAAATCAATGTTGTAGTGAGTACGAATGAATCAGAGTAGTTGGATTTCAATACTGTTGACTCACTCATACTCAAAATTGCACGAGTACTTATGAGTAGCGAAAAAACGATTCATTGCTTATCTCTGATGACGATCCAATCTCTAATATACCATCACAAAAACAATACCTGCTGTTGACAAAAAGTTCCAATGATTTCATACATTTAAGCATCTGGCTGGTGGGCTTGTTTCTGTTATTATTGTTCGTTTGTTTGCTTGTTCTGGCATTGTTCTGTGTGATTCATGGCATAATTTTTTGTTTTTCTGATTTTTTTTTTTCTTTTTACTCTTCTACCTTATTGATGATGATCACGATATGTTGTCGTTGTTGTTATTATTTTGATGCCGGTAATGTTTTCAAACTGATGTTGATGATGATGATGATGACGACAGTGGTGTTGAACACTTGTGTTGAATTTTTTCCCTCGTTCTTTAGTTGGCCTGGTTGAGGGCTTTTTTTTTGTATTTTGTTGAATGCTGAAGTTATTTTTGGGTCTCATCTTCTTCTTCATCTTGTTTTAGGCCTCCAATGTTTGAAAATGATAATGATTTTTAGAGTTTATTGTTGTTGTTTTTTTTTCTTTTTTAATACTGTCGGTGGTGTCTTATTTGAGAAATCAATTCTTAGAATTTGTTTCTCTTCACTTAATGGGAACTTTAAATCGTATACTTTTTGGGAGGATCATCATGGAGAACGAAAAAAAAAACATTTTATTTGAAAATAAAATGTGCGTTTAAGAAACAAAAATTATAGAAATTAATGTGTGGCATAACTATTTGGAGATAAAACAAATTTAGAAATCATTGTATTCGAAAATAGTCTTCCAGGAAGATTAGTGAAAGGATTTTAAATGAGAAAAGAGTGTGGTATTTTCAGATTTCTCCATAAGGAAGCTTAATTTCATATCGCTGAGCTATTTGAAAAAAAAATGTTGTACATTGTAATGACTTTATAGTGTTCACAAGAAGTAGGACGAAGAAAACTTTGGTAGAAAAGCCTACCAGGTCTTAATTCTCGCACTATGTCTGTCTTCACTATTTACTTTACAATGTCTCTTAGGGTGGATTTAGACATTCGCACAATTCGTATGGCATGACAAATTTTTGAGATCGCGTTTCGTATTATTCTCCAAGTATACAGTGTTAACTGCTTCGACTTCGATTTCTGTAAGATTCAAACATGTTTGTTGATTCACTATCATAATATTTACGATGTGATGATGTAGCTATGGGTGATGGACATATTGAGTAATCAAAAGATTTTGTTATTTTGGACATAGAATCCATAGCATCGAAATAAATATTTGACTTCATATTACCTCATACTGTATAAATCACCAAAATAAGACTGACAATGTTATCTACTGTCCTGTAAAGCTTCTTGAAGGCACACAGAAGAGGGCATATATGTTTATTCATGGCAGGAGGGTGTCTAACTTTGTTGTTAAATTCGATAATACAATGGAAAGCGCTTTAATGAAGTAAGGCAGCTCATTTGTATCAAATCGCATATTTGCATAGTGCGTGTCGATTAACGGTCAATTGAACAAATCGCGTAAGTCAGAAAATCCGTTCTTTAACTGTGCAATGTAACACAATTGGGCAATTCACACAACTTTGTATCGTGTATGTTGTATTGAATACATTTGTTTGTTTGTGAACGCTCAATGCTATGCTGTATTGTGTATTTCGTGGCATTCAAATAATTTGATAGCCCGAAACCAACACAATTTTTTTAATAACATATGAAAACATATACATACACATTTTTTTCATTCACAAAATTTGATAGCACGAAACCAGTACAACTTTTAAAAACATATGGGGGCAATTCACACAACTTTGTATCGTGTATGTTGTATTGAATACATTTGTTTCTTTGTTAACGCTCAATGCTATGCTGTATTGTGTATTTAGTGGCATTCAAACAGTTTGATAGCCCGAAACCAACACAACATATGAAAACATATACACATTTTTTTCATTCACATAATTTGATAGCACGAAACCAATACAACTTTTAAAAACATATGGAAAAAATGTGTATAAGTGTATCGGATTTTTATATGAAAATTATCAACAACAATCATACATGTATGTTCTTCCAACAATAAAATGAATACAATGATACAACGGCTTGTGTGAATTGACCAAATACCTCCTAATATATTTGATGTCTGCCTCTGCAATTTGCTACCTCTTTACCACTGTCACAACCAATTACTCTAGTACCAACAAAATGTGGTGATTGAATAGGAGATAAACACTGAGTTTAGATGGTACGTAAAACAAAAAGGCAACGTTCCAGGATAAATGTGTTCGATTCTTTAGAAAAGCCTACCTTCTGCTGCAGCAAAGGGCCTTTGACGAGCTGATGATATGTAAAACAATTTCCCTCGATTAAAGCATTCGGTCCTTTTCAAAAACTTACCGTCTGGAGTAGAAAAGGTCCTTTAACCAGCAGTTAAATTAAGTTTTGCATTTAGTTTTTAAACTTTTAATAAGTAAGTTTCACTTTCTCGACTTTTCCACGACTTTTCATTTGTATACCTACATACGTACTTTATTCCTCATTACTACCCTTTAGCCAAGATTACAACCCAGCTTCTCGGAGCGCTAATGTTGTGTGTGGTTGGACCTACTGTTTATTGTCGACTCCAAACAACAGATCTTTGAGAAACTTTTCAAGGCAACTTTATTTACTCTCAGATATTTGCCAGAAATGTGCTTTGTATACCAACAAACTTAATTGGCTATTACAACCCTTTAGCCAAGATTACAACCTAGCTTCTGGGAGCACTCATGTTGTGTGTGTTAATTTTATACATGAGTTCGAACAACAGATTTTTGAGAAACTTTCCATGGTAATTTTATTTACTCTCAGAATTTTTGCCAAAAATCTGCTGAAAGGAAGTCGCCGCAGAAATATTTTTTCATATTTTCGTTCTGATGTCTGACCTAGGATTTGAACCTAGGCGTCACGTCTAATAAGCGTACACACTGTCTACTAAACTACAGTGATTCTTTTGTAAAGCATTTACTAAATAAAAGTGATATTACAGAATAGTGTGACCATCTACAGCAACATTTCAGTACCCCATTATACTTCATGGAATATTTTAAAAATTTCACTGCGAAACCCACGCTAAAACAAAGCTTTTCTTTTAAAGTGCTGTTTTGTATAACCAGCCACTGTAGGAGAAAATAAAAACCTGGAAATAATGTTCGAATTTCCATAGATTACAATGAATTTCATATTTTAAATTTATAACACAGGCATTCTCTATTTTTGTTCTCTAATCTCTCTATTTAAGGTCGTTATGCAGACAATATCAACAGACCTCCCAGCTTATGAAATCAAAACTTAAATTTAAAACAGAAAAATACAATAAAATTTTTAAAGTAAAAGGGTATACCTACCTAATGACTTTAACAAATTCCGCTTAAGACGGAAGTCAACCTCCGTTTTAAACAAAACTGTCTTTCGGTGGTAATACGCTTCCGTTTAATTCTTTTTTGAATGAAGAAAGCTAAACAATAACAAATAAATTATAAACTTAAACGAAGACAAGAAATAAAATCATAACAAAATAGGCTCTGTAATGTAAAACAGAAAGAGGAAAAATATTAACAGCTGCTTAAGGTGCGTACCCAATTTACACCACCACTTTGTAAGGAAATGCCTTTAATTTTGTCAACACAAACAAAGTATTGCTGAAGTGAAAAGAAGAAAACTCATGGAAACAAAAAATTTCAATAAAAATGCAGTTGAACAGAAATAGGCAACCTATGGAACAATACTAGATTCTCATTCCTTCATAAAAAAATTCAAACTGAAGGCACCATTGGGAGGAGGCTAAAAGTAGAAATATTGTTAATGTGAAAGCGATTTTCGTGAAATGAATCAAACTATAGGGTGTTTTTTATAGAGGTATAGAACTTTAAGTTGGCATTACTTTTCAAGATGGCGACCGATTTAACAGCTGGCAAGTGATTTATTCTCAGTTTGGTTTGGCAATTCATCATGAATAGACTCACGCCTGAACAACGCTTGCAAATAGTGCAATTTTATTTCGATTTATTGAAAGACACGTTTGATGACCACCTAATTTCACGTTTTGGACCTGTGAATTGGCCTCCAAGATCTTGTGATTTAACACCGCTAGACTACTTTCTGTGGGGCTATGTAAAGTCATTGGTCTATGCGCCACAAACGCTTGACCATTTGGAAGACAACATTCGCCGTGTTATTGCCGATATACGGCCACAAATGTTGGAAAAAGTCATCGAAAATTGGACGTCCAGATTGGACTACATCCGCGCCAGCCATGGCGGTCATATGCCAGAAATCATATTTAAAATGTAATGCCACAAGATTATCTTTCGGATAAATAAAATTCATGTCAATCGAATAATCCATCGTTGTTTTATTGCAACTTAAAGTTCTATACCTCTATAAAAAACACCCTATATTTGCATCAAATCTATGCTTCACAACAGCTGCAGATAATGTCCGCATGCTTAAAGGCTCATTGTACATAATTTTGTCTGATAAATCAATGCATAATGATTGCTTAAAGACTGTTAAAAGATGTCAGTTGATTGATTCGAAGAACAGTCCAAAGTATTAAATTCGATCAACAACCTTCAAAAGAAAATTCTTCAAAATGCCAGCACTAATGGCGCTCGATATTCCACCACTTATGTACGTTCCTTACATACAATCCACTATCGAACATCCGGCTCGAAGGACCAAATATTCGGCTCGAAGGAACAAATGTTCCGCTCGAAGGACCAAATGTTCGACGTGTGCAGACGGGATGTATTAAATTTGTATGTTGTATGCATGGAGGTGGCGTACATAATAAATACGTCAGATAAACAAAACTATGTTGTCCGAAGTCGCTGTAGTCTAGTAGGTAGTGTGTTGACTTATTAGACTCAAGCCGGTGGTTCAAAACCCAGCTAAGGTATCTCGAACAACACGGCGTCATTTCTGTTTAGAGGCAAAATTGCTGGAAAGTCTTCTGAGAGTAAAAAACTACCATGAAAGGTTTCTTAATAATCTGTCCTTCGGAGTCGATTTTGAAGTGCTGACCCCGCCACCCATGGACAACATATAAACCAGACAACATGGGTGCGATGAGAAGCTAGATTGTTATGATCAACTTCCGATTTACTTTTGTTGTAATCATTGCTGATTGAGAAGGTTGACCACCGCTGTTACAGATTTACATTGTAAAACTTTTTTTGTTGATTGAAACACTCTTATTCTTCTGTTTTAAATACTTTTCAGAAAATCTACGGTTGTTGCATTCATGTTTGTACACAAGTATGTGACGTCTTTTGTAAAGGGAAACACGATGAAAAATGTTGCTTTTTAATCTGCTCAGCTGCACCTACTTTAACATGCATTTGTTGTTGTTGTTTTTGAAGCTGTTTTACGAGCATAACTTATAAATGAAATGAAATGATTCGTTTTTTTTTCTTCTTCTGCTTATTTTGCTTTACATTTTACTTTTCTTTTTTAATAACAACAACAATCTGAAGCAAAAATAAAAAGGAAAAAATTAAAAGAAGAACCGCAGCAACACCATATCATAATACCACCAACAACAATAAGAAGAAGAGACCCACAGCCAATGCACACACAGTAAAAACCTCAGCCAGCCAGCCAGCCAGCCAGCCATCATTATTCTCATCAGCAGCAGCAGTATGCGATGGCGATGGCAATGTCGATATTGTTGATGTTGATGACGATGATGACGACAATATGATGTGTTTTATCGACACAACCACACCAATGAACACCTGAAAGGAAATGCTTTTTTTCTTCAGTATTTTTTTTTTTTTTTTTGTTTTAAAAATCTTTTATATTTTGTTGCTGTTGTCTCACATACTGGTTGTTGTACTGTATGATGATGGAATGTTAAGCCATTGACATTGTTTCGGAACATGAATTTAAAAAAATATTTCTTTCAGAAAAAACACAAAAAAAACGACAAAAAATCTCTTCTTCATGCCCTAAAACGAAACGAAAAAAATCTCAGCCTTTTGTTTTTCGGTTAACTTGTCCAATTCCTAGAAACATTGAAAACATCAAAAAAGCAAAGCGCCTTAAATTCTTTAAGAACTACGTACGTACGTATCCTTTTTCTAATGTTAACGTTGTTTTGAAAATAAATTTGTTCAGTTAAAAAATTCAGTCCTTTCTTATCAATTCTCATGCCTTATCGTATGGGAGGTCAGGTTTTTCGTCAATGAATTCTTTTTTGTTTTCTATTTAACCGGAATTATTTTTGTGAGTTATTGTTATTGTTTTTGTTCTGCTTTTAAGCCGAATATTTGTTAATGATTTTGTACATCTTAAGGATTTAGTAGTTCGCACTCTATTGTTGCATCTCGTAAATGCAATTGTAGTTAAACAAAGAAAAACAAAGGTAAAAAAAGCAAAAAGTATGTGAAGAAGGATGAGTACGTGACTGGAAAATAGAGTGAGTGTATGATGCAAGTGACTGTGTTTGTGTAAAGGATGATGATTGAAATACCTCTTTCAATTTTGCATTGTAAAGTGAAATGTACATAAAAATCTAATACAAAAATTCCTCTTGAAAATATACAGTGAGCGTCAAAAGGAAGTGTACATTAAAACAAACATATATATATTAACTAGCTGACCCGGCGAACTTCGTCTCGCCCAAAATTGTTTTTTTTAATTGCCCAAAACAGGTCACATTACATATTTATTGTAATAGCGCTGATCAAGGTGTAGTTGTTGTACTCGATCCAAAACAAAAACTAACAGATATACATGTTATGTATGTACATATGTAGTTATAAACCACCGGAATAGCCGACTTATAGGTGTCTCTTAAAGGGGAGGGTGGCCACGCCTATTTTTGGTGAGTTTGTCGATATCGACTCTACGAACTTACCCATCAATTTGCATTCGTTTACAATTACTATATCCCTAAATATTAAATTTTAAAGGTTTGCCACGCCTACTTTTTGCTATATCGAATTTTTTTTTAAACCATCTAAACCTGAACAACGAACAAAAAAGAATGGTTAAAATCGGTTCAGTAGTTTAAGAGTTATAAGTTTCACTTGATGGGGGAGGGTTGTCATGCCTATTTTTGGTGGGATTGTCGATATCGACTCTACGAATTTAACCACCAAATTGCATTCGTCTACGATGACTATGTACCTAAATATTCAATTTTAACGATTTGCCACGCCCTCTTAACATTTAGGGATATGAAAAATAAATGTTGTCCGATTCTCAGATCTACCCAATATGCACACAAAATTTCATGAAAATCGGTCGATCCATTTCGAAGGAGTTTAACCACTAACACCGTGACACGAGAATTTTATATATTAGATAAGTTCCCATTATTTTTATTTTAAAATTGTTTCGTTGACAGTTTTTAAAATTGCAAAAAAAAAAAATTAAAAAATACAAAAAAATTTTTTCACATTTTTTCTGGCACTCTCCTTAGGTGCTAAAAGTTGAGCTTGAGTTTGATTATTAGAATTTTTCCTTAGTGTACAGTTTATTTTGATGCTCACCTATACGTTAATGTTCGTAACACACGAAGTTTCGCTACACATTAAATTATGTTAAATCGGTATATCCTTGTCTCCATTAAAAAGTCCATGTAAATAAAGAACTGAAATTAAAGTTGCTTAGATAAGTGAAAATGATATTTTCTCGATTGCCGTGGTGTTCGGTATAGCTGTTCGAATGGAACACATTTGTTAACCTTTTGCTCAAAGTTGACCGTTTACAGGCAGTTTTGGCAATTGACAGTGAAGCTGAAGTTGAAGTTAAAGTGCATCTGTCCTGAGTGCACTACTTGTCATTACCTGGTAGGATTGAAGCAGAATTGCACATTACAACACCCATTTTTAATAGTCCAACAGAAGCTGACTGGGCTTGACTTGGAAGTTTTGATGCATCATCATACAGCTGCGAAGTTGCACTTTTAAATTTCAATCTCTGAATCAAAATTTAAAGTTCGCAGAGGCCTGCAAACACGCAGTTGGATCAGCTTACTCGCAAAAAACCCGGAAAATTTACACTGATGATGAATAATAGTTCCACTCAATTACTAAGAAAACTACATAGGGAATATAATTCCTTTTTTTTCGAATAGCACATGCATACATAACATAATTGGTCATTACAACACTTCAGTCAGGATTACAACCTAGCTCCTCATGCCACTTTTGTTGCGCATGTTAATTTTATACATTAGTGGCGTGACTTACAGTTTAAAGCAACTCCGAACGATATATTTTTTGAGAAGGTTTTCATGTCAATTTTGTTTTCTCTAAGAGTTTTTTTTCCAGAAATCTGCTAAAAGGCAGTCGCCGGAGAAATATTTGTTTTGTTGGAGATGTCTGACCTGAGGTTTGAACAGTAGCCTCACGTCATATAAGTCAATACACTACCTACTAGACCACGGCTGATGTCTGACCTGGGGCTTAAACCCACTATCTACTAGACTACGGCGACTGCAAATAACACATTTTAGTTTATCTGAACTCTTTATTATGCATGTCACCTTTATCCACACAGAATAAAAATGGAACACATTTCGTCTACACACGTCGAACATTCGGTCCTTCGAGCCGTATGTTCGATAGTGGCTTGTATGTAAGGAACGTAAGTGGTCAAACCTCGAGCATTATTAGTGCTGGGGTTTTGAAGAATTTATTTATAAAGATTGTTGAAAAACAAAGCATTGATCAAATTTAATACTTTGGACTCTTTTACAAATGTGGCAATAAACTGAAATATTTGAACAGTTCTTAAGCAATCATCGTACGATGATTGGTCTGACAAAATTACATATTGTGAGCCTATAAACAGATGCTGAAAAACTGTCAGTAGAGATTTTCTTCACTTACCTAACTACCACTGTTTTGGAGCATAGTTTTGATGCAAATACTTTCAATGCAGCCAACTACGTACGTTCGTATAGCTTGCTTCTAGCGCTTTTGCGTCTACCAGTTGTCTGCAAGTATTAACCGGTCTGCCTCTTCTGCGACTATCCTGCGGATTCCAGTTCAAGACTGAACTGAAGCTTTCTTAGGATATCACCAATTCAATAGTGTTGGGACAGAAGTTGTATACGATTTGTCGTAGACAGTGACTACTGAAGGCTTGCAATATGAAAAATTCTTTGGTGGTGGCTACTGGTGGACGATGCAAAAGGTCTACTTAGCAAGTTCTATAAGTCGAGTGTATGAGTACTTTTTTGTTATTGGTTCATGTGTGAAAGTCTCCTAGAAGATATTGCTCAACTTTGCCAAACAATTAGAACCAGTAGCCACAAAAACTATCTGTAGCTATTTTCTTAACCTAGCTAACTACAACTATTTTGGAACATTGGTTTGATGCAAATACTTTGGTTCGCTGTCACATCACTTATAATATTTCTATCTTCTACTATACTTTTCAAATATGTTTACTTGCCTCTACTTTGCCTAGATTACTATTTAAACGATTCGAATTTAAAACTAAAATTGCCCTTAACGTACTCACTGGTCCATCTCTGTTACTTGTTAAGGCCATACAATATACTTAAAGGCATATTTCCTTTCCTTTCCTTTTTTATTAATTCTTCTTTCAATAAATATTGTTTGTATTTATTGGTTTATGTGGGGCGGGTTCCCTGCATTGCTATTGCACAGCTTCAGTCCGTGTTTTTTCTTTTTGGTCTTTTTTGGATGGCAATTGTTTTGCTCTCAAGTGGAATTCCTTGAAAATTTCAAGAGGTTCGCTTTTTTTGTATGAATCTTTCCCTAGTTGTTTTGTTGATGTTGTTGTTAGTGTTGTACGAGTATTATTGTTAAACGCTATTGTTATAAAACAATTCATTGTTTTTTCTCTTTTTTTTGGTTATTGTTTTGGCAAATTGTTATAAATGTGGGAATAAAAATTTGGCAGCCTGGTAAACAAGAGTTGAAACTGAGAAAAAAAATTATTTTCAAATGGGCTCCGTTTATAAAAAAAAAGGAAAGGATTTTTAAGATAATTTACTTAGTTATCGTTTTTAAATTTCTCACCAAATATCTGCCAAAAACTCTGAGAGTTTCTCAAAAATCTGTCATTCGGACTTCAAACTGTAGGTCCACACAAAATTAACCCACACAACATCAGTGGTATGAGAAGCTAGGTCGTGATCCTAATTAAAGGGTTGTAATGACCAATTATGTATGTATGTATGTACATATGTATCACATTTAATTCATTCATCATAATTACGTTCTCAAATGAAATGCCGGTTTAAAAATGGAAATAAAAACAAACTGGAAATCAACACTTTCGATGTAATAATCGTCAAACTGACATTTTGCTTAACAACTTAACTTTGACAGCTGTAACGATACATTTTTTTTCTAATTTTTAAACTTTAGTTTCAATTATAAACGACAACGAGTGTGGAAAAAAAAACAATACAAAACTGAGAGGAAAAAAAGTTGCTGAAACAATTGCTGGCATTAAGAGGTGTGGTAAAATATGTTTTCATATCAACTTTAATCAGAAATATGTTAACTTTAGCATTAAACCAAACACTCAATATGATCTATTGTCTTGGGTTGTTTTTTGTTTCATATTTAAAACCGTTATTTGTTTAAGCCATTGTTGCTAAAAAAAAAAATTCATAAATTTTCAATGCAGATGGAATGGGTTCAACTTAAATTTTAAACTTTTGTTGAAAAGTGTTTTTGAAAGGATATTTTCAATAAATAAATAATACTTAAATGCTTTTAAATAGCCTTTGAACTAAAATAAATGAAAACTGTAGTTGCAGTTTCAGAGGTCTCGATGAAATCGAAATATGAAAAAATATTTCTTTGGCGACTTCCTCTCAGCAAATTTCTTGCAAAAACTCTGTCAAAGGATTTTTCTCAAAAATCACTCATTCGGAATTGACTTTAAACTGTAGATCCCTCCACTCATGTATAAAATTAACACACACACAACATAAGTGGTGTGAGAAACTAGGTTGTAATCCTTACTGAAAGGTTGTAATGACCAATCATACATGTGTGAGAGGAAGTCACCGAAGAAATATTTTTTCATATTTTCGTTTTGATGTCCGACCTGGGATACGAACCCGGGCTTTACGTCTAATAAGCCAACACACTACCTAGCAGACTGCGGCGACTTATCTAAAGCTAGGTTTTTAATTTAGCACCATGTATAGCCTATAGAAATCGCCGGAGTCTAGTCTACTAGGTAGTGTGTTGGCTTATTATACGCGAGGCTATGGTTCAAATCCCAGGTCGGACATTTCCAACAACTCGAAGTATGAGAAAAAATTTCATCGTGGACTTCCTCTCAGCAGATTCCTAGCAAAAACTTTGAGAAAATTACTGTGAATAGCTTCTCAAAAATCTGTCGTTCGGGTTGCTTTAAACTTTAGGTCCCGCCACTAATGTATAAAATTGACATACGCAACAAAAGTAGCATGAGCATCTAGGTTGTAGTCCTGACTGAAGGGTTGTAATGATCAATTAAGCACGTACGTATAGTCTGCTTCTAACGCTTCTGCGTCTACCCGTTGTCTCCAAGTATTATCTGGTCTGCCTCTTCTTCGACTATCCTGCGGATTGCAGGTCAGAGCTGAACGTATAACAGAGCTGTATAATACTGGCGCTTTCCTAGGATATGATCATAGATATCCAGGACCCGATATCTATGTGTTCGACCATAAATTAACCGTAGACAGTGACTACCAAAGGCTTGCAAGACGAGAAATTCTTTGTTGGCTACGTTCCATGTTTTTCATTCGATTTTAGTATAAAACGAACAATTGATGGACCTTGCTACAGGGCCTACTTAGCAAGTTCTATAAGGAAGGAAGGTGTATGAATATTTTTTTTTAGATTACCTGCTTACGTCAATATGCAAGACAGGGCAGATGAAGGCCTCCTTGAAAATAATGTTTAACTTTCTAAGAAAACTTTTTGTTTTTTTTTTTTTTCAATATTCTTTTAAAACAATTTAGAAACTTGCATCCGGTAAAGGGCAATTAAACGGTACTTTTTTTTTCTTGATTATTCTCTCTTCGATTATTCACATCAGATATCAAGCGGTACCAAGTGATTTTCATTGGAATCACATATGAAATGAAATTAAATTGAAAATAAATTCAAATAAAAAAATAAAAATTTAACATGAAACGTTGAAGAGAAGAAAAAAAAAACAAACGAAAGAAATGTTTGTTTTGCAAGAATTGTTAATGTTAATGTTGCTATTGCTGTTGCCGTTGCTGTTCACAATAATAAAACAACTGATTATATTACAAGCAAACAAAACTACAAACTACTCTTAAACAACAACAACAATGTTATGATAATGTATTGCTTACAAAAACAAAAAACTACATGAAGCAGAATAACAACAAAAAGAAAACAAATAAAAAAAAATGAAAAGTATGAAATGAAATGAAATGTATATTAAAGCGTCGGCGTTTTACAGGTGCGTTTGCAGGTGTTTCCCATTGCAAACATTGGGGTATTAAATAGCAGACAGGCCAACCAGTCAACCAACCAACCAACCAACAAACAGTAACTCTGCTGCACTTCCACTCCATTCATGCAGTTGTTACTCATTCAAAACAAATAGCCCAACTGGCTAAAGAAACCAACAAAAACAACAACAAGAACAACAAAAAGAAGGCAGGAAAAAAAAACAGTAACAGAATTAGAGTTAGACTAGCTGTTAGGCTGTTACTCTGTTGACTATGCCTGCAACAACGACAATGAACAGCTACATGCATACATGACTGTGGCAGCAGCAGCAGCTGTAGTAGTAACATTAACCACACATATAAAATTACTTACATGGACACTAATACTTATAGACACACACACACATACATACATAAGTATGTATTTATGTATGCATGGGGATATCAACTAACAGTTACAATGACGACAGTTATGTTAAGCATTAGAAACATTTATACAGCTGTGGTCAGTTAATTAGCAATTAGAGGGGCATAAATTATTGAAACAGTTACTTCTGCTTTCTGTCGTTAGTAAGATTATGTGGAATGCTTTACATATTAGACACTCGTGGTGACAATATAACAGACTTAATGGATTTTCTACACTGGCACAGGCTCGGTGCTACAGTGACCCCTAGCAATGAGAGATAGTTTACATGCATAGCCATAATATTTCACACAGCAGTGATTAAAATTCAAGGATTTTAAGGGAAAATGTTCTATTTTTATCTCGCAGGAGATCATTTTCATCGTCTTTGTCTATATGTTGCAGGTTGGAGGTGAGACCGTTGGATAGTTTCTTCCCTTTGCTTGGATCGTCTGGCATATATTAAGATTAGAAGGCTCGAAGAAGATCATTTTCTATGTCTTTGTCTATATGTCGCAGATCGAAGGTAAGATTATTAGACAGTGGCCGTCTAGCATCTATTAAGGTTAGAAAGCTTGGATCTTCCTTAGCTGATAGTAATTTCCATTGTTGATGCAGTAATTACTGTTATGCGCTTATCCAGTTAATGAAACAAGCATAAGAGATGTTTAAGGCATATTGCTTTCATTCCTACCTACAGGAACCCAAGTTATATAGATATAGATGTTCAAATGACAGGCTCTGTATATTCAAATCGCCACATATTCCAGTTATTGCGTCTTCGGAAATACCTAACTTCTCCAGGCTTATGAATTCTGGAAGATTTTCTCAAGGAAAGAAAGATGGCATTCATTACCGGAGTCTGTCATCTTCCTGCTATCGTCAGAAGAAGCGCTAATAAATGGTTCATAACATTAAATTTGGATTGAGCACGCCAGTTTGCTAAATATGGTTTCCAAATTCACTTAGAATTGTGGAACATTTCTTGGCTACTGCAAGTCCAAACTTATCTGCTGATTCCATCAAACAATAGGGGGAAATGGCTAAAACTATCGCCCTGAAGAAAATTAACTTTTAACTCCTGTGGTGTTTAGTAAGTCATACTTCAAATATTCACCAATATTTAATTTTTAGTCTATTGGGTATCCACTATTGGCGTGAGGGTCGTGGGTTCGATTCCTACCCTAGTATATTACACTACAACGACTCTAGTATATTACACTACACCGAGCATAGTTATCTTATCTTACTCACCTTGTAATAATTGGAGGTATTTTGTAATCGAATTGTAATTAACAAACAAAAATATTTCTAATTAACCACCCTATGCTGTAATCACATTCAAGTGAAACTTCAAGAGACGATTGTCTTAAGTAAAGTGGTGGTGTTACACAAATTACCGTACTGTTAATAGATACAACAATAATAATATTGTTTTTGGGTATGTATTTCTTACAATTGTTGTTGTTGTTGTTATTGTTGTTGCTTGTTGCATGTACTGCATTTGTTGCTGCAGTTGAAGTAATTATTACGTGGAATAGAAATGGAATCGAAACACACACACAAAAAAACTATTTAAAACAATTTTGTAATTGTCTGTACTTTTTGTTTTGTTTTTGTAATTTTAATTTTAATTTTAATGGTGTGAAAATTATAATTAAGTATTTAAGTTTTTATTTTAATTTTTATTTTTATTTTGTTTCTTTCATTCATTTGAGGTTGTGAAATCAAATGAGTAAAAAAATTTTCGTTTAAAACATTTCCGTTCAATTAAAGAGCAGGTCATATGTATTCGATGGCTAGAAAAGGAAGGAAGTGAAAAGAAACGGTTTTACAGTTAATTCCATACAACGATATGGCTATTGTGTTTGAAGATCTTTAAAATGATTTTACACTATGTATTCCTAGACATGACTTTTAAACGTATTTATGAAAATTATAATGGGAAGGGCTAATCGGCTTAAACCGTTTACAAAGACGGAAGTTAAATGCACAATTATGTGCTAATATTAGGCATGAAAGTGATAAGTTCCACCATAATTTTATTTAATTAAAGTCGGATTCCATATCGATAGGGGGAACGATTTGGCCTTTCAATCTTTTAGACTTATGTAATTGGATAGAATTTTTTAGACTCTTAAACTGTAAGTTGAAGTTTTTAAGGCTTTTTTTCTATTTTATTGATCTCTGACAGTGAGCAGGATTCTTATAATAAAACTAATACATCATATAACTCCATTTGATAGCAAAAAACAAAACAAATTTTATAATGGCCAGTATCCAGCGCAAGTTATAGAAAAAGGTTGATTACATTTAAACTATAAAGTTGCAGATAACAAAGCACTTACTTACCTACTTACTTAAGTGGTCATTACAAGCCTTCAGTCAGTATTACCACCTAGCTTCTCACATCATGTGTCTTAATTTTACCTATGAGTGACAGGACGTACAGTTTAAAGTCGACTCCGAACGATAAATTTTTGAGAAACTTTTCGTGGCAATTTTGTTTAATCTCACAGTTTTTGCCAGAAATCTGCTGAGAGAAAGTCACTAAAGCAAGTATTTTTCTTTTCATATTTCACTATGTTCGAGGTGTCTTTGTCAGGGTTTGAACTACGAACTCTAGTCTAATAAGCCAATGCACTACCTAATAGACTACGGCGACTTCGGACAATAGATGGCATCCAAATTAAACTGCCTACAAATAGCAAGGCTTATATTTTATATTATTATTATATTTATATTATGTAGTCGCCGTAGTAGAAGCTAGGCCGTAATCCTGACTGAAGGGTTGCAATGGCCAATTATGTATGTATGTAGTCGCCGTAGTGTGTTCTCTTATTAGACGTAAAGCCCGGGTTCGAGCCCCAGGCCAGACATCAAAACAAAATATGAAAAAAATATATATCTTCAGCGACTTCCTCTCAGCAGATTTCTGGCAAAAACTCTGAGAGTAAATAAACCTTACATTAAAAAGTTTCTCAAAATCTTTCGCTCGGAATCGACGTTAAACTGTAGGTCCCGCCACTCAAGCATAAAAAATTAAGGCACACAACATGAATGGTTTGAGAAGCTAGGCCGTAATCCTGACTGAAGGGTTGTAATGGCCAATTATGTATGTATGAGGCCTTGATTAAGACTTAGGAAGTTCTGTAAATTTGTAATTTTGTAAATTTTAATGTAATTTAATGTAACAGTAAATAATTTCAGTTGTATCAGTTAAGGCTTCAACCGGTATTAGACCAGCCAATGGTTTTGGAAATCCTTCTAAATAAGTAGGAAAACATTCATGTCTATCCACCCATATTTGATCGATATTGGCACTAGCTCCCAACAGTACGATCAAAATCACATTTTTGGTTGACGTTGTATACTTTTTTCAAACTTCAGAATGAGGCGAATTTCAGAAGCGTACCCATAGTAGGTATAATTTAACTTGTGATGAAGTTTCATGACAGTCGAACTCAACTATGATACTTTCTTTTGCCTTTTACACACATACATACATACCTACATAATCGGTTATTACAACCCTTCATTCAGGATTACGACCTAGCTTCTGATGTTGTGTGTGTTAATTTTATATATGAGTGGTGGGACCTACAGTTTGAAAGTCGGCTCTTTCATGGCAACTTTTATTTAATCGCAGAGTTTTTTCCAGAAATCTGCTGAGAGGAAGTCGCCGAAGAAATATTTTTTTTTCATATTTAGTTTTGATGTCTGACCTGGGGTTTGAACTCGGGCCTTACGTCTAATAAGCCAACACACTACCTACTATACTACGGTGACTTCCTTACATGATTAGAGGATATCCAGGACTACATACAGTGAGCGTAAAAAGAAACTGTATAGTAAGCATGAAATTCTAACAATCACCTAACTTTACTTTTAACACTTAAGGAGAGTGCCCGAAAAAACTTGATAATATTTCGAAATTTTTTTTGTTTAAAAATTGTGTATGAAACAATTTTAAAATAAAAATAACGGTAATTTATTAATGTATATCTTTTTTCAATGTACAGTTTCTTTTGACGCTCACTGTATATATATTCGCCATAAGGTTAAAAGGATTGTAATTATGATTAGCATTTATAGGGGAAATATTTTCAAAAATTACTTCACTTTTATACCTTATTTGTTTAAATAATGCTGTATACTTAGCACATTTTTGCCTCAAATATTTTGTTTGAAAATTATTATTTTACCTTCTTCCATTTTTCTTTTGGTTTTAAGCCATATTCGATGACAATGAACGTTTATCCAATTATTTAAAGAAAAACAAACATATGTACATACAATAAAACTAATTGAGTGTCATTACAACAAGACAATAAACAAAATTGTACAAATATTTATTGAACATTATGACAACCCCAAAGTATTTTCGCAGTTGAAAATGACAAAAAAAAAAAAAAAATAAAAAATTCCCCTCAAAAGCTTAAGTCAAAATCCATAATCGAAACACACCAATAAAGGAGAGAAAAATATTATTTGATCCGCACCTTAAACAAAGCGAAACGAAACAAAACGAAATATCCACCACAAATAAATTGACATTTGAATGGATGGAAAAAGGAAAAACAAACAAACAAAAATCCAAGATCAGGAGAGCAAAACCAAAAATTTCACAGAATTCCAGCAATATGGACGCCAGCAACACCGGCACTTACCCACTACTTGCGGAAACCTAAAGAAATGATTTTGTGGGCCTTTTTTTATTAATTCGGCATATTATACATACATACAGTAGGCGTCAAAAGAAACTGTCTACTAAAGGATAAATTCTAACAACCACCAAACTCAACTTTGACTAGTTAAGGAGAGTGCCCGAAAAAATTTGTGAAATATTTTGAAATTTTTTGTAATTTTTTTTTTAATTTTAAAAACTAGAAATGACACAATTTTAAAATAAAAATAACGGTAATTTATTAATGTATATTTGTTTTTAATGTACGGTTACTTTTGACGCTCACTATATGTACACATGTAAAGTTATATGGGATCATTAGTGAGAATAAAACTACGTTTCTTTCAAAATTTAATAAAAATTGTCAAAACAATAGAAAATCGATTTTGATCTCTTTGAACATTTAAAAAAGGGGAAATATTTATGCCCATAAAAATTGTGTGTGAAACCATGACGAGTAGCCAAAAAAAAAAAATTTTTTTTGTTTTTGTTTTCATAACCATGTTTTTGGTGTTCACAAAAGTACCACCAAAAATTTAATTCAATTTCAAATTTCGTATTCATTTGCAAATCAAGATGTGAATGACACAATATTTGTACGTAAAGAAAAAGAAAGAAAAACAATTTTTTTTCTTTTCGTAATGAAATCATGAATGAATGAATTTGAAAAAAGATTTTTTTAAATCATTTTAAAGAAATAAATTGAATAAGAGCCAATAACATACAACGTACAGCATACAATAGTGGTACACACAACAATAAGTACTAAATTCTGTTATTTTTTCTTTCGCATTTAAATTCACAATTGCCTAGGAATTGTCAATTGCGTTTAAATGATTTTTGTAAGTAAGAATCAACCCGTACCAGTCGTTTAAGAGAACTGAACGAATGGAAAAAAGCAACAAAAAAAAAAAAAAATGACAATAAAATAATGAAAAAAGTACCCACAATTATTTTAAATGAGAATTAAATGATCATGCAACTTTTCTAATAGTACCACTGCAATAACAAGCACCAGCAGCAGCAGCAACAGCCGCTGTAGTAACGTAACGTAAGATAAATAGATACACAGATGCGTTTTATTGTAATTCTACTGTCATTCCCAATGTCTATTTGTCTGTCTGGCCCGCCATATGGAAACAGAGTAAGAAAAAAAGCATGAGAAGTATTTAACAGTGGTTCATAAGGTAAACTATTATTAGAAGTATGCTCTAGGATCTCTACTACATTCCATGCATTTTAGATCTTTACAACCCATTAGTTAGAACTACAACCTAGCTTCTCGCACCACCTATGTTGTGTATGTTAATTTTATATATGAGTGGCGGGACCTACAGTTTAAAGACGACTTCGAGTAACAGATTTGCTGAGAAACTTTTTCATGGAAACCTTATTTCACCCTCAGAGTTTTTGCCAGAAATCTGCTGAGAGGAAGTCGAAGAATAAATATTCTTTGGTTTTTCGTTTTGTCAGAGATATCTGACCTGGTCCTTAAACCGTGGCCTCACGTTTAATAAGACTACGCACTACCTACTAGAGTACGGCGACTTATACTCGGCATAAATCATAATCATCATAACATTGGAATCATCATAACATTGGACTATTTGAACTGATGATAGCTTTAAATGGAAACATGCTAAGACAGAGTAAGGAATATTCTGTCATACATGATGAAACGATATCAGACTGCTATAAATGACTATACATTTACGTTGTCGTAGGAAAAAATAAAGAATTTTTCTCATTTTCGTCTCAAAGCTTCCCACCCCTCTGTGTTAACACATACAAAATTTCGGCCTAATCGATACAGAGATGTGGAGAGTGTATTTAAATTCTTTTTTGTTCCTCTAAAGGCCATAGAACTGTCACAAGCCAACCTGCCATCTTACTGCTTTGGTTTGTAATATCTATGTTGCAAGTCCTGGTATGGTAAGCCAAACTATTTGTCGTATTATAGACTCAACGCCCTCCCTCTATGCGTGTTACTGTGAGCAAAACAGTGCCTGATAGACTACAATTCTTTCTCAAGCTGTCTGATATTCGTTCGATACTGTTCGTTGTCGATATTATATAACATAGGGTTAGCGATTATAGTAGGTCTTAATTTTCATAACATTATAAAATTCTACTTGACTGTAGTTCGAGGTTTCTAATCAAGCTTTCTTTTAACAGCGACCTCTCGTGACATTTATAGACTGCTGCATAAGGGATCTGTATACGGGGTATTGAGTGAAATAATTAAAAAGAGTTTTTAACGATGTCTAATGTATTACGAACATAACCATTTAACTGTCTCAGAAGTACCAGGCGGATTTCACGTCAATTCTTAATTGTGTATGTGAGAAAAATTAATTTTTTTTTAATTCCTTTTAGTACCTTTAGCCTATCACAAAGTATGTCCGCGTTCTTCTTAACTATTTTAAGTGATCACAGTCCTTCATGAATCCTCTATCTTTCGCCATTGTCTTTTATCGCCATTACATGAATCATTGCAAGCCCTCAGCTAGGAATACAACCCAGCTTCTTACACAAATTATATTATGTGTGTTAAATGTATACATGAGTATCGGGACCTACACACCTTATGTCTAATAAGCCAAACCACTTCCTACTAGACTATGGCGACTACCCCACCTTATTGCAATTTTATTAATGTATAGCTCTTCTGTTTAAGCAGGTCAATAATGAGAGGTTTCCCATCTGTTGTGATGTAGAAACAACTCTTTCTGTAAACATGTTCTGGGTGTTACAATGATGAAAATAAGTGCTGATATTTCTGTTAATTTTTAAAATTCCAATTTAATTTTCGAAAATTATGATAAAAACGATTTTCGTTGCCTGGAGTTTGAGCATGGATTTTTGCAGTTTGTAGCCAAGAATTTTAATCTCTAGTGACGTTTGTAGCCTGCTGAATAAGGGATCTGAACACGGCATTCCCCACTCTCCGATGGTATAGTTCGATTATAACTCATCCAATGAATATCAAACCTGGATTTCAAGCTCATTTCCCATCATAAAAGCTCGATTATCAATTTTGTAAAGATTGCTTGCATCTACTTTAAGAATTACTCAGAATCAAAACTACTCAATCATTGCACTTTCATTTCATTGAACTATAAACTGATTATTGGATCTGATATAAAGGGTGTTTTTTATAGAGTTATAGAACTTTAAGTTGCAATAAAACAACGATGGATTATTCGATTGACATGAATTTTATTTATCCGAAAGATAATCTTGTGGCATTACATTTTAAATATGATTTCTGGCATATGACCGCCACGGCTGGCGCGGATGTAGTCCAATCTGGACGTCCAATTTTCGATGACTTTTTCCAACATTTGTGGCCGTATTTTGGCAATAACACGGCGAAAGTTGTCTTCCAAATGGTCAAGCGTTTGTGGCTTTACCGCATAGACCAATGACTTTACATAGCCCCACAGAAAGTAGTCTAGCGGTGTTAAACCACAAGATCTTGAAGGCCAATTCATAGGTCCAAAACGTGAAATTAGGCGGTCACCAAACGTGTCTTTCAATAAATCTATTGTGGCACGAGCTGTGTGACATGTTGCGCCGTCTTGTTGAAACCTCCTGGACATCATGGTTATTCAATTCAGGAATGAAAAAGTAATCATGTAATCATGTAGTAATCATGGCTCTATACCGATCACCATCGACTGTAACGTTCTTCCTCAATGCTACGCTCTACAGCAGCAATAGCTCCTTCTGTACGCGCCGTACAGCGTCTCTGGGGATGCGAGTTATCAATAAGACTAAACGTGGTGCGAAAACGTTCCATGGTTAATCGAATTATCTGCTCTGATGGATGATTTTGTCGACGATAAAATAGACGTAGTGCGCGATACGTTTTCCGCACAGAACCATTATTTTCGAAATAAAATTGCACTATTTGCAAGCGTAGTTCAGGCGTGAGTCTATTCATGATGAATTGCCAAACCAAACTGAGAATGAATCACTTGACAGCTATTAAATCGGTAGCCATCTTGAAAAGTAATGCCAACTTAAAGTTCTATACCTCTATAAAAAACACCCTAAACAATCTCACCTTCAGCAGATTAGAAAGAAGGACCCATAAATGTTGGGTATAATATGAGTCAGCAGAAAGCTAATGAAAACAGAAGATCAAAGATCACCATTTGCAGGAGAATCATAAGAAATTGTAAAACTCAAACTGGAAGAGCTTGTTAGAGTCATCAAAAGCCATTTTCCATAGCTTAGCGTATAGGACTTTCGGACGTTCTATGTGCGGGATATGTCTCAAGATGAGAAAGAAGATGAGAAGCTATAGAGTTTCTTCTAAGAGAATATTTGGTAACAAACGATACTAATCAAAAAAATGTTTCAAATGTATTACAACCATAATCTTATATAGCTCTTTAGACTAAGTTGGTAGTAATGGATAGTTCATAGATTAAGAATATGGGGAAAATGATTGTTTAAAGTACTGTCTTGAGTATAGATTGGTGTCGAGATACATGAAGATACTTAATACTATGTTCACACAAGCACTCTTATTGCGTAAATCGCAATAAACGCCATTATTGAGATCAATATTTTATATAAAATTTAAAATTAATTATTGCGCAATAAATACACATTTTGCTCTAATAAACAACCAGCTGTTTTGTTTACCAGCAGTCAAATGAATATTGCTTATATTATACCTGAACACTTAAAATATTGTACTCAAATAACCAAATATTGACTCAATAAAAGTGCATGTCTGAACATAGTATTATATCCATGGATTTCAAAAGTTCTGTATAATTGTTTTAAAGTAAAAACAAATAAACTTCTGGTGTAAATTGCTTTAAATCTTTGTCTACGTAATATTTGCTCTTTATAGTCAATTAATATGATTATCTTTTATTTTTTTTAACATAACCTCACTTCAATTAATCAATTGATTTTATGAATCTAACTTGTGTTCTTGACTTTATGCACAATGGACCATATTTCTTATTACATTAATTAACAGATCAACAAATCATTTAGAACACTAAACTCTGGCATACCAGCCAGCAATAGCTTTCAATGTTAACAGTGCCAAACGACAACACAATATAATTCCATTGTTTGAAAATCAAAATCTCTGGATATCGATCATTTCGTATGACGACGACAACAAAAATCTGTCACTTTTAAGAAACCACTGTCCTATGATCAGCTGATTTCAATCAGTTCTTGTGCGCTGCACTGACACAGCAAACCCATTGAGTATGAAATTAAATTGAATGCCATGTGTGTGATCGATCGAACGAATTAACAGAGTGAGTCAGTCAGTTTCTCAGTGAGTGAGTAAGTAAGTGTGTGTGTGTGCACGCTTTAATGTCAGTCTAACTTTAAACACTTGTTTTTAATTTTCATTCTCCAAATGATCGTTTTTTTGTTGTTTTTGTTACACGATAAATTTGTTGTTAAGATCTACATGGTATTAGGCGTCGTCTATGGCTCTAAGTGTATCTATGTACGTGTATGTGTATATTTGCAAGTTACGAATGCTATTTTTGTATTTCTTAGTATTTTTTCTTATTGTTGTTGTTATTTTATTTATTTTGGTTTACAGGTGTCCAAAAACAATTAGTTACAATAGTAGCATTTTGTTGTTGTTTATATTGTTTAATTTTTTTCGATTTTTTTATTGTCTTTGTATTATTGTGTGTGTGTGATTTTTAGTGGAAGTAAATAAAGAGAGAAAAAAAAACTTTAAAAATAGAAAAACAATAATAGAGTCGTTCATTCATTCATTTATTCAGTCAGTCGTGCATGCATACAGTGATATAAACTAACACTCACACACATACCCACACACATGCATTTATAAATACTTGAAGTAATTTTTGTTTGATTTTTTGCATTCGCATGGAAGAGTTTTGAATATTTATTTGAGTTTTTGTTGGAATATTTGTCTGTGCATCTCCGCATATGAATCGTATTTCCATTCGAGATAAAATCTTTATGTCTACGACAAGTTTTGCCATATGAGATGTTATTTTTATAACAAAAAATGTTAACAAATTATGTTTAATATATACATATATACGAGCTGAGTAATTTCGGAAATATGCTCGGTGTAGTGTAAAAACTTGAGTCTTTGATTAGAATCGAACCCTCACCCTAATAGTCTAGCATAGCCATTAGATTACACATCTTAGAAGTGTAGAGAGGCCCTAAGAAGCAGTAATTGAGATGGAGGTACGATTTTTTATACCCGTACATAAATAAACCTTTTTGAAGTGCTGAACAAACATAATTTACGACGCAAGTAATTTCGAAGATATTGCTAAACTTAAACACACATAAAGAGTATCAATAAAACTTCGATACAAAGATGCTCTGAGGAGGGCAACACAGCTAATGTGGTTATCGCACAGCTTCCTCGTTTTCCATGATTTTATAAATCATAAGAGCTAATCTTGTTATTCAAACAGGATCAGATTGTTAGATTACCGAGATACCATGAAAAAATGGGTAGTCATCAGATCAAGTAAGGCGGCATAATTCTTTCGATATCGATAGTAGGGTTTATATCAGCGCTAAAGCTGGATAAGGCTTTTTGTTTTATTTTTTTTTTAATTTTGGAGATCTTTTTACATCTGGGATTGTATAAACACCATAAGCAATACTTTTTATGAGTTTTATGGGGAAAACATTTTTAAGAGTTCTAAGAAATAATTTCAGGTATACAGGTATGAAATAGGAAAATATGAAGGTGTCACATCATTTCGAAATCTCGAAATTTGTAAACCTTACGTGATTAAAAATATGTACATTTCTACTGCAACCAGTAAAAACGAAATATAAAACAATTGGGCTTCCGGATTCAAAAGTAGTCAAAATGCTTGAAGGCAACAGTTTTTGCAAAATATTTGCTTCATTATCTATGTACACTTGAAAATCATAGATCAAGACTGGAATCGCTAACTTACCTACTTCATTGGTTATTACAACCCTCCAGTGAGGATCACAACCACTCTTATTGTGGGTCTTAATTTTAACCATGAGTGCTAGGACTACAGATTTTCGAGGAACTTTTCATGTCAATTGTATTTACTATCAGAGTTTATGCCTAAAGAATCCTGAGAAGAAGTCGCCTAAAGAACCATATTTCTTTTTCATACTTTGCTTAGTTTGAGATGTTTGATCAAGGGGCTTATCTACGAACTCTAGTTTAATAAGACAATGCTGAACTTACTTATGATTATGACCTATTTTCACACATAACTTATTTTGTGTGTGTTTCCCATGAGTGTCGGAACCTACAGTTTAAAGTCGACTCCAAAATCTGCTGAAAGAAAGTCTCCGAAGAAATATTTTTTCATATTTCGTTTTGTGGCTTCACGTCTACTAAGCCAACATACTACCTACTAGACTTTGTCGACTCTATCTCTACATAGTACACATAATTGGCCATTACAACCCTTCAGTCAGGATTACGAACTAGTTTCTTACACCACTTATGTTGTGTGTGTTAATTTTGTCGCTGAGTCTTGGAACATACAGTTTAAAATCGAATCCGAACGACAGATTTTTGAGAAAGTTTTGGCAATTTTTATTTTTCTATCAGAGTTTTTGCCAGAAATCTGCTAAATGGCAGTCGCCGAAGAAATATTTTTTCAGATTTCGTTTTGATGGAGATGTTTGATCTGGGATTTGAACGGTGGCCTCACGTCTACTAAGCCAACACACTACTTACTAGACTTCCACTTCTATCTATCTCTATATAAAGACAAATTAAATTGCCCTTTCGGAAGGCATTCCATTGTGTTGTATCTTAAAAAGTTGGAAGTCGCCGAAGAAATATTTTATCATATTTCGTTTAGTTGGAGATGACTGACCTGGGGTTGGAAGCGAGGCCTCACGTTTAATAAGCCAACACACTACCTACAAAACTACGGCGACTTCAAGAAGTTTAGTCAATAATCTGACCTCTTTTCTAAATAAATACACCAACAACAGGCCGCTCTCTTGAATATTCAACTGTTTGTTCCAACCCATATATATTGGATGTGATATCTTCAACGATCTCCCATGTAACGCTTTAAAAGTGTACCACACAGAATATGCAATAGTGCCTGAATCAATTGTACTACTGTTTAAGGCGAATAAGTTCCAAAGTAATTCAATTCTGTAAGCTGAGAGGTCCTTACTAATGTTTCATAAAATTTTAATTCCAGTGATGCATAAAATCTCTGGAACCATAGCTATGGCTTACAATTCCATACAGATTTTTCGGAACCCTCGAAATGGTATCCTTATTCACAGTGGAGACCAATTTGACTCAAAGTAATGAATCTTGCCTCAAGAGAAAGCATTGATTTTAGTGGCCTTTGATTATGGCAAATATCTCTAGGAATATTCTGCTTTACACCCTTACATCTCCACTTGACACACTCTGTTTCTCTATGACAGACGAAAAGTTTTTTTTCTTCATTGGTACAGCCGTTACATTTTTTTTGTACATTTTCGCCATTAATGGCTCTCTCTCTCTCTGCTCTGCTCTTTTAATTATTTTGTTTATTTCCTTTAAAACTCAAAGCACTTTAACTTCTGGGTCTTTTCCATTTCGTCATTGAAATGATTTGTTTTTTACTTTGTTTCATCAGGTTTTCGTTTTTTCTTCATTTCATTTATTTAGGATGGATGGATGGCTGACTGGTTAAATGATGGAAAAGTGTCGAATAATACCATCCTGATTTCGATAGAAAAAAACAAGTACTTTTTCGCACACGTGCAACACATATAAAATCAAAGCATTGTAATGAAACAACAATAACTATAACAATACAGGTATTTCGTTAAGTATAAAACATACATACACTTGTGTACAAGCGTATATGTACGTACATACATACGTCTTAAGAAATTTTCTACCATCGTTATCGTATACATGTTTTGTACTTTCGTAAGATACTTTTTCTTTCTTTCTTTCCACTTTTTTTTAATTTTTTTCAAATTTTTGTTGTGATTACCTGTATGTGGCAAGATCTTCGTGAGAATTTATTTCCTCCGGTTTTTTGTATGTTGTTTGTTGTGTTTGATGTATTTGTACAGAAACAACCTAAAAATGTCCACATTTATTTGTGCGTTCAAACACTTGTGTGTGACTAAATTGCTTGGTTTGTTCGTCTCGTTGACTGGCTGTTGTTCTAATTTATTTTTTTGAAAAACTTTCTTCGTAACTAACGTGTCTTCGTAACAATTTGTATCTGCTGCTGTTGCTCTGCGTTTCTTTTATTAGAGACACGTTTTCCAGTGCGAATGAACGTCGAAAAGGTTGTCTTCAGTCTGTTAATTTTTCTTATAACATTTTAACGTTATTTGTTTAGTTTTTGTTGTTGTTGTTATTCTTGCAATACACCGTTATCAGTTGTTTCATGTGTAGGTAGAATGGCGGCCGTGTATTATTTTTACTCGTATTGTGTTGTTCATTATTTTTGCTGTGTGTTGCTTTAGTTTCCAAATGTTTCACCATTGTAAGGTCAGGTGTAAATTACTATCCGCATGTGGGTTGTTCATTATACCGTTTTATTTTGTGTTATTGTTATTGTACTTTTAATTATCTAGGTTGAATATTAATTACTCCGCTAATTATAAATGCATACGAAAAATTATGATGAATTCTGTTAAATGTTTCGCTATTGTTTCGATTAGAGAGTGAGACTCGTACAGTAAATCTAAATATTTTCAGAAATGGAAACGAAATTTCATTTGAAATGTTTACAAAGTTTTCAAATCTTTACGAATTCTAATCGCATGGAGTTAGTATTACATATGTATACTCCAGATGGGGATAAGAAGAAGGCAGATTTGCACCAGAGATCAACAATGAGGATTAAAAAAGATGAGTAGATTCTAGTCATACTTATACGCATTCATACTTATTTTAATATCATACTTATACTACTCATATTCAAAGTTTGAAGTACTCATCGTACTCATAAGTTAACAATACGCATGGTGTTGTTGATTTCGACTCTCCATGACACAACATTTACAAGAATCACAAAATAAGTATGATTCGCGTACAAACACTAAAATACTCACTAGAAGATTGTGTGTTTGCCTTGCTTGCTGTCTTTGTCTTTTTCTTTCTTCACTTTTTGTAAATGCAACAACAACTAAGACTGTAAATTTTGATGAATGGTTCGAATCACTCGAATCATTTATGAGTATTATAAGTATTTTTCAAAATTTATGAATCTGAATAAAAGGGCGTATGAATCAAACATATTTCGAATGTTATGAGTTTGATGTCAACGTTGTACTGAGTATGAGTAGTAGTCTTTTTTCTTGTAAATGCAACAACAACTAAGACTGTAAATTTTGCTCAATGATTCGAATCATTTATAAGTATTACAAGTATTTCTCTGAAGTTAAATGCGTAGGCTTATGAATCAAACATATTTCGAATGGTATGAGTTTGATGTCATGCATACTCATTGCAACCTGTACTTATAAATCAATGTTGTAGTGAGTACGAATGTATCAGAGTAGTTGAATTTCAATACGGTTGACTCACTTATACTCGAAATTTCATGAGTGCTTATGAGTAGCGAAAAAACGATTCATAACTGATCTCTGATTTCCACGTAAAAGTACTCCTCACAGTATAAATTCTGACTTATATCGATTTTTCTAGTTTTTATTTCATAGAGAACCAGGGTAATGCAATTCCATTTTTCAATTCTAGACAAAGAACAGAGATACACTGGGAATAGTTTAAGTATTCAGTTAAAAATTAAGCAAAACTCCTAGACTTATATACATATATACAATAATTCCCAAAGAATTTACAAATTGAATGCTTGGCACATGGCAATAAATAATTATTTTCTTTTTTTTCATTTTATTTTTAAATGTTAAATATTCCGTGAGTATAAATAAAAATAATAATTAAATAACAATTTCCTATAAATACAAGTGTTCATTTTGAAATTATTATTAATTTCTTTTTACCGTAATTATTGCTGTTGTTTAGTTCATTGCAATTTCGTAATAATTTTTAAAAAGATTCCATCAAAAAACGAATACAATAAATAACGATAAAAATACAAACTTTTTTTTTTGGATGATATAACGTCCAAGCTTAAATAGAAAATAGTCCTTCTGAATACTGAAAAGGGAATAAAGGGAATCGAAAGTTACTTCTAGATAACAGACGATCTAAAGTGCAGAGCTGGAGTATTGTTAGCATTATTGCATTACACTGCTGTGAATCGGATGTTTGATTATCCTGTGCAGGGATGTTTGCTGTGTTTCAAGAACATATTCACTCACACATGCAACTTAAGAGAACCTCATAAAAAAGTCGAATGTGGTTAAATCCCACGGTTTTGGTAACCAGTTCAAATCACCTCCAATTCCAATGGCCATGCCAATCTAATCTGGCACGTAGCTCCGTACTGTTAAAACTACATAACGTTGGTGTCAAAATACTTCAATCGAAGTCAAAAGAAGTTAGTAATCATCGATCTAAAGCGCTCGTCGTTGACAAGGATGGTCTAGTCAGCATCGTTTTCAAGGGAATATGAACCAATGACGCGGCTAGTCCAAAACTCAAGCCAATCAGTGACTTTTTCGAAGTGCTCACTGATCTCATGTGGATTTTTATCATCCAAAATTCGAGAATTTTACACATTCTCCAGAAATCGGCCTGTTTGCTGAAAATGATTTTTGGATGTTGCCAACAAAGCCCATTCAGCAAATACATGTTGTTGTCTATAGTCGTGTATAGTGATATGACGAAATATACTGAATAAATGGCAACTAATTTGACAGATGTAGCTTTAAGAAGAAGCCCGTTATCAGCTGTCAAAATTCGGAGTTCTCAGTTATAAGCGCACTATTGAAAATTAAAAGAAACTGGTTTGGTTATGTATTTCATCGTCACACCCCACAAGCAATATGTAAAGAATTTTGGCTGAAGACTCCACCCTTATAAAATTCCGATTCAGTGAGGATCGGTCAAACCATACATACAAAACTCTAACAATTTGCCTCATAGAATAAACAACGGATTTTATGCTGATTTAGAACGAAACACTGATGGATTGCAATTTCTTTCGATTGTTTTTATGTGTGAGAAAAAATCATGTCCTTTCAGACATGTTTCATTAAGAGCACAGAGAACTGAAAGAATCAACTCACAATAGAAAATTTTTTCAAATGGTGCGATTGGTCTACACTCTTTTGAAAATTATGCTGGAAGTGCAATAGCCATCGTAAGCTTCTCGTAAGTTTCGCGGATCCATTTGTCGGATATTTTAGTACCTATGTACATACATATGTATGTAGGCAGAGTATATTTGCTTCTAATACAATACAAAGTGAAAAATAGTTAAAAGAAATACTTGCTTAAATCAAATAAAAAAAAAGTTTTATAGATTCAGCTTTCCCTTTACAATTTTACGAATATTATTGACTTTCTTTCAAAAGTCGGCTGAACCGTACAACACTAATGGAATGTCGATACATTCTGAAATACAGGCATACAACAATTCTCAGCAATATATGTCGTTCCAGTCCAAACTGCAAGTGCATGAACATTTTTTTTTTTGAACATTTGGGGAAACTTTTTCGATGGTATTTCCAATTTTCTTGATTAAATAAAAACAATTTTTTTTATTTTTTTTTTAATTTGTTTAATAAGTTTATGTATTTTTATTATTTATTTAAATTAGTTAATTTAATTTTTAATAAAAATTTAATTGTTTTTTCTTCATTTTTTTTAAATTATTAAATAATTTACAAGGTATTACAAGTACAATGAAATTTTTATCAAAAACAGAGTAGAAGTTTATGATAAAAAAAAAAAACAAAGGAGATTGGAAACTTTATGATACACTTTGTACATAAGGAAAAGAGAAAATAAATACAATATACAGTGAGCGTCAAATGAAAGTAAACACCCATATTTTTTTTTTTTTTTTTTTTTTTAATAAAATAAAAAATAATTTATTAATAACTGCAGTAAAATTTTTAAAACGATGTCCCGCGATTTTAATGACATTAATTTTACTTTAAATTGAATTAATAAATAGTCTTTCCTATATTCCACTTATTTTTTAAGAATTTAAAGTATTTACTTTCATCTGACGCTTAATGTATTTATGAACAAAAAAATAAAAGAAGTTTAAAAAATGTTTAATAATTATTAAAATTAATATAAGTATGTATGTACATATATGCTACAAGATCACAGAACACATAAAAATTTAGGAAAAATTAAAGGAAAATTTAAGAAAATTATTTTAAAAAAAATGTTGCAGTAACATTTTAATTATTAATAGGAAACATTTAAACAATAAAGACAGTTTATATAATAAATAAAACCTAATTTTTTTAATTCAAAAATTATTAAAATTAATAGGAAAATTAAATTTTTTTTGTGTTTATTTGTTAAAATATTGCTTTCCTTATTAATATATTAAATATAAAAAACTAAAAAAAAATATTCGTAAAAATTAAATAAAAAATTAAAATTTTTTTAAAAAAAGATTAAAGCTATGCCAAGTTAAACTTAATTTATATGCAACATATTCTATTTAATGCGCTTTGCATTTTGTTTGCAGTTTTCAAATGTTTTGTTTTTTTATTTTTCAAAAATGTTTAATTTAAAATTAGTTTTTTTTTCTTTTTTAATGACATTTTGTAAAAAACTTGCTTAACATGCATTGTCGGCTGAGCAACATTGTTTAGCAACATTGTTCCTGGTTTTTTTGGGAACTTGTTGCTTGATGTGTTTCTAATGTCTAGTTAAAGTTAATTTAGAGTCTTCAAACTACGGTAAAAATTAGAATTAAATTTTATTTTAAGTTTTTTTTTTGTTTTTGTTTTTCTTTAACTTTATAAAACTAAATAATTTTTGTTTTTTTTTCAAATTTTTAAACTGATTTCTAAACCAGCTTTTAGCAGGACAATTATTTTTAATTTTTCTTTTCTTTTTGTTCATATTTAATTAAATGAGGAATTCATGGTTTTTTTTATTAATTAAAATTAAATTAAATTAAAAAAAAAAATTTAAATCATTTACAAACACACATTTAGCATGACTGCCTGCTGCTAATGACCATGTCTTTTTCATTTGATAGCTGTAAAGAGAAAAATAAATAAAGTTTTTTAAATTAATTAAAAATCAGTTACATTGCATTAATTAATTAATAACAATTAAAATAAAGAAAAATTATGTAATCAATTAAAAATTAGCAAAACTCCCAGCCATTTATATAACAAAATTCCCAAAAGAAGTTATAAAAACGAAGAAGCTAAGCTTAGTAAGTGGCACATGGCATGAAATATTTTTAATATTTCGTGAATATAAATAAATAAAGTATTCGTTGTATACAGAGAAATAATCATTACAAAACAATTTCCTACAAATGCAAGTGTTCATTTTAAAATGTATTTTTCATTTGTATTTTTTTTCTAAAATAATTATCGCTATTGTGTACTTTTTTTTTTCTTTACAATTTCGTAATAATTTTTTAAAAGATTCCATCGAAAAGTAAATAAAAATAGTTACATTAGAAACATACCGACTCTATGTTACCTTACAATGCAATGAATAAAACTTACAAACAACTTATTAGATAAGAACAGAAAGTAGACCAAGTCACATGAAATTGTAAACGTCAAAACTTGACTTATTTTTATTGGATTTAATAGACAAAAAGATAAATGTATGTCTTCCAGATGGGTAGACCCTTTAAATGCTTAATTATTTATTTAATAAAGTTGCTACAACCGTATGACTTGTGTAGGGTAACAGTTGCTTAAGGAATTAAAAAACATGATTCCTACGCTGGTAGGCTTGCTCACTGGCTACTAGCTACTGGGATTCCCTTGGCCTAGTGGTGTTGTCGAGCCGGAACGCTCCGGAACTTCGTTTCGGTACTTCCTTTTTGGACAGGAACGCGTTCCGGAACTAAAGATAATTTCTGATAACGAGAATTGGCTGACGTTTTGAAAAAAAAAAATTAAAAAGAATTGCTGATTTTTTTTCTAATTTTTGAGGAATTTTTATATGTATTTTTATAAACAAGGGTACGGAACAAAAACCTGAACGAACCGGCTTGTTTTTCCGAACCGTGAACCGGAGTCCGGAACGTTTTTTTTCTGCAGAACCGAAACGCTTTCCGGTAAAAAAAAAATTAGCACAACACCACTGCCTTGGCCCTATATTAACAAATAGAAGACATATTCACAAACCACAGATGTCAGGATGTAATAGACTTGCTCAGTGGCTACTAGCTACTGGGATTCCCTTGGCCCTATATTAACAAATAGAACACATATTCACAAACCACAGATGTCAGGATGTAATAAAACAATTCGTAGAAAATTGTGGTTAATCACATGATATAAGTGATAAGCGGAAAATGTATGACAAGATCAGTGTGGTTAAAATTGTATATTTCAGTTAAAATTCTAATAAGTAATCATAAAAGCGATACTACTAAATCAGCTGATGGCGTTTGGGTGCAGTATTATAATATCTGAAGCCTCTTTAAGCAGAGTCAGTGTTTCAAAAGTTATTCTTCCAACTTTCTAATTGGTGAAATTATTGGATATCATACATACATCATACATACATAATTGGTCATTACAACCCTTTAGTCAGGATTACGGCCTATCTTCTCAACACCACTCATGTTGTGTGTGTTAATTTTATACATGAGTGTAGGTGTTTAAAACTGAACCCGAACGAGAAACTTTTTCATTAGAATTTTTTATTTACTCTCAGCGTTTTTGTCAGAAATTTGCTGAGAGGATGGAAGTCTCGAAAGAGCTAACACACTAACAACTAGACTACGCCGACTTCCCATTATATGACGAAGACCCATTGTGCTGTCTATTGCCTAAAACTCGATTATACTTCCTACAAATGTGTTTGTCAGCATTATAGAAGCGAATTAGGACGATACATTTTCCACTAAAAAAACATATTTTAAACAGCTTTCTTGGGTGGCTGGATAGTCTAGTAGAAAGTGTTGTACTAGAATATTAGCATAAGGATCGTGGGTTCGATTACCACCAGAATCTGTGGTCTGTTACACTTGTCTCAGTTTTAATTTAGTATTCAATAGAAATGGACACACACCAACAAAGAGAAAAAACTATAAATTTTACAATTTTAACTAGAGAAAGAGGATAACTAAAGCCATGATGCTAAAAACTACATGGGCTGTATAGATCAATAGTATAACAGGCGTTCATTATTTTCATGGATTACATGACATCTGGTGATTTACTGTCATAAAAGCACTTCGTTAAGGAAGATCAATTGTCGATACAGTCGCAAAAACCATAAAGTAAACTCGGAATTTCTATTTTAGAAGCGAAATAAGATCGATCTCTTTCAGCAGTGAAGAAAACGAGATCACAACGACTAGCAGTTTCACAATGAAATTTTGTCTTGTGTTTCAAGAGATTAGCATGAATCTTGTACTACAAGCTGGTCACTTAGGGCAAAGCTAATTTGGTATGTATTACAGTGAGCGTCAAAAGAAACTGTACATTAACTAAAACTAACCAATAATAATTTACCGTTATTTTTATTTTAAAATTGTTTCATTGCCAGTTTTTAAAATTGAAACAAAAAAAATTTCTAATTTTTTAGGGCACTCTCCTTAAGTGGTAAAGGTTGAGTTTGTCGATTGTTAGAATTTTATCTATAGGGTACAGTTTCTTTTGGCGGTCACTGTGTATCTATCCTAGAACTGACCTATTTTCGATTAATAGAAACGAATTTTCATTTCATAAGACCTCCACAAGGCGACAATTGTCATCGATAGAGCTTGAGTATTTGGCAGATTGCAACAAATTTGTAATTCGAAATTTGCAGCAAGTAGCTATTGCCTGTACCCATGTGTGCCACATAATTTTGTAGGTAAAAGCGAGGTCTTAATACGTAAGTAGATTGAAGTGGTAGCTTTGGTTACCAAAGCTCATTTGAGCGCACACATAGCAATCGTTGCGCAGTTCCTGTACTAACCGAATTCTCTCAAACTAATCGAAGAAGTTGGTCAGGGCAGGAGCTGCACATGCCTTAATAGCACCTTGCGTAACTGAGGTGGCTCCGTTTTCTGCCTATACAGGCAAGCTTTTCATAAGAGTGGCATACTGAAATTGTGTTCAACAATTACTTTGGCAACAAGGGATTAAACAAATCGTCAAATATTATTACTGAATGGGATCATTTCAGTATGGCATCCTTTTTACAACACTATATAATTTAAACTTTCCTAGAAGATTACTGCTGAACTAAAACATCATGATGGTACTGTCATGTATAATACAGATAATTACGGACAGAATAAATGTTTATTTAAATACAGTCTCTAGTTTATTATGTATTAGTTTTAGTAAAGAAATCTATTGTACGCAAAAAAACCCTCTTCTTAAGGGCACCACTTTAATAAATATCATATTCACATAAACAAGCAGGATTTTTGAAGAGAGAGAGAGAGAGCAGCAGAATAATTTCGTATTAAATTTTTATACATAATATATTAAAATTTATCACCTTTTGCACCAATTTGAAATTAAAAAAAAAAATTAAATTTTTTTAATTTTTAAAATTTTTTTTTTAATGAAAACAATAAAAAGTGACCTCATTTCTCGCTTTGTTAAATTTGTATTCGCTCATAGCGGACATTTAAATTGTAATGAAAATAAAATATAAAACAACAACAATAACAATAACAAGATTAAAAACAAATTTAAATGCATATATGTACGTATGTATGTTACATACGAATATTTTAAAACATACATTTAAGCGTACATACATACGTACATGTGGTTAAAAGTATTTTCATACGGTATGCACTATACGGCATTATTGTAAATTAAATTTAAAATTATAAAAAAAAAACAAGAATTCTTTACACAAATTTGTATACCCTACCATGCGTCTGCAGCTTAAAATAATTTTAATAATGCCGTTAGGTAGAGGTGTGAAGCGCTTTATATAAAGCGTTCAATCTTGTAAAACTTGATCGAAGACTTTGGTGGAATGTAGAGCTGAATTGGCTAAAAAAGTTATTTAAGTCACTGTACTGGCAAAAATTCTGAGTGTAAAAATAAAATTGCCATGAAATCCGTCGTCCGGCGTCGACTTTAGACTGTAGGTCCCGCTGCTCATGTATACTATTAACACGCGCAACATAAGTGGTCGTACAATAATTTTCGTGCACTCGTTGTCCCAAACTGAGTTATAGCTGCACCCACTGCTCATTACTTTTATTGCTAGACAGTATAAATAATTTGTTACCTAAAATCTGAGCATGATTTTCGCTTTCTCTGGGTAGGTATCAGAGATCAACAATGATGAGTAGAATCAAATCATACTCATAATTCCTCATACTTATACGCATTCATACTTATTTTAATATCATGGAACCTCTATTCATATTCAAAATTTAAGGTACTCATCGTACTCATATTTAACAATACGCATGATATTGTTGATTTCGACTCTCCATAACTCAACATTTACAAGAATCACAAAATAAGTAGGATTCGCGTACGAACACTAAAATACTCACTGAAAGATTGTGTATTTGCTCTGCGTGCTGCTCTGTCTTTTCTGCTTATGTGTCTTTTCTTCTTTTTTGTAAATGCAACAACAACTAAGACTGTAAATTTTGATGAATGATTCGAGTCACTCGAGTATTATAAGTATTTTTCTCAAGCTATGAATCTAAATGAGTAGGCTTATGAATCAAACATATTTCGAATGGTATGAGTGCGATGTTAACGTTGTACGCATACTCATTGCAACCTGTACATAGAAATTAATGTTGCAGTGAGTATGAATAAAGTTAAATTTCTATATTGTTGACTCACACATATGTACATATATTAAAAATTTCATGAGTACTCGATGAGTAGCGAAAAAAGTATACATTGCTGATCTGTGGTAGGTATCAATCACTACGCAGTAAAACTGGATGGACTGTAACGTCCTTACTTATTATTAACATATATTCGTACATATGTTCATACCTACATACCATACATATGTATACATATGTATGTCGGATGATCTTTTGTTAACACATTTTTATTACAATTATGCGTTTGAGAACCATCACAAATCTTTTTTTTTTTTTTTTCGTTTATAAACATATGCGAATAATAAAATGTGCGTGTGTGTTTTAGTTTACAAATATAACGAAAGACCCACAAATTCACAAGTATTATTGCTTGACTGCGTCAATGCAAATTAGTCGGGGGTATTTTTGTTTTGCATTCTAACAGATTCTCATTAGTATGACAATAAAAAACAAAACAAAACATTTGGGGCAAAAAACACATACACACACATGTAAAGTAAAGGTAAATTAAGAACAGAAATGTATAAGAATAACTTGAATAATTATTTCAGTTTAGCACCCTAATTTTATATACCTTTTCAAGTTTAGGCTTCTAAAGTATGTACAAAAATACAGGGGAACTGCGAGGTAGAAGATGAAGGAGAGAAGTATGAATTGACCAAAAGCAGGGCTTATAAATAAATCAAAAAATTATGGAATCAAATTCAAAAAGCTGGAACTATTACAAATCAAGACTATATAGCAAAACTCTATTCTCAAAGTCTCCTTTTCTTGCGTTTTATTAGGTTTCAGTGTCTAGAAGATTTATTAGCCTTTATAAAACCTAAGATGTGATGGGCAGAATTTTTTCGAAACTGTATCGAAAATCCGTAGTATGAATAACCTACCCATTTGAGATTTGCAATCTAGAAAACTCTGTTTATTTAAACTTTTTGGACTCGTGCCTTGAGGTCTAGGAAGTTTTGCGTTCGCTTATATGAGAGCGACAAGACACCAAAAATTTTATATCAAAACATTCTTGCAATGTGGTTTCTTTTTCTCTGTTTTATCGCTATTACAATGAAGATATTGGAGACTCATTCTTCTTCATAGCTGATTGGCCTATAAAATCCCCAGTTCGTTCTACTATCTCTCTACTTAGTCAGGGACGTTCAAGTTTAAGTTAGTGTTAGTCTTATGAGCTACAAACTGTTTTCTTTCGATTAAATAAATCTTGGAAAGAATTCCCGATGTACATCCACAATTATGTCGAAATATGTATCTCATCCGGAATATCGTTTATAAATTCTTCCTTCCCTAATGCCTACATACATACACTGTGAACCACAAGTCAGGGTTCTCTCGTTAGTGAGTATTCATAACAAAATTTCATCATAAGAAATTGGTGTTATCATAGTGTATTAATGAATGTCATAAGGAGCTGTGGTTAATTTAGAACTTATTGAAGAAAAATAAAATACAATGATGTATTGAAATATACATACATATACATTCATACCTACATACATGCATGCATGCATACATACATACATATATACATACATTCATTCATACATACGCACATACGTACAGTCAGTGGTTGAAGTGTGTAGGGGGTGGGTTTAGTAAGCAGACACCAATGATGGTGAATCGTGCACTCTTTTGTTGGAACAAAAGTGTCTTTCGAAGATTCCCACCGCCGGCCCAAGACAAAAAAAAATACATACGTACATACATACTTACATACGTAGTTTCTTCCACTATTTATGTTGTGTGTGCTAAATTTTATCAATGAGTGCCGGGACCCACAGTTTAAAGGCGACTCCGAACGACAGTTTTTTGAGAAATTTTTCATGGCAATTTTTTTTATTTACTCTCAGAGTTTATGCCAGATCTCTGATGAAAAGAAGCCAACGAAGAAATATTTTTTCGATTTGTTGGAGATGTCTGTCACGGGGTTTGAGCCATGGCTTCAACTTAACTAGACTACTGTGATTATGTTGAATTATTATCAAGAAAATTGAGGAAAAACTAAGAACTCCAATTTCTGAACTCCAAAACTGATTTTTACTTTCAACAGGACAACGAACCTAAAACTACATACTACTGCTGATACACAGACTTGGCTTGTATACAACACTCGGCAGGTTTAATACTTCTCGACAAAGTACTGATAAGAACCAACTGAAGAACTTGTGGAATAGTTGGGAGAAATAATATGTTTGGACACAAGCTTTTAAACAAAATTCAGTTGAAGAACTAACTACTGACTGAATGAAAGCAAATTTCACCAGATTACTCAAAAAACAAGTGAATTCTATGCTAAATTTGTGAAATTTGAAGGACTACGTCCTAAGGGATATACTACTGAGTATTTGATACAACTTTGTAAAACATTTGTTCCAATAAATTTGCTTATTTGCAGGTACCTAAGCTTTTACTGTGTAAAAATATAGATTAACCAGACATTTTGTTGTTGATTTATGCATTTTGTAGCTTGATTTGAGCCTTACACTGTATCTATAGTACTTTGCATAATAAACTTCTACTCAAAAGATGTTTTTTTTTTTGCATTTAAATAAACCTAAACTCAAAAAATCTTAGAAGTCGTCTAGTAGGTGGTGTGTTGACTTATTATACGTGAGGTCACGTTTTAAACCTCAGTCAGGTCGAACTTCTCTAGCAAAACGAAAAAATATATTTCCGGCGTCTTCCTCTCAGCAGATTTCTGGCAAATTCTCTGAGAGTAAAATAGAGTTGACATGAAAAGTTTCTCAAAAAATTTGTCGTTTGAAATCAACGTTAACTAGTTCGTAATCCTAACTTAAGGGTTATAAAGGCCAACTATGTATATATATGTATGCGTTAAAAATTTAGAATTCGAGGCACAGAGTTTAACTAGATATAAGTCGGGTTAAGAAGCGATAAAAAAAATTTTAATTGAACTTTTTCCCTCCTAAAAATTCATATTCAGAGAAAATTTCCGCGCCTGTGATACAGGGAGCGATGTGAAGTATTGTTAATGTAAACATTTTTTCCCGTTTTTTTTTATTTTCCTGTTCTTGTTTTCTCCAGGAATATGTGTCAGTTATTGCGTATAATTTTTAGCCACAATTTCAAAAATCATCACATGATTACATTTCGTTTCGTTTTTATAAAAATTGTTCCAAAAAAAAAAGTATTTTTGTAAAATTAAAAAAAATATATATTTTTGTTTTTGTTTTTCAATGAATTTGTAAAAAATTAAGAAAAAAAAATTTGTTCCATACATTCTGTTTAAGTGTGAGTGTGTGTTTTTTTATTTCATAATAAATTATAATTTAGCTCTTTTTCTTATTAAGCTTAAGTGTATGTATGTGTGTGTGTGTTTAAGTACATATATTTGTTGGTTTTGTTTTAAATAATTTTTTTATTTTTTAATTTTTTGTTGTTTTTGTTGTTTTCATATATTTTTATACTTCTTCTATGCTGAACACCTGCAAATACTTAAATTTATTTCATTTTCGCTTTTTTTTTATTTTTTTAAATTAATGTTTTTTGTTTTGTTATTTGTTGTTGTTGTTGGTGTGTAGTAGTTTATTGTACTAAAAAAAAAAGCATCACGCAACTTAACTACAACAATAAAACGTTTCTGTTTTTTTTTTGCTTTTTTTTATGAAAAAAATAAATAAAAAAGTAAAACGAGACTAAAAATTTATTTTAAAACCCCAACAATCGTTTTTATTTTTATCATCATCACCAACTAACACACACCACACCACCGTCACATAACCGTACCGTACCGACCAAGCATTATCATCGTCATCATAATGAGCATTGTATTGTATTGTATTGTGTGCGTTTTCATCATCATCATCATCTTCATTGTCGACATTCACACGCTTTTAGTAATAAATTTGGAGAAAAACATGACGACGACGAAGAAAAGAAAAAAAAAATACAAATAAAAGTGAACAACAACTATTCATTTAATGGTCACTCACTCACACTCTCACTTACTTTATATATACATTGCTTTTGGATCACTTAAAAAACGGATCTTGCAAACACATACAAGCGTGTGTGTGGGGGTAGTCACAGTTTAGAATGCTGCTGCTGTGATTTTTAAGTGATTTATTGCATAGGAAGGGTATGATAAAATAAAATTGTTTATTTATGATGAAAGTTATCGTGTTTAAAAGTACTAAAGTAACTTTTCAGCAATGCCTTTGCGGGTAAACAAACATTTACAAGCAACTGTATGTCGAATAAATGAAATTTCTTGGGTTTTAATAAAACAATACAGAGTATTTGATAACTCCAAAGTTTAGTATAAAAATCAAAAAAGAAATTGTAAAATTGTTAATGAATTCTTTGTGAAAAGAAATAAAAAACGTGTCCAAAATGTTGCATGAGAAGCAAATGAGAGCAACTATTCACATTAGTAGTCTAGCAGGCAATGTGTTGGCTTATTAGACGTCAGGCCATCATTCAATCCCCAGGTCTGACATTTCCAACAAAACAAAGTACGAAAAAATATTTTTCGCTGACTTCCTCTCAGCAGATTTCTGACAAAAAGTCTAAGAGTAAATAAAATAGACATGAAATAGTTTTTAAAAAATCCGTCGTTCGGAATTGACTTTAAACTCTAGGTCATACCACTCTTGTATATAACACACAGAACATACGAGCGATGAGAAGTTAGGTTGTAATCTTGGCTAAATGGGGTTGTAATTGCCAATTAAGTCAGTTGCTGTTCAAAGCAGATTTCTGGCAAAAACTCTAAGAGAAAACAAAATTGCCATGAAAAACTTCTCAAAAATCTGTCTTTCGCAGTCGACTTTACACTGTAGGTCCCACCATGTATAAAATTAACATGCACAACATAAGTGCTGTGAGAAGCTAGATTGTAATCGCCAATTATGTATGTACAGATGTATGTTTGTATTCACAATTCTTAAAAAGGCCCTTTAAAAAATATGCTCTAAACAGTAGAAGAAGTCTCCGTAGTCTAGTAGATAGTGTGTTAGCTTTTGAGACGTGAGGCCATGGTGTAAACCCCAGCCCTGATATCTAATGAAATAATATTTCTTCGGCGCCTTTGTGACAACAGACTTCTGCCAAAAACTCTGAGAATAAAATAAAACTGTCATGAAAAGTTTCCTAAAAATCTGTTGTTCAGAGTCGACTTTTAAGTGTAGGCTCAGTAATCTTATTAGTTTTCTTTCTTTGCTAATGTAGTTGCGTACAAAAATGTGGAACACTGTGATATGCACAGGATCTTCCATTTGTTGACGTAGTTTCTTGCCTTGTTTGTTGTGTTTAAGCAAAACTTGTGCTGTGGAATAAAAATCCAATGGGGTGACGTCATTTGTCACAAAAATTTATTTTAATTTGCTATATATGATGATGTTATCTTTAACTGTATCATTCTGGATAGCATCTATGCTGTGATGCTCCCTAATATGTATTTTGAAATACCACCATTATTAAGTTAATCGTTAAGTACTTCCTCTGCAATTATGTTTTTGTTATGTTTGCTAACACACACACATACACACTGTGATAGGCCTTTTATATAATATTTTTAAATGCTGGTTTTATTAAATTTATAAACAATATTTTTGTTAATTGTTTTATTTGTATTATGTTGAGTTGAATTGAAATATTCATCATCATTCATAATGTCTATGAATTCCCTTCGCACTTTAAAGGTTATCTTGGCAATATTTTTTCTCTCTTTTGTTTTTGTTGTTTTTATTTTTTAATTTGTGTTTTTTTTTTCTTAAATCTTTAAATCTTTTTAACACAGAAATCAAGTTTTTAACAATTTATTTATTTTATTTCGTATTTTTTTTTTTTAATTTTTTATTGTATTTTTCTGTTTAAAAAATATTTTAGGTGAAATCTTGTTTTTTTTAGTTTTGTTGTTGTCGTTGATTTTTTTTCTTTTTTTTTCTTAGTTGTGTTAATTATTTAAAGTGAGGGATTTTAACGAATTTTATTTTTTAAGATTTAAACGTCTTCTCAAGTTTTATATTTTTTTGTCGGTTTTTTTCTTTATTGAACGTAAACAGGTGCGGCATAAATAATTTATGATTTTTGTTTAACATTTTATAGGGTCGTCTAGATTTTATTTAAAATTTTTTTATATTCCAAGTTTTTAGAAGAAGAAGACAGAAATAACAGGTTTATAGATTCTTCAGCAAAATATGTATTTGAATATAAAATTCAAATATTTTATAATGAAACAGAATGAAATGCTTAGAGAAACAGTGTAATTTTTAATAAATTTTTAATATTATTTGTTTAAAGAATATTTTCTTAATGAATTCTATATTAAAAGTTTATATTTTCTTCAAAACTCCTGAATTTGTGCCTTAATTTTCATGAATATTAGAAGCGTTACTTCTAAAATTAGTTGTTTTATTCAGAAGATCTTAATTTGAAGAACAAACATTACCTAACTCTTAAATATAAAATTCCACAATTCCATTTTCTATATTAAATTAACAAATTACATGCGGTCTACAAATTCTAATCTTTTTTTTTTACTTGAATTCAAAATGTAGTCTAAATTTTTAATATCTGAGATTTATTTGTTCACTTGAAAGTGGAATGTGCGGTTAAATATTACAAGCATTACTACGGCTTATTAGACGCGGTTCAACTTCGGGCTCAGACATCTCAAACATAACGAAATATGAAAAGAATATTTCTTTCGGACACTTTTCTCAGCAGTATTCTGGCAGGCAAAAACTCTGAGAGTAAAATAAAATTTTCATGAAAAATTTCTTAAAAATCTGTCATTCGAAGTCGATTTTAAACAGTAGTCCTCACCACTCATGGATAAAATTAACACACAGACACAACATGGATGGTGTAAGATCATTAAGTAAGTGGAATACTTAAGAGAACAAATGAATTAACCAGATGCAACATAAAATGGTTTAAAAACATAACAAGCAAGGATAATAGAGGGAATTGAATTGAGAATATTGCGTTGGGCATATTCCTCTCGGATTAATTTGTCAGTGAATCACACAATGCATTACAGAAAGAATTCGATGTTTAGCCGCAAACCCGAATGTGGAATTCTCTTCTTGGAGAAGTCTTTTCTGTGTCTTAATTTACAAATAGTTTTAAATCAAATATTCACAAGCCCTGTCCTTTCTCCTATAACCTATTTCCCTAATGCCAAAACAATGCACTGCATAAGGAGCGGTCACCAATAAATATTGGTCTTAAAATAGAGGAAAAAAATTGTAGTTTCCTAAGCCATAGTCTATTAGGTAGTATATTAGCTGTGATTCAAATCCCAGCTCAGACAGACATCAACAAAATGAATTATCAGAGTTGTGGCAAAATCTCTGAGAGTAAATAGAAATGCCATAAATAATTACTCAGAAAACTTGTCTTTCGGAGTTGACTTTAAACTGTAGATTCCTATGCGCAGGGATAAAATAAACACACCCACAGAAGCTAGATCATAACCTTGACTTAAGGGTTGTAATCATCAACTAACTAGGTAAGTGAGTAATGTTTGCCAAATATATTTGTTTTCTTAGAATCCAACTTTAACTTCCAGACTGAAAAATTAATTTCTTTCCCTTCAATATATTGGAGGTCATTAGTGGAGGATTTCTGAATGCTTATAAGCATTGATATATAGACCTTCAGCGAAAAAAATTTTCAGATTCTAGTGGGAAATATACCTCGTTTCCTATGCCTCTGCCTCTATCTAGTTAAGCACCCAATTAAGTGTTTTTGAAAATATCCCTGAACTCTTTTCCTTGAAGTTTTAAAGCCTACATTAATTTTTTTACATCTTTGACATTGAAGTTTAGAGGGTGAAAGGAATAAATTTTGAAACTCAAAACCAAAAGTGCCAATTTTTTGTTTTCGATTTGAAAATAAAAAGATTTTTTGTTTTATTTTTTTAAATTTTGTAACAATTGTTGTTTGTTTTATTAAAATTATCAGCTTAAAAATAAGGTTTTTTTAGTTATAAATATTTAAACAAAGCTTAATTCAAAGAGTAATGGAAATAATATCACATTTTATAAAATGTTTAATAAAAAATTAAAAAAATAATGAAGAGAATTAATTTTTTTAATTACAAAAATACACATTTTTTTACAGGAAAAACAAAATATATTTAAATTTTTAAGGAAATTATTTTCCTTGAGATATATTTTACAGTTTAGCACATACAAGTGCTTGTTTTTATTTTAGTGGGGGGTGGCGGAAAACTTGCTAAAGCCCTTTTTTGGTCAGACACTATATAAGACCGCCCTTTCTCTTTCTCTGTTTCTTGTGTTTTCTAACCGACCCCAGGGATGAATCATATCATAGCGAGCAGTCCTGTTCAATTTAGCAAATATTCCGCGTAGTGCGAAGAAAAATTTCGCTACACTCATGCGAGGAATTTGTTGGCTCAACATTTTGCCATGTGGGGGGAGGGGGGCTTTACAAAACCATATTCTTCTTACAATGATAACCTACCGTATGCGATAAATTTGTTGCATCAGCTGATGATGATGTGGTTGTTGTTGTTGTTGTATTTGAGGTGTTATTTACTGAGGATGTTGAGGTGGTAGTGTTGGTTACAGATGTATTGCTGACAGCAGATGTCATAACATGTTGTTGTTGTTGTTGCTGTTGTTGTGTGGCGGGTAAAATAGTATTTGGTGTTTGGCGATCAACCAACGGTTGACGCTGTTGCTGTTGTGCTGGACTAGACTGTTGCTGCAAGGATCCATTAAGACGCTCTTGAACATCATCATACATGTCATCATCTTCAGCATCATCATCATTATCTTCCGCATCATTATGGCCATTGGCCGTTACTCTATCCAAACTGCTGGTAAAATTTAAAGCTGCTGCAGCATCAAAATTACTAATCTCCGGATGGGTTTCCAATTCCGATTGCAAATCGCATATGTAATCGATAACATGTTGTATGATTTCCAATTTCGAGAGTTTGCGATTCTTAGGCATAAACGGTACAAGATCCTTTAGCTTGGATAAGTACATTTTCATTTCGGCATTCTCACCATCGGCACGATGTGGCGGATGGCGACTGATGCGACCGTTTGGATTGATGGCGGGCATGGAGGCACCGGTTTGACAGACGGCCGTTAAAGATTTCATTTTAGAAATAATCGCTTTACGTTCTTTTAGCAGAATTTTGAAGGCTTTTTATTGAAATTCACGCGTCGTAGAAAGAAATTAAGCCGTTTGCGAGGTGATTTATTTTTTTTTTTTTTTCAATTAATTTTCAATTTTAATTGATTATTAAATTGTGTTTAATTTTTTTTAATTAAAAACAACACTTTTTTCTGTTTCAATTTGATAACTTTTGTTGTATTTTGTTTTCTATTCAGAATATTTTTTTATTCCTCAAAATCACTTTTTCTTTTGATTATAATCCACTGGTGGTCATACGCTAAGTATATCGGCTGAGAGGTTTAAACCGTAATCCGTTTGTGTTTAGCGTTTTTGGTATTTTTTCTTTCTTTCTTTTTTATTTTATGTTTCTTTCTTTTAATTAATAAATCTTGTAAATTTTTGTTTTTCAAATATTTTTCACGTATTTTATTCGCTTTTTCTAGCTTCTGTACGCTTTGAGTAACAAACTCGTTATGAGCTCTTGCTGCTCTGAGCATTGGCTTTTATACTTGCGCCAGCAAACTCCGCCTATCACTGCGAGCATTTAACATTTGTTTATTCTCCCTGTGATAATTTTAATGCTCAAAAGAGCATACAGTTTCAATGGAGAGCGAGAGACAGAGAGAGAGAGTGTGAGAGTCATCGCGAGTTTGTTTGCGATGGGAAAAAAAATCAATGCATATTCCTCGTTTCGTGGGAAATTAATTTTTTGTTTTGAATTTTTCGTCTTTTCTTTCCATTTTTCTTGTGCGGCTTTCAGCTGTGGATTTTCTCAGTTTGTTTCTTGTTATTGTATTCATTAACAAAACTAAATGAGGGTATTTTCATTAAATGAGCGTCTAAAGAGCACATGTTTTGTTATTGTTTAATAAAATATGTATTAAAGAGCGTAATATTTTATTAAAGAGCTCTGATGAGAGTAAGAACGAGAGCATTACTAAGTAGTGCTCTAACAAAAGTGGGAATTTTGTGTTAAGTAAACCAACCGCAATGTTTATGAAGAAATTTTTATCGTCAAATTAGTTGTTTATTAAACGTTGAATAGCCTACTTTAGAAGTGTTTATCAGGGTGTATTTAGTTGACCATATGGATGGTTGTGCATTTGCTTTGCCTTATTACGACAATTTCCAACATTCTCATTGAAGTTCCAACATAAAATCAATTGAAAAATTCCATGGAAAAGCCAAAAATTTTTATATTTAGGATATGCTCTTCAGATGACATACATATGCTTATAACATTTTAAACATATTAAATGTTATTCCTGAAACATTACAAATTTTTAGTGAACAAAAAATATGGCGGGAAATTTGATAATTAATTGGGAAAATATGTATTCGCACTGCAACAAAATATATGACCACATCTGCAGAAATACATATATCGACTGAAATTTTCAATAATGGTTGGCAAAATTTCAATATGTAATTCATAAGAATTCTCAATCAAAGCTGTAAAACAGAAATAAATTATTTAAAAGTAAGGAAAAACCCAGCTATTATAACATATTTAGCACCTAAACGGTAGAACAATTTTTTTTAAATTAACGTTAAAAAATTATCACTAAATTAGGTTTTGAAATTTGAATTTTGCGATAAAAAATCAGACATACAATTTCTACCGTTACAATCTTTACACCTACATACTTATCTAGGTATATATTCGTAGCATGTTTGACATTCCAGATTTAAGGTTATCAAAAGTGGTATAGTACATACATACATACACAATTAGTCATTATAACTCTTCAATCGACGACCTAGCTTCTCACACCACCTACGTTGCATGTGATAATTTTATACATGAGTAACGATACATACACTTTAAAGTCGACTGCGAATGACAGATTTTTTAAAAAACTTTTTCATGGCAATTTTTATTTACTTTCAGCCAGAAATCTGCTGAATGAAAGTCATCGAAGAATTTTTTTTTTAGTATTTCGTTTTCTTGAAAATATCTTACAGGGGTTTGGCCCGTGTAGTCGGCGTAGCCTAGTATCTAGTGTGTTCGCTTATTAGACGGAAAGCCCGGGTTCGAGCCCCAGGACAGACATCAAAACGCAATATGAAAAAAAAAATATTTCTTCGGCGACTTCCTCTCAGCAGATTTCTGGCAAAAACTCTGAGAGTAAATAAACCTGCCATGAAAAAGTTTCTCAAAATCTGTCGTTCGGAGTCGACGTTAAACTGTAGGTCCCGCCACTAAAGTATAAAATTAAGGCACACAACATGAGTGGTGTGAGAAGCTGGGCCGTAATCCTGACTGAAGGGTTGTAATAGCCAATTATGTATGTATGTATATGTGGTTTGGCCCGTGGCCTCACGTCCAATAAGCTAACACACTAATTACTAGACTACGCCGACTTCACAAGAGAGATATATGTACTTCTCAAAAATATATTTTTTGTTATCATAGGTTTTCTTGACATCAGACAAATACTTCATTTCATTTTGTAGTTCATAAACCACTTTTTCGCATTTAACTGCATGTTTTGGTCATTGCCCTGTGGATGTGTCCACTTAAGTGATATTAATACATGAAAAGATCGATTATATCGTTTATTTTATGAACCACTCCTAAACCATAACTTTCCCTCCTCCGTGATTAATCAAATTTTTTGCCCTACAGAGATGCAGATGTTATCCTTTAACTAGGCGTGCTAGTCTTTTTCAGGTTAGCATGGACGCATTAGATTAAATTGAGCTGTTATTATTATTATAATTTTTTTTTTTTCAAAAAATTTTTCTTCTACACCACCTTCAACAGCTCGACCAGCTTAAAGTCTGGATACCATAGGCTTCGCACGTATGTTTTGCCCTTTTCTAAGCAACACACTATTTTACTTTCATTCACTTCTTTATGTTATAAAAAAAACCTGTTTCGTATTGAAACTTAGCGAAAACAAATAAAAAGTTCCTTTTTAATATGTTTTTGACATAGATTAGCATGCCCACATTTTTTCCACTTTTGCTCATACATTTATTCTTATAAAACTTGGATTTAATATTACTTTCAGACTAAAATCTACAACTTCTCAGTCTCTTTCTTCAAATAATGAAGTTAGTACTCTTAGGTGTATCTCAAAAGTCCTACCTGTGCCTGTGTCCATAAAACCATATGCTGCTAAACTCACAAACTTTATATAACTTTAACACAAAAATGAAAATTTCCTTTTCTTGTTTAAGAAATCTCGATTTTTGAAGGTATTTTCTTTAAAAACGCAGTCTTAATATATTCTCCTGAACTTCTTCCCCTTCTAAACCTCGATTAATCCGAATAATTTTAAATAATAAATGAAGAACCAATCCATAAGAAATTATCACACAATTAATATCCCAACTCTAGTAAAATACGTTAAATAAACTCATGGTTTATAATACCCTTATAAGCAGTTGATTATTTCTGTTGCCCCGATGATATTAAGAAATTACATTTTAAGAAATAAAAAAAAGAAAATTTATTTTCTGTTATGTCTCCTTATCCCTTCTTGCCGGCATTTCTCACAATATTATGAAAGAAGAGAATTACTTTGAAGCTTAAAAATACCCCCAATTTAAGCAGTTTTTAAAAGATGGGGGAAATTTGTTTCTTCGTCTTATTTTTGCATAAATAATGTCATTTTAGCTTAGTTCGTCTCTATCTGATTATCTACGGCCGGTGTATTTTCATTACAGATCAATCCCAATAATTGAAACGGAGGCTTGCTTTGCCTAAAAATTAAAAAATTTTTTTTTTTAAATCCCTTCCCTTTAAGCCATTCCAACTGTTGATTAATATTAAATATTTATACAATGTCTTTGATTTTTCCCCTTATTGAATTTGTATTGAACCTGCAGGGATTTTAAAAAATTTAATAAGAACAAAATTTCCCCTTTGCAAAACCTCTCCATAAAATTTCCTTTGAAAAATTTGGAGCCATATGAATCATCATATGCGAGACAATACAGATTTAAGCACCATATGTACATTCATATATACATAAGTATGTGCATATGTACTGCATTCAAAAATTCCCTTGAATATACGGTTTTATTTGCCCACATACCCCTAACTATATTGTGCCTTCTTTGAAAAAAGCCCACGAAAGTGACCCTCTTTCACAGCAACAATATTTCCTTATAATTTCTCAACAATACCTCTCCCACATTCTTCAGAAATATGTGTGTATGCTGTTGCTTGCAAAATATCCTTTAAAAAAAGTACCCACAGAAGATGATCTTCAATAAACATGAATATATCCAATTATTTCTCTTCTTAAGCATAGCGTTACTCTCAGGAAAGGGTTTGAAAGGGCAATATACCACCAAAATGTTTTAAAATTCCCTCTGATCTCTCCACAATTCAATAAGCACGTCTTAAAATCAAGGTTTTTTTTCTCCTGCTTGCAAAATAAACTTTAAAAATACCCACAATATAAATTTCCAAGAAATGTCCTTTAATATTTCCCTCTAACAGACTACTAAGGAATGTTTTTGAAAGCATATATAGATATTCCCTCTTATTTCCCCTCAGTTCAATTTATTTGTTCCCAAAAGAAGTCTTCATCAGACAGCATATTCCCCTCAGTTCTATTAAGTTGGACCCAAAAGAAGTCTCCCTCAGTTTGCATACTGCTTGCTTTGAAGGAATCAAAATATCTCTCCTGGGGAAAAAATCCCAAATAAAAATGCCATCAGTACACAAGCACATACCACTTTGCAAAAACTTCCCCATTTAAGCTCTGTGTAGCGCCAACATATGTTTGAAAAAATCCTGTTTCTTTTTAATTTCCCCTATTCAACAGCTGTGGCTTGCAATCTCCAAATATTTCAATAAATTTCCTTTTCCATATCGAAGGGGAAAATAATTTTTATTCCCACGTTTTACCATTCGTTGTTGTAATCTCTTATGATTGGTCAATAAGCAGTCTTGTATTCTACAAACAAAATATACGGGGAAATTAATTCTCAGTTACACACATTGAATGCAAATAAAGGGGAAACGGATAAGCTGTTGTTTATACCTAAAACCATATGGGATATTTTTCAAATTCTACACAATAAATTTCCCTTTTTGAAAACTAGTTTGAAATTCTTAACAAATACTTGGAGAATTTATAAGGGGAACGAGTTTTACGCTCGTTGCTCTTGTATTGTTTCGGAGAGTATAATTTCTGTATGGATTTGTGAGAAAAATTGGGAAATAAATGTGAAGCTACTTTTCTCTCTCTCTGTTTATGCTTCTATTTGCGATATAAATTTCAAAAATTATTGTCTTAATTTGTATCTTTTTCTTCAGTGATACATATTTACTACGTGTATCTTTCGGATGCTGGCTGTGTGGTTGATTCATTTAAATCGCTGGCTAATGTTGATTATTGTTTGGGTGCCCATAATAGCATGACGTTTTCGTTTGTGGATGCCTACTTCTCATGACTAATGGAATTTTTCTATGGGTTCTTACAACAGTAACTGCATTGTTTCAATACATACATACATACGTATTTATTTGTATCTATAAGTTACGCATTCTTTTCTTATGCGGCATAGAAGATGTGTTTATTGTTGCATGTTTGACTAGGGTGTTGTTTATTGATATTTAAGTGGGTCTTTCTCTCTGTATGTTTATAAACGGCGCTTTACAAACTGTGTATGGATTTGTGTGTTTTCTATGAACAAGGCATTTAAGGTGTTGTTGGCTTCTTCTTGGCTTGTTAAACCCTTTTCTGTGGTGGTATTAAGGGTTTTCAAAGGGGGTTGATTTTACTATCGAGTTTCTCTTTAGGATTTTTTGACTTTTTTAAGCTTTTTGACATTTTTTGTTTATTGGGATTATAAAGACAGATAATTTTTGTTTATAGAACGATAATTCGAAGAGAGATAGTTTTGAGGTTAAAATGTTTTTTTTAATATTATTTTGTAAAAAATTTGCAATAAAACCATACAACAAACAAATTATACATACACTGATGTGAAAAATAATAGGGATATCTATGTCCATACATACATACATATGTATGTACATATTTGGTCATTACAACCCATTAGTCAGGATTACAACCTAGTTTCTAACACGACTTATGTATGCAGTGTGTTAGCTTCATGCGTGAGTGGTGAGATTCCTGGGAAGCTTTTCATAGCAAATTTTATTTACTCTCAGAGTTTTAGCCAGAAATCTGCTGAAAAGAATACGTATGCGGAATTAAATTAAATCTAAAATATGTTGCCCTGCAAATTTTTGGGCTATGTAGGGAAAACAAGGTTACCCTTTGCTAAATCCCAGGTTATGTGAGAATTCTCAGCAATAAGCAATCAAATGAACTTGTGAGGAGGGGAGTTTCCATTCCGCTGATGGGACCATAACTTTATTTACTCTCAAAATTTTTACCAGAAATCTGTTGAGGACGTCGCCTAAGAAAAAGTTTCTCATTTTACGTTTTGATGTCTGATCTGGGACGTTATAGGGATGCTCTATAAAATTTGAGGGGTGTACAATAGATCGCTCCCAGTACTAATGCACTTCTTGACGCCAATAATAATACATGTTCAATAATTTCAAATGCTGTTCCGGGGTGGTTAATATTTAGTCGAGAGTCCCCCCTTGTTTTCTCTGATAGTCAGGCCGCGATAGGATCTCTATCGGGTTCTGTGATTAACAATAGGATCGTTAGGGGATGTCGCCGCCGTCTCGACCTTCTCTCGGGGCGCTTCACCAGTATCTCTCTGGTGTGGGTCCCCGGCCACAGTGGAATTCCGGGAAACTGTAGGGCCGACGAGCTCGCCAGAGCTGGTGCGCTCCTTCCGGAATCCTCTTCTGTTGAATTGGGTATGCCACTTGCCTCGGTCAAGTTGACCATTGCGCGGAGGTTCTTTCGGGACGCCAACCTATCTTGGGTCAATGAGGAGTCCTGCTCCAGCGCTAGACTCAACTGGCCCAAGATGGATAGAAGGCGTACCAACTGCTTACTTGGTCTTGGTCGTGATGTCATCTCGACTACAGTGGCCGTGCTTACAGGTCATTGCGTCATGGGTAGACACGTGGAAAGAATGAGGCTTCCTTTCAACAACTTCTGCCGTGGATGCAGGTCCACTGAGGAAGAGGAGACTGTTGTTCACTTTCTTTGCCAGTGCCCGTCTCTTGCTAGGTGTAGATATAGGTTATTTGGCTCCCCATTCCTTGTTAGCTTAACGGAGCTATCATCTATTGACATCCAGGATATAGCTTCAAACTTTATGGCTGGTTTTCCAGTGCGGGGTAGTCGTGCTTTTGTTGTGCAGCCCTTGCGCTGACCAACTTCTTCCTTTTCCCTGATTTTGGTGGAACTTGTTTAGTAGGAACTTGTAGACATCGTCTAGGCCTAGGGTCGATAACATTTTGGCTTACTGAATCCGTTATATCATACTACTCTGACTGAATTAATTAACTGCTAAAGCTTATCACAATTTATGGAACACTTTCTTCTAATCGCTGGTTTTATTATGTACCAAAATATTTGATGGAATTCGGAGCTGAAGACAGTGAGGATCAGTTTAATACATTCATATTATTATCTATGAATCATTTCTTCAAACATTTTGCAGTGTATTTTGGGGTCATTGCTCTATTGGAACACTCATCGAAGTGGCACATTTTCTTTAACATAAGGTAGTATAGAAGGTAGTATGTTGGCTTAGATGTGAGGCCACGGTTCAAACTCCAGATCAGAAGTGTCCATAAAAAATATTTCTTTCGGCGACTTCCCCTCAGCAGATTTCTGGCAAGAACTATGATAGTAAATAAGATTGCCAACAAAAAGTTTCTCAAAAATATGCCTTTAAGAATCGATTTTATCTGCAGGTTCCGCCACTCATTGATAAAATTAACGCACACAATATAAGCCGTGTTGGGAAGCTAGGTTGTAATTCTGACTAAAAGGTTGTAATGCCCATTAAGTATGTGTATATGTATGTAAAGGATTTTTACATAATCCCTTGCCATCATAATGTGATCCAACGGCATGGCGTTATTTACCGTCTTCAGAGTGGAGTTAGTGGATTCTATACGGTCTCAAAACCTCAATCCAATATGAATAAATGAATTTATGCCAATAACCACGCTATTCTAGTTTATTATTGATGGAATCCCAGAGGTCTTCGAAAGTATTTATCCCCTGCGATTAGGGAGGTCACTACTGAGACCACGAAATTAAAATTATTGAGAAATATTAAGGACTATTGTCCTGCATAAAATGCTATTTAACTGTCACCAACGGAAGGTATCTTGCTGTAAGAAATGTCCCAGTGATCAGCAAGCATTTGTACTAATGCCAGCAGAGCAAAAGCACTCCCAATTCGTTAATGACTGGCCATTGTGCATAATTGCCTTTTTATTTTAAAACAAAATTTGTCAACACTGTACATGTATTCGAGCATGCATACATGTCTTCACCTCTATATTCTGTATTCATTTACTTTAACCACAAAATTATGTAAGATTTGTATTGTCTTTGTATTTGCGTTGTTGTTGTTGTATTTTTTATGGATAGATTAGAATATTAATTAAAATGAATTTGAAATGCTTAAGAACACTATTTTAATGCTTTCATGGTAATGAAAATATTTTTGATTAAAACAAAGCTTCTAGACGAAGTTCGGCTTTACACCATTGGACACAGAAAAATCGAGTATGAACACAAATGTTCAGTTGTACATATGTATGTATATACGTATGTACATATATATTGCTAGCATTTGTAGATATTTTAACACATTCGGCTTTTGACAAAATTAATGTTTAAAATTGCTTATGCTGTGTTGTTTGCAACACAGAGAAGCTTTTCAGGTCAATTAGCTTTTCAATTTCAATAAATTGCCACTATGTGGATGGTCTTCTATTGGAAAAAGAAGAGAATACAAACTGAAGTCGATGTGGAAAAATTTCCCTGATCTGCCGGTTAATCGTAAGAATTCTTGTGGTATAGCGTTGTCCTCATGGAATACAATTCCTCTCTAGAGTTGCATTTTAGGTTAGGTTAGGTTAGCAACTTGAGCACGCATGGCTAACTTAAGCACGCATAACGGCCCGTTTTGACGCCACCGGTAAACGCAATCTCTGTACGACCAAGTTTCTTCGAACCAGGGACGGAGAAGTTGGTCAGCGTATGGACTGCACTGCATTTTAGAGGGCGAATGGTTCTATCATACGAACTCATTGCTGACAGTTTAGGTTCAGATTAACATTTAAACTAAATCGACCGAATACACTGGTAAACCTTGTTGTTTGGCCTTCCTGGCTTGACTACGATTTTCGAGGGTCACTGTAACTGCTTGTAATGAAGCCACATGTTGTGTTAAGTCATCATTTGCTTCAAAATTGCAAATTTTCGCATACAATTCGATCAAATTTTATTCATGGGATCTTTTTGGCATTAACTCGGGTAGAACACGTACATCGAACTTCTTTTTTTGCCTACAGCCTAGTGGCGAAAAATTTTTTGTACAATTGGGCAATTCACACAACTTTGTATCGTGTATGTTGTATTGAATACATTTGTTTCTTTGTGAACGCTCAATGCTATGCTGTATTGTGTATTTCGTGGCATTCAAACAATTTGATAGCCCGAAACCAACACAACACATGAAAACATATACACATTTTTTTCATTCACACAATTTGATAGCACGAAACCAATATAACTTTTAAAAACATATGGAAAAAATGTGTATAAGTGTAGCAGGTTTTTATATGAAAATTATCAACAACAATCATACACTGTTGTATGTTCTTCCAACAATACAATGAATACAACGATACAACGGCTTGTGTGAATTGACCAAATATTTCACTACTGTGACTCGATGGCATATATTTTCAAGGAATCCAAAACAGCTTTATTGAAATGGTATCCTTAAAAGCCTTCAATGTGTTCTTACATCATATGAAATAGACAATAAATTCGAGTTTTCTCGAGTATATGAAGATGATGTCGTTCTATGCTGTAAATCAGTGACTTCAAATGCAGTTGGCTTTGACCAAATCCATCCTAAATTCATAAGACTTTTACTACCTAGGATATCACGATATATTACGCATTTATTTAACACTGTTATCACTACCAGCCTCTTTCCTAACTGTTGGAAACATGCTAGGGTCATTCCCGTTCCTAAATCATCAAATGAGTATCGTCCCATATCGATACTTCCATTTTTATCTAAAGTATTTGAACGACTGTTACACAACCAAATTAGTACGTATTTAAATGACCACCAGCTGCTCTTTAGCAAACAATCTGGATTTAGAACAGGTCACAGCTGTGTTTCCTCGCTGTTGAGTGTATCTGAGGATATAAGATCCAATATTGATAATGGTGGTATCACACTCTTGGTACTCCTAGACCATTCAAAAGCATTCGACTCTGTAAACCATAATATACTTTATAAAAAGATATATGACAATTTTTATTTTTCTTCGAGTGCATCATCGCTAATAAAAACCTATCTCACTGATAGATACCAGTCTGTCTCTGCTGGCGAAACTGTATCTACTCCCATGCCCGTGTCTAAAGGAGTACCGCAGGGCTCTATTCTTGGTCCACTACTGTTTACTTTGTACATAAATGATTTACCTAATTGTCTCTTGTATAGTAATATCCACATTTACGCAGATGATGTACAAATATATATAAATTGTAAAAAGGACTCAATTGATGACTGCTGTGCAAGACTTAATGAGGACCTTACCAGAATACATTACTGGGCAACGGCAAATGGCTTATATCTGAATCCTATAAAGTCAAAGGGCCTAATCATAGCCCAACGAAATCAGAATGTTGTTGTTGATATTCCGATCATTTTAGGAAATCAAAATATTTCAATAGTAGAATCAGCAAAAAACCTTGGTATAATGTTTAACAAATCCCTTCAATGGAATACCCACATAAATGCTGTCTCCGGAACAATTTTTTCTATGCTTCGAACGCTATATCCCCTTCAACACGTTACACCTCTTAATATTCGAGTGCTTCTTGCCAAAACGTACTTAATGCCCAAGTTGTTATATGGCTGCGAAATTTTTGCTTATTGTGATTCAATAAGTAAAACTAGGTTAACTGTTGCGTATAATGCAATTCTTAGATATGTCTATGGCATAAGAAGATATGATGGTACTTCTCAGTATTCTAAATCATTATATGGTGTTGGATTAATGGATTTACTTAAAATCAAAGCATTAATTTTGCTTCACAAAGTTATCTACACTCAAGAACCATCTTATTTGTTTAATCGAATTCAATTTGCAAGATCGAACAGAGGAAAGCAGATTATTCAGTTAAGATATCAGACTTTAATATCTGAGTGGCAGTTCTTTACGAATACAATACGGCTGTGGAACTCGTTACCAAACCAACTACAAATCAATGGCAACGCTTTGCAATTTAAAAAAATGCTATTTTCAAAATTTTAATTTTAAATTATTACATATATATAAGTTAACAACAGTGGCGACACTGCTAACGAAAGAAGTTTAGCAGTGTCAGCATAATTACATATTTCATCAATTTCCCACGATTGCTGCACGCGCACCGATTTTTGGGCAATAACAAGAGTATCATGTTACAACTAAAAACATATCTGCCAACTAAGCGTCTGGATGACCGCACATGCATATGCAACGTGACCATGGTAGCCTTCTTGGCGAAGTTGTGATAGATTTTGAGGCAGTCTTGGTTAATACTCGATTCGTGCGCGTTTAATTTAATTGTTCTTTTTAAATTTAAATAAATTAAATTTGATAAATAAAATTTGTGTAATTTATTAAAAAACATAAAAATTCATATCTTTTAATTATTCTATGGTGCAGTGTTGTGCACCATAAAAATTTTATTTTTTAAAGTGTACCAAGTGGAAAACCTTAACTGGCGCCCGAGCAGGGACCCACTTACATAAAACAGTGGTGTCCTTTATAACATAAAAAAAAAATAATAAAAAGTTCTGCGATCTCCAAGGAGCACTCCAGAGCTAATAATTTAGTAAAAAAATAATAAAATAAAAACCATAAAAAAATAAAAAGTCCTGCGATCTCCAAGGAGCACTCCAGGACCAATAACCAATCAAAGAAATAAAAAAGCCCCTCCTTCGGCAACCTGATACTCCTGGTGGGAAAAATCTACAGAAGGATATCAGACCGAAAGTGAAGTAAGCCGTTCCCAAGTAAGTATCCGTGATTATAAAAACGGAATACTAAAAAGGACTAAAACGGCCCTTCCGCGAGGGAAAAAGGGTTTTCCAATTGGTTCGGTTCGCGTCGCGTGACCAAGGCTCAAAAAAATTTTTTTTTTTTTACTTTTTAATATTAATTTTTTATGGAAGTAGAAAAAGGTGAAAAGAAGATCATATTGTGAAAAAATATTACAAAGAGGAAAGAATTTATATAACAAAAATATATGTAAAAAAAAAAAGAAAGTAGAAAAATTATATTGTGGAAAAAATTACAAAGAGAAAATAGAAAAAATCCTATATAACAAAAAGAAGAAAAAATATATATAAAAAGGAAATATAATTCTGCAAAGCTCAGAGAATCAGAATATCAAAAAATATTGAGAAAGAAAAAATTAAAAAATAAAAATAATTTATTTTCTGTAAGATCAGAAGAAAAGAAGTGGAAGTGCAACAAAAATAAGTGTCTGACTAAGTATACATATTGTTGGAGATAAATTTCAGGTGAGTCCTTTTGCCAATTTACTATTATATTACTTTTGTGACAATGGAAGAAATGAGAACTAGCTTGACCACCCTTACGGGAGCCGTCAACCGTCTCTTAGAACAAGTTAAAGTTGTAGAAGGTAGGCTCAGCAGGATAGAAAGGGCCAGTGATATTTCCGAATTGACTAGGAGATTAGAACAAATAGAAAGACAGGAACGTGAACATAATGTAGGGGACGCGGAAGAAGTTACGACTTTGCAGGTGCCAAGGACGGAAGAGGATTTAAAGGCAATCAGTAGACTCCCCGATAGCGTTAAAGAACTACGTTCGTTTGATGGAAATCCTCTGCACTATGTTTCTTGGGTACATTCAGTCGAAATGGTACTGAAAGATTTCGAAATAGTAAAAGACAAGCCAATATACCGGTCGATAATGCAAAGCATTAGACAGGAGGCCGACTGGAAGGAAGTGAAGAGAATATTATCTCTCCATTACGCCGATAAAAGAGATGTCCAGACGCTGGAACATCAACTAAATCAACTATCGCAGGGTTCTTCGAAGGTGGATGAGTTTTACTCAACCGTAAACCACCAATTATCCTTGATAATTAATAAATTGAAAACCGAAACTTACAGCGAGGAAACCATAAACGCCCTGATAACAACGCATAGGAACAGAGCCTTGGACATATTCATAAGGGGTCTTACTCCTGAATTGTCCAGGATGGTAATAATTCAACGGCCAAAAACGTTGCCCGAAGCTTACTCGGCTTGTCTCGAACTTCAGAATCTTACCATGAGGAATAACATTCTCCATACAAGAGTTCCAATTAGGAGCAATACACCGCAAACTCAACCTCATACGACAATTCCGCCTAGACCTCCTAAGCCTTCTAGTAACAATCCAACAAATCACTACAGGTATAATAACTGGCAGCAAAAAAATAATATTTATCAGCAGCGCAATCCGAACTACAATCATGGACCAGCACCATATGTTAAACAACACCAGGTGAAACCAGAACCAATGGAGGTGGACCGTTCGATACAGACGAGAAAAGTGAATTACATGAACCGTCCTAGACCAGCAGTAAAAAGAAGTGCTTCGGAAATGTTTAACAGGGATAAACAAGCGCGTCTTTATCATTTGGACTTGAATCATGATGATGCCGAAGAAGTTCCACAAGATGAAGTAGTAAACAATTTCGATAGCGCCTCAAGTGACCAAAATTTTATGGGGGAAGCCCATCAAGCCTACCTTACATAGAATATATAGCGGCTGGGAATAAAGTATTCGAATTTTTGGTCGATACCGGCTCGAACAAAAATTTCTGCAGCCCAAACCTGTCCGCCGGAAGCATACTTTTGTCAAAACCACTTGTTGTTACCACCGCTGGTGGGAAAATTGAAATTAATCGGAAAATAGTAGGGAAATTCTTTCTTAGTTATGGAATAACAGAACCTCTTACATTTTATGTATTACCCGGTTTAGCTACCTTCGATGGCATTATAGGGGATGTTACTCTTAAAGAACTAGGAGCTGTGGTTGATAGGAAAGAAAACGTTCTTTTAATTAGAGGGAAAATAGGGATACCCCTCAAGGCAAAAATTTCTAATAATTTAAATTACGTATTTAGTGAATCATTACCAATAAAGACAAGAGATAAAATTAATGGGATCATAAGCAAATACAAGAACTTATTTGGGCCACTTGATGACAGCCAAGCTGCTGCAACCAGTGTGCAGGCAGAAATAAAAACGACTACATCGGATCCTATCTACTCCAAAAGCTACCCGTATCCAGCCGCAATGAGGGACGAGGTAGACAGACAAATTAATGAATTATTATCTGAGGGAATAATACGCCCTTCAAAAAGTCCTTACAACTCTCCAATATGGGTTGTGCCCAAAAAGCCAAAACCAACTGGAGAGAAGCAATACCGGTTAGTAGTAGACTATAAACGGCTTAACGCTGTGACCGTTCCTGACACATACCCGATACCGGATATAAATGCCACCTTGGCAAGTTTAGGAAACGCAAAATTCTTCACAACAATCGACTTAACGTCCGGCTTTCATCAAATCCCGATGAAACCTTCAGACATTCCTAAGACTGCGTTTTCCACGATGAATGGGAAATTTGAATTTCTTCGTCTACCCTTTGGGCTGAAAAATGCCCCAGCAATCTTCCAACGAATGATCGATGACGTTCTTAAAGAATTCATAGGGAAAATTTGCTACGTCTATATAGACGATATAATTGTATTTGGTCGTAGTGAAGAGGAAACTTTAAACAATGTTGACACGATTTTCAAAAGACTGGATGAATCCAATTTAAAGGTTAATATTGACAAGACGCACTTCATGCAAACAGAAGTGGAATTTCTGGGATATTTAGTAAGTGCCGAAGGCATTAAACCTGATCCCAAGAAAGTAGAAGCTATTGAAAATCTTTTACCCCCTACAAATTTAAAAGAATTGAAAGGATTTTTAGGGATGACGTCGTATTACAGACGTTTTATCAAAGACTATGCAAAGGTGGCAAAGCCACTAACCAATCTGACGAGAGGCGAAAATGCGCAGGTAAAGGCTAGCCAATCGAAAAAAGTTCAAATAGAACTGAATGCTGAGGAATTAATGGCTTTCCAAAAGTTAAAAGCTCTTTTGACTACGGCTGAAATTCTTGCATTCCCTGATTTCGACAAGCCATTCAACCTTACGACAGATGCCTCGAACTACGCTGTTGGTGCTGTTCTCTCACAAGGAGAGATTGGGAAAGATAAACCTATTGCTTTCATATCACGATCACTAAATAAGACAGAGGAAGGATACGCTACAAATGAAAAGGAGATGCTAGCTATCGTGTGGGCTTTGGATAACCTACGAAATTACCTGTATGGTGCTAGGAAAATAAAAATCTACACCGACCATCAACCTCTTACTTATGCGCTAAGTAACAGGAATTACAATGCAAAATTGAAACGATGGAAGGCTCGCATAGAAGAGTATAACCACGAATTAATCTACAAGCCAGGTAGATCAAATTATGTGGCAGATGCTCTCTCCAGATCGAAAATCGCTATCCACCACATCAGCGATGAATCCACTATATCAGCCAGCGAGTGTGATTCACAAATAACAAGGACAGCATCAGAAACGGGTGATAATGATTCACAAATCACAAGGACAGCATCAGAAACGGGTGATAATGATTCGCAAAATACAAAAACAGCATCCGAAACAAGGGATGACGACATAATGTCAACAGGCTCAACCGTTCATAGTGCAATACAAGACGCTTCAGACCTTATTCCCCACATGGAAGTCCCAATTAATGTCTTCAGAAACCAGATAGTTATTAAAATTGGGCCAGATCTTCATTCAACTGAGGTCCCACACAAAAACTTTAATCGACATTACTTCTCTTCGCCTGATTGGAATGCCGAGAAACTCCTGAATGTTCTAAAGAGAACTTTATACCCAAACGTAATCAACGGAATCAAAGCACCAGAGTGCTGCTTGCCAGTTTTACAGGAACTGTATTCACAACATTTTTCTAAATATAAAATAAGAATTGCTCAAAAAATAGTGACAGACATCAACTCAGAAAATAGACAGTTTGAAATAATCCAAAGTGAACACCGTAGGGCGCACAGAAATGCAAGAGAGAACAGAAAACAGATTCTAGACGAATATTATTTTCCTCGCATGTACGCTCTCATTAGGAAATTCGTCGCGAATTGCGACGTGTGCAATAAAAATAAGTATGATAGAAACCCCTGTAGACCAGAATTTCAAGCAACACCCATTCCAAAGGCTCCATGTGAAATTCTACATATGGACATAATGGAAATACAGAACCAAAAATTTATTTCTGTAATCGACAAATTTTCAAAGTTTGCTAAACTTTTTCACATTAGTGACAGATCCGTCCTAAATATTAGAGAAAAGTTAATAAAAATCTTACATTTTTTTACGGCTCCCAAAATCCTAGTAACTGACAACGAAAGTAGTTTTATTAGCCCCTTAATAAAAGATTTCCTCGAAAGACTAAAAATAAAAATATATTTAACGCCATCCCAGCGAAGTGAAGTAAACGGACAAGTTGAACGCCTCCATTCGACTCTAATCGAAATTTACAGGTGTTTAAGAGCTGAAAATGCCGAACTCAGTATACAAGAATTGATGTACGTTGCGGTAGACAGATATAACAATACTATACATTCTACGACTGGAAAAAGACCGACTGACGTATTTTTTAATAGGAATGGAACATCAGACTTTAACAAACTACTTGAAGCCCGCTCTAAAATTAATAAGGATCTTAGGGAACTAATTAAAAGAAATGTAAAGGAACGAAATAATCGCATGAATAAGAAACGTGCATCTCCAAAGAAATATAAGAAGGGCGATGTAGTATACGTTAGAATAAAAAATATAAAAGGCAAGAATAAAGCAGTATATAGGAAGGAAATTGTAGAAAAGGACAACAAAGTCACAATTAGTACAGCAAGTGGTAAAAGGATTCATAAGGCCAATATAAAGAATATTAAAAAAGATTCATAATTAATTGTACACAGAAACACTTCTACTTCTTTAAATGAAAATATAAATATACAAAAATTACAAATAATTTTTTTTTATATAATGCAATATCCTGAACAAATGGAGCCCTAAAACTCAGTGGTAAGCGTATCTTTACGCTGGGGTTCAAATCTCCATGGGCACCATGAGAAAATGGGATATTACTCAAGTTTAACATTTTAAAAAGAAATGAAAAATAGAAAATTAAAAATACAAATTTAATAAAGAAAAGAAAAGAATCTAATAATGTAGCTTTACATGAAATGTAAAAGTATATCTAGCTTAATATAAAAAGCAAACCAATTGAAAATTACCAAAATTTTTTTTTTTTAAAAAAAAGGAAAAAGAACAAAAAAGTAAATGATTGACTTGCACGATTAACAAGAGCCGGCTTGTAAGTGAGACAGATCGTACCTTAGTAGGTTGTGGGGGGCATGCCTACTCGCGACTAAACCGGAATCTTACGATCCCTCCATGGCCAGTTCGAGAGAAGTGCCAAGTTCAAATTTGAAGTAAAAATATGAGAATGTATTTGAAATTATGAAATAAAATGAAAAGAAATTTAATAAGAAATTATAAATAAAAACATGAAATAAATTTCAAAAAGAAATTGGAAATATGAAACCAAATGAAAAAAAGAAATATGAATAATTAGCATTTTGAAATATACAAAATTTTTTTCAGAAAATTCTAACATTAAGCTACTAACATAGTTGATAATAATAAGAGAACGTCAGGTTGCGTCCTGTAATCTTAGGATAATGCACTGATCCTGCATGCCGACAAACTTCGTCAAGGCTAATAGACGTAGTGGCGGCGCGGTATAAGGGCATTACCCAGTGTTCCCAGCGAGCCATAAGATTGCGCGTACTCAGCTGATGTAAAATTAACATAAGAAGAAGCAAATAAAAAATAATAATAAATATAAGAACTAAGAAAACATTGAAAAAAAAAAAAAAAAAAAAAAAAAAAAAAAAAAAAAAAAAAAAAAACGGCTTTGCCCGCACACTGTTAGAATTTAAGAATACATTACACCTATAAAAAAAGGGCCTCGCCCGAACACTACTAATTAAAAGAATTTATACTTACAGAAAAATGATTTTACTATTGATTACCCTTCTTCTCAACACGAACATAATCACCCCACGGGCAGCACAGATCTTCCGCTATGATGCCCCTATCATAACAATACGAGCTGGTAATGCTTGGATGATAAATGGTAACCTAAAACTAGTTCACCTCATAAACCTCGAAAACTATGCAACTATCGCCGACAACGTAACAGTGCTCGTTGAAAGACATTTACATCCCGGTCAAAACAAGGATGTCATTAAATACTACCTGGCACAGGTACAGGAAAGACTTATCGAGCTCATGGGTACAAAGGGCAGAAGACCTAGATCAATCGACTGGATCGGTTCAGCCTGGAAATGGGTTGCTGGGAATCCAGACGCTACAGACTGGAACAACATCTTAGAAAGCCAGAACGCTTTAATTACCAACAACAACGAACAATATAAAATTAACGCTCAACTTTTGAATGCCACAAACGAAGTCGTCCAGAAGACCAATGAACTTGTCTCTAGAGTAAACGAAATAACTAATGGGAAAGAAGCCGAGCGAATTGGACAAGGAACCATAAACCAAGTACTTGTTTTAAAGGATGCAGTAGATGAGATTGTTAGAGCGTGCCAAATGGCTAAAGGCGGGATCGTGAATACAAACCTACTAGATCGAAATGAAGTTGAAGAAATTATTACCGAAACAGAAACATTGCCATATTCCAACGCAGTAGAAGCAATTGAGTATGGAAAGCCTTCAATTTACGCCAACGGGTCTTTGCTGTTGTATGTTGTATCCATCCCAAAAGTAAAAAGAAACTTTTATCATCGACTTATAGTTAGGTCAACCATCAGGTCGGGCAAACGAATTGAACTGCCATTTAATGAAATACTTATTAGCCAAAATGAAACCTACGGAATGAAGAGTCCCTGTTTATATATCAACAATATAACGATTTGTCAGTCATCCTCCCTTGACAAGTTAGCAGAAGAAACTTGTGTACCACGTCTACTTAAAGGTGGAACAGCCAACTGTCAATACATAAAGACAAAAGCTCGGATTGCTGAGATGATAACTCCCGATATGGTATTCTTAACCAACTACATAGGCGTCATTACAACGCAAGATCATAAGGAACTTCTTAATGGTACCTACCTTATCCAGCTCTTTAATGAAACAATTCTATTGGACAATGAAACCTTTTCGAGTACATCCATCTCTAGAATGCAACCACTACCTCCCATTCTGACAAGTGTCGCAAATGAAGGATTCCTGATAAACCTCGATCAAGTTCACAACATTAGCTTGCACAACATTGATAGTATACAACATTTGGAAGTCAAATCAAACCTAACTCTAGGTAGCCATATTATCCTGGCAATAGTAATGTGTATTTGTTTCGCGACGTTATGGTACAGGTTAACAAGACGACTCAACCTGCCAGTAGTAGAGACTATAACTCGCCCCTCACCCCAACCACCTGCAGTGATCTGCGGGACGCAGATTTTTAAGGAGGGAGGAGTTAACAACAGTGGCGACACTGCTAACGAAAGAAGTTTAGCAGTGTCAGCATAATTACATATTTCATCAATTTCCCACGATTGCTGCACGCGCACCGATTTTTGGGCAATAACAAGAGTATCATGTTACAACTAAAAACATATCTGCCAACTAAGCGTCTGGATGACCGCACATGCATATGCAACGTGACCATGGTAGCCTTCTTGGCGAAGTTGTGATAGATTTTGAGGCAGTCTTGGTTAATACTCGATTCGTGCGCGTTTAATTTAATTGTTCTTTTTAAATTTAAATAAATTAAATTTGATAAATAAAATTTGTGTAATTTATTAAAAAACATAAAAATTCATATCTTTTAATTATTCTATGGTGCAGTGTTGTGCACCATAAAAATTTTATTTTTTAAAGTGTACCAAGTGGAAAACCTTAACTTATATGCACATATTTTTATTCTTGTTTGTTTGTTTTTATTCTTGTTTGTATATATTCTGATATTGTTTTTTTTTTAATTTGTTTTAGTTTTAGTTTATTGTATAATACTTTTCTATTTTTTGTAATGATCATACAATCACATACTGTAATTTAAAAGATTAATTTCTTGTTGTATGTGATATGAAATAAATAAATAAATAAATAAATAAAATAAAAAAATAAATGGATGTACAGAACCACCACCGTAAATCACAGCCTAGTGGGGTAAAATTTTTGCTACAATATTTTACCACTGTGACTTGATGGTTATTTGCGACATTTGGCATTCGGTGAAATGAAAGCTCTTAATAAACAGGGGGAACAATTCATTTATCGGACTTATCGTGGCAAAGATTATATAAACTAAGCCATGTTTCAACATAACCGCACATACAGGAATACATTTGTTATTTCATAAGTTCGTTAACTTAATCGGCTTTGCAAAGCTAAAGGCAACGGAATAAACAAAAACTAATTAAGAGAACAGAATTCCCAAATCCAGATGCCATTAGATAATCTAATCGGCTAGTTTTTTTTATTCATTCATTGAATATTTTGTAGCTGCATTCATAATAAAGTCAAGCTGTCGTGTTTAAAACTCATCATTCACTTATTATGGAATACATCTGGTCTGGTCTGGTCTAATTTAACGCCTGCATATGCCACAGCTACTGGCCACATGCAACGAATCGAACACTCGACAGACAGACACTCATATTTACGCTCATTTTACACAAAAAAAAAACATGCTGAACAGACAGACAGACATACAAACAGACACATTTGGAGGCATGTTTTTATTTGTTTTAAGCGACCACTTGAATTGTGTCGAACTGAGAAATGAATTGAAATTTTATTGGAACATGCATGGCTACTTGAAAAGTGTACGTCGTTTTTTCTTATTGTTGCTGGTGTTGTTGTTGTAAGAAAACGCACACATTTTTTTGGGCATGTTAGCAAAGAGAAACCACCGCCACCCTCATGGCAACCAGATGAAATTTTGTTATGATCATTCAATCTGAAATTTCGGTTTTGTGTGGCGTGAAAATAAATGCAACAAACATTTGTTCAACAGATTCTCTGCACAGCTATGCAGGAGACTTATGAGAAATATGATGCAAAGACAGTTTTTGACAATTGTTTTTATATTCTTGTAGCAACTAAGCAATATATGACCTTCGAAAACTTTGCTTTATTCACTTTGCTTGCATTATCACTGCCTGGAAGCAAATATTTTTTTTTTTTTTTAAATATTTTACTACTGTGCCGTGACATTTTGTACGGCATTTGGCAGTAAAGTTTTCCGTACAACATTATGTCTGTGTGACCGTTGCATGATTGACCTTAAAGTCAGCAATTGTATGGTGAATTAGGATATAATTGATGCCAGCCATATCTACTAGAAGCCGACAAGTTGGTCGGTTACTAAGCATTTTACTTGTATCTCAGAGCCACCTATTTCATTGAATATAACACGTCCGACGTTTTGTTTATTCCAATTAGTGATCTGTGCTCTAGCATTACATTTACTCACGAGTTTTTGGTTAAAAATTCAGAAGCAACACAAGGCTCCGCCTTAAGGAGTCCAAATTTTTGATTCCAATCAACTCTCTTGCAGATGACAGCAACACTTCTCATTTATATTCCTTCCACCATAGGATCTCCTCGATATTTTAACGAAAATGTTTAATATGGATGGATGGATATGATCAATCCAATGTTATTTGATGATGAATAAGAGTGGTTTTAATGTTGTATGATCTGTAGCCATCAATAGAGTAAAAATAATGTATTCGGATGGGATAGATCTGCTGGATTTGCGAGCAGTAGGGCCCTAGCTTGGGTTTACTATTAAGGGTGTCTGAAGATCATGTACTTCGATGGTCTGCAGACCATGTTATTCATCCCTATAAACGGTTTATCGATATTGCGTTTCAAAGAACTTCGCCGTATTCCATTTAATATAAAACAGAACAGTTCTCTCTGAAATCCTAGGGACAGGATAAATTATTTCGAAAGGGAGGATAAAAGTAATTGCCACAGAGAAACATCTATAGCCGTTTGCCTAGAGCATATGTGTAAAAAAGAAAAAGATCGGAATTGCATAATCCGTTGGAAGTATATTAACTATCAGACATACTTAATCCACTGTGAAGACAGACTGCAGAACACCAAAGGCTTTGGTGTCGTCAATAGCGTGGTGATGAATATGTTACATTAGCTTGAAGCTTCTGGTAAGGTCTACTGTTAGAGAAGAACACGAGCTAATGCAGAAGTCTATAGACATAAAAGGTAATAGCCCTTTAAGTAAAATCGTGGATTTGAAAAGAAGGAATTCAAAAAATCAGAATATCGTGTTATCATTGCTTCACATCATACGGATTTCTAAATCGGTATGCATCACCTCTTTACTGAGGTAGCCAGCTTACAGCAAATCAAAGCTATGAGCCGGTTTGGCAACGTTTCCAGTCTCATTTAATTTTGTCAAATAAGTTGGTATAATACTTGGAGTTGCACTAAGTTGCATGGAATTACATCAAACAAGTTTGATGCTAATTTCCTTGATCATTTGGATTTGATTGGTAAAACCGTAACCAGAGTAGTCGAATAAGAGCTTATACTCCAGAAAAATGCGACTTCAGTGTATCTGATGGTAAATGAAGTAAACGTTTAGAGCGCCGTACATCAATCATTCAGTCAGTACTCCTATAGGGAAAAGGACATTCAATCAGTACTCCTTTAGGGATATGGACTCTTGCAGTCTTCAGACGACACATACAAATTTTTTGCTAACCAACGAGACAAAAATATCTGAAGGTTCAGTGTTACAAAGGTAAAGTAGATTCTTAAGTTAATTATGTAACGAAGAAGTTGTTCAAAATGGATCTAAATTTTGGAACGATTCAAGAAAGACTTTCTTTTGTGGACCACTTTAATATTCAAACCTATGTTCGATGGAAATATTTTTGTATGATGTATGTATGATTCGAACCTTCAAATGCTAGTTTGAAATCTCGTAACAGCGAGTAAAAGATGGAAAGGCTCTGGATAAGTTACATAACATACATACATACATAGATAATTGGTCATTACGACATTTAAGTTAGGATTACAACCTAGCTTCTCACACTACTTATGTTGTGTATGTTATTTTTATACATGAGTGGCGGGACCTAGAGGTAAAGTCGACTCCAAACAATAGATATTTTTGAGAAACCCTTCAGTCACGATTACGGCCTAGCTTCTTACAGCACTCATGTTGTGTGTATTAATTTCATACATGAGTGGCGAGACATACTGTTTGAAGTCGACTTCGAACGACAGATTTTTAAAGAAACTTTTTATGGCAAAATTTTATTTACTTACAGGCTTTATGCCAGAAATCTGCTGAGAGGAAGTTACTGAAGAAATACTCTTTCTGGTTTCGTTTTGTTGGAAATGCCTGACCTAGAGCCTGAACCATGGCCTCTTGTCTGATAAGTCAACACACAACCTACTAGACTACGGCAACTGCTGGTTAGGTTATATAATTCTACTGACCTTTCAATTGGATTTCTTTTTCTCGATGAGATATTTAAGTAACTTAACAAGCAACCCACTTACAAAATTTGTACTTAAAAGTACAAAACACGACAAGTTGACAGGTTTTTAATTACAACTGAAATGCTTGAAAGATTCAAATTAAAGAAAAGAAAAGAACTTGAAAACACGAAAAAAGCCCAAGAAAGGCAAACAAATTCAATGTTGTGTAGTAGAGGAGGAGAAGAAGAAAAAACTGTCGAAACATGCAAATAATTTTGGATTCCAATAACACATGAAGTCGTACACGGACGTGATAGAACTTAAGAATGTGTCTACAACATACAACACCTTTTCTTTTCAAATTAACAACAACAATTAAAATGTACATACGATATGTAAACAACAACAAAAAAAGAACTAAAATCGTCATAAAAAAGAATCGTTTTTCGTTAAAAGAAAGAAACAGAAAAAAAAAATTAAAAGAACGCAAACAGACTCATGTTTCAACACCAAAAAGAATTGTAAAAAAGAATCGAAAAAATTCTCATTTATTTTTACAAAAAAAATTTGTTTTAAAAAAGTGTTACTGAACGGTTGTTTGTATTGGCCATTAAAACCCAAAACCGAAGATAATGTGCACGAATGAAACACGTTGCTTGCTGAAGTTTAAGGTGAACACATTGAATGCAACTCAAATTCTGTTCTGTTCATCAGTTTTTTGTTTCTTCTGTTTTTTTTTAAATGAACAAAAATTTTATTTTTTCCAAAGAATGTTTTCATATGTTTTTCTCTTCTCCATTTGAATTTTTACGATTCGTACTTAAAAGGAATGACAAATGAGCTGTAACTGTTACTGAATGCTGAATGCTTTTAATGGTAAAGAAACGGTGCAAGCAGCAACAGGTTGTAAAATCAAACATTTATACTCCACATCATAAACATACATACATATGTATGTATGTACAGAAGAGCACTCCCCTCTTCTTGTGGCAACAATTAACAATGTTAAAAACATTTATAACTACACGCTTATAACATATATTTATCGAGTTTATCTGATGAATGTTATTTGGTGGTAACGCAACATATAGTTTGTATGCCATAAGCCATCATTAGTATTTGAGATTGTTTTTGTAAAAAAATGTCTCCAATAAATCAATTTTCAAACGGAAAGCAAAATATATTTTTAATAATTGCCGTTACTAAATAGAGATCAGCAATGAATATTCAAAGATTCGAATCATACTCATAATTTCTGTTACTTATAAGCATTCATACTTATTTTAATATCATACTCATACTACTCATATTGAAAGTTTGAAATACGCATCGTACTCGTACTTACCAATACGCATAATGTTGTTGATTTCAATCCTCCATGACTCAACATTTGCAAGAATCACAAAATAAATATGATTCGCGTACGAACACTACAACACTCACTAGAAGGTTGTATACTTGCTCTGCTAAATAAGAACGTAAATTTTGATGAATGATTCGAATCATTTATGAGTATTATAAGTATTTTTCTAAATTTATGAATCTAAATGAGTAGGCCTATGAATCAAACATATTTCGAATGGTATGAGTTTGATGTCAACGTTGTACTCATACTCATTGCAACCTGTACTCATAAATCAATGTTGTAGTGAGCACGAATGAATCAAAGTAGTTAAATTTCAATACCGTTGACTCACTCATACTCAAAATTTCAGGAGTACTCATGAGTGCGAAAAAACGATTCATTGCTGACCTCTGGTATGTACCCTCCGTTTCAGTTTGCAAGATCAGTTAGAGGTATACAATCCATTTACTTCCCATTTTACATACACATTTAAAGGCCAATTTTAGCCAAAATAACAGTGATAAAAAAAGCCCACGGGAAAAAGTCCAACAGTATGAAATTGCGCAATCTCGGTAGGCTGTTTACATCACCTCCACGTGAGTATAACATGCCTTCAAATCGCACCGACAGAATATCCAATGTGGCATGAGTTGTCTGGCGTGTAAAGCCGTTCTATTGTGACCGCAAGTCGTTAGTATCCAGATCATTCAATTCAGGCCAAAGAAGTTAGTAATGATCGACCTATGTAAGGCGCGCCGCGATGGCCAACATCATTGTCGAAGGAATATGAACAAGTGACAACGCCAGCCCAAAATGCACATCAAACATTGACTTTTTCGGGATGCACTGAATCTCATTAGGATTGGTATCATCCTAAATTGGACAATTTTGTTTACTTACGTACCTATACATCCAGGAATGAGCCTCATTGCTGATGATGACTTTTTTTTGAAAAAAATTATCATCAGTTGCCAACTGCTCTAGAGTCAATTGAGAGAATACACATCGCAGTCTATTATTTTATACTTCCAGTACATGGTTCAAACGAATGTTGTGCGGTTACAGGCTCAATGATACAAAATTTGCTGGGTTCTTGTGTGCCTCCTGCACACTCTTATAGACAGCGGCGATGTTTCCTGCAGATTTGACGTGTTGGTCGATTGTTTATCGAACCATTGCACTTGAATATATCCAACACATCGTCCTCTCAGTAGAAAGATTTCTATAATCGAAGGGCAAAGGGAGCGGAGAATTTCCAGAACAGAACAGCCATTTTGATAAAACAATTTTATTATTTGAAAGCGCGATTGAATGTTATACCAAACGCTGTAGCTTCAACCAGTTGGTCGTTATCAACTGTCAAAGGTTGGAGGTCGTTGGTAGAAGACCTTAAATATGGAGGTTAGTCAAGGCGTCAAGGCTACAATTGCGGAGATCCATTCTATGTATAGCCCTTCGATAATGAAACGTGGTAAAGAGAACAATAATGACAAAGTTGAAAAATCAAAAATGTTTACCAAATAAGATCTCCATAAATCGGGTAAAATTCGATTATATTTAAAAAGGAGAATTTACGGACCTATTAGGATGGTTAGCTATTGGACCGAAGATTCTAAAACAGTTTTCGTTCCCGTCGAGTAACTCTTGCAACCGGAGATATAGACGACGGAACTAACTACATACATAAATAATTGATCATTACAACCTTTCAGTCAGGATTACAACCATATCTTCTTACACAACACCACTGATGTTTCGTGTGTTAATTTTATACATGAGTGGTGGGACCTACAGTTTAACGTCGTTTTTTATATTTCGTTATGTTGGAGATGTCTGAACTGGGTTTGAATCGAGGCCTCATGTCTAATAAGCCAACACACTACTTACTAGACTTCAGTGACTACCACGTATGCCTAATTCATAATTATTCGCCGTTAGGTTAAGGGAAAAATGATTTTTAAAGTATGCAACAGGAATTGTTGCAAATGTAAAGCAAACAATCCTTAGGTTTTAGTTTTAGTCTTAAAATTTTCAAAATCTTTTCATTTCCGCATTAAGAAATTATTAAAATGGCGCCATGGTTATGATAAAAAGTAAATGGAATCCCTTCGTTTTTATTTTTGTTTGCAATTTTTTCATGGCCAGACTTGTTTATGGGCACCCATATTTTGTGTATTAATTCTGACGAATTGTTAATTACTTAATGAGGTTTTCATGGCAGTATATAAGAGAGAACAAGTGTTTTAGCCTTGTTTTTATTAAAACAAAACAAAACAAAACACATTTATTTAAAATTGAGATGTTGAAACAGATTAACAACAGAACACAAGTTAAACACAAGAATTAAGAAGCATGCTGCAGAAGGTTCTCTGTTTCCGTTTTTCTCTTTATCTGGACAATTATTTTGAACTCAACCTTCAAAATGTTTATTACCGGTAAACATGCTTATTCCATTGACATGACAGGTAGCAAACAATCAAACAAAAACTTATTGACAGCCAGTTAGCCGTTAAGAGACGATTCTTCCCAAAACAAGGCAGGTGGTCCTTTGGTCATTTACTGTCACTACTACTACTACTACCTCTACTACTACTCATAGTATTTTGTAAAGACTGTTACGGATGAGATAAATTTTAAGGATTTCAAATGCATTTTATCAATGTTGCTGTTGCAAAAAGAGCACAGTCAGCTTAAATGTGGTTGCCTGGCTAGTAACTTGACCTTAAAATGGCTGCCCATAAAAACTATGGCTTGTATTAATTCCTGCTGGGTTTTAAGAAATTTTCAAGATTTGTCGCCACTTCTTAAGCACTTGTTAATGTGATTTTAATTACAAGTTATTGTGCACGGAAATTTTAGAATTTCGAAAAGCAGCTGAACGTCTAGCTTCCAAGGTGAGGTCGAAATTATCACACTTGTCGCTAAGCCAGACTGATCAATCCGCCATAGTCTCTCGCAACTTTTTAATTGGAAAACTAGGCATAGCACGAATCGAAACAATGTTAAGAGGATTCATTTTTGCTTCCTTTTGTGACACACCATGCACTCTAAAACTATCCATCAGGTTCAAATTATACTCATGAGAGCTGAATGCTGGTAGTTTATTTCGCAGCTAGGTTAGGATCGTTATAGTTTTATGAGTTGGCACAGAATCTTGTTATAAAGTCCACGGCTAGATTTGGAACATGGAAGTTTTTTTTTCTTTTAGACCTCCTGTTTGCAGAAATGCAAGGCATCACCACAGCGCATGCGAAACCCGACTAAACCATGACTAAAGCTGGGTAATGACTCTTTTCGTTCTGAGGAACTAGTTCAGATGCATTGTTAGATGACCGTGCAAACAGCCTATCTTTTTTCTTGAATAGCTTATCCTGCACAGCAAAATTGGTTAACAAGTCTAAGTTATCAATGAATGTTATCAGTGCAAGTTATTAGAGTAACGTTTGCATTTCTCCATCCTTTCTTTTTTTAACAAATGTTTGACGCGGTGTTTTTGAAAGCACCAAGTCTCAAGGGTTTTTTTTAATAGTTCGACATTTGCAAGGCATTCATACCGCAGCCCATAATATGTTCACAAAGCGTATTTCGGTGAATTCTTGATTTGATGGCTTTGCTGTCTTGCGGCGTCTGAACAGTATGTAGACTGAACGGCCGGTAGTTGTCTTTAATATTTCCAGTCCTCTCAAATCGATTAATTTAACGCTGGATCAACATACATACTTATATAAAGTGAGCGCCAAAAGTGAGTAAACATCACTGAAATAATTCATTTTCTTCGGATAGCGAGAAAAGTAAATGAGAATAATTGAATAAATTTCCAAAAAAATAAAAACGTTTATTTATTACTTATAAAATGTTAAAACAAAAACAACAATTCATGTTAAAGGAACTTTTTTTTATGCTTAAGAACATAATAGAAAATTTAAAATTATAGTGAATGTTGACTCACTTATGGCGCTCACTGTACATACATAATTGATCATTACAATCCTTGAGTCAGGACTACAACCTAGCTTCCCATAGCACTTATATTGTAAGTGTTAATTATAGACATGAGTGGCGGAACCTACAGTTTAAAGTTGGCTTCGGACTACAGAGTTTTGAGAAACTTTTCATGGCAATTTTATTTTACTCCCAGAGTTTCTGTCAGAAATCTGCTACGAGAAAGTCATCGAAGGAATATTTTTCTCACACATCGTTTAGTTGGAGATGCCTGACCTGGAGTTTGAAGCGAGTTCTTACGTCTAATAAGCACTAATGCTGCCTAACAGTCTACGGCACCTATAATTGCCTTCCATACTTTCCTCTAAATCTCCGGCAGTCAATGGCAACTTTTACAATGTCAAAGTTAATGCTGCACGATTGTTAGACATTTTTGGAATTTCTGTTTCATTTACCTGAAGGTCAATCAACTTTGGTTAAATGCATCTGACAAAACAGCAATTGCTATTGAGAGCATAATTCTTTATCAAAATTGTTCTTTAAAAGTACAGTTATATTATAACTTTTAGAAACACATACAGTAGTTTATAATATCCTTAAATATCCCTAGCGATTAGAAGCTCATTTGGATTATTAATGAAAATAAAAACATATTAAAGCGGCATATGTACTCATGTGACTGCTTGCTATTGATGGCTGCTATAAAACAATAACAACAATAACAAAAAATATTGTTGCACACATGTCCTTTATCAACAGAAGCGATCAATGCAATTGTTATCCTTTTTTTCTTTCTTTCTCTCTCTCATTAGTTGGAATATGAATTCCAATGTTTGAAAACCGAAAAACCATATGTAAGTCCATGTGTTTGTGTCCTTCTGTTTGTATATTTTGCGCTTAACAACTGCGTTTAATAAACGTAACCCTCTAAATGCCGTATAGAACAACAATAATAATCCCTAAAATCGTAACGCCGCAACTAAAAACTTCCTATTCTTACGTTTTGTTTTGAACAGAAAAAAACTGCTTTTAATTCATCACCTGGTTTTGCATTATTACAACAACAGCAACAACAATAAGAACAATAATAACGAGAGAAAAAAAAAACAAACATTCACACACCTTTTAAGGCAGCATTTGTTTTAACTTTTTTACTACAGCTTGACAAAATATACAACACGGCTCTGGCTGCGGCTGCTCCTGCTGCTGCTGCTGTTGCTGCTATTTCGATGCATATGTGCGCCTCAATTTTTTTTATGCAACTTTTTGTGTCGGCTGTTGTTTTTTTTTTGCCTCTGTGTCTTCACTGTGCTTAGAATCGTTTGTTTCCTTTTTGTTCCTTAAATTCTAGCAACATTGGTTTTTTTTTTTGGAGTCACCGAAAAAAAAAAACGAACATGTGCGTCAAGGCAAGCGTGTTTTATGTGTTTCCAATATCATCGTGTTTTGAAGTGCAAATTATCGGGGTTGGTTCCCTTTATTGTTCCTTCGAAAAGTAGCGATCCTTTTATACTTGCAATCATTAAACGTTTCTAACGTTTTGTTTAACTATTTTGACATTTATGTGCCGAAAAACACCCCAGTTTTCTTGGTTTTTTTTTAGTGTTAGAGAAACGTTTAATAGTTGACATTTGCTTTGCTGTTCATCATCATTGTCAATCTGATGATGATTTTTGAGTGTTGAAATACACATTTTGGTGTCGTTATATAATCATTTATCTTTCAACGATTGGATTTTTGTTTGCCCAAAGTCATCGAGGTATTGTTGTTGGTTTTTGGTCTGCTATTTTATATGGTTTGTTTAGATTGTCACGGTTATTTAAAACGACGACGACGATTAGCTAAAGTGATAAATTATTATTGTATTCGTTATTTCGATTATTAATTAGAAAAATTGTTATAAAAAGTCCTGAATCCTTAGTCGTATGAACTCGTTTGTGGCATAGTTAAGTTATTGTAGCCCATAATACTAACTATTCAATAAGATATTCAAGCTTCTAACACAGCTTGCATCAGTATCACTAAACCAAAAACGCAACTTTGTACCTTTCATTGCAATAATAAGGAGAAGAAGTCTAGTCGCAGTAGTCTAGTAGGTAGCAGGTTCAAACACCAAGACAGACAGACATCAGACAAAAATTTCGGTGATTTTCTCTCAGCAGATTTCTGGCAAAAACTCTGAGGAAGGAATAAAATTACAATGAAAAGTTTCTCATACATCTGTAGCATCAGCCACTTAGGGATAAAATTAACGCAAACAACATGGATGGTGTGAGAAAATAGGTTGTAATCCTGACTACAGAGTTGGAATGACCAATTATGCTTTGTATGAATTTGTTCTGCGTTTTAAAAGAAAACTTTTTGAAAATGTTGTTAAAACACTGAAGCCGCCCGCTTAAGTCGTGTGAAAAACTAGGTCGTAATTCTGACTAAAGGATATGTTATGTTATATATGAATGTATAAGCACACAAGAGGCTACTATAGCCTATATCACTTCTCAACCAACTCATACATCTTATGAATCTTTGGAGAGTCCTAATGTTGGCCCGCGACAGAAAGTTTAAGGTCCGCAACCTGCTAAAGGCTGATCAGTTGCAGAGGAGATGTTCGACAGTCTTCAAAGCGTTCTCATCGCACCATACCCGGCAATAGTTCGACTGGAATCTGTTCCAGACCTTTATCAGTGATTTTATCTCGAATGGCACTGCGCCCTGCGCTCAAACTTGGCAGCAAAACTTTTTTAGCACTATCTATAGTAGGCCATAGACTTCTAAACGCCATAACACAACTCGGTCCATCCTCCCATAGCCGCTGTACTTCCTTCCTGACCCATCTATGATGAGGCCGTAGGAACGACAGATTGGAAGATCAAAACCAACTATTAAATCGCTCTCAAAGAGTGAAAGGAAAACTTCCTGTAAATCCTTTCAATACTTTCCAGGCTATCAGCGCACGGGATTCATTGAATACAAAGCCAGTAGAACCATCTCGATCAACATGAAATATGACAAAAATACTCGTCCACTTTTTCTCTGCAATCTTCTGGCAATAACGCCGTGAAGGTTCTCAAATCTGAGTTTAAACTGTAGAGCTCGCCACTTATGGATAATATCGATACACAAAACCCAGGCGGGGTGAGAAACTGTTCTGTAATCCTGACTGAACGGTTGTAATGAAGCACTAAGTAAGTGAGTAAGTAAGTCAGGAACCTTAACTTATTCCTGACATGACATACATCGAATTGAGGCTCTGAGCTGTATCACACTCAGGATTTATGGTTAAGCATCAAACCATTAAGTTCTTCGAACAACAGGTCACATAAAGCATTAATTCTTTTCTCCCCTTTATAACTATTTCTTCTTTTGATGAACGACAACCAAACACTTTGATAATTATCACTGCTTTGAAGCAGTATCACAACGATGTGATATACTTTCTATTTGTTTCAAATAAATTTTTCCAATCTGATTTTCTTTCAAACTAACGAGAGAAATATGCATTCTCCATTTATGTACAACATATCGGTAATAATCATTTTCTGTTTTTCCTCTTTGCTTTTGGAATTCATAAAATGTACATTTAATTCATAATTTGTTCATAAATATTTTCATAAATATCGGTGGCTGGTTATTACAAGTCTGTTGCGTATATTTATTTGCAACAAATTCAAATAATTTTGTTTAAAAGTGTGTTGTCGACAAATAAAACTAATATTTCAACGACAGCAACACCAGCAGCAGTAGCTGTAGAAGCAGCAATAGCTGAAGTTAATAATCGCATCTTAAACGTGCAAGTCATATAACACAGAGTCCATAAACACTGCAACACTGAAGATCATTGTATGCTCGTTTCAGGCAACACACATGAATGTTGCTTAGACCATCGAACGGTTTTTTTTTATTTTTTCTACAAAACTAAAGCATGTGGTAAAATGGTATGCTTGCAGCATATACTGCATGCCACAAATGTAGATGAAACAAAAAAAATTGAGAAAAATGAAAAAAAACCCGAAGAAAACCGGGGTAAAATAGTGATAAAAATACGATTGAAATGAAAATATTAGCATTTGTAACGGCAGCCGTTTAGAAAAACACACACACAAGCGCTCAGCTGCAACATTATGCACACAGCTGCAACAAACTACAATCGTTTACCATACTATTGCCATTGCCCGCAAAGAGAGAAGGCAAAACAACATTTGCTTTCTTTTCTTTTGCAGCCTGCATTGCAGTAAATGAAGCTTTTCTTCTGGCTGTTCAAAATTAGATCAGCATTCATACGATGCCTGTTGTTCATTAGCCTGCTTGAACGCTTTCCACGTATGTGTATGTCAGCATTTTTCTTTTGTTCGGTTGTCTGCCTATCTGTCTGTCTGTCCGTTTTTGTGTGAAAACAACGAACGCACAAGTGAAAATTATTTTCAACTCGAAATAACGACAATCGTTGAACAATATTTTCTTTATTTTCTTTTCTTTCTATTGAAATGACTATTTCTCTCTAATGCCAGTAATCAGATCAAATGATTGAAATGAAAGTGGGTCAATTGATAAGTTATTTAAAAGGCAAAATATAATGATCGGATCTTAAGGCTAAAGCTCAGTATTATAGACATAGAAATAATCATTAGCATGAGTAGATCGAAGATGAGAGCTATTACAGGAGTACTACCGGGAGAATGATACCTTTAGACACAGGATCATACACACATACATACGTACCTAATTGGACATTAGAACCCTTTAGCCAGGCCTACCACCAAGTTTCTTAGACACAGGATCAACAGATGGAATAGGGATACATCTGAGTTCTTTAGGGTATGTGAAGAAGCAGAGGAAACTGTAGATTATCGTGTAGGCAGAGATGGCTAAGCAGTCGATTGGTTGAGTAACTGGTAGATTTGAAGGACTGCAAATATGAGAATCTAATAGGTTCACTAATTGACTGCCTAGGGGGACATCTTAGGTTGGGTTAGGTTAGAGGACGTGTACTTATCAACTGTGACAAGTACAGTACCCGGAGGTCGATTTGACCCATTGTACAAACGTTCTAGCTTCTCACACCACTCGTGTTGTGTGCGTTAATTTTATACATGAGTAGCGGGACCTACAGTTTAAAGTCGACTCCGAACGACAGATTTTTGAGAAGCTTTCCGTGGCAATTTTTACTCTCAGAGTTTTTGCCAGAAATCTGCTGAGAGGAAGTCGCCGAAGAAATATTTTCATATTTTCGTTTTGATATCTGACCTGGGATTCGAACTCGGGCCTTTCGTCTAATAAGCCGACACACTACCTACTAGACCACGGGACATCTTTAGAGGGGAAGAATTTATTTATAGGAGCCATGATTTCTAATTGTTGTTTTCGCCGTATTTTCTTTCTTTCCTTGATTTCGTTCCCCTCTTCTGCAACTATCTCTTCTTTTCTTCTTCCTTCTATTCTCTTCTTCTCTACTTTTTTTCTTATCTTCTTGTCTATATCTTTATCTTCCCTTCTTCCTCTTTTTCTTCCCTTCTTATTTTTTTTCTTCTTCCGCTTCTTCTTCTTCCTATTCTTCTTCTTCTTCTTCTTCTTTTTTTCTTCTCTTTTCTCTGTGTCGTCTTCTTTTTCTTCTTTTCTTCTCTTTTTTCTTCGTCTTTTTGTTCCTCTCTTCTCTTTTTGTTCTTTCTTTACTTTTTCTTCTCTTTTTGTTTCTTCTCTTCTTCTTCTCTTTTTATTCTTTCTCTTTTTCTTCTGTTTTGTTTCTTCTCTCCTTCTTCTTTCACTTTTTCCACCTTCTTTTTTTTCTTCTTCCTTCTCCTCTCCCCCCTTTTTCTCTTTGCTTATATGAGTCCTTCTGGTCCTTTTCTCAGTGGACCAGTGCATTTCTGAAAGCAAGCGTGGAACTGTGAAAACAGTGACGCGCCACCCTTCCAACCTACCTAACCAGATGATTGCTCTGCTGTAAAATGCTCTGGAATGATAGGGTTGCCATCTGTTGTTGCTTAGAGACAACGACATATTGTTGCATTGTACAGTGGTGCTGAATTTTGTTCATTCTAGCCTACTCTGACTCTAGATGCCATATGGTCATGCCTGACCTCTCTGCGATGCACAATGGTTGCGTTATCAAAGATCAAAGGTCATCTTGATTATATTATTAGGCGGATGATTTAAAAAACATAATGAAGAATTATCCCACCTTCTGCCCGTCGGGCAAGGGCTTGCTGTCAAGCACACTAATTGAAATACAAATTTTTTTTCATTCAATTATCATTCTACCCACCTTCATATCATATCCCATTTACGGGGGAAAACCAAAAGCATATATTAAGAGAGACAAAAAAAAACGAAGAAATTAATTTACTTGCATACGATCTTGTTTTAATTGCTTTTCGACTACAACATGGAGAAGTAAAAAAAGCAGATCTAAAGCAGATCTAAAGCAGATCTCTAACTGCACGTGTGGGTTTTACTGCCTACTCCCAGACAACAATTTAACTCGTCCACTCTGCCCATTAAGAGTATCAAAAAAAACACAGTTGGAGTGGACATGGTAACACATGAAACACATGAAAATAGGCATTCATTGCCTTCAATTTTACACTTGATCATCCGGTTGACGCCATATTATCAACATAAATATTTTGCTGGTCAACGAAACCACCATACATTGAAAACTCTCATGGATTTGGAGCGTACTGCTGCGCACACTATTGAACGAACAATGATTTTCATTATTTTGTGACTTTTTTCCTCGGTTTTTTCTTTGCATCATTTGCTGTTATTGATGTCTGCAATTGCAATTGCAACAGCTGCATTATGCAAAAATCCATTCGTAATAAAGCCAGTCAGCCGGCCAAATGCCACAAACTGAAGAGTTTTCTTTAGTATGCGAGCGAGTACTATTGCTGATAAATTGGAAAAAACACCCGTTTTCCTACTTGTTTTCTTTCTTTGCTCTCTCTTAAATTGCTTGCAATTTGTGGCATTTGTGAGGACGCAGCAGCAGTAGTGGCTTTTCAAAGTAATGTTGACATGTGTTTGACAATCGCAAAATCTCTCTCTCTCTCTCTATTAATTTATTATCCCAGGCAGTTCGTGTAATTTTCATACACAAATTTATGGTACGATGCTGATGATGATATTTGAAGAGGTAAGGGGAAACAGGAAATATGAAGAAATTTGTTGGAATTTTTTTTCCAAATATATTGTTGAAATATGGGGGAAAAAAGATACCAAATTGTCAACATATTTAAATTTTTATTGTTACAATGGTACGACTGACAAATTCGTGTAAAAACAAATGTGTTACGAGGTGTTATGATTTTTTAAATTTTTGCCGGATTTGTTTAGAATGCTATTACACCCTGAGCAAGTGTGTCCTGATGCCCGTATGGGTTCATTCTCGGCGCAAAGTACTCTCTGAAGTGCTTCAGTTGGCACATAGATATCAGACTTATCATTAATTCCGGGGTCTTTATATTGTGACCATTGCTGTGACGCTGAATTGAGTTGAATTTCACGGGATGATGATAAGTTCATTTATTCCCAAATTTTAATAGTTATCACAGATGTTGGTTGAGTACGAAAAGCCAAAAGTGCAACTCTTTCTTCCTACTTTCACAATATCGAAAGATATTCTTTCAAAAAAATCTCATCGAGTATGTCCACCACATAATATGCCAAGCTTTCGTAATTACCACTGCTTCTAAAAAGATATCACACCTATTCACCTTTGAAGCAATATTGTACGAAATTAGAGCTACAGCTACAATATCCTTCCAAACCATATTTCTTCATACAACTCTGTTTTTTCTCCCAACTTCTCTCCAATGCTATGCACACACGTTTAACCTTTTAAGATCGATAGCCTCTAAGGCAACAACACCTCATTTATTTACCGGCACTTAAGTCAGTCCAGTGATGTGTTGCATCTTGGATTTCCCCAATATATATTTTCCTACTTACAGAATTTTTGTGAGTCATTTAGTGTATTCCTTAAAACCATTCATAGTTTAACGAATCTGAGCATTCTCTGGAGAAATTTCTTATCCACAATGTGTCACCATGATTTGGTTGTATATCTTACGCTCTCCTGTGTATCTGATGCTGTATTTTCATTTGAGCCCAAATTGTTGCAGCTATCACCTAACTACCTCGAAACTGTATCTTTCTGTGTTTCTTTCAGTTCCGAAGAGTACTTTCGAATTTGAAATCCCAGGAAACATATCCTCGATTTTGTTTATTCGGAGAAATGTATCGTTTGCCTTAAATTATTTACTTACGTAATTGGTCATTACAACCCTTTAGTCAGGATTATAACCTAGTTACTTACACCACCCATGTCATGTGTGTTAAATTTATAAATGAGTGGCTGGACCTACAGTCTAAAGTCGCCTCCAGACGATAGGCAGATCATGGCAGTTTTTATTGAATTTCAGAATTTTTGCCAGAAGACCGCTGAGAGTATGATGCCGAAAGAAATATTTTTTAATTTATCGTTTTGTTCAAGATATCTGAAGTAGGGTTCGAACCACGATCTCTCCTCTAATAAGCCAACACACTGCCTGCCTACCACCAGACTGCGATGGTGACTAGATTTTGAAAAGCTGGTTTCATAGGTATTTTTGTAGTGTCCGCATTCTACATTGCTTTAATTGATGTAACTCTTTAACTCAACTTTTATGCTAAATAGCGAAGATAAAGCGCTTTTTCACATTGTCTTTTCTCTGAGTTAGTTTGAAATCTTTTGGAAGAAAGGGAATGCGTACAACAGCTTTTATGTGAGTGTCCTGCACTTCAAAACAGACATCATGGGTTTTTGGATGACAGAACGTTAGAAGATCTGGGCATGGGTGTTTCAAACCCAGCACTAACGGATCATGACACAAGGGCTTAGCTTCACTAGGCAACACAATAGTCCATATGGGCCACCGAGTGAAGTTTATCTAGTTTGGAAGTATTCTTTGAGTATTCATTTCAGACTCTTATTACATATGGTCAATTCACACAAGGGTTTGTGTCGTTGTATTCATTGTATTGTTGGAAGAACATACAACAGTGTATGATTGTTGTTGATAATTTTCATATAAAAATCCGATACACTTATACACATTTTTTCCATATGTTTTCAAAAAGTTGTGTTGGTTTCGGGCTATCAAATTGTTTGAATGCCACGAAATACACAATACAGCATAGCATTGAGCGTTCACAAACAAACAAATGTATTCAATACAACATACACGATACAGAGTTGTGTGAATTGCCCAATTCATTATATGTAGTATGTAGGATAGCGAATATGATGCCAACTATGATGACAGAGCTGGAAATACTCCACAATATTTTTCATAAATTGTTTGAATTTATTGGCCCCACCATCTCTTTATCTTATTGCTTAAAATTCTCCAACTATGCCACCATCGTTGTCCTGTTAATATCAGAAAACCAATTGAAAATGTAGATAAGTGTGTGTAAGTCTCTTAGAAGTGCTCCAATAAGCAGGCATTTTTAACATGAATACTTAAAATCAAGAAAGAAAAATTAAATTCTTTAAGGTTTACTTCGCCTTTCTATCTGCTTCTAATTTCAACAGGGTTTTGAATCTAAGGAGGAATCGATTTAAATCTAAAAGGGAAGCATCTCTCGCTGATAAAAGCTATCGATATTTCTTTGGCGACTTTTTCTCAGCAGATTCTTGGCAAAATCTCTGAGAATGAAATAAAATTGCATGAAAAGTTTCTTACAAAGCTGTCGTTCAAACTCCAGCCGAAGCATCTCGAAAAAAACGAAATATGAAAAAATTTATTTGATGACTGCTCTCAACAGATTTCTCCGAGTCTCTAAATTCTGACGTTCGAAGTCGACTTTAAACTGTAGGTCCGGCTACTCATTTATAAAATTAATACACACAACACAAGTGATGTGAGAAGTAAGGTTGTAATCCTGACTAAAGGGTTGTAATGACCAATTTCCTATGTACGTGTATACAAACTGAGAGTTATACAAAATATTTTCTAAAAACCCAATTAAAGAAACAAATAATTAAAGAATTATTTTTGTTTAAATACAATGAAAATTCTTAATGAAATTCCATTTTATCTAATGCTTATAATCTGTTTCATTTCATTCTCTTAGAATACAATAATCCGTATCATTTCGACTGAATATGAATAACATTCACACATAATTATCACGGATCAATACCTACAAAACAGATGTGAAATAAACTTCAATTATTAAATGGACTGGGCCCACAAACAAACAAAGAAGGAAAGAAAAAAATATTAAACAGAATGAAACGTTTTTTAAAAACATTTCACGCATATGTGAAGCACATATTCAACACATTGCAACATTATTGTTGGCAGAAGCGGCAGCAACACCACTACAACGACTAGTGCTGGCAGAAGCGGCAGCAACACCACCATCACCACTAGTACTACCAACCATAAAACTAAAAAGCCCTTGAAATAACTTCCGATATTTCTTTTAATTTTTTTTTTCATTTTTCGGTTTCTGTTTCTGTTCAAATCAAAGCACAGCAACAACAACATAAAAAGAATGTTATCGAAATACTGGAATAGTACGCGTATTCATTAAGTTTCGAAGAATTGTTATACGCGGAGGGGTTTTTTTCTTCTTGCCTTGACTTGAAACAAAAACAACAAGAAAACAGATGAAAAACAAATTACAGATGTTAATGGCAACGATAATAATGATAATGAATACAGCGTATAGCGCGCTTTACCGCCTTGCAACGCATCATATCGCATATTGAGCATAAGTATTGTACTAATCGTACGTACAATAAGTACAAGTAGTTTATGAAGATATACAAAGCAAATGTACTGCAAATGTTCTCTTTTGCTTCTTTCGGATGCTACAAATCACATCATGTGTTGAACAAATGCTGTATGTGGCAAGCATCATCAGCAAGCAAGCAAGCAACAGCAACGGCAGCAGTAGTAGTATCAAATAAAAGCAGCATGTGCGAGCAAGCGATAATGACGCTGATCAGCAACACAACATCAACTAAACGACGAGTGTGAAACATATGCGAGCTTCTTGAGGTACTTACTTCAACCAACAAACAAACAAACATCATCATTATGTGGCACACATGTCCCTTTTGTTACAAAAAAAAAAAAAGAAAAAGTCCCGTTTTGTAAATTCAGCACAAATTACCGGATAACAGAGAGAGAAACAGCCGTTTAAGAGAAAAAAGGGCACACACACATTACGGTTGTAAACCGATGAGAGGTTATAAAAGTTGACACACATGCGTACAAGCGGGAATATTCACAAATAAATTCGTCAGCTTTTTGCTTTGAAAGTGAAAGCAATATGCACGCACACACGTATACACATATGTTTACACAAGAAATGTCCTTAAGCATGGCAAATGTTAAAACACACATCCTACCGGTGATAAAAACACACAGAAAACTCTTCGTTTAAAACCCAAAACGAACAACACACGTGTGGCAATAAAATTTTGATCAGCTAAGGGAGGTTTAAGATCAGTAAACCCAGCCGTTGATTTCTTTTTTTCTTTTTATCAACATATGCTATCAACTTTAAAAACAAAATGTTGATTGGGTTTAAGCAGCTCAATTGCAGGGCCCACCGATGATCATTAAAGAGAAATGCCTATCAGAACGGGTTTGTTGATGAGGTTGACATCTAGTAAAATTTAGAATTACAACTCAGCTTCTTACACCTCTCCGTCGGTGTGTGTTCATTTTATCCATGAGTAGCTGGATTTATAGTTTAAAATCGACTCCGAATAACAGATTTTTAAGAAACTTTTCATGACAATTTTATTTAATTTTCAGAGTTTTTGCCAGAAGACTAACAAAGGATGTCGCTAAAATAAATAATTTTTTCATACGATCTGGGATTTGAACTACGAACTTTCGTCTAATATGCTAACACACTACCTATTACACTTCAGTGACTTTCGATTCAATATTGATTTTGAAAAATTTATACAGAGGAAGTAGCCGTAGTGTAGTAGGTAGTGTGTTGGCTTATTAGACATGAGGCCATGCTTCAAACCCCAATAAAACGGATTTTGAAAAACCCATACAAAGGCTCTGGGAAGAAGCTGAGCTGCTACGTAATTAGCCCCTAGTTACTCGCGCTCAGCCGTTCGGAATCGACTTCAAACTGTAGGTCCCGTCACTTATGAATAAAATAAACGACGCAGGCTAAGAGAATCCCGATACCATAAAATATCGATACTTTTAGATGAAAAAATAATACAAAAAAAAGATTTAAAATGTTATTCAAATTGTCGTGCGACATTTGTCACTTTAAAATAAATTTTAAAATAAAAAAAGACTTTGAAATGGAAAAAAGACACACACATTGTGTGTGTGTGATTAGATGTTATCTCTTCCGTTGCAACTAGATCAACTGAAGTTGATCATGTTGAACAAGTTTAGTTTAATGATCTCCATTATCATCGAATGCAATTCATTGGTGATGTGAAATGCAAGAAAGAAACTAAAATAGACTGAATTGCTGACGTTGTTAGGCATGTTATAATGAGTTTTGCTCAACAATAATTAAAGTTGCAGCTGTAAATATTGCAGTTGCAACAACAACAAGAACAGCAACACCAACTTTAAATACCATATGTTAGCAAATATTTGTATTTATTTTACTACGGGTTTACTCACTGGTGTCTAAGGCCACAATGGGACGAAAGAAAATAGGAAAGTTTCTTAGAATATTTTGATTTCTTTTCACAAGCCTTCAGTCAGGATTACGAATTAGTTTCTCACACCACTTATGTTGTCTGTGTTAATTTTGTACATCAGACCTATGGTTTAAAGTCGACCCGAATGACAGATTTTATACGGCAATTTTATTTACTCTCAGAGTTTTTGCTAGAAATCTGCTGAGAAGAAGTCGCCGAAGAAATATTTTTTCATATTTCATTTTGATGTCTGACCTGGGGTGTGAACAGAGGCCTTATGTCTAATAAGCCATCGCACTACCTACTAGACTAGCGGCTTCTACCCCAGCTGTAAACACGAGTTGATGTGATAGTGTTTTGCTTTTATCTAGCTAAGTATTAATATTTTTGGTATTCATCAGGTCAAGTTTGAAGACAGGAGATGGATGGTTTGACATCAGGTCATGTTTGAAGGCGAAGTTCGTTGTGTTTTTTTCTGAATTTTTATCAGTAATTTTTTAAAATATCTTAAGACCACAACACATTCTTGGAACATGTAGGGCATTAATGCATCCTAGAAGGAAACACCATTAGCACCACGATCCATTAGCTATGGATTAAGATGAGCTAACCGTTCCATGAAACTTTCAAATTTAAAATTTACTGCTGCTACATGTCCCGGCAATAGTCTAGTAGGTAGTGTCTTTTATTATTAGACATGAGTTCACTGTTCAAACCCCAGGACAGACATCTCGATCAAAACGAAATATGAAAAAAATATTTCTTCGGCGTCTTTCTCTCACTCAGGAGATATCTGTCAAAAACTTTGGGAGTAAATAAAAATTGCCATGATAAGCTTCTCAAAAATCTGTCGTTCGGAGTCCACTTCAAACTGCGGGCCCCCCAACTCATATATAAAATTTATACACACACAACATGAGTACTGTGAGAAGCTAGGGATGTAATCCTAACTAAAGGGTTCTAATGACCAATTATTTACGTATGTATGTAGATATACATTGTATGTAGAGTTGGCTGTCCATTTAAGGAAATCGGATGGACACACTTAGGCCACATAGGGCCCATAGTGAAAATAGGTTCAATGTACAGTGAGCGTCAAAAGAAACTGTACACTATGGATAAAATTCTAACAATCACGAAACTCAACTTGTTATCACTTAAGAAGAATGCCCGAAAAAATTTACCAATATCAATTTAAATCTAAAACATTTAAAAAACACTGGCAATGAAACAATTTGGAAATAAAAGTAACGGTAATTTATTAATGTATATTTTCTTTTGCATCTCACTTTATATACGTTCTGCAATTGTGCTGAATGTTTAATGTATACTACGAAAGAGACTTTAAGCCTCTGTCTGGGGTAATAAGTTGTTCTGTGCGAACCTTATATTTTGAATCTGGCCCTGCCTATGAAATAAATTAGTTGGTAAAAATGTCGCTTGAATGGAAGCTTGCCCCAGTCGATTGTCCCAGTCTTTTGCCCGATAGCATTTCTGTGTCAGAGGTGTAATGAAATTTTCTTTAGAATGTCAAAAAGTTACTAAACACTTTAGCTTTTATAGACATTTTTCCATAACAAGATAAAATATGGGTTTTAAAGTATTTCCACTTGATACTGCATCCGAGCCATTGTGCATTTCACGCATCATAAAACACTTGCATGAATGAATCCAATGAAAAACATGTTTTAATTTGTATGAGAATATTGCATAAAAATTCTGCTGCTGACAGACAGACAGAAAAACTGACTCTCTGCATATGAATCGTGTATTAAATGTGGCATTTAATTAAATTAGTGTCAATTATCCATGTTATATTATACATAAATAAAAATACAACAACAAGCAGAGAACAACAACGATAACAAAATGTCAGCATTAAGAGGCGATAGACTTTTAAATGAAAACTTCAATTTTTATCAGAGGCTTAACAACAACAGAAAAAAAAGGTGTCATAATGATGTTGTTTAATTATATAAAGAAAAGGACCCTTAAAAATCATAATGAAATATGCCAGTAGAATTGACATGTAAAATAAAAACCTTTGACAGTTTGTTGTTTTGTTGTGTTTTTTTTTATGAAATTGACAAGCGTCAAATGATTTCAACAGTATCTCTTACACGGATAGCAGCGGCAACAGCAGCAGCAATGACAATGTCTTAAATGTTGTCAATTGGACAATGGCAACATGGACACCTGTATCTGTAAGCTGACAGCGATGGTGTAGTAATTAATGAAGAAAATAGAAGCTTGATTGTCTTTCGTGGTGACCGCCAAGCAAGTCACCATTAGCACTTATCCATTTCTTGTATTCGCAATAATAAATCAAAAATTTATTTTCATTTACAAAGGCAATCTGACAATTCATAAGATCTTTAGCTGTTTTGAGGGAATGAAGTTTTTTTTACGAGACGAAAAATGTTCACAAGCAAGTAACAGCAACTGCAGCCGCAGCAACAATAATAAATAAATTATGGCATCATGAAAATTAACAACAAATTACCAATCATTATCATTACAACAATGACAACAGCAGCAACAGCAACAACAACAACTGCCAACAACTTTTAGTACAACAATGCTGTAAAATGTCTTGGTATATGCAACCACACAGCTGATGTTGCTGATACAAATCGAAAGGAAATACTGAACAAATGAATGAATGACAGTCATTAAAAATATTTAAAAAAGATAATTTGAGCATAACACCACTAAAATATCTTGGCTGTCATAATGCTTAAGACCATACCAGACCTGGCTTGGTCACATGTAATGCTGCCGCTGCTTCCTCATTGGACAGACAGCTTTAAGGAACAGGTGTCGTTTATGTATGTATGTACCTCTCTATTTGGTGTTGAATGTCAATACAGCAACATGTTCATTTTGTTCATAATTTTAATCTCTATCTGGCGATAATATTTGCAATTTAGTTGCTTGGCTCTGGCTCTGTGCTAATTTTCTAGTTTATCTACATTTTTCTTTGCTTTAATTGAATTCGTTCAATAATAAATGAATTGCATGAAGAAAATAACGATTAAATATTTGAAATGTTTTATTTTAATGACCATTTAAAACCCCCTTCAAACATCAAAGGTTTGATTTATTGTTTCATTCTCAGTTTCAGTTTTTTTATATAGCATGAGATTTATTTGTGAAATACTTGGTTTATTTGTTAATTAATTGCTTATGTTTTAGAATGTTTCCGAGATTATTAGGAAATAAATTCAAAAACTTAAGTAAATGATACACAAGTTTTACATTAGCTCTTGAAATGCAACCACCACATGTGGTCTCAACCAGATATCAGCAATGAATTGTTTTTCGCTACTCATAAGGACTCATGAAATTTTAAATACAAGTGAGTCAACAATATTGAAATATAACTATGTACTCTGATTCATTCATACTCATTATAATATTGATTCATAAGTACAGATTGCAATGAGTTTGAGTACAACATTGGCATCAAACTTATACCATTCGAAACAGGTTTGATTCATAAGCCTACTCATTCAGATTCATAACTTTAGAAAAATACTTATAATATTTATATGGAAATGATTCGAATGACTCGAATCACTCAACAAAATTTACAGTCTTAGTTGTTGTTGCATTTACAAAAAAAGAAAACAGACACATAAGCAAAAAGACAGGGCAGCAAGCAGAGCAAACACACAAGCATTTAATGAGTATTTTAGGGTTCGTACGCGAATCATACTTATTTTGTACAGTAGTTTTGATTTAGCTGCCTTTTATTTAAGTGCACATTGCCTTTACCTGCACAAAAATTTTGTTTCTTGCTTTGAGAGAGTAATCTATAATTAAAGTAAAAAAATTAATTTAGCTCCATTTTTGGCTTATCTGCACAAAAATTCTTGAAAAAGTTAGTTGTGCAGGTAAGTCAAAACTACTGCACTTCGTGTATATGTTGGTAGTCTCCGTAGGTAGTGTGTTCGCTTATTAGACGTAAAGCCCGGTTCGAGCCTCAGGTCAGACGTCAAAACGAAATATGAAAAAAAAATATTTCTTCGGCAACTTCCTCTCAGCAGATTTCTGGCTAAAACTCTAAGAGTAAATAAATCTGCCATGAAAAAGTTTCTCAAAATCTGTCGTTCGGAGTCGACGTTAAACTGTAGGTCCCGCCACTCAAGTATGAAAGTAAGGCACACAACATGAATGGTGTGAGAAGCTAGGCCGTAATCCTGACTGACGGGTTGTAATGGCCAATTATGTATATATATATGTATGTATATGTCGAATTAAGGAGAGTCGAAATCAACAACATCATACGTGTTGTTAAGTATGAATATGATGAGTACTTCAAACTTTGAATATGAGTAGAGGTTCCATGATATTAAAATAAGTATGAATGCATAGTATCGGAAATTATGAGTATGATTCGAATCAACGCATCTTTTTGAATACTCATTGCTGATCTCTGGTCTCAACACAATCACGACACAGTACAGCACAGGGAAACAAACTTCAATTCATGGTAAATGAAATAAGAAAACAAAAGCCAAATGCTGTGTATCTGCGATAGGATAAGCTTGATCAAGTCAAACATATCCATAGGCACAGAAACAACGACAGCAAAGTAGGCTATAATCTGTGTTAACGTTAAGTGTTCGTAAAACGTTAAGGCAGTAAAAGTCCTTAAAATATAATACTCCTGTTAGTATAAAATAATTTTTTTGAAGCCATTTTAAAATCGTAGTACACTATGGATAAAATTCTAACAATCACCAAACTCAACTTTTACCATTTAAATAGAGTGCCCGAAAAAAATTTGACAATATTTCGAATTTTTTTTTTTTTTTTTTTTTTTTTTTTAATTTTAGAAACTGATAATGAGGCAATTGTAAAATAAAAATAACGGTAATTTATTAATGTATATATTTTTAATGTAAAGTTTCTTTTGACGCTCACTGTATGTGAAAATTTAGTAGATTAGATTAATAGGAGAGCCAAGCTTGTATCGCTTCCGATGTGATAATTTTAATGCTAAAAATTCATCGCGTTCCTATCGAAAAATCATTAACCCGTATGTGCCCAACATTCTTTTCTCGTAAAAACATGGATTTTTTGAATATTTTGGAATCTATATGTTATACCACACATCGACGCATAAGCAGCATGGACATTGCTGATGGATAAGACATTTATCACCAATCAGCCGCTAAACATGTATGTATGTATGTTACTATGGTACACAAAGTTTTTGCAAATATAATGACAAAGAAACTCTTCAGACTGCCGCTCAGGCTACGGCATTGTGTTGGAATACCAGAAAGATAATTACACGAGTAACGGAACAAGAGTAGCGTGTGCCAAAATTTAGTTTTGATACCTTCTTTTTTACTGATTCTATGTTCATTGCAATAACTTTAATTTTTTTTAAATTGTTAATCAAAATAATACACGTAAATTGCTTATTAAGTAGAAGCTTAATACCTGTTAAAACATTCCTCGCATACAATCGTTTAACTTGTATTAAAACTATGACAAGTGGGGCTATTTTTTTATCTGTAAAGTTAGAAATCTCATTAAATTATCCACAAGATTGTAATCTTTGGTTTCAATCGAATGCTTACAGATAGATGCATAGGCGTACAGAATGTTGCCTTCAATTAAAATAATTTTTCCATCAGCACAATTAAATGCTGCTTACTGGACTATACAACCTTATAACCTATAAACGGCAAACAAAAGTCTCACACCATCTCTTATGGTTTGATTCATAAAAACCAAAAGGCTTATTTCATTTATTAAAGAAATTTTCTGATTTCAATCAGTTTAACCTCCAATAGCATATGCCTAAATATTAATACAACAACACTTTTTCAAAGGTATAAAAGCGTTTGTTTCTAAAACAATAAATTCTAGTTAGTTTTTGCATTCAAACAGTGGAAAAATGTTTCTTCAAGTCTTACTTGCTGTATTACAACTCAGTGGCAATCGACTAATAACAGTTGAAAGTGAAAATTTAACGAATTTAGTACACTTCATAAACGAACAACAAAAATTATCAATAAACGTTGTAATCAATTTAAACAATTCCGAGAAATATGCGGAAAAGTTTCAAGAACTTTTGGAAGCGAATACAAATCCAAGATTAATAATAAACCAAGTTAATAATCACACTGAGGAGTTAAGGCCCATTTATGAGACATTCAGTAAAGAAGTTCTAACGGTGGCTTGGTTAACCAAAGAAAACTTTAATGTAACCTTTAGTGCAATGGATAGTTTACTGTGGCAACTTCACTTCAAGGATATCATTTTGGTATACGAAAGCGATGAAGCCAGGGAAACCGATTTAATGGAGATATTCAAAGAATGTTGGTCAAAGGGTTTTATATCAGTATTGTTGTTATTCGACGACCATCTATACACTTATCATCCCTATCCCACTATTAAGGTGGTGCACCTTAAGAAGCCATCCGATTTCTTAGATAAAACCCATCTGAATAATTTCCAACAGAAAACTTGTTTGTTGCCATTTTTTGATTTTGCCAATTATTGCTTCAGCTATACCAATCGCAAGGGCCAGCTGGTACGCTGTGGTTATTATTACAAGTGGATTGAATTGTATTTAAATTATTACAATGCCTCCATTGAGCACGAGTCCTTAGATGTGTGGTCCAATAAGAGAACTCAATATAATGATGTAGTAAAAGAATATCAGCAGACGTCTTACTGTTTGGTTCCTATGTTTTTAAGGAAATTTCAAGATAAGATAGCCGTAACCGATTCATTGTTTTTGACAAGATCATTTTTGATCGTACCCAATGTCAAAGAGATTACATTGAGCTCCTACTTAACCTTACCATTTAATGGTTTCATGCTGTCCATGATTATTTTAACTGCAGCCGCGTTTGGCGTTTTAATATATTTCATGCAACAGCGTATAAAAATTGTCAATGATTTCAGTAAATTGGCTTTAGAGGCTTTACGCATTGTACTCTTCATATCTGAGGGCATGCAAGGCAATAAGTCCATGAAATTTTTTCTTCTCCAACTGTTGATACTCTTTACGGGCATTTTTATAACCACCTATTACTCGTCCAGTTTGTCCAGCATGTTGACGGCCAAAGTCTATGAAGTGCCCTTGCGCACATTCAAGGATTTGAACCGAATAGATCAGAGCGTATATGAGTATACAACTGATATCGGCGACATATTAAAGTTAGATATACCGGAGGATTTAAAGAAACGCTTTCGCACAGGAGATAACAAAGAAATGCATCGACTTCGCGGAAATCTCAATATGACCTACATGTACACCGCGCACGAGGAACTGGCCGACTTTATACTTTTCCAACAAACCTACATGAAAACTCCCATCGCCCGTAAATTGGACCAGGTATTGAATTATCGTCACCATTATTTAATGGTGCCGCAACGTTCTCCAATTATCGATCATTTGAATACGTTTTTATTACGTATAAGTAGCAATGGTTTATTGCAGAAGATCTTAGAGGACACCAAATGGGATGGCTTTCTAAGTGGCCAATTAAAGATGTTCCTGGATCCGGAGGAAAATAAATCCCTTACGCTTGAACATCTTTACTATGCGTTTCTGTTGTGGTTTGTTGGTCTTACTTGGGCTCTGGCAGTATTTGCGATTGAGGCATTGTGGTTCAAATATTATTCACAAAGACGACTTTGTTTCAAATAATTTTTTTCATGTCAATTTATCTCTCAAGATTATTTATTTGTCGTAGCAATTTAAAAAAATTAAAAAAAATCTGCATAAAAATATTTATGCATCAATCACCTAATAAATACGAGCATTTAATAAAACAAAAACTTGGATTTTTATTTCCAAAGATTTAATACTCTGCCACATGACACAACGCAGATACTGGATAGATCCTTCTGCCATAATGGTTTGTACCTTCTGGGAAACGTTATTCAAGTTTTCTCTGAAGGGTCCACATCCCGAAACAAAGTTGGATGTGTTATCCTTTCAGAACAATTGAAAAAATCGATCGTCCCTTGCACTACCAAATTATTGTTGTAGTTTTCAGATTGAAATAATGGCAATTAAAACTGCCGCCATACGAATGCGGATTTCTGGACATAGGAACATCGAAGGTAACAACAAGGCCGAAGCACATGCACCACGAAAAATTCAGTAAAATTCCTACATGAGATTGGTGCCCCTCTGCAGAGGAGCAAACACAAAATATCCATTCATTGGCAAAGGTAAGATGGGTTAATAAACATATTTGTGTAGACACCAGAGATCAGCAATGAGTATTCAAAAAAGATGAGTAGAATCGAATCATACTCATAATTTCTGATACTTATAAGCATTCATACTTATTTTAATAGCATTGAACCTCTACTCATATTCAAAGTTTGAATTGTACTCACCACATTCATACTTAACAGCACGAATGATGTTGTTGATGTCGACTGTCCATGTCTCAACATTTACACGAATCACAAAATACGTATGATTCGTGTACGAACACTAAAATACTCATTAAAAGCTTGTGTGTTTGCTTTGCTTACTGTTTTTGTCTTTTTTGCTTATGAGTCTTTTTCCTTTTCTTTCCAAATGCAACAACAACTAAGACTGTAAAATTTGATGAATAATTCGAATGATTCGAATCATTTGTAAGTATTTTTCTAAAGTTATGAATCTAAATAAGTAGGCTTATGAATCAAACATATTTCGAAAGGTATGAGTTTGATGTCGAAGTTGTACGCATACTCATTACAACCTCTTTTTTTCCTTTTTTGTCTTAGGCCGGAGTTGGGAATCTTAGAAAAACACTTTGTTCCAACACAAGAGTGCACGATTCATAATCACCGGTGCCTACGTACTAAACGCACTCCCTACACACTTCAACCACTCTCCCCCCGCGCGACTGCCGTTAGGTATTACTTCGCGCAGGGCTGGTTAGCTCTAAAGCTCTGTCAAGTCGAATTTCGCCTCCGGTCCTCCAGCCCTCGGAGTTCTAACATAACTTCAGCTATTCTCTGATCTGTGCAGGTACTTCCTGAAGCAACCATGACCAGTTAGGAACTGGGTCATGTAGTAATTCAGCTCGCAATGTTTGTTCTCCATCCAAAGGGTTACATCAGGGACAAGATAAAATGTCCATCTCCGCTTTAAACTATTCTCCCATCGTGACTGCCATTTGTGCATGGAAGTCCTTCGTTCCTCCGCTTTTATAGCTGTAGTTGTCTTCGCCAATACTAATACCGCTTCATGAGACACTGTCCTGAAGCCACTTATTTGTCTAATCGCGCTTAGACGATACACCGAGGACAGTATTCTCCTTGCCGTCCCCACGGAGAGCGCCTTCCACTAATTTGGGCAAGTATATAACACTATCGACGTTACAACCCTCTATATACTCCTCCTCTTGAATGAACCTGGGTCCTCCAGTATTTGGAATTATCCACGCCAGTGCTCCCTGTGTTACAGAAGCCTTTTCGCCGATGTATTTCACGTGCTACTTGAAGTTCAACCTAACGTCGATAATCACTTCCAGATATTTTACCGCCCTCTTCGATTCGATGTTCTCCATTATCTTCCGGCCACTTATCAAGACGGCCTACGTTTTATGTGCAGCAAGTGTCAAACCTGCCTCATCAAGCCATGCTCCAACACTTCGAATGGCTGTGTTCGTCTTCTCCTCTATTTGCCTTACCGTCTTAGCTACCGAGACTATGCCCACAATTGTAATCTGGTTTGGCAATCGCAGTCGAAGTACACCATCGTACATAAAATTCCATAATAGTGGACGACCAAGTACATAGCCCTGCGGAACAACCGCCGTCACATCATTGCAACCTGTAATTATAAATCAACGTAATCGTGAGTGCGATTGAATCGCAATACTGAGCTATATTTCAATATTGTTGACTCATATATATTCAAAATTTCATAAATGCTTATGAGTAGCGAAAAAATGATTGATTGCTGATCTCTGATAGACACCAAACAGATCTGGCCCGATATGAATATATGTGGAATGGAATTTGCATTCAACGTTTCAAGATTCCATATAAGAAACCTCATAACAGTGATAACAGAACTCTGGCCTCTGGGTAGTCAAGCCAGGAGATAGAGAATACCTCATAACGCCTTCTATAGAAATTGCAACAACGAAGTAGAAAAGAAGATCACAGAACATCTTCTCTGTAATTGTCTGGCGCTTGGTAACCTAAGAAGATGAATTCTTTGACATTCAAAATGTAATGACAGAACGTGACTAGTCAGCGGTGACATGAGATAAAACCAGATCTTCATAAGACTCGCAATGGTTGGGAGATGCCAACCAGGAGCTATAATTACATGGCGGAATAGGTAATGGGACATTACAGGACCGAAGTAAGATGTGCCCGGTCAGGCGACTGCTAGATTAACCTAACCTAATCCAAGCTATGCCAAATTACGTCAGATGACCCAGCATCGCATGTAAACAGGTACCCAGAAAATAATTTTTTCTCATAGAAGTAATATATGAGATAGACTGATTGATGATTGACAATCAAGACTGATATATGATTGATGACAGACAATCAAAACTGATAGATGATCGATGATTGGCAATCAAAACAGATACATGATTGATGATTGACTATCAAGATGATTGATGGATTACTACTATTAAACTAGTTTTTACGCTAATTTTTTTAGCAATCCAAGCTATGCCAAATTACGTCAGATGACCCAGCATCGCATGTAAACAGGTACCCAGAAAATAATTTTTTCTCATAGAAGTAATATATGAGATAGACTGATTGATGATTGACAATCAAGACTGATATATGATTGATGACAGACAATCAAAACTGATAGATGATCGATGATTGACAATCAAAACAGATACATGATTGATGTTTGACAATCAAGATGATTAATGGATTACTACTATTAAACTAGTTTTTACGCTAATTTTGTTAGCAAACTATATAAGCTTTCTGAGAAATATTTTCCATTGGCTCATGTAGAAAGTATCTTCCAGCTCTTCTTCGAGGTACATTTATAGCACCACACTCGATATTTCCGTCTTAAATACAAACTTTACCCTTACGGTGTGACTAACTAACGCCCTAATTGCCATTGACCAGATGCAAACAAATCAATCCAATCGAGCCTTATATGTACAATCATTTATTTCCTGAAATTAGGAAATTTAAAGAAACTGTTTAGTGTTGCGATAATGTCTGCGAAAAACCACCACCACAACAAAACAATGTTGAGCTGCAATGTTTTAGTTGTTGGGGCTAAATTATGGCCATAATTGAGTGGCTTTTGGGTTTTGATTAGAGTATTATCGAACAACAACAACAACAATCACTACTACTATTTTTTTAACAGCAATAACAATAAAGACAACAACACCATTACAAAACATGTGGCGATGCATGACGTTGCTGCTGCAGGTGCATGAATACATTATTACATTGCAATTGCCAGTTTTCTTCAGTTTAAAAATTTGAAAAGAATTTAAATCTTTAACAATATTTTTGTTTTGTTTTTGCTATTCTTCTTGTTATTGTTGTTGGTGTTGTTGTTGAGTATTTATTTTTCTATCAGCGGAACCAAAGCAAAAAAACAAAAAAAAAAAAGTGGCGAAAAAAATCTTTTAAATCACAATCAGCACTACATGTCTCGTTTGTAAAAGAGGGCGCCACATTAAAAAAAAAAAAAAAACAATAACAATGCCAATAACAATAACAATAATCAACAACAAGGCACCATAAAAAACAAAAAATTCAATTTTTTTCTTTCTTAAATTAACAGCTGCTTGCTTGAGATTGAGATTGTTGCTGATGTTGCTGCTGCACTGACATTCATGTTGCTGCCACTATTTAAGCAGCATGCGCTACTGCTGTTGCTGTTGCCGTTTCTGCTGCTCCTGCCTGCTACTGACTAATGACTGGCGTTGAATATGCTTGAACGTAATTAAAATATCAACAACAACCACAACAACAAGACAAACAATTTTTGAACGTCAGCCAATAACAATAGAATTCGGACTGCTTGCATGGCTGCCAGTGTGATGGTTTCAGATTCATGAATTTCTGTGTGATTTTGTGAATTTTTTTTTGTTGTTTCATTCTTCGCTTCCCTGATTAACATTTGTTTTCTTTATTGTTGTTGCTGATAGTTGTTGTAGTTACTGGTGCTATTGTTGTTTTCGTCATGCCAAACGCCAAATGATGAGATTTTCTTTTTCTTCTTCTTTTTTATTTTCAAATTGCAATCTTTAATTGCAGCTGTGCAATATTTTTGTTGCTGTCGTTATTTATTATACCCTACCATGCATCATACAAGCCATGTTGGGTAGTTCAAGTTTAACATTGAGGTTGGTATTCAAAAAGATGAGTAGAATCGATTCATGCTCATAATTTCTAATCATTATACACATAAATACGTATTTTGTTATCATGGAACCTCTACTCATATTCAAAGTTTGAAGTACTCATCACATTCATACTTAACAACACGTATAGTGTTGTTGAGATCGACTCCCTATGACTCAACGTTTACAAGAACGACAAAATAAGTATGATTCGCGAACGAACACTAAAATACACATTGCTCTGCTTGCTGCTCTGCCTGTTTAGCTTATGTGTCTTTTTTCGTTTTTTCCAAATACAACAACAACCAAGACTGTAAATTTTGATGAAGGATTCGAGTCAATCGAATCATTTATGAGTATTATAAGTATTTTTCTAAAGTTATGAATCTGAATGAATAGGCTTATGAATCAAACATATTTCGAATGGTATGAGTTTGATGTCAACGTTGTACTCATACTCATTGCAACCTGTACTTATAAATCAACGATGTAGTGAGTATGAATGCATCAGAGTACATAGTTAAATTTCAATATTGTTGACTCACTTATATTCAAAATTTCATGAGTGCTTATGGATAGCGAAAAAAAGACGATTCATTGCTGATCTCTGGTTGATAACTTAGGTGGAGTGAATGCTCGTTAGAGCTTGCAATTTTGCATGGACGTAACTGTGGCAATAATTTGTCCAAGAATTCAATATTTTGCAGCAGCCCTTATTGAAAATTCCTTGTTAAGATTCTAAAAAAGACTTTCTTTGAGATAACATTGCTGCCACTCTAGTCGTTTAAAAAGTTTTAATAAACACGACTGACAGCCGCCGTGGTCTAGTAGGTAGTGTGTTAGCTTGTTAGGCATGAGGCCACGGTTCAAACCTTAGATCAAATATCCCCAACAGAAACTGAGATATGAAAAAATATTTCTCCGGCGACTTCCTCTCTGCAGATTTCTGGCAAAAAGTCTGAGAGTAAATAAAAAAATTGCTATGAACAATTTTTCAATAAAATCTGTCGTTCGGAATAGACTTTAAAAGGTAGGTCCCGCCTCTTATGGATAAAACTAACACACACACAACATAAGGGATGGGAGAAACTAAGTTCTGTTCCTGACTAAAAGGTTGTAATGACCAAGTATGTATGTTATTGACACCATTGGCACCTACTTGTCGCATTTCTTATTTATTTTCTTTGGTTGTCCTTTAAAAATTGCAAATCATAGCGCATTCGCAAGTTGCCTTTACTAACCAACATATCTTGCTTGTTTTATTATGGGCGTAGAGTGCAAAGAACTTGTTGCATAGAATCTAAGTATTTTGTTATTTTGATTTTCTATTTTTTTGAAAAAATTCTTGATTTTTATGGCGGCCGTGTTGGTGTTTTTATTTCTGTTTTCTTTTCATTTTAATTGTTATTATTTGCTGAGCTAATTGTCAGGCAAAGTGCCATTTGAAACACTTGCAATAGACATTTGCTGAAAAGCAAAAACAAAAAACATATAAAAAAAGAAATAAATTTATCTTCTAACAACACCCACAACAACACATTTTAATTGAACTGAAGTGAACTGAATGCCTTCTAGTATTTAATGAAAATGTACGTGCAAGTCATTCATCAAAAAGGCACACAATAAAATTCATTCATTCAACACTTACTCATCATCCCATAATTTCACACACTATGTGAGGTTTTTCAGATGAATTTCTTTGAATGGTTGCAAGATTGAAATCAAATGTTAAACAAACTATTACTCACTTGGGAAAAATATATGAGTAATTCAGATTGTAACTAAAAAATCTACATTTGAAACCAAGGAGTTCATACATGACCATTACTTTCGTTATAATACTCTCTGTGTTCCTTTTCCTAAAAGGCGTGTCCTCTTGCAGTGATAATGTAATCGATTACAAAATTTAAATTGAGTTTTAAACATTTACGACCAAGAAAGAAAGAGAAACAAGTTTTAAATAAAACATTTCGGTAAAGGTCGACATACATACATACATAACATAATTGGTCATTAAAACCATTCAGTCAGGATTACGACCCAGTTTATCACACCTCTGATGTTGCATGTGTTAATTTTATGCATGAGTGACAAGATCTACAGTTTAAAGTCGACTCCGAACAACATGTTTTGAACAACTTTTCGTGGCAATTTTATTTACTGTCAGATTTTTTGCCAGAATTCTGCTGAGAGGAAGTCGCCGAAGAAATATTTTTTTGTATTTCGTCTTCGTTGGAGATGTTTGACCTGGGATTTAAGGTTCAGTTCCTTAAAAATTCAATAAAAGGCCAATTCCTAGACGATCAGCATCATAACCAATAGCTTCTATAGTATTCAGTATAGTAGTGTACCCTACACCATAAGAAAAAATCATACTTTTATTGAAAATAGTACAGAATAACGAATTGAAATTATAAAAATGACTACAATTAACCATATTGACATGTGCATAAATTACATGTGTATGGTAGATAGAAAACAACGAAAGATTGTTAAAAACAAAACAAAAAAACCCGACAATATTTTGTTACAATTTAGTAATTGTATATAAAAAAAACAACAAAAACAACAACTACAATCTTATACCAATCACTTACACAGACGATTAAATTAACCAAAAGCTCCTTGGAAAGCATAGAAAACGAAATCGAAACAGGAAAATTGCAAAAGTAGTGGATAGGCAACGAATTTGTAAAACTTTAAATGTTTACATAAAAAAATCTCAAGTTTAGTTATGATAAATTTTATAATTTTATAGGGATTTTAAAAAGAATTAGAAAGAAAATTGATTGAAGTCAAATTAATACAGCTGTTATGTATGAAATGCTTTTATTGGTGAAACCCTAAACTTTAGAGGCATATTAAACATTTAGATAAACAGAGAGAAGTTTTAAAAGTATCCTTTCAAACAGTCGGCCTTTCAAAATAAAAAAAAAACATTTCTTCGGCGACATTGCAAAAAAATTGCTAGAAAAAGTTTCTCAAAAATCTGTCGTTCAAAAACCATTCGTTTAGACTGTAGTTTCCTCTACATACATACATACCTACTTACCAGAGGTCAGCATTAAATCGTTTTTTCGCTACTCATAAGCGCTCATGAAATTTTAAATATAAGTGAGTCAACAATATTGAAATTTAACTACGTACTCTGATTCATTCGTACTCACGTTGATTTATAAGTACAGGTTGCAATGAGTATGAGTGTAACATTGACATCAAACTCATACTATTCGAAATATGTTTGATTCATACGCCTACTAATTTGTTTCATAAATTTGGAAAAATACTTTTAATACTCATAAATGATTCGAGTGATTCGAATCATTTATCAAAATTTACAGTGTTGTTGCATTTACAAAAAAGAAGGAAGAAAAAGGGAGAGACACACAACCTTCTAGTGAGTATTTTAGTGTTCGTACGCGAATCATACTTAGTGTATGATTCTTGTAAATGTTGAGTAAAAGAGAGTCGAAATCAACAACATCATGCGTATTGTTAAGTATGAGTACGATGAGTACTTCAAACTTTGAATATGAGCAGTATGAGTATGATATTAAAATAAGTATGAATGCTTATAAGTATCAGAGATTTTAAGTATGATTCGATTTTACTCATCCTTTTGAATACTCATTGCTGATCTCTGGTACGTAATGTGTTGGCTTATTAGACGTAAGATTGTGGTTCAAACACCAGTTCAGACATCTACAAAACGAAACATGAAAAAAATATTTCTTCGTCAACATCCTTTCGGCAAAAAATTGCTATGAAAAGTTTCTCAAAAATCTGTCGTTAAGGGGTGACTTTAGACTGTAGTTTCTGGCACTTTTGTATGAAATTAACACACAAAACAAGGATGTTGTGAGAAGTTAGATCATAATCCTGAGTAAAGTAGTCGCCATAGTCTAGTAGGTAGTGTGCTGGCTTATAAGACGTAAGGACACGGTTCAAACCACAGGTCAGACATGTCCAACAAAACAACATACGAAACAATATTTCTTCAACGACTTTCTCTCAGCAGTCTTTTGGCAAAAACTCTGTGGTTCTGAGGCGACTTTAAACTGTAGGTCGCGACACTCATTTTTAAAATTAACACACACAACATAAGTGGTGTGGGATGCTAGGGCGTAATTCCGACTGAAGGGTTGTAATGACCAATTATGTACATACATATGTATGTATGTATGAATGTTATGTCAGTGAGCTTCAGATTTAGCATATTTTTGTCAGCACTTCAAACGGCATCTCGGCAATGGTAGCTGACTGGAATTGTGACTGATTTGACAAAAGCCTGCTTTAAATCCTCGGATTAATTTCCTTTCAATAGCTTCGTAGTACTGCATATCGAATGGTATATGTCATCAATTTGTGGAAATAACATATCGACCAAATACTATTCAGTAGTGGTTTCATTATAATCCATTGACCATAACGTTGCGATCTTAATCGTTCATATGTCAACCATTCACACCAAACAATATATACTTCTGGATGCATTCGCAGTTAAAGCTCCAGGCAGGAAGAGATTCATTGCATATGAAAACAATAAAAATTATTACATTAAGGTTTACTCTACTCAAAATATTGTACAAAATATCGCATAATGTCAGTATATCTTAAGCACACAAGAAGCATCACATATAACTTTGTACAGAACAGTGTAATTTTTTCTTCATGCATCTCTAAAACGTATGTATGTATACGATATCCAAAGCATTTTAATCAATTTCGAATTTGTTGTCATTAGAATGACACGCCAAATGTGCCTCGACACTTAGTTGGAGGGTATTTATTATGCTTGTAGGTAAGTAAGTAAGTAGACTTTAAATGTTTATTGAGATCATTTATTCATATTAAAAAACAAAGCACATGCAGACAAGCGGACAAAAAAAAGAAAAGTGAAGCAAACAACAACAATACAGGAAATATAATATGATAATAAGATTCCTGCATGTGTAAGTTTTTTCAAAGAGATTTTTTTTTACTACAAAAATTTCCAAAATACATGTGTTAAACTACAACAAAAATAAACATACATACACATGTGAAACAAGGACCAACAATGACTTTTTCCTCCCAGATAACATACATACGATCACTTTTATTGAAAACAACTCCAGTCAGGCACTGGCTGATCTTTGTTTGGTTTATTTTTACGATATTAGAGGAGACCCCTACAATTGGAAAATGCTTAGAAAACAACAAAAAAAAAAAAAAACAAAAAAAAAAACAAATTTATAGACCTCAAGCAGTGTGTTAAAATATGAGTATTGTATTGCTGTTGCTGGATATTGTCGATAATAATACTGTGATGGTATGGCCGTTGCCCCATTGGCTGGGTTACTTAATGTCGATACAATTTTTTTATTTGAATTTCAAATTACACACCACATTGGAGTGCAGGGACGAATGCAACAACAACAAATACTCAACGCGCATTTACTTTAAGTGTTAATTTTGTTCGTTCGTTCGTTAATACATACGAACGAAATTGGAAAAACAAACGCAACAAACATTGTTTTGCTTTTTAGCAGGAACCTGCTGCAATGGTTTTAAATTACCACCAGTATTTGTGAGTAAATTACAATATACATATGTGTGTGAGTGTATGTCCATTTAAATTTCCATATACGCATACGCACACACACATTCAACGGTCGCGTGAGAGCAATACTGCATAACATTTCGATATTTCTGCTTAAAATTTACGCATTTTTTGCACGCATTATTAGAGACGCTTGTAAATAAAAACATAATCGTACGAATATATTGCACACGACTACGTCTGTAGCCGTAGCATTTGCAACACATGTTCAAACATAGGCTTACACTTTACCACATGTATAACATACTATTGAATGTAAGTATGTGCATATGAACCCCAATGCTACGCATGCGCCACACATTCATTTAATAATAAATAACGACACCGATTTCTAGCTGCTTACACTCGCACATGCATACGTTAGCATTTGCAACGTTTAAGGAGCAACCTCAGCCATGCCGCTCAGTCAGACGTTTTTGTGTGTTTATTTTTGCCTTTTGCAACATAAACGATGGCGTCTATTAAGTGCACTTTGAAAAATGATATCAAAACTTATGGACATGTTTTATGGAATCATGTTCACAAGCAAACGTATGTTTATTTATAATTTTTAATTTTATTTATTTCAATCGTATTCCTTCTCTCTCTCTCCCTCTCTCCTTCTCTTCGTTGTTGTTTCGATTCGTTGGAAATTTATTGCAACAATAAAATTTAAATTTACAATATTGTGGCAACTATATTATGACCATTGTAGGCAATATTGTATTCACAGGAGGTTAAGGGGTTACCAACTACATGGCAATGTCAATAGAATTTGGTTACGCTTTAATTATACGACAACTTGTGAAATGAACTGCAAGAAACTTTTAAGGTGTATAAAAAGGACAATTAAAGGATATTTATCGATAATATAAACATCAATAATATTGGCAGTAAATTCTTGTTTTTGCACGTCAATGACCAGGGTCTTAGTCGTGCGAAAATAGCTTCGGCAAAATGGAAGATCAAAGCGGGAAAAGCTAAGGAAAAATACTTAAGGTTAGGCTGCACAATTTCCGCACCCACTATTTCGAAACATCAAATCCTTTGCGATTAAGTGATTGGCTTTTATACATACATAATTGGTCATAACAACCCTTCAGTCAGGATTACGTCGTAGCTTCTTACACCACTTCTGTTATGTGTGTTAATTTTAAACATGAGTGGTGGAACCTACAGTCCAAAGTCGAGAACGAACCACAGATTTTTGAGAAACTTTTCACGACAATTTTTTTTATTTACTCTCAAGAGTTTTTGCCAGAAATCTGCTGAGAAAAAGTCACCAAAGAAATATTTTTTCATGTTTTCGTTTTGATGTCTGACCTGGAGTTTGAACAGTGGCCTTACGTCTAATACGCCAATGCACTACTACTAGGACTACTGGATTTAACAAGCACCCCAAAAAAAAGGCCATCAATGGATCCCAGCAATCGGAGACACAAAATATCAATTATTTTTGACCGAATAGCCGATAAAATCAATGCCTAACTCCGCAACGAACTGGCATGATGCCTGACACATCATTATTGACAGGATCATACTGGATCCCACCGAATCATACTGAAACGGAGAACAACTTTAATACATGAGGTTCATTGATTTCAAAAAGGCTTTCAAATTCATGAATAACTAAAGTATTTACAGTGTATTTGCAAGAAATAGGTCGTGGACAAATTGCTACGCCTCATACTGCCCCAGTACGCACCACTTTAGTCGCTTCTGTGGAGAGTGTTACATTGATATCATTTCAGGTCATTTTACTCATATTTGTGGTAGGAATTGATGCACTTAATTAGTACGGAACATCGTAACAATCCCACTTAAGCTGTAGATATTGCATAGGTATCCACGAAGGAAGTCGAGGATAGTCTAGTAGGTAATGCGTTGGCTCATTAGACATGAGGCCTATGTTCAAACCTCAGGTCAGACGTCTCCAACAAAGCGAAATATGAAAAACAAATATTTCTTCTTAAACTTCCCCTCAGCAGATTTCTGGCAAAAACTCTGAGAGAAAACAAAAAATTCCCATGAAAAAGTTTCTCAAAAATCTGTCGTTCGGAGTCGACTTTAAACTGCAGGTCTCGCCAACCATGTATAAAATTAACGAAGTAAGTGGTGTGAGGAACCAGGTCGTAATCCTGACTGAAGGGTTGTAATGACCAATTATGTACATATGTATGTATCTGGCATCTGGAGTGTGTTTGGGAGAAAATGGTCGTAAACAAATTACTACGTCTCCTAGTGGCCCAGTACGCATCCTGTGAACACTGCTACATATCTTTTCAGATTATTTTACTCATATTTGTGGTAGTAATTGATGCACGTAATTAGTGTGAAACATCGTAATAGTCTAATTCATACTGTAAATACTGTATAGGTATCCGCGAAGGAACCTGCACGCAGGATAAACTTAACAGCTAGTAAATGTCTGCTGAACGCCACCAATTGCGCATCAACGGCCGAATGGTATTCAATTCACTCAACTTTAGTTACCTCGTATCAAAAGCAATACATATCAAGGTACGATTTGCGAAAACAGGAGGGGTTTTTCAAGCCTTCGAAAATAAATATAAAAGGGGGAGCATTTTGAGGTATACGGACGGGTCAAGAACAGATTGCGGGATAGAAGTCAGAGTTTTTCAATTTCAGAATGAAATTTTTCGAGCTCGTAAGTAACCTCTAGATATTCCAAGCGAAAGTCTATGCCATCGAAAAATGGGCTCAATTCAATTTGGCCTTAGGGAAAGACGTATGAGACCTAGCGATTCTATTTGATAGTCAGCACAAGATTCGAGCACTTGACTCTTATGAGGTCAAATCTAAATGAAAAGCTTAATCGGATAAGTAGGGCAAATAGGGTTATGATCACTTGGGTACCAGTTCATGTAAGAATTTGTAGCAAAAAGTTGACAGACGAATTTATGAAAGGAGCTTACACGGTGCTAATGGGACGGTGCTAATGGGAAAGAATTTCCTTGCAAAATGGGAACAAATGTTTGGTAAGGCATATTCAAACTAAATTATTTAAGACAATCAAAACTTTTGTTAGGAAATTACAATAAAAGGACCTTTGAGTCATGTATTAGACTCTCCGTAGTCTAATATGTAGTGTGTTAGCTTATTAGACTCGATGCCAGGGTTCAAACCCCAGCTTAGGTATCTCCAACGGAACGAAATACGAAAAAATATTTCTTCGGAGACTTATTCTCAACAGATTTCTGGCAACAATTCTGAGAGAAAGCAAAAAATTCCCATGAAAAACTTTCTCAAAAATTCGTCGTTTGGAATCGACTTTAAACTGCAGGTCCCGCCACTCACGTATAAAATCAACACACACTACATCAGTGGTGTGTGTACGTATGTAAGCAAGCAGATAAGCTTACGAAATACCACGCCTTCCTGCGGAGTTGAGAAAGACGTTTGGAATGGCATACTTAATGAAAAGGAAATAAAGATAGGCACATAGTCTTCTTAAACCAAATTGCTTTGAGGCAATCAAAACTGTTGGAAAATTACAATAACGAGAGATTTAAGTCAGGCATTAGACTATCCAGGAATAAGCTAAGGTTAGTAACGGGCCTTTTCAGAGGGCATTGTATATTTTTTAAAATCGGTATCGTGTCCCAGGCCAGACATCAAAAACAAAATACAAAAAGTATTTCTTCGGCGACTTCCTCTCAGCAGATTTCTGGCAAAAACTCTGAGAGTAAAAATTGCCATGAAAAGCTTCTCAAAAAATCTGTCGTTCGGAGTCGACTTTAAACTGCAGGTCCCGCCACTCATGTATAAAATTAACGCACACAACATGAGTGGTGTTGAGAAGCTAGGCCGTAATCCTGACGAAGGGTTGTAATGGCCAATTATGTATGATGTATCGTGTCAAACCCTTACGCTAGACAAAGGATTATTCTTGTTCACACAGATGATGGTGATGACACAGTATTTTATAGTTTGTCAGGGCAGTAGGCTTTGGAATTTGAAGGATATTCCAAAAGAGAATATTCTAAAAATACAATTTTTTCTATGATTTATTGATAGGAACTCTAAATCCGTAAATTAAAATAAAACTGAACTGCTGAATATACTCACAGTAACAAAGTTGCATTAATCCTACATCCGCAATAATAAAATTAAAAGTTTTATGTTTATTTTATTGCAAAATAATAGAATTAATGTTGATTATAAAAACAAAAACAAAAACAAAATAAAAGAAACTGTTGATGGAAATCCCCCCACATACAATATGGAAATTATCGTAATAAGCACTACTGAGGTAGGGAGTATAAAGTTTTTATATACATATTTTAATTTCATTCATTCATTCAATAAATATTTATGATTATGACAAATAACAATCTGAATCATATAATATTAGTTAACACCTGAAAATGTCATAAACAAGTAGAAATTCAAACATAAAATTGCAATTTTTATTCGTTTTTAATGATTTTCTGGCAAAGCATTTGAATAACGATTAACGGTTAGACAAGATCAAATGGCGGCGGCGGGAAGAAAATTATTTTTGAATGGAAATGTGAATTTTATGAATAAAAAAAACTTGACTAGGCTGTAAATGCTATGAATAGAGTTAATGTAGTAATCATTGCAACATGTTGTAAATTATGAAGTTAAATGCAAAATTAGTCATATAAAATGTCAACAAATTGAAAATCAGTAATAATTTTACATGTTCATGAGAACGATAAAAAGATTAAAGATTTTTTAAAGTTTTAATTATAAAACTGAAGGAGTTTTTCTAACAGAATATTGATCGGCACCAGAGATCAGCTATGAATCGTTTTTCCGCTACTCATAAGCACTCATGAAATTTTGAGTATGAATGAGTCAACAGTATTGAAGTTCAACTACTCTGATTCATTCATACTCACTACAATATTGATTTATAAGTAAGTACAGGTTGCAATGAGTATGAGTACAAAGTTGACATCAAACTCATAAGATTCGAAATATTGTTACGAAAATGGAAATGGTGTTATTAAAATGATAAACAAAAGCTCCAAAAACAAAACAATGGAGTTGTTTACGTCATCAGAGAATAAACAAAAGCTACTATAACAAAACAATGGACTTGTTTACATGATCGATAAATAAACAAGAATATAATGACAAAAGCAGTATATAAAAAAGGGGATAAACAACTTGTAAATAAGCAACAACAACACTGCAAGGACAGATGTAAACAAGATACACAAACAACAATCAGGAAAACAAATTGTAAACAAGCAACAACAACACTGCAAAGACAGATTCATACGCCTTTTCATTTAGATTCATAAATTTAGAAAAATACTTATAATACTCATAAATCATTCGAGTGACTCAAATCATTCATCAAAATTTACAGTCTTAGTTGTTGTTGCATTTACAAAAAAGAAGAAAGGAAAAGACAAGGACAGCAAGCAAAGCAAACACAACACACGACCTACGAGTGAGTATTGTAGTGTTCGTACGCGAATCAATCATACTTATTTTGTGGTTCTTGTAAATGTTAAGTAAAGGAGAGTCGAAATCAACAACATCATGCGTATTGTTAAGTATGAGTACGATGAGTACTTCAAACTTTGAATATGAGTAGTATGAGTATGATATTAAAATAAGTATCAAAAATTATGAGTATGATTCGATTCTACTCATCTTTTTGAATGCTTATTGCTGATCTCTCATCGGAACATAGCTGTTTTGAAGTATCCGTAGTCTAGTAGGAAGTGTGTTGGCTTGTTAGACGTCAGGCCACGGTTAAAACCCCAGATCAGTCATCTCTCACAGAATGACAAAAAAAATATTTCTTCGGTGACTACCTCTCAGCTAATTTCTGAAAAACTCTCACAGTAAATGAAAGATTCCCATGAAAAAGTTTCTCAAAAATCTGTGGGTCGGAGTTAACTTTAAACTGCATGTCCCACCACTATGTATAAAAATTATCGCACGCAACATAAATGGTGTGAGAAGCTAGGTCGTAATCCTGACTGAAGGGTTGTAATGGCGTACATACGTACGTCCACAGCTGCCTTGCAATGCAACAAAAATACACTCTTGAAGAGCTTACTCTTCTTGATACACCCTTTATTCTCATCATACTCATCATATGCATTGCGAAAGCCATTATTCTTGTCTTAACATAGTCTATGGCTTGCCATTATTCTTGCCCTATCATAGAGATGCTCGTTTACATAAAATGTCAGCAACGCATAAATAATTTCTGCATTCTACTCCTACAAGAGATCTTATGTGAAAATATTCCAAAACAAAAGTTTCATTCCTCTGCGATATTCCGACTTAATTCTGATTGTCTGTGTGTATGAAAAAAAATGCAAAAATTTATTTTTATTGCTTCATCATCATCAGAAGCAACAGCAGCAGCAGCCAGAGCAACAGCAACAGCATCAGCATCAATTGTAAAAATCGTTTGTCGTCACAGAAAGAAAGAAAAAAAACAAAATGATTGTAGACAGACAGCGATTATTGTCAGTTGAATTCCAACTGTGACAATGGAAAAATGAGTCACTTACAGTGAGACTGAGACACTGGGAAGCAGTCTTTGCTGCTTGATTGCCTGCCAGTCATAAAGTCATACCGCCAGCTAGTCAGCTTTAGATAGAGCCCAGACTTGTTTACAGACAAAATGCGATACGACTTGCAATGTCATGCCAGTGAACAGACCAACCATCCAACCCAAACAACATCTAGTCGAGATCAGTAGTGAGTACAAGTCGTGGTGCAGATAAAGAGAGCTGGGGCTTGTTTTGTAGTATTTATAACCAGATAAAGATAATTAAAAAAAAAATGTTGCATTAAAACAACAACAACAGCAACAACAATAATGATAATGATGATGAAGCAAAAAAAAACAAAACAAGACAAATTCTAAAGCCAAGTGTTAAATGTGACATCATGATGTCGGTGACTGTTGGCAGCCACTGGCATCAGCGCTAGCACTAGCGCACTAGTACCGGCATCAGCACCGTTAGCAGTTGTAGCCGTTAATTTAAATAGCATTTCCATATGAGACTGCATTTAAATACCGACGTATTAAACAATTAAAGTGGGAGTTTAGAATACCACTGCATGCCAACCATATGCAAACATAGGAGTGTATTTGTAAGTGTAGAATAAATGTTTCACAGTATGACATGCCGTTGCAGCGAAAATATTACCACAGATAAGCACCGTAATTGTGTCTATTAGTAATCGCTAATGAAAATTAAAATGTTTTAAATGAAAATGTTACATTTGACAGGGCGTTTAGAATTTTACAAAAACAAAAACAAGAAAAAAAAAAATAAAATAATGTGACTGTTTTTAAACTTTGTTGCATTGCGATATGGAATTTTGTAATAACAAATACTCGATTTAAATGCTGCAAATTCAATTATCAGTAGTAAGTGGAAGGTGTAGCGTGGTAAAATCAAACGAAATTCTCCTCAAGCCCTATACAAAGGTGATTAAATATGGATCTAGGCATGATTCAATGCCTCACTGTTTTCTGATGACATTTCAAAAAAGAATACGAGAAAATGCAAGTCATATAACCGAATATCTGAATCAGAGTTCACGATCCTGTACGCTAAGAGATGTATATTCCGACGCAAGGTTTGCTGCACGCTTAACGGGAAACAAAAGACGTTCCATCAGGGTACTGCCTATAGGTTTTCACTAAGATGACTTCTCCAACACCCTGCTGCTTGACGAGCTCCAGAATGCTGCATGATGTCAGTAAGGATAATATCCAGACTAGGCATGCTTAACGGGTAATTAGCCTTGGTCTTCAAACGACGTTCCATTTGGGTATTGCATATAGGTTTACCATAAACTGACATCTCCAACCCTGCTGCAAGCAACAGAATGCTGCATGGTGTCAGTAAGGATAATTTCGGGACTAGTAATCGCTAAGCACTCAAATGCTTCCTTTTGTAATGCATAACACCAGAGTTTAGGTAGACGGTCTAATGTCTCCTTCTACTCATTACATAATTTATGTATTGGCTTACAGTGTATGCTATTCTGAACAGATTCTGAACAGATGTTCTACACAATATTGTTCTATAAAGTCTTAGCATGTTATTGCCAGATCGTCTGATGAAAATCACTTTCTATCTATCCCTTTAATAGCTTAGGATGACGACTTAGTTTCTCACACCACTTATGTTGTGTGTGTTAATTTTTTTAAAGTCGACTTGGAATGACAGATTTTTGAGAAACTTATCATGGCAATTTTTTATTATCCTCAGAGTTTTTGGCAGAAATCTGCTGAGAGAAAGTTGCCGGAGAAATACTTTCTTTTTTTGTATTTCGTTTTGATGTCTGACCTGGAGTTTGAACCCAGGCTTTACGTCTAATAAGTCGACACACTACCTACTAGATTACGGCGACTTCAAGTAGACTATACCCTTCCTAAATCATCCTTCCCACTCCAAAGAAAAAAAGGTTCTGGCTCCGTCAGCACAGTGGAACCTTTACTTCTGACGAACTCATCTGGCTTCTCATAGTTCTGAATTCCCACATGACTTGTGATTCACCAAAGTGCGATCTAGCTTGCCAAGTCATTCTCATACTGCCTCGTAGAATATGAATGCCGAAATGACTACCTGAGAGGCAAAAAGTAGTCCCATTCTCAGTGTTTACTGTATTCTCCTCTACACCAAGCTAAAAACTCCTACAGTAGTCATTCGAAGCACATGACAAGTTCTTTTACAAAACAAAAAAAAAAAAATTTTTTATGTAAGCTGAGACAAGATTTTATCATAGAGGACTTGGCTATTGCTTCCCAAAAGTCTTTTTAGGCCGGAAGTAATTTTGAAATGTCTCATCATTTTACGGGCAGGCAAGATGGACATATATAGCCGCAACGAAATATGTGTGTACCTCAACCAACCTTTCTTCTTATCAACTGATACTTACCAGATATCAGAAATAAATCGTTTTTCGCGCTACTCATAAGTACTCATGAAATTTTGAATATAAATGAGTCAACAGTATTGAAATTCAACTACTCTGACTCATTCATACTCACTACAACGTTGATTTATAAGTACAGGTTGCAATGAGTATGAGTACAACGTTGACATTAAACTCATAACATTCGAAATATGTTTAATTCATACTCATTCGTGTTTGTACGCGAATTATACTTATTTTGTAATGCTTGTAAATGTGGAGTAAATGAGAGTCGAAATCAACAACATCAAACTTTGAATACGAGTAGTATGAGTATGATATTAAAATAAGTATGAATGATATTAAAAGAAGTGTCAGAAATTATGAGTATTATTCGAACCTACTCATCTTTTTGAATACTCATTGCTGACCACTGATACTTACTTACTTAATTGGTCATTACAACCCCTCAATCAGGATTACGACCTAATTTCTCACACCACTTATGTTGCCTGTGTTGCTTACATACATGAGCGGCGGGAGCTACAGTTTTAAAGTCTATTCCGAACGGCAGCTTTTTTTGAGAAACTTTTCATGGCAATTTTATTTATTCTCAGAGGTTTTGCCGGAAGTCTGCTGAGCGGAAGTCGGCAGAGAAAAATTTTTTTCATATTTCATTTTGTTGGAGTTGGCTGGCCTGGGGTTTGAACCGTGGTCTCATGTCTAATAAGCCAACACACTACCTACTAGACGACTACGACGACTAGAAATCCTTTTTCAATTGAGTTAATAGTTACAGTCTGGAATATCTATCAATTAACATTATGCAATCTGAGTGACTAAAAGAATACTATAATATGAACACCTTATTTTCAGGGTTGATGGACCACCTTTACTTTAATTGTGGTAGGACTAAAAATTATAAAAATATTGTTTGTTTTAAATTTTAAAAAATAAAAAATACGTTGCATTCTTTCAAAACTTTTATGTTTTCCCAATTTTTTTCATCTCATACGATTTCAATTAAATGAAACACACTTGATTGCGATTACAGCTGTTAAAAATGCTTCAATTCAATTGCAATTCAATCAGTATTAATAGAGGCATTTTCATACTCTACATGATTACCTTAAAAGGTAAAAAAAAATCGAAATAAAAAAAATCGAAATGACTATCGCAAATTAGAATCTTAAATGTCTGATATAATCTTGAGAAACGTAGGCGTAGTTTACAGATTAGAAACAAATCACTCGTGTCAGTTATCAAGTATAATTTTGTTTATTTCATGCACAAAACTTTGAAATTTCAATCAATTGTCATACGATTGTCAATTTATTAAAATGACGTGGAGATTTTTTCCCTCCGATTTTTTCATATTATTTAAATAAGCAGCATAAGAGTAAAATATTAAAAGGCTGCTCTAGTCGCAATATGCGTAAACCATGAAATTACACTTTAAATTGAGAAGAAAAAAATCCGAAATTTAGATGTCACAGTGCGATGTCTTTCTTGTCTCTCGCCAATCATACCATATTTGCATTTGATGCAGTGACACATGGAACCAACAAATGGAGGAAACGAACACAGCATACTGTGTAAGCAACTAAATAAGGCATACACAGGCACATACACACATACATACACTTAGATGTCATACAGAGAAACTAAATCATATCATTTGACAAGACAACTTTTAAGTATCACAGGTTAAGAAATCTCTGTCTGTTTGCTAGTTTATATGCAAATATATGGTGTAGTAAAAAGGAAACTATTATTCTGTAAATAGGTGAAGATAATAATCAATATCTCCATTGGATCTGGTGTTAGAAACATAAGATTTCTTATTAAATAAAATTTCTTTGAAAGACTTGTGATTATTTGACTCTGTTTCTTGAACGTGCAACAAAAACGTAGAAATCTGGAAACAGAAAATGTGAATATGATTTACAGACTGCTACAGATAAATCAAATCTGTTCCGATAAAGACAACAATAACAATAGAGGGCCAATACTGGACTATATCAAATAAACTAAGAAATTCATATGGCCTGCCCTTCATCACTGGGTCTTTTGCTTAAATTCATAAAAAACCCGCAGAGAACAAAATTTCAGAAATTGGAAAACATGAAACGAAGTTCCATTTGTATATCGCTGCTGAATCTCAATAAACTTGGACTATGTCCCAAGTAGATGTCCAACAACAACATTAATACTACTGTAAACACTGTTCCAGCCAAGAGTAGAGGTCAAAAAAATTTTACAGTGTTTGGTACAATTTCCTGGGAATCGTCTGCTACTTCTGCAATTGAATAGTCGAAGAAAGCAATCCTTCAAAATGGACCCCATTTGGAATCGTGTTCCATCGGCTTTCATAGAAAAAGCTTATGCACTTTATAGTCTGAAACTGGCACAATATGTTTACCATCTTACTTACTTACTTGCCTAATTGGCCATTACAACTCCTTAGTCAATATTACAACCTAACTTCTCACAGCAGCCATGTTGTGTTTTAATTTTATACATGAGTGGCGGGATCACAGTTTAAAGTCGACTCCAAGCAACAGATTTTTGAAAAACTTTTCATTGCAATTTTATTTACTTTAAGAGTTTTTTGCCAGAAGACTGCTGGGAGGAAGTTGTTTTATTCGAGATGTCTGAGCTGTGTTCTGAACCCCGGCCTCAAGTCTTGCTACAGTGCTATAAAATATTTTTGGAATAAATCTTTTGGAATATGTACATACATGTACATATAATTGGTTATTACAACCCCTTAGTCAATATTACAACCTAGCTTCTCACAGCACACATGTTGTGTATGTTAATTTTATACACGAGTGGCGGGATCACAGTTTAAAGTCAGTCGACTCCAAACAACAGATTTTTGAAAAAATTTTCATTGCAATTTTATTTACTCTGAGAACTTTTGCCAGAAATCTGTAGAGAGGCAGTTGGTTTGTTCGAGACGTCTGGGCTGGGGTTTGACAACCGGTCGCAAGTCTAATAAGCCAACACACTACCTATTAGACTACGGCGACTGCATGCTTACTATGTGCTCTTGAAAAAAAAAAACCTTTGCTACAGTGGTAACAAATCAATTTAATGGAAAAGTTATGAATTCCTTTTCATTATATACGTACATAATTGGTCATTACATACTTTAGTCAGGATTACAACCTAGGTTCTCACATCACCCATGTTGTCTGTGTTCATTTTATACACAACTGCCAGGACCCACAGTTTAAAGTCGTCTCCGAACGACAGATTAATAGAAAAACTCTTCGCAGCAATTTTATTTACTCTCAGCATTTTTCCCAGAAGACTGCCCAGTAGAAGCTGTTTTGTTCGAGATGTCTAGGCTGGAGTTTGCATTCCGGTCTCGCATCTAATAAGCCAACGTACCGGCGATTGCATGCTTTCCATCTGCTCTTAAAAAAATCCTTTACTGCAGTGATAACAAATTATTTTAGAGTGAAAATGTACGCATTTTTAACCCAAGTAAAGTCACCAATTTAATAGAAAAATGGTTACATACATACATACATTGGTTATTACAACCCTTTAGTCAGCATTACAACCTAGATGCTCATACCACTTACATATGTTGACTCCGAATGACAGATTTTTTGAGAAACTTTACATGACAATTTTATTTTATCCTTAGAGTTATTGCCCGCAATCTGCTGAGAGTAAGTCGCCTAGGAAATATTTGTTCATATTTCATTTTGATGGAGATGTCTGAGCTGGGGTTTGAACCGAGGCCTCTCTTCCAATAAGTCAACACAGTTGCTACTACGGCGACTAAACACATTTGATTCGAACGATGCTAAGTAAGGTCGTCAATTTAATAGAAAAATCATGGATTCCTTTTCACTACACCTTCTTTTTTGTTTTTTTTAAGAAAAGCAGACCTTTATTGGAAGGGACGTACTCCAAGAAAATAAAATTGAATACAAATTTTTTATTTCACTTGATATTAACCATTTTTCTCTAAGGATTATTTCCCTTCATCGGCATTGTTATTGGTGGCTATGCAAATACAATTGTCATACAATTCGTTTTGAGTAAATGAATGATGACCATATTTGAAAGACTTTTTAAATAAAAAACAAATGAAAATAAAATTCGAACGAAGAAAGAAAACCAAGACGCAATGCGTAGTTAAAAAATGTTTCTTTTACTTATTTGGCAGTAAAATCTCATACCGAATTCGTTTTGCTTTAAAAGCACAGGTTCGATGCACAGTTTAGCTGGCATACATAGTTTGCAGTGTGGGTATGTTGTGCAACAACCGGATACTACTGCGACATATGCCTTTAAAAGGCAATAAATTCAATTTGGATTTTAGTTTCTTTTTTCTTTTCTTAATTTTCTATCTTTTTTGTTGTTTTTTTTTCTTATACAGTGCTCTACATTGCAACAGTCCAGTTGCGAATTAAAAATGAAAATTATTTCATGCGTTTCATAGTCATTTGAATTAAACTCAGTTTGTTAAAGCCCAGTTAGTAGTTGTATTTGTTTTTCGTTTGGTCTTTTTTTAATGCAGTTGCACTGTGTTGTCCATTGATTATAAAATATTTACTAGTGCAACAGCAGCAACACTTAAACAAGTGTTCGATTGCCTGTTTCTTGTGCCTGTTTACCTGCCTGCCTGCCAGCCAGCCTGCCACTTGTTGCACTGGTTATACGACATACTAATTTAACTAGAAAATGTACTGCAACATCAGCAGGCAAGTGCATGCATGCCAGCCACCATTTGATGCCGATATCAGGCAAACACACAGGCTTGCCGCATTTTGCTCAAACCAAAGTGGTTGACTGACTAGCTTAGCTTGCCTGTCCTATGGTGGCTGTTATCTTCTCCTTGTCTTATTGCCAGTGATTGTTCAAGTAAATATTTTGATGGAAATTTTATCAGTTTCTCTCATGTTGTTGTTCTTTATTACTGTAATGCTGTCTGTTATCGTTTGAATGGTTAATAAATTTTATAAACTCAACTGATAAAATTATGTCGAAAGAAATAGGTTTTCACAGAAAAAAAATGGAAAATTATTTGCTGCGCTATTTAGTGGTCAAATCCCTCTAATCTTGTCTCGTAGCGTATGACCCTGAAAAGCAACAGGCATGTGTATCTGTTGAACTCATGACTATTATTTGAAGAGTAGTTTTTAAGACAGTCAGGTGTTATTTGTGCAAACAATTTAATTTACCTGCTTACTACAAAGAACTTAAAAGGGTCATGCTGACAGGATTATGTTTGCAGGAACTAGAATTGTTGCAAATGCAGTTTGTTGCAATGACTATGTAAATAATTGAAGACTGGTAAATACCTAGCAATACTTCATATGGACTGCAAATAATTGTTTACACAAGTGTTCTGGAAAGGAATGGCAGCACTAAGGCCTTATGCAGTGCTCTTTGCCGCTTGCTTAAGGTATCATAATTTTATATTAGAATTTCCCAATTAATTTGTTACAGTCTTATAAGGTCCATTTTAATACAGTAATTCTTCAACTTACGTCGCCTCGATTAACGTTTTTTCGATTTACGTCGTCAAATTTTTTGTTCCCTCTAACTTCAGTTTGCATCGCTTTTTTTGGAACCAACTGCGACGTAAATTAAGGCATTACTGTAGATACTTGACTTTTGTAGACGCCATCTTGAATCATCAGTTTACGAAGTGTTATAGATACGGTCCGATCAAAACATTTTATATAGTCGCCTTAGTCTAGTAGGTAGTCAATTGGCTTATTAGACGTGAGACCACGGATCAAACCACAGGTCAAATATCTCCAGCATATGAAAAAATATTTCTTTAACGACTTCCTCTCAGCAGATTTCTGGCAAGAACTCTGAGAGTTAAAATAAAAGTGTAGTGAAAAGTTTCTCAACAATCTATCATTCGGAGTCGACGTTAAACTGTAGGTCCCAAGAGTCATGTATAAAATTAAGGCACACAACATGAGTGGTGTGAGAAGCTAGGCCGTAATCCTGACTGAAGGGTTGTAATGGCCAATTATGTATGACTTTTGTAGACGCTATCTTGAATCACGGTGTTTACGAAGTGTTATGGATACGGTTCCATCAAACCATTTTATGTAGTCGCAGTAGACTAGTAGGTAGTTTGTTGGCTTATTAGACGTGAGATCACGGTTCAAACCACTGGTTAGACATCATCAAAATCATAGCAAATTTCTAGCAAAAACCCTGAATATAAATAAAAATGTCATGAAAAGTTTCTCGAAAATCGGTCGCTCGGAGTCGACTTTAAACTGTAGGTCCCGCCATTCATTTAGAAAATTAACACACACAACATGTGTGTGGCTCAAGGGTTGTATTGACCAACTATGTATGCAGGTATGGATAGATATGGTACCATCAAACCATTTTATTATAAACTCTAAGCTATCTTAAAACTCCGTTCTATCTTTAAATCTATTTCAGACCTTGTTGTATTATGCACTCATAAACCAACATTCTTGATTCAACCGGAGCTTAAGATTTACACAATTAGCGTAGCCATGAACTGGGTCACTACATAGTGATTGGTTTTAATGTTCAGCATCCAATGCGGTGTTTACTGGATCTCGAACATTATTTAAGACTCGAAAAAAAGAATTCAAAGTAAAAGAATGGAAGATATCATCTCCACCTTACATGAATTCGGTCGAAACCCATGTTTTTTACACTTTTAGATGAGGATATCTCTTCTGAAGCTAGGTCCAGTGCAGCCAAAAACCTTCAAAGAAGTATAATCCGACTTCTGCATCCGTGTGGATTGCATCGAACGGCAAACATAAAATAATTGGTCTTTACAACATTTTAGTCAGGATTACAACATAGATTGTCACAGCACGCATGTTGTATGTGTTAATTTTATCCATAAGCGACGTGACCTACAGTTTAAAGTCGACTCCGAAAGACAGATTTTTGAGAAACTTTTCGTGGCAATTTTGTTTTCTCTCACAGGTTTTTACTAGAAATCTACTGAGAGAGTGTCGTCGAAGAAATATTTTTTTTCATATTTCGATTTATGGGGGATGTCTGACCTAAGGTTTGAATAAGTCAACACGCTATCTACTAGGCTACGATGGCTTTCAAACATGCTGTCCAATTGTTTAATTCAATTTTGTCACCGGCTTGCATGATTGCATTACGAGATGGTTAAGCTGGGATTCGAACCAATTCTCAAATATGTCGAATAAATCAACAACAACATCTACTAAATTACGACGGCTTCCTAATTCTTTGGATTTCCCCTATTACATTGGGTTTCTCCTGAGAACATTTTTTTCCCGAAGTTGACAAATCTCCTCGAAAGACTTAATAAGAGCATCAGTAATCAATTTGAGCCCATCATCATTGTGGGATATCTGTTCTGAAGCCGATTTAGTGTGAACAACAGTTTTGAGGAGCTTTCCATGGCAATTTTATTTGCTCTCAGAGTTTTTGGTAGAAGAAAGACACCGTAGAAATATTTTTCCATATTTCAATATTCTCCGAGATGACTGGACTGAGGTTTGAACCACGGCCTCACGTTTAATAAGCCAACACACCGCCTACTAGGCTAAGGCGACTTTTAAACATGCTGTCGAAATTTTGAACATTTAATTCTATTTTGCCACCGACTTCCATGATTGCATTACGAGGTGTCTAGGCTGGGGTTCGAACCACGGGTTCTCAAATATATCGAATAAATCAATATACTTTCCTACAATGGGTTTTAAATTGCTACCTAAAATAAATATGAAAGATTGTCACCAGCAACGAGACGTTCAAGATTGAAAGCATAGGTTTCTAGGTGTGATTTCGATTAAAAATTAGGAGCACAAGTAGTCTTTTATTTGAAACAAATAAAAAATTTTGAGCTTTTACTACAGAACTCTTTAGGCACATGTGTACATGAAGTCGCCGTAGTCTAGTAGTTAGTGTGTTGACTTATTAGACATGAAAAAACGGTTCGAACCGCAGGTCAGACATTTCCAACAAAACGAGAAATGAAAAAATATTTTTTCGGCAACTTCCTCTCAGCAGATTTCTGGCAAAAACTCTAGAGAGTAAAAATAAAAGTGCCATGAAGAGTTTCTCAAAAATTTAAACTGTAAGCCATGTGGTCGTAATACTGACTGAAGGGTTGTAATGATGACGTACATATGTACGTGATGTATATTCAATTCAGTTGTCATTATCACATTTATTTTGTTGTCAGAAAACGTAAGCCAACAAGCAGCAAACAAAGCATCTGGCAAAATCTATAAATTTCTCATCATTTTCGCAAATGCTAATCGTATGGATGGCAATGTGTCTCAGAACTGCTGTTTATTATTACGCCATTGAAATAAATTGGTATCGTTTAATGACAATTTGAGACCCTTTTAATAAAACCATCACTATAATACATACTCATAATAAATCGCTATACATAACAATTCACAACTACCAGCTCTGAATCATTAGGTTTATAAAAAAACCAACCAACAACTAGGAAGGAAAGAGTAACTGCAAGGGACTGAGACAAGAGAGAAATAATGATGGAAATGCATACAAAACGAAGCAAAAGTAACCCCACGTAGACATACGAATACCAATGCAACACAATCGTCTAGTTTCGTTTAGTTTTGCAGTTGACTAGACATATCGCTTGTGTTTTACAGTTTCGTTTCATTTCGTTTCGTTGCGTTGCGTTACGACGTTACAAGTTGTTGTTGTTATTCTTTAAAGTTGTATGTAAGCGTTCGAGTTTTTAACGAAACTATAGTTTAGTGCAGCGAGAATAGGCAAACGCAATGGATAGACTGAAATTAATCGCTGAAATTCGTAAAAGGCCGGCATTGTGGGATTTACAAAGCGAGGAGCACAAATCTCGTTCATGTGTGCCAGAAATGTGGCGAGATGTAGCCATTAATATGGGACAAAATGGTAATTTTATGTAAATTTATATAACAGTACTATACTGCTACTGTACTTTACAACATTTTCCATTTACTTACACAGTAACAGTGGATGAATGCAAACGCAAATGGAAATATTTACGTGATGCTTATCGTGCCGAAGTTAAACGTATTGAGATGCGTATCGTTAGAGATATCATGAAAGGTAACTTTGATCCGAATCATGAATACGATAGTAAATGGGTGTGTTATGAGGCCATGAAATTTATTGAGGATATACAACGACCACGTCGTAATAAAATCATGGCAAAATTGAAAACAACTTCCAAGGATAGTTACTCTAATAAGACTGAATATGATGCTGGTCACTATAATGATATGGATATTGCAAATTTAGAACCTCAACTTGAATTAAATGCTGATGGAATCTATACATTAGACGATGATGATGATATTAATGATCTCTACAATGAGCATCTAGTGACAGAAAATCAAAAGTTGCCAGACTGTAAAATAAAAAGTTCAGCACAACAACAACAACAGACGCCCATACAAGCAGGTCATATTAAAAGAAAACCTGAGCCAACAGATGCGAGCTGCAAATGTTCAAAAATTAAGACTGAACAAATTCATTTTCTACAGGATTTAGAAAAAGAGGAAGAAAATCTTATAAAATCAACACGTTTGGAGCTGTCACGTTCCAATGATATGGCCCACATTGGCGATTCGGATTACAATTTCTTGGTTAGTTTTTTGCCGCAAATGAAAACGATGAACGAATTGCAAAATTTACAATTTCGAGCGAAAATCTCCGAATTAATGTTTAATATGAGATCGACATCCATATCCGCTAATAATCCCTAGGTATGCTCTACGTTCAATAACAGTTAAGCAGTTAATTTTGATTAAAAAAAAATTTTTCCATTTAAAGATGAAATTTTAACGCAGAAGGCCTTTGTAAAGAAATTTTATTTTTAAGTTAAGTTTTGTACGAAATTATTAAAAAAAAATAAAATAAATAAATTTTTATAAAATAAACTCCATAACGTTTAATAATTTGCACAGAATTTCGTTGCTAACAGTTTTCATATAAAAATGTCCATCCCTGGTAGTTTACGTGCCAACGATAGCGTAGTCAAAACAAAAACAAACATGCAGTCACTGAAATAAAAGAAGTGAAAACAAAATCAACACAAAAGAGAGAATGAGAGCGAGAACACCACACCAGCAGACAGATAATTTGTTTCGTTCACTTTCGTGACTGTACTTTTATAAGCAACACATGCACACACACACACACTAAGCATGAGGAGTGTTTTGTAGTACGTTTTCGCTCGCTTGAGAGTATTTTCGTTAATTTCTCTCGTATTTCGTTGCTTGTGCCATGTATTCTGCTTTCAACTTAACGCAACCAGTTTAGTTGTGCGAAAAATGTCAAACGCTTTGGATGTACGTCGATTTATCGCTGAAATACATCAGAGGCCGGCTTTATGGGATGTACGCAGTGATGATTACAAGGCCCGCCATCTGCAAGCTCAGCTATGGAAGGAAGTTTCAGAGATTGTTCGCATGGATGGTAAAAGCAAACTTCAAAGCAAATTATGTTTGAATCATATGAAAAAATATTCCTTTTTATTCGTCTTCCATATTTAGTTGATCAGTGTAAACGTAAATGGAAAAATTTGCGTGATGCTTATCGCGCCGAAGTAAAACGTACGGAACGACGTATTGAAAGTGACAAGCTAACGGGAATTTACTCTGACGATAACCATTACAAAAGCAAATGGGCCTATTTTGATGGCATGAGTTTTATACAATTTTCTAAAAGACGTCCTTTTACGGACTTTCATCACGAAGAGGATGTTTCGAATTCAAATTCGCCTGATAGAACTCCAAATCGCTATGACCACGACACTGACTTGTTTGAGGAGGAACACTTTCATGATGTTTCCAATGTTAAATTAGAACCTGAACACAGTAGCACAGACCATGAGTCAGATAATATGATCGGTTATGCAGCAAACAATGAGGACGATGATGAAGCTGAAAATGATTTGCTATTCGAAGAATTTCAAAATATTGCCACACCACAGGCAGCCAGACGTCTGTCGGAAACTTTGTCTATGGTTAATACTGCCGAACATAAGGCCCACTTAGCTCAACAGCAGACGGAAGGTAAAAGTACTCCTAGTTCAACAAAAGGAAACAGCAACTGTAAGTGCTCGCAACGTACCGATGAACAAGTCCATTTCCTAGAAGATCTTGGCAGAGAGGAACAAAAACTTATAACATCTACGAAACAGGAAATAAAAAGTTCCAGTAATCTGGACCACATTGGCGATTCGGATTATAATTTCTTGGTTAGTTTTTTGCCGCAGATGAAGAAAATGAACGAACTACAAAGTTTACAATTTCGCGCCAAAATGTGTGAAATTGTTTTAAACATTTTAGCACCGACTATGGCCGAGCAAATGCCAGCAATAGCGCATAGTGATAATGTTCCAGCGGTGTGTTTGAAAACAGACACCGAAATAAATTGCCCAGCAACTAGCACAAGCTCGAATAATTTGATTTGAAATGAATTTATTTGCGAGGATGACTCCTCTAATTTACATATATTTATATGATAAGTGAACAGATTTTTTTACTTGGAACTGAATTCTTTAATAAAAATTAATATAAGTTTATAAAAACAAAAATTCATTGTTTTAATTAATTACACAGGCCGGCAAAATTGCAAAAAGAATACCAGTTCGTGAAAAAAAATTTATTTTAGTCGAGTTACAGAATTCAAAAGCGCTTATCTTATCATTGAAAACTTTTTCGATAACTTTTTTTCTATCTCGGAGATATCGTTATCGTACTAATAATTTTCATTCAACGATCCAGTTTCCGGTTCTAGTGACTAAATAAGAAAAAAGAGATGTTCTTATGTTATCCAATAGTGGACCAGTGGTTCCATCGGGTTTTGGAAGACTGACTACCAAACTTTGGCCATCTTGTTGAAGCTTCATCTGTCAAATTAGTTGTCATTTGTTCAGCATGTTTCGTCAAATCAACAGCATGGGCATGCGTACGAAAACAAAAAAAGATTGTCCAATTTGAGGCGATACCAAGCGACATAACATCCAAGAGCGTTCAATGCATTCGTAAGAAGTCACTGTTGGATGTGGATTTCGGACTAGGTAGATCATCACTGTTAACGATGAGCACTATAGGCCGTCTCTTGTCCTTAATTGGATAGAGCGTCCAATACTTCCGGAAAAAGTCGCTATTTGGCGTGGATTTTGGACCCACCACTGTCAACGGCGAGCACTATAGGACGATAATTACTAACTTCTTTCGGCCTCACTATTGGTCGATAATTACTAGCTTCTTTTGGCCTGAATTCGATGATCTGGTCACAAACGACATGGGGTTCTAACGAGACGGCACTATGTGCTACACAGCTAATGCCACATTGAATATCTTGCCAGAGCGATTTGAAGGCATGGTCGTGTTACATGGAGGCGAACTGATTTGGCCAGAGGGTGGGAGTTTTCTTATCTCGCACAGCTACACAGCTTATGACCTATTGGATATCCTGCATAAGCGATTTAAATTCATCTTCATGCAGCTATGTGGCCTAGCTTCTCACACCACTCATGTTGTGTGCCTTAATTTTATACTTGAGTGGCGAGAAGCTAGGCCGTAATCCTGACTGAAGGGTTGAATTGGCCAATTACGTATGTCATCTCACGTGGAGGTGATGTGAACTGGCCAGAGGGATCATGGATTTTACCCAGTTGGACTTTTTCTTGTGGAGTTGTCTCATGTCGCACATGCATGTGACGAACAACAAAATCCACGCCATCAGATAATGTCTGATTCATTCGACACAGTCACGAAAAATTTGACATTTCGGGTGCACTTCACCCAGAGAAATCGTGGCGGCTATTCGGACGATGTTGTATTTCACACATAATGGCATCAATGAGTTAGGTTAGGTTAGGTCGTGGTGGTAGCTCTGATATCAAAAAGCTTACTTGAGCACGCATAGCAGCCCGTTGTGATGCCACAAGGTAAACGCAGTCGCTGTACTGACCAAGTTCCACCAAAAATCAAGGAAGAGGAAGAAGTTGGTCAGAGTCAAAATGTCTTTCAAACGAATTAAAAATTTCAATGATATCTCACACTCACTCACTTTGTTTAAATTTAAATTAAAAGATAGGAAGCACTTAATGAAAGACCTAATAAAGGGTGTTTTTATAGAGGTATAGAACTTTAAGTTGGCATTACTTTTCAAGATGGCGACCGAATTAACAGCTGTCAAGTGATTTATTCTCAGTTTGGTTTGGCAATTCATCATGAATAGACTCACGCCTGTACAACGCTTGCAAATAGTGCAATTTTATTGCGATTTATTGAAAGACACGTTTGGTGACCGCCTAATTTCACGTTTTGGACCTGTGAATTGACCTCCAAGATCTTGTGATTTAACACCGCTAGACTACTTTCTGTGGGGCTATGTAAAGTCATTGGTCTATGCGGTAAAGCCACAAACGCATGACCATTTGGAAGACCACATTCGCCGTGTTATTGCCGATATACGGCCACAAATGTTGGAAAAAGTCATCGAAAATTGGACGTCCAGATTGGACTACATCCGCGCCAGCCGTGGCGGTCATATGCCAGAAATCATATTTAAAATGTAATGCCACAAGATTATCTTTCGGATAAATAAAATTCATGTCAATCGAATAATCCGTCGTTGTTTTATTGCAACTTAAAGTTCTATACCTCTATAAAAAACACCCTATATAAGGGAGATAATGGAATTATATGGCGTAGTGAAGTGCTTAAAGAACTCAGTTTCAAACTCGAGCAATCCAGGTTAATTTTTAAAATTTGAAGAAGACGGCAGGTTAACTTTAAGCCTTTCTTAACTTTCTTCTGCAAATTGTGCATATTCATGCATGGCATTGGTATCTTCTGAGTTCCTGAAAAACTTTTGGGAACAAGAAAAGATCCTAGTGAGCAAAAGTTTCAAATAAAACACTGAACACTGAACGCATAGGACTGAATTTACGATCTTATCTTCAGTTATTCATTAGCTTTTATCACTCACGGTACGGTGCTATAAAAATTAGGTAAATATTTCGACGGTCGAAAATCAACGGGTATATCAAATTCCCGGACTGTTTTCGCACGTGTTTGAAGACCCCATTAATACACTTTTGATTGTTGATTACATTATATTGTAAGAACAGTGTACCTAAAAAGCGTGTGTTGCTTGAATAATTCGATCCTTTCACTTCCGATAACGCAAAAGAAAATTTTTTGGTATTAAAATTCATTCGACATATGTATTCCCAGCTCTGGTGTTTATTAAATGGAAAAACACAGAAAACAAAACAGAAGCAAAAGCATTATAACAAAACACACACTTTCACAAATTTGTATACAATCAAGAGAGAAAACCGCGCAAGAGAGAGAAAATGTTTCGTTAAATTTTTAGCTAGACTCCGATGTATATACGTACGTGTGCTTGCGAGAATTGTTTGTGTTTTCTTTTACGCTTTCGCAAACATGAGTCATATTTTCTTTCGTTCGTTTCATTATTTCATGTTTCGTTAACTGGCTGTTGCGTATTGATTAGACGAAATGTTTTTTAGTTTTGCGAGAAATTCCATACGTAATGGATATACATCGTTTGATTGCTGAAGTACGACGCAAACCGGGTCTATGGAATCTACATTGTCCGCAATACAAGGACCGTATTTTAATAGCCGCACTATGGAATCAAGTGGCGCGAAGTGTTAATGCTGATGGTAAATATTTCTCTACACAATATGTATTTGCTTTGATTGTTTTTGTAATCAGTTTCATTTGTTTCATTTCTCTTGCGTTTCACATTGCTGCCTGTGTGTATACATACGTAGTTGATAAGTGCAAACGTAAATGGCGTAATTTACGTGATGCCTATCGTGCTGAAATACGTCGTATGGAACGACGTATGAATAGAGACAGTATCCTAGGTATACCGTTAAATAAAAATATTTATAAAAGCAAATGGGCCTATTTTAACGAAATGGATTTTATGCGCAGCTATAAACGACGTTCCAGTGTCGGTGAGGATTATGATGACAGTACAAATTCAAATGGTGATGACTATGACAAACCAGACAATGATTCTGCAAGCATTCACATTAAAATGGAACCCCAAGATGATGACATGACAGATGAGTTCCATAATATGGGCAATAATTTTGAACATCAAGAATTCATACTAAACGACGACGATGAAATGAGCAGCGACATTATGTTTGAAGGATTCGAAAGCGTAGAAGGAAGTGACAGTGTTGAAGAAGAATCGAGTATAGAAAACTCCAAGGAGGCCAAACCTTTTTCTGAAGACAATTCAAATGTTAAACAAGAGTTTGAAAGCATAGAGCAAAGCGAAAATGTACAGAAGCTGTCGAGTATATTAAATTCTGTTGAGAAACCAAAGCAACAGTCGGTGGAAGAAAATTCAAATTCGTTGGCAACAAATAAAATCGATTGCAAGTGTTTAAAACGTTCCGAACGCCATATTCAATTTCAGGAAGATGTTCTTAAAAAGAAACAGAGGCTCATCACAACCACCAAGCAAGAGGCAACTAACTCTTGTAGTTTGCAGCATATTGGTGATTCTGATTACAATTTCTTGATTAGTTTCTTGCCGCAAATTAAAAAGATGACTGCTTTACAGAATTTACAATTTCGTGCCAAATTGAGTGTAATTGTATTGAATACTTTAGCACCATAACAATACTGTAACCGGGCAGCAGTAGCAAGAAATAGTTTCATTATCTGGCAATACTAGTTAAATTTGTAATCATAAAATAATTTAAATTCCTATCTAGCTATATTAAAACTGTCGTAGTCATATTAATAAAATTGATAATAAAATTTAAATACAATCTCTTTTATTGCTTGGGAATATGTATAAGGAGTTCCAATAGGCCTAGCTTTGGTAGATCTTACACATGAAAATTGAGTGTAGTTTCAAACTTACAGTCAATTCTCCACTGAATTTCACGTCCAGGTCGTGAACAACCATCATTGCACGCGCGGTCCTGTATTTGACCTTGACCTTTCCAGTCTGTTCTATAAAAGCTTGACGATTGAGAGCACGATCGTCCAGGTTCGCCCATCAATTTCAATGACGTTTTTGTGGAATTTCTACAGATTTTCTTTGATATGTCGTCTAGAAAGTGTACAACTTAGTAAAGTAAGTTCAAATGACGTACAAAGCTATTACAAAGACCTTGAGAAATATTATTTTCTAGAAGCGATAAAAAATTCGACAAAGGAAACTTACTATGAGGGAAAATAAAATGATATTTTATGCAAAAAACCTGTGTTTCATTCAAAAAGCCTTAAAGTGGACCAGCTCGGATACTAATGGAAGATGTGAGCCAACTCTTCAATTTCGAATGAAAAATCAAGTGTAGTATCCGAATTCTGTAACATGGTGCGTAGAGAGGCAATTGATATTGAGCGACTGCTGTAACATACAAAACATAGATTCTCAATATTAGATGTTATTTATAGAAATAGGGGTGGTATTGCTTTTGGCGCCTTTAGTTCGATTTTTCCTCTCTGTTATCCAATATACAGCCAGTTTTGATACGGCGGTGGGTGAATAAACCGCCAGACACCCATAAAGCAGCTACTAGCCAGAGGCCCCCGCTAAAGCCCCGCTTAGCCAAAAGTCGACGGAATGAAAAGAGCTATTACGGAACTGTAATGTAATTGCGATTGAAGTCGCAGTGGTCTAGCAGGTAGTGCGTTGGCTTATTAGACAAAAGGCCTCGGTTCAAAGCCCTGGTCAGGCATCTCCAACTAAAGAAAATATTATAAAATATTTCTTCGACGACTTACGTTTCCTGGACGTTTGGCTAATCGAGGCTTAAATCTCATAGTGGAATCCCAAAATATTGAATTTCGTTGTTGAATTACCATTGTCTAGTAGGTAGTGTATTGGCTTACAAGACAAGTGTTCATGTGTTCTTCCATTAGTTTTGACACATCGAAATAAGAAACAAAAAAATATTAATTTTGGAAGCTCCTTTTCAAAGCAGTCTTCTGGCAAAAGGCTCTCTGAGTAACTAAAATTGCCACGATAATGATTCTCAACCATTTGTCATTTGTTGTTTAATTTCCCAGACAAAATAGTTATTTACATTGCCCGGTACTAAGCCCAATTGAGAGGTATTGGGAATTAGCATAAACCTATAAGGGACTCAGTCAAAAAACGAGAAAGTTTTTAATAAAATGTGGTAACAGATCATAGAATAAAGGCTTTAATGAATCTATTAGAGACTCAATACTTAAACAGCATTGTCTTTAATTGTCTTAAGGCTGATATAATTTTACTCTTAAGTTTAGTTACCAATTTTGTTCGTGCACACTACTTAACTGTTTGAAGCTTTTAAGCAATCAATAAATTTTTCGTCAAGCATTTACATTACCTTTCATATGCTAAAAACGAACGGACATTCCGTTACGTTCTCTGGACGTTTGGCTAACCGGGGCTTAAACCTCAAGGTGGAATCCTGAAATATTGAATTTTAATATAGAATATAGGTAGTTTATTGGATAACAAAACAAGTGTGTTCATGTGTTCAAACCTTAGCTCTGACATCTCATAAGACAATATTCATTTCGGAGGCCTGTTCTTAGCAGTCTTTTGGCAAATAGCTCTAAGAGTAAATTAAATTGCCATAAAAAATTTTCTCAAAAATCTGTCTTTCGAAGTTGAGTTTAAAATGTAGGGTCCAAGCACTCATAGATACAAATTAACATATACAACTTGGGTAATGTGAGAAGCTAGGATGAAATCCCAACTGAAAACACATAAAGGACTGAGAAATCGCAGTCACAAACTGAAAAAAATTTAATAAGAAGTGGATTGGGTGCCCTGGTAGTCTAGTGGGTAATGTGCTAGATTATTAGCCTAAGGGTGTCGGGTTTGATATCCAGCAGAGACTTTGGTTTGTTACGCTACACCGAGCCAAATGTCTGATCTGCTCAGCTCGTAATAATTATATGCAATTTGTAATTGTATTGTAATTAATTAATAAAAATTAAAATAAGAAGTGGATTGACAGCAAAATTGTAACAAATAATGCAATAAAGGCTCTAATGAAAGGGATTACAAAAAAAAAATTTAAATTTATTGGAATCTATGGAAGAGACCTAATACTTAAACAGCATTTTCTTTAACTAAATTAAGGGCTAAAATAATTTTGCCATTAAGTTTAGATTCCAATTTTTTTTTCGTGCGCACTCCTTAACTGTTTAAAGCTTCTAAGCAATCAAATGAAATAAACAATGAATTCTCAGAGGCTGGCAGCTCAATAAAATATGTTTTAACAGGAAATTCTCTAAGAAAAATGTTAGAATGCATCTTTGATACGTTATCATTACGCTTCAGTTCCTGAACAAATAAATTCTAGTTATTTAAACGTGATTTTTCAAAATATTTTGACAAGTCAATTCAAAAGAAATTCCGACAAAAATTCTGCTGCTTTTCAGGTCATTAACAAAGCGCATTGAACATGACAGTTGTAAAGTGTGAACACAATGATGTACACAATTATAGGAAAAACCCAAATATTTCAATGAAATATTGTCCACAATGTGTGCAACTAACTGCCTTGGAAGGGGGAAAACCCTTTTGAACAAAAACAAATGCGCGCATGTGTACAAACAATTGATTAAAATTCCGAAAAAAAACATCAAGAATCACAAGAAAACCGAACGAAACAAGTGTTCTCTGCCTGCAACTGCCACTATTCACGCTTGAAATGGTAAAAATTAACAACAACAAAAACAAAATCCCAGAAGGAAATATTTTTTCATTGAAATTAATCAATCGTTTCTATTACGGCTTGACAACAAAGCGTTTGCAGTGTATTAACGAAACGATGTGAATTTTAACACCTGAATGCTAAAGAATGTTCATAGTAATGAGTAAAAGACACTTGCATGCAACATGTTGCACTTGTGCAAATACATTCACTTGCTTGGCAGGCTGGCTTGTATTCATAAAAGCGGAGGCATTTTATTTTGTTTCGACGAAAAGAAAAAAACAGAAGATGAACATGACAATAATGATGCAGATGTTAATGTACAGACATAAGCGTAGAGAACAAGATGCACCAAACGATTAAGTATTTGCCATTGTGTTGCAAAGCGATGAATGTTAAATTTGCATTTAACCCGCCATTGACGACCCCAAATAAGCCGTAGACAAACAATTGTTTGATTTGAAAACAAAATCTTCTTCGAAGCCTGCCTTTACCAATGAAGATCGTCTCATAACTGTGTGTGTGAGCCATTGTTTTGACGTTTCGTCTAGTCAGCTGCCACTTAGACATTTTACACCAGGTTGTGGTGTCTTTATGGCTTTAAGAATTTCGAAGGAATTTAACATGTTAGCCATCATCAGAGAAATAAAAATAAACAGAAAATAAAGTTTAGCTATGCTTGAGTGACTAGAAATGCCAAACATTTATTAACACTTTTATGGCTATTTAATGATCTTTTCGGTTTTTTATGTTTGTTGTTCTTCTTTTCTTGCAGCTCTTTTATGTGGCTAGTATTTGCCGACCGACTGCAGTTGCTAAAAGGCCCGCTAAAGCTTACATCTTTTCTAAGCTGTTTGTTGTTGAAACATCTTGAAGATTATACTGCATTGCTGACACATCATTAACGCCTACAAAATGGAGTTTTTTTTAATGTCAATATTTAATTAAAACGATCATCGTAAGCATTTAGAAAGTTTTTTCCATAAAAAACAGACAAACTTACAACAAACTTCGACGCATAAAAAGAACACAAGGCATGTGCCGAACAATAGATGAAAAGGCTTATTAGCTTGGCATCTATAAATGCTTGTATTCTTTTTATCAAGAAATTTGTGCAGCAGGCACTACAAAGGCGCTTTGATGTCAATATCTCAGTAGGAAATCGAATCAGGATTAGGAAAAGAATAAAGAGGATCTATCAACAACCTCAGTTCTTTTTCTTTCACTGGATCGGATATGGCATCTGTTTTTGGAATGTTGCTAAGACCATCAGAGCTCCTAGAAGTGACAAGGAAGAACTAGACGACCAAGGTCTAGACGCAATTATGGTAGAGTAATCCAAATAAATCTCTACCACTCTAAATCAGGGATCAGAGGGAAACATCTCCAAGCGAAACATTACCATACTTTTTGATAGCCAAGACTAGATGAAGGACGTGCGATAGGTCTGCTTAAACTCCAGAGAGGCATGCTCAAAATGGTCTTGTCTTGATCATTAAGGGGCATTGTATTATGGGTACGATGTGAGAACTGTGGTAACACAATGGGCCTTATGTGGCCTAAGTGTCTACATCCGCTTCTCTTAGAAGGAAAGTCACCTTACCTACCTACTCATTTAGGAATCAGGGCATTTAACCTACTTAGTGGTCATATAATTATTGTTACACCCATTGTAAACATTCTTTATAAAATAAGAGTTGAACATGCCACATAAATGCGGCATCTTTCCATGTCTGGGATTCAAAATTTTTTTAAGTTTTCATTGATCAGATAATGAAAATCGTATAGTTTGATTCTGCTCTATCCTTATTACTCCAATGTTTTTGTATATTTGAGGACTGTTTGAGGAGATGATGACGATTTCGAATAATTAAAAATCATTGAGGAGTTGATGCTTAAACGCCATATGCACTTTTGTTGAATACGTACCAAAATGCAAACGTCTTTTGGTGCAGCACGTTTTTAACGTGCACAGAAAACAAGCCAAATAATATGATCATTTAAGGATGATAAGGATAAGAATCGAAGGTCGAAATCTGTCGTCACTTGGCATCAAATGATGGTTGCTAGGGTGTCTATTACGGTGAAATCTCGGTCTAAAGAATATTACTAAGAAATCGTTTTGGAAGCTTTGGTAAAACAATTTAACCGTAATGTATCCAAAACCAGCTTTGAACTTTCCAGTTTATAAAGGCTAAAAAGGCCTAAATCTTGATCCGACATAATTAATCAGCATTCTCTCAGGTTCTTTTGAGAAAGTGACTCCGTCCAGATGTGAAACTGTGAACACAGTATTAGAGAATTGAAGTTACTGTAGTCTAGTAGGTAGTGCGTTGGCTTATTAGAGGCCTCGGTTCAAACCCCAGGTCAGACATCTACAACAAAACGAAATATGAAAATATATTTCTTCGGCGACTTGTTCTCAGCAGATTTCTGGCAAAAGCCCTGAGATTGAAAATAAAATTGCTATGAAAGCTTCTCAGAAACCTGTAGTTCAGTGTCGACTTCAAACTGTAGATCCGCCCGCCCATGTATAAAATTAACACACACAACAAAAGTGATGTGGAAAGATAGCTTGTAACCCTAACTGTAAGGATTAAATATTGGAGGACGTGGTTTGCAACAACATATACATTAACATAAATTCTCTTAAGACAGTCTTGACACGTGCAATGACGTGTTTTCCAATTGAGGGGTACATCAATTTTTGCAATTTGCAGCAACCGTAAGAACTTGATTCTTTTGTACTTTATTTTGATGGCCTTAACTTAGTTATTTAGAAACCAATTCAGTACTTTTTAGACCAGTGCCGATATCTCATCAATCGTAGCTGTAAAGTTGACTTCTTGTGCTTGAATTGTTCCTGTAGACGAGATACCTTGTATATCCGCACAAAAAGTAGTCTAATAGGATCTCAATCAAATGATCTTGGCTATTGCAAAACGAGGTTCACCGAATTGGTCACCAAATTTGCCATTTTATTGCTTCAGTTAACTGTTTAACAGAGTTTACGAAACCATTTCAGTTATTTTTAACACCTTTTTAGCAGCGCTGTGGCCAGACCATCAGAATTGGCTTTCACTCTACTTCTCATTCAATTTTTTTTGAACATGATTACCGTTTTAGACTAGTTATTGGCTAGTTTGCAAAAGTTTATATAAAACCATTTCACATATTCTTAACACTTACAATACAAGGTGTTATCTTTATGCGCCAGTATATCATTCACGCCATGCATTTCTTTAAGTGTAGTTTAGCCTCATACCATAGATTCCTTAACCGAATGCATTTAAGAACGTGCAATTGATTTGTTTGATTAGTTTTGGTTACTAAAGCTGGGGATTAGCATAAAAGTGCGAAATTACACACATTACTTGATGCCACATTTATGTGTTTCTATGTGTGTGTGTGTTTAAAGTTCCGCTTCAAATCGTTAACCTGCAGCGGAATATCGCATATAAACAAACAAACAAATAACAACAATAAAAAACCCAAAAAAAAACACAAATTTATACGCGGCACAAAATTTAGTTGCATAGAGAGGCGAGCAAGAAAAATTGTTTAAATCAACATACGGGCACATGTGCACGGTGCAACATGCTGTGCCATTGTGCCAGCAGCCACTTGCCACTTATACAAGAGATCATGCTGTTTCTTCTCTACGATGATGAACATACACACACATTCGCATATTGCACGTTGCACCAGTTTATTATTTCAGGAAATGTTGGCTGTGGCTGTAGCGCAAGTGTTTCTCATTAAAACAGGATGTCATAAAATAGTATTCGTGAATAAGAAGAAGAAAGAAAAACTCCATAAAAATACTGATCTTTCTCGAAACAGTAACAACAAGAAACAAAAAATTTTACGCCAAGAAATCAAGGAAAAACAGAAAAAGGAGAAGAAGACGTAGAAATAAAGAGGAAAAATTATGCACGTGCGTAACTAAATTAATTGAAATGCATTTTAAAATTCTTCATATCATTGGGTAAGTGAAAAAGTAATTTCTTTACAAAATGTTATACAAAACAGAATCTTGTTATCAAAGGTATTGTATTACCCATAACCAATATGGGGTGAGGTGGACAGTGTTAATATATATTAATAAAGTATGTATATATGTTTAGCTTACCTGTAGCGAACGTAATCACCTTTGAGTCTATAGGCCGTTGTATGTATTTCAATTCGTTTTGTGCTCAAAATTTGGTCACGTCCAATATTTCTGTGCCATTTTTTCTGTGTTTTTGTTGTTGTTTTGTTGTTGTTGTTTTGTGTTTTTCTGCATTAGTGCCGCTGCATTACGCTTGCAATTTTATGTGACAATTTCTTACTTCTTGTTTTCTTCATTAATTGCTTGCAATGTTGGCCTAAAATGAACAAAAAAAAAAGGGCACAAACATAAAACATGTTTTAATTAAATTAGCCGTGCAACATATATGCGACAATATACACAGTGGGCCCAAGCGTAACGAAAAAAATAAATTGTAACACCAATAAAAGCACGAAATCAGGATTTTCCGATAGGTTTACGTTTAGGTTAGAGGACGTGTACTTGTCGATTGACAAGCACAGCAGCCAAGCTGTTCTTACACTGGCCATAGACACCTAGAAACATAACAACCCGATCCATTCCCCCAACACCTCTACTCTTCCCCCCTTGACCCATCCATTGGTGAGGCAGATTGGGGAATCTTGACCAACTATCACATCATCCTCAGAACTATCACATCATCCGCCGTATCATTGTCGAGTATTCCGCTATGACCCGGAACCCAGCATAGATGGATTCGGTATGGTCCAAAAGTTCTTAACGATTCCTTGTACTCGCGTAAGAGCCGTGATTTGCACCAGATCGACGCAGTGGCCTTTAGGGCAGCCTGACTGTCAACGAATATTATATAAGATTCCCAATCCGAAGTAAGCGAAAACCCTCAAGATTCCGAAAATATCTGCCTGAAACACGCTACAGTCATCCTTTAAACTGAAGTGAAAATCAAGACCGAGTTCCCGACAGAAAACTCCAGCATTTGTAACAGAGCAGATAAGGATAATGAAATTCCTAAGCAGAAACAATGAAGTGCTTAATTATATGAAGGAGAGGACAAAGTTTTATTTCCGAAAGTTCAATAACTACATATACCGGCTAGGGCATGTTGCTTATAAAAATAACAGTAGACTTCAGGAAACTGTTTACAAATGCTAAAGTACTATGTACACGGAATGATGGCATTGAAAAGGACCTGAAAATAATATGTATGGGTGACTGGCAACAATAAGCCGAAAATAGTGATGAATGTTGGATAATAGTCTTCGTAATCTAGTAGGTTGATGGGGTATTTGACATGAGGCCACGGTTCAAGCCCAGGTTAGACATCTCCAAAAAAACCAAATATAAAACATATTTCTTCGGCAACTTTCTATCAGCATACTTTGGGATAAACACATGTATGAAATTAACACAGACAACATAATTATGTAGTGTGAGAAATTAGGTTCATAATCCTGACTGAAGGGTTGTAATGACTAATTATGTTATGTATATATGTATGTAGGTAGGATAATAGTGAAACAGAAGAAGACAACGCCTCCTTTTCTTACCTATGAAAGTTATTACTGGGGATTCTCTTGTGCTGCCATTCGCCCAAAAATGCGGTCAACGGAACTTTAACTAGCAATTGCAAATCATATTGAATCAGACATAGCTTTGTATTTTTGTTACAGTGTGCAGACCACTGTGAGCACGATAGGCTGTAAAGAAAGATCTCTCTGTACGCTTTGATCGATGCGACTTAGCAACCAATATTTTTTAATCACACACTTTCAATACATCGAAGGTTAAGTAAAACTCCAGTGCCCTCGCGCAGCACCTTGCATGCAGAAACGTTCGAATATTCGGCTATCAAAACTAGTAACGATCTGTGACCAACCAGCAGTCTACTTGCATTCAAGACGATATCAATCTTAATTGTTTGTCGATCAAATATTGCAAACTTTCACTTAAAAAAGGACATCATTCGAAACACATCTGAACGTATTTATAAGTCCGCCTTATATCTGTCCAAAAAGACTCTTTGTTTACTTTGCAAACTTAAAGCATGCATGAATCATCATCAATATCTACGCAATATTTCTAGGAGTATTAATAATCAGAGAGTATGATTATTTAATTAAAACATTAAAACATTCAAAGAAATCTATTGTTCAGACTAAAAAGCTGTTTTTTATTTACATTAACTGACGTAAATCTCATACAATTCTGTGTTTCTTGTAAACTTGCCCTGCCATATGTAATCCATTCATTCGCTTCGCGTTATAATACAGAGTGTGATTTAATCATTCTCTTGAATATTTTAAAGGTGTTTTGTTTTGTAGTGCAAGAAATTGTTGGATTTCTTTTAACGCCTTGAATTGTTTAAAGTTCATTAGGTCTACTGGTTAAAAATTTTATTTTATTTTTTTTTTTTTTGCACTGAAACCTCTGTCATGTAACGGGGCATGCATAACATTCGCAAATATCTGTTTAAGCGGTACAGTGCATAGTAAATACCCTATGTTGTTGTGATTGTTTTGTAACCAAGGCTTAAATAGTCTTGTTTATAAAATTTAAATTCAAATTCTGAGAATTTGAAACAATTCATCTGTGGACAGTCTTTAACTAGAAGTATAACTCACAGAAGTCATGGACTTATTGACTGGTAGACGATAGATACATGCCGGTATTTGCTTCTCATTAGGAAAACAAGCTCGTCAGAAATCTATTAAGCCTTCCTAAGGTTCATAAGCGTTAGAGTTTTCATTTGAACTCGTTCACTTTGAAATCATTTTCAAATTTACATCATGTAGAGTACTACTAGAGCGGGTATTGCTGCTTCTATATTATGTTGCTTTATTCTTATAGCTGTTAATGTAATATTTCTTTCCACATTTGTGGATCCAGGTGTTTAAATAACATGACTCCTACTCCAATGGTTGGTTGGTGGTAGTGGTGATAGTGGTGGTAGTGTTTCAAATAATAACAATAACAACAAGTACAATTACAATTACAATAGCGACAACAAAACATAAATATTGTCATACAAAACAATTGGAGGTTGCTCTACAACAACATCGCATACAACAATATCAATTGAAAATACATGCAACCTAGTGACAACTGCTATGACAACAACAACAACAACAGTAATGCATACAATACAAAATTCTTGTTGCATTGCGTTGTGTTAACTGATTTCTTTCTTTTTTCTTTTTTTAGACATTTTTTTCCTCTTTTTAGCCTACAACAATAGCGAAACGAGTCATGAAGACCGACCCACCGACCGATCGACATACACACTTAGATAGACAGCCAGCTTATAACAGAGTCAAGCTCAAGAACACACCTTAACTTTTAAGTTTTTCTCCTTTTTTTTATTGTTTATTTTTAGTTTTTATTGTGAGGCTTAAAGACCGAATTGCAATGCAACACAACACATTAAACTTCAATAAGTTCACATGTGATCAAGTACAAGAACAACAACAAATATACAAATACTTATTCAATATTTTTTCCAATGTAAATGCCTTTGTATGTCTGTCCGTTCGTCTCATATGTTGGTTGTAGTTGTTTTTTTTTTATTTCGAAAAGCATCCATTCATAGACAAAACGACTTAAATCCGTACTTATGCACGTTAAAAAATCGCTAAGAATTGTTTTGTGTTCTGAATAAACAATTATTAACAGTACGATCTGCATTATTTAAAAGAATGAATTCTTTAAAACATAAACACAAATTCTTTTTGAATCTTAAAAATGATGCTTGTCGCTTTAATGTTGTATACATATGATTTCAAACACAGCTTAATAAGAAACCGCTTAGAAGCCTCAGCTTCCAATTCATTTCAAATAGTGCTGCATCTATCCTAATCAATAGATTGTGTTGTGAAATCTAAAGGAATCCTTGAGGATGAATGAACAATAATCTCGTACAGCAAAGTTCAGTAAAACCGCAGACATACAGTGAGCGTCAAAAGAAACTGTACACTAAAAATAAAATTCTAACAATCACCAAACTAAACTTTTTTTACCACTTAAGGAGAGTGCCCGAAAAAATTTCACAATATTTCGAAATTTTTTTCTATTGTTTTTTTTTTCAGTTTTAAAAACTGTTAATAAAACAATTTTAAAATAAAAATAACGGTATTTTATTAATGTATAATTTTTTCTTAATGTACAGTTTCTTTTGACGCTCACTGTACTTACTACACACGACTGTTGCATAAAAACTTTTAGATTAAATCGGATCCGCCTCTACCTGGGAACGAGATGGCAAATACTCTTACTAGGTTAAGTTTATATTCAGAGGGCGATTTAATAACCCCCCCATATGCTACTTCTGCGGACTTATTGCTAGATGAGCTGAAGAGAAAAAGCAAAACCATTGGAAGGATGGAACGGATTGCTACGAATCTAGCAATCTATCGATAGGTAGTGTTAGAACAGACTGGTAAATTTAGATAAGTTCACCGTGAAACTGATTACAGGATTTCTTAAGGGGCATTTTGAGATTAGATTGCTGACAAGGATCTCAAGCCGATCCTGGTTAAACTATTGCAGGCTATATTGCGACGAGGAGCAATTGGAGACTACTGACCATCTCCTCCGCCACTGCTCATCCGATCCCTTAATTTGATGAGTTTGAGGATCTTGGATAGAGGTTTCTTTTAGATTATCTGTAGAGAGTCGACATTCGGGCTCTTCTAAAATTTATAGTGGGATTGAGAGGTGTCCGAATATCTTGTAGGTACTGTGTTGGCTTATGAGTCCTGAGGCCACGGTTCAATAAAAAAAATTTCCTAGGCGACTTCCCTCATCAGATTTCTGGCAAAATCTCTAAGAGTAAAATAAAATTGCCATGAAAAAGTTTCTCAAAAACTGTCGTACGTCCCGTCACTCATGTAATAAATTAACACACACAACAAGAGTGGTGTGGAGAAGCTGGTTAGTAATCCTGACTAAAGAGTTGCATTGACCAATTATATATGTTTATGTATTTAGTTTATCTGATTACTTGTGCGTTGTGACTGCGCTTTTCTTCACTTTTTTCTCGGACTTCCATGTGTCCCTTCTTATTTCTTACTATCTATTAGGACGGACTACCTTACATGGGAGGATGTAAAAATAGCAGCAGTCAAACGAATAAGATGGAAATGCTTTTTGGAACTGATTGATAGCCTCCCAAGAGGGATAATGGGAAAGTTTGAATTAGAGCGAATACAGTGGCTCAGTTGACCTGTGCGAATTGTATTTATCTCAATGATAAGTTTATGTCCTCAACCTAACCCGAAGAACCATTCATTCTTCACTTTTTTATTGTAAATCAAATCAAATCAAAAAATAATCAAAGGGCACTTATAGGAATGGAATATTATAAACATGTTCCTAGGAGCAGAAGACAACTCTTTTTTATTTGACTAGTTGGTCCACAGTAGCAGGTTCCAGCTTCATAGTACTACTGCTGCTGTTGTCTATCTAAACCAATACATTGCCGCTTAGAATACATACCTTTCCCAACCTGCCTAAAATGGGCTTGATACACTCTCTTTATTTTTTTATTTTAATTTTTTTGTTTGCTATTCCATTACTTCACTGTATGGCTGTCTGACAGTGTGTGTGTAAAATGTGTTCACATTTTGTCTCGTTCGTTGTTATTTAAGCTGAATGAGTGTTAAAACCATGAATATCGGTTCAATGTCAATTCCGATTCGTCATGGATTTTGCAGCTGTAAGACTGATTTTATTCTGTGTGTTTTTTTTTTGCACTTTTTGTGGTCGCCTAAAAATCTTTGGATGTTTTTTTTTTATTTTTTTTTTTGTTTAAAAGTTCGTCGAATTTATTTATATTTTTATTTTTAACAAATAAACATTCGGACAAAAAGCTGTTTACAAATCTTTATAAAGAATTACGGAGAAGGACCACCCATAACTGTAATGGTCATAAGCGGCGATCGGTCGTTCCACCAACATTCACATGTAGCACAGGAACGAATTAACTTTTATGTTTACGATCGACAGACTATTTGCAGCAGCAGCAGCGGCAGGCTGGCAAAGAGCAACAAAAAAAAGTGTTTTTTATGTAAACAAATTAAATATCGAATGTGTGATGCATAAAAAAGGATTTCAATTTTGACTTTTTTCTTCTCCTCTTCTGCTTCTTCTTTTTATTTAAAATATTAAAATTTCCATAAATTAAACAATTGCTAGAGAAACATTCAAAAAATGCAGGTGGTGGGTCTGATGTTTATTTTTTTTTATTATTATTGGCAGATTATTTAGTTGCCGGTGCTGTTTTTCCTTAATTTTGTTTGTCAATCCATTTGGCCGTAAATTATTCTTATTGTTGGCGAGTGTAAATGAAGCATAAGAGGATTATTTGCACTATTTTGTGTAGCCTTGGAGATGACTTTTGATGTCGAGGCAGCAACATAACACTGCATTTCAGTGTTTATATCAACAGGTTTCGAAGCTAAAATACAACTGCTGTAGCAAGCTTAAATTCAAGGCTATTTTTATGACTCACATGGAAAGAGAGAGAGAGAGGCAGTATCGTAAAAAGTTTTTCATATAAAAATCGTAGACCATCACCTACACAGGAATTATAAAGAAATGACTACGATTTTATAGCAACAAACTTTAAATGTAGTCAGTCAGATATGAAGATAATCTCTTTTTATGTTGTACACTTTGTTTTGTTCTGTGACACAAAGACTATGAAATTAGTCTCATAAAGAAATTCGTGTACACTCGCCATGATATGTCGTATTAAAGGCTGTCTTATCATTTTTGTTAACCAGCTAACAACAATTTTCTTGGGTATTTGATTTTAAAACCAATATATACAGTGAGCTTCAAAAGAAACTATACACTAAGGATAAAATTCTAACAATTACCAAACTCAACTTTTTTTTTACCACTTAAGGAATGTGCCGGAAAAAATTTCAGAATATTTAGAAATTTGGCGTATTTTTTTGGGTATGGAATATAAGTTATACAGTGAGCATCAAAAGAAAATATACACTAAAAATAAAATTCCAACAATCATCAAACTCAATTTTTAACAGTTAAGGAGAGTCCGCGAAAAAATTGTACAATATTTCGTAATTTTTTTTTTTTTTTGTTTTAATTTTAAACTTGCTAGGAAACAATTTCAAAATAAAAATAACGGTCATTTATTAATGTATATTTTTTTAATGTACAGTTTCTTTTGACGCTCACTGTATTTAGATTGAAAATGAGCTTGGGAAACTCGGCGTTTTGAATATGTTGTTCAAGTTGCCATTTTCAAGTTATTTGCCTGCATTCTCCATGAAAGCTTAAACCTTACTGCCAAGTGTGGTACTCAATACAAGCTTTACACTCCAAAAAAATTGCAATTATTGTTTATAGCACTAGATTTACGGCACCAGTCAAAATGAGGTATAAACATTTCTTGGTAAATCTAGTAATAGTAAAGCGTTGTCTTCTTCTACTGGCTAAAGCAAGCTTTTGAACGAATGCAACTTTTAGAATACCAAACTCAAATATTTTCATATTCACAATCCAGTACCGCAGTACAGTCCTTTATCAGGGCACCTCGAGCAAATATAATCGAAAAGCTCCAATATTATAGGTTGTAATAGTTTAGAGACACTAAAGTCGCCGTAGTCTAGTAGATAGTGTGTTGGCTTATTAGACGTCAAGCCGTGGTTCAAGTCCCAGCTCAGACATCTCAAGCATAACGAAATGGAAAAAATATTTCTTCGGCGACTTCCCCTCAGCAGATTTCTAATAAAAACTCTGGAAGTAAATACATAAAATTGCCATGAGAAGTTCCTTGAAAATCTATCATTCGACATTGACTTTAAACTGTAGGTCGTGCCACTCATTGATAAAATTAACACACACAATATAGGTGGAGGGAGAAACTAGGTTGTAGTCCTGACTAAAGGATAATGCCAAATTAGTTAGTAAGTTAAGCAAGGAGTGATAGTAAGCTACTTCTGGCGTCATTATCTCAATAACTACATCAGGTTGGCACAGATTTCCACTACTAGCTTTGCCATCAATTATTTAAATACTATGCAAGACATGAGTCTTATGGTATTTAGGTTAGGTTAGGTTAGCGGGTAGCTTGCCATTCATAGGCAAGTTCACTCGGTGGCCCATATGACTGATTGTGTCAACCCAGTGTGTGGTAAGCTCCCTTATCCCTACTCCCGGTAGTGATGGGTTTGATCGACCCTGAGGTCTGGATGAAACCAGCCAGTTCCTTAAGTTAAACGTTTGCCACCATGCCCAGATCATTAAACGTTCTGTCACCTAAAACCCGCTAACGTCTATTTTAAATTGCACTGCACTCGAAATTGTGCCGATTCCGTTTCCTACACATCATGGCTGCCTCTGCAGTAATCCTAATGGGGAAGACTGTTGCGAGACCAATAGCGCAGTGTACCATTAGAATTCCTGTTAGATTTATGTAAGTTAAGGTATTTAAAAGAGCCTTAACATAACCCCAGAGAGGCATTGCTGTACCCCAGTGCTAACTTGTTTGTTCTGCTATGTTAGCTTTTTCCCATACAGTTACCACACGTATTTCTCTTTATCAGTTCAGGGTATGCATATTCATTGGGATCAAATGGTGCTTAAGATTACTGACACTTGTCTATCGTATTCTATTTGTTACGATTAAATTGAATTGAATAGAATTCATTTGAATTGATTTGGCCTGAATAGTTCAAAAGTGTGTTAATGTTTCTTAAAAGTTATTTAGCCAACAAATAAGGCCAACTAAGAAATTCCATACCAATGAACACCATTAGATGCCTTCAACAACTTTGTATTTCCCTTTAAACGTTTTCTAATAAATTTTTTTTTAATCTCTTAGTTTACGAGCAATTTACGAGCTCTGTATCGCTAATTTCTTTATACGCTTTTTTTTAATCTTAAATTATTAATATTTTTATGATTTATTTACCGACTCTCTATAGCAAATGCTGCAATAAAAATCCTATAAAATAATGCAAATAAAATAATATTACAACAATACCGTACAATACAGTATTTATTATTAATTAAACATTTTATTTGCTTCGCTATGCACATAAAGAAATTGACTTGTCCACAGCAGCCACTACACATACTGCAGGCGTTAAAATCTGGTACAAACGTTCGCTAAGATATGATCTCGTTGACTGCAGTTTTTTTAATAATTTTATTATTATTTTGTTTTTTATTTTTTTACTATTTCTCTAGTTAACGGGTATTTATTTGCTAACAATTACAACAATTACAGTCGTATTTAATAAGATCACAGGCATGTTGTTAACAAATTGGATTTAATGCTAGAAATTCAAGATAATCATCGCCATTTAAATGTAAAATATTAATAAAAAAATTATAAAAAATATACAGAATCTATTTAAATTTATAATTTATTACCTGAGTTAAGTGCATATTTAAATTAATTCCAATTGAAATTGTTTAAATATTATTCGGCTTATTAAACACCCACACGATTATTATCGAAACAAGTTGTGAAAACAATTTGAAAAAGCAATTAAAATTCGAAAATTTAAAAAAAAATTAAGAAAAAACTTAAAAAAATAAAAATAATTGAAAAAAATAATAAAAATTAAAAAAAAAAATAAAAATAAAAATTTAAAAAAAAATTAAAAAAATAAAATAAATTAAAAAAAAATTTCAAAAATAAAAAGAATAAAAAAATTAATAAAAAGTAATAAAAATTAACAAAATCTAAAAAATATAAAAAAAAATTAAAAGAAAATCCATTAAAATTTTAAAATTAAAAAATAAAAAAAATTTAAAAAATTAAATGAAAAATCTATGTACACCTATCCCCCGATTTACACGGTATTTTTTTTACGCTTTTTCGGTTTTACACGATTTTGCGTTCACCGCAAAAGTCATGCGCGAAGGACATGAATTTGGGCAAAAATTGGGAAATCATTTTCTACAACATGACCCGAATATTGAACGAGCTCTCCAATTCCAACGAGATATTAATTAATGCTTAGCTCAATATGAGGAGGTCTATAAGGATTTAAACAAAAACCAAAGGCAAATGTTAATTACGGATTTCATTACGAAGTCTCGTCAAGTATTATCGAGTGATGAAAGTGACATCATACCAATCAGGAACAAAAGATTATACATATCCTATGACAGTGATAACATGATAAATTTTTTTCAAATATTTATGTTTCTGGTTTCTGTATGTAAAATGAATAACATATCTATATACAGGAGTACACTTTTATATATTTGTATTTTAATGAATAGATAGCCACTTTTATGTTTTTCAAAATAAACAACGTGCTATTTACTTTTATTTTACGTTGAAATAAATGACTGAGTTATGCCTATTTTAGTTTGTTTTCGATTTACACGGTTTTACATAGCGAAATCTACGATTTCGGTTTACACGGTTTTCTAAGGAACCTACCCTCAGAGTAAATCGGAGGAAAGGTGTATTGTGAAAATAATTTGAAAAGCAATTAAAACATGAAAACTATAAAAATAAAATAAAAAAATTGATAAAAATTAAAAAAATATTAAATAAATCAAAAAAAAAGAGACTCAAAAAATTTAAAAAAAATTTTTAAATTTAAAAAAAGATTAAAAAAAAAATTAAGAAAAAATTAAAATAAAATAAAATTAAAACAAATTAATAAAAATTAAAAATATGTAGAAAAATATCAAAAAAAAAAAATTAATAAATTAACAAAAACAAAAAAATTTTAAAATCAAAACAAACAATTAAAAAATCGAAAAAATTAAGAAAAAAAAAATAAATGAAAAATCTAAGTACTATTGTGAAAATAATTTGAAAAGCAATTAAAATATGAAAATTAAAAAATAAAATAAAAAACATTAATAAAAATTAAAAAAAAAAATTAGAAAAAGTTAAATGAAACAATGTAAGTATTTATTGGAAGAATAAGAAAAAATACCAAGAAATGAAATTATCAACACAATCAAATAAAATCAAGGAAATATTTTTAAAACGTGATCAAAATCCTTAAAACAGGATCTTAAGAGAACAAACAAGGAAAAATGTTTTTTTTTTTATCAAACAACCACTGAGTCACTCTCAATTAGTGTGGCACTTTAGTTCTCTAAATTACACACTCATTTAATTGCCTACAATGAAACGCATAATTATCGATCGAGCTAATGAGGCTACATATATAGACCCCCAGACAACAATGACTACGACATTGCCCATTAAAGGGAAAAAAAGAAATACAAAAATAAAGTACCTGCTGGCAGGAACACGTCATAGGATCACTATTTGTGTGTGGTTGACCTTAAAATACAGACAAATTACTTGAATTTGTTTTGAAATAAATAAAAAAGAATTCCAGTCCTTTACTCACTTTTGAGTATAAACAATGCCAATGGTAGACGGAGTGAGTGATAAATTTTTAATGATTTTTTTTTTGGTGTTGTGATATGTATTAATAAGGTTTTGATTTTTAGTGTACAAGTGCATTCGAAGACAGGTTCCTTACGGCCACAGGCATTAATTTACAATGAGTACAGACATCTACAATTAAAATAGGAAGTCAACCTGTTGTTTATTATCAAAAACAAAAGTGCATGAATCCATAGTAATATGTTTATAAAGGTACAGTGGTATTATCGTGCATAATAGTGAAGAAATTTAATTTTGTAAAAATACAAACTGCTGCTGCTTATACGTCCTATAGTCAGACCCACATTGGCAGAATCAAATAGAACTGGGGCCTGTTTCACTAAACTACAATTCTACAAGTTTACAAGTTACAATCACAATTCTAATTCTTACAAGTGATAATGAATTGTGTTTCATGAAAATTTTCACAATACTTGTAGCTTTTTGTACTTGTAAACTACAATTCCTACAATTACAATTTCTACAATTACAATCACAATGAAATAAAATATTTTTACAAAGATATTTTGATAAATGAAATATATGTGTGAATATATGTATATTAGAGGACTAATAAAATATATGAAAATTTCAAAAATTATTTTAAATACGTTTGAAATTATGGGTACTCTAATGTATATCGATAATTTGTTTTGATTGTTATCACACCACAAATCAATCAAAACATATATAGTTTGTGTTTCAAAAATTGAAAATTATTATTTTGTAACGGCAAATCAACACAATAAAGTTAGAGTGGTGCGGCAGCTTTTAGCTGCCAAAGACGTTCTGCCAAACAGATAAAAATGGAAGAGTGGGAAAACGTGCGTATGAGGTGTCTTGCACTTGGACTGGTGCCAAGTGGAAAAGGCGCCAAATACGTGCGTGATGTTTTTTGGGCAAACATCAAAAGGACGACACTGGTAAGTTGGCTTTATAAAGTAATAACATTATATTATAATACTTTTTTAATTAAGGCCAGGCCAAGAGAGACAACTCCCGAAAGACAGGGGCGGCTGGTGGACCATATGATTAGTGGTGTTGCCGCTTTCGATAATTTGTGATATAGTTTGTTTTATTATATTCACATATTTAAAAAATAAATAAATAAAAACAAGGAGAATAAATAAACAAATGGTAATTAATATTTAAATTGTTTGATTTTGTGTTTATTTGCATAATTTTTATTAAAAAAAAGTTAAAAATCAAATTTTATTTCAATTTATCATTCACTTGTAACTTGTAAATTTTTTTTGAGAGTCTTCGTCGTCCCTAAGCTTTTTTTCTACAATTCTACAAGTGTACAAGTGAAAATTTATTTTAGTGAAACATAACGACTTGTAGAAATATGACTTGTAGACTTGTAAATTGTAAAAATCACTTGTAGGCACAAACTTGTAATTGTATTTTGATGAAACACAATTATTTACAATTTCACAATTTTACAGGCAAAAACACTTGTAATTGTGAACTTGTAGCTTAGTGGAATAGGGCCCTGATGATGAACAATATGCTTACTGATTACGCCTTCATTGTTATTTTTGTAAACAGTTCTCCATGTCAGCTGTATGGACAGCAGGCTCTATCAAAAGAGATAAGATTTGGGCACAATAGGTGTAGATACTTTATTACATAGACTCGCAGACATTACACCGTAACAAAATGAATTCAGTTACGGTAGTGATAAACTCGGTATAGGATAAGATTTGGGAGTCAAAGCACTTAAGTTCCATGAAAATAAGGTTCTAAAGGACTTACTTACTTACTTAGCTCATCTAGCAAAATTATATCTAGTATGAGAAGCACACATTCAATAGGAGTATTTCACACGTTCACAGCTCATATACACACATAATTGATCATTACAACCCTTCAATCAGAATTACGACTTAGCTTCTTATACGACTTAGGTTGTGTGTGTAAGTTTTGATGCGGGACCTACAGTTTATTGTCGATTCTGTATGACTGATTTTTCTACAAAAAAACTCTTCATCGCAATTTTATTTACTCTCAGAGTTTTTGTCATAAATCTGCTGAGAGGAAGTCGCCGAAAAAGTATTTTTTCATATTTCGCTGAGTTGGAGATGTCTGACCGGGGATTAGAAACATGCCTCATGTCTAACAAGTCAGCGCACTACTAGACTATAGCGACTTCTAGGCTTATCTAGTAACATTATATCTGGAATCAGAAGCACACATTCACGGATGGTTTTTGTATTTGAGTAACCTAAATTCTTGCAGGAAATTTTGAATTTTAGCAAAATGCCGAAAAAGTCTGGTAAACGTTTTAACTGTGATTAGGTACGCCTTTAGGGGGTTTCCTGGAAGTCACACTCAGTAAGTGATGCTTGCCTAGGCAATATATTATTTTGAATATGGAAAATGGATTACACAGTGAGCGTCAAAAGAAGCTATACACTAAGGAAAGAATTCTAACGATCACCAAGTTATACACTTAAGGAGAGTGCGCGAAAAAATTTGACAGTACATATTAAATTTTTTTTCGATTTTAAAAACTGGCATTGAAACAATTTTAAAATAAAAATAATGGTAATTTGTTCATGAGTACGTTGTTTAGATTCTTATGAGAAAAAAAGGTGCTTATAATAGTGCATATAAGGAAATATGTACAACAAAAAATGTCAACTGACGGACCTATGAAAACTATTGCACGTTCCTCCAGTCATTATAATACGAACAGCCAATTCTAGGAAAAAGTTGTTCACAGAAATAAACCATTTTCGAAATCAAGATCTCAGAACATTGTTCTCGTAGCGGCTATAAGTCAGAAAACCACATGTTACATTCTAATTACAATCTAATTTAATTTTTCATGTTTTATTCTTATTCCCATAATATCCTGGCTCCTGGCAGTTAAATACATAACCCGCTCACAAACCATTGACCTAAGAACGTCAATGCTATTCTTATTGACTCTTTATCAAATCCACGAACTGATTTGTTCTAATCCTGGACAGAAATATAAAATTTTTCTCGGAACAGTTTTAGCGCACAGACCTTCGGAAACCACAGTGCACGAACGAGTAAAAAAGTACGATTTATACAACAGAAATCCATATGATGACTCATAAGCCTGACAATCGACATGAATGTTTTAAAAGAAGCAAGAATCCATTGGACAACATTTTATTCCCACAAAAATTGTGATTCGAAACAAAATCAGACAATAAAAATCACTACAAAAAAAGGAAACAAAGAAATAAAAAAAAGATAACAAGAATAAGAAATGCAGGTGTCAACCATCGTCAAGAAACTGTAGAAATGTTTATGATATGAAAACAACAATTCCAAATACAACAAATGAAATGAAATCCATGACGCACAATATTTATTGTAATGAACCTCCTCTCTCTAGATTACATACTACTTTTCTGGAAAGATTAAAAAAAAGAAAAAAAAAACGTTGAAAACAAAAGAAGAAATTTTGGAAAATATTTCACACCCATTACCATACAAATGTTTACAGTGGAATACTTTTCTTTGGAGGTAATGAGTTGAGAATATTGAATTGAAATTCTTTTTTTATTTTCATTTTAAATATGAATAAAGACCAGGTTTAACTGACTATGAATACCAAAAGTGGGAAACGATAACTTTTTTTTGGTAAGAAAAAAAAAACGCCGCCTCAGGCAAAAGCAACACATCATACTCGCACTCGTACATTCATCATGTTCGAAGCAAATTAATCAAGAAATGTTTTCAATTCTTACTCAGATCTTTTGTGAAATGCTTCATTATGAAAAATAAAAAGAAAGAAAGAAACGTGTGTTACTGTCTGTCTGTCTGTCTGCCTGTCATATTCATCAAGGCTTTAACAAGATAAATGATTTCTTATTTTTGAACTTTAATGAACAAAACAAAAAAAAAGAAGAAAAAAGCAACCAGAAACTGTTAATTGTTGATCGGTTGTTGGTTTGATTTGAAAATGTTCTTAAGTACGAGGGTCAATTTGAAAATTAAACTGTGTTTATGAATCAAAGTTTTGTTTAAATAATACATTGCTACATAAGTCTTTAAGTCGTCATAGTCTAGTTGGTAGTGTGTTGGCTTATTAGACGCGAGCATGTGGTTCAAAACCAGGCTCAATCATTACAAACAAATATCAAAAATATTTCTTCGACGACTTTCTCTCAGCATTCTACCACGAAAAATTTCTCCCAAAAGTCTGTCGTTGTCAGATGCTAGGTCGTAATCCTAACTAAAGGGTTGTAGTTACCTAGGTAGTAGTAGTAGTAGGTAGTAGTGGTAGTAGTAGGTAGTAGTAGTTAGTAGTAGTAGTAGTAATAGTAGTAGTAGTAGGTAGTAGTAGTGGTAGTAGTAGGTAGTCAGTAGCAGTAGTACTAGGTAGTAGTAGTAGTAGTAGTAGTAATATTAGTAGTAGTAGTGGTAGTAGTAGTAGTAGTAGTAGTAGTAGTAGGTAATAGTAGTAATAGTAGTAGTAGGAAGCAACGTTTCTCATTGACCCAGGGCCGAATCTTAGCCTGTATCCAGCCAATTTTTATTCTTCCTATTTTCAGCAAACCGACCGCACTCTCAGCAGCCAAAGTTACAAAAGCCCGTACTTGCTCCCTACTGTTAGGGGTCGTCATTCCTCACCAGAGTTATCGAGTATTTTCCTTACTGCGTTCTCCACTTCCTCTTTTTCCGTTACTGAGTCCAGATCACGAATCTCCAGTGTTTTCATGGGCTTCAGTTCAGTAACCGAAGCCGCTTGTTACACAGTTGTCTCCACTTCCTCTACAAACTTAGTTTGAATCCTTTCACCTCTGTTAAACTCCAGTAAGAGTGCGCCTGTACGTGTCTTGCGTATACCTTTCACTTTAGCCGCATCATTCGGCTGCATCTTAGTTCGCAGATTTCTGAGCACGTCTGCGTAACTTTTTCCTTCGGCTGGTTTAATGAGCAGTGCTTCCGGTTTCGATCTGTCGGGGCGCAGTCGCTTCGCTTCCTTCTCCTTGTCGGCTCTAGCGACCGGGTTCTCTACTATCTCAGGCTTCTTACTGCGTTTTCTTTGAACCAGCTGCCACTCATTTGGCTCTTTTTCTCTTATCTTTTTTCCTGTAACCGGAGTGCTCTCAGCAGAACTTGTGGCCATCCTCTTTCCTCTAGTCCGTTGGGTCCTCTTTTCAGTGTCAGCCCTGTGTTCTGTTGCCCTCACTTAGGTTGTTGCTGTTGCAGCTTCTGCTTTTCGCTCTTCCTCTGCCGTTTTCCAGTAATAGTAGTAGTAGTAGCTAGTAGTAGTGGTAGTAGTAGTTGTGGGAGTAATAGTAGTAGTAGTAGTTGTAGTAGTAGTAATAGTAGTAGTAGTAGTTGTAGTAGTAGTAATAGTAGTAGGTAGTAGTAGTGGTAGTAGTAGTTGTAGTAGTAGTAGTAGTTGTAGTAGTAGTAGTAGTAGTGGTAGTAGTAGTTGTAGTAGTAGTTGTAGAAGTAGTAGTAGTTGTAGCAGTAGTAGTAGTTGTAGTAGTAGTTGTAGTAGTAGTAATAGTAGTAGGTAGTAGTAGTTGTAGTAGTAGTAGTAGTAGTAGTAGTTGTAGTAGTAGTTGTAGTAGTAAGTAAGTAAGAAACTTCGGAAAATTACAAAGAAATTATGGGATTAGCTTGAACATGGATCTTAATAATTAATCTTAATAATTTCGTTGTTAAAAAATCTTGCTTTATAGCAGTTTCTGAAAATCAATTTTCCTTGTTTTTATACAAATAAGGGCGACATTTGTTGCAAGAAAAGTACAACAAAAATTTCCAATAAAACAGCAACAATAACACAGCAAGTAGCAGATTTGAATGGTTCCACCAAAATGAGATACATCTTAGCCATTACAAATTTGCTAATTTAAGACCACCTGTTCTTGTCTCAATGCATAAATTGATTGTGTTTCAACTGATTGTATTCAAATCTTAAGTAGTGGGATACGCTTCCTTCTATCAATCATTCGACACTTTTATACCATACGATAACGATAACGCAGAGGCAACAATGTAGAAGAGACTTGAAAAAGTTCGTTGTCATCAGGCACTAAAAATGTAATTAATTTTTAACCCGAAAGTGTAGAGAGTCAGTCATACTCTCTACAATGTTTTAAAAAGTGATCAGAACAGTCATAAATCTCACTTTAAATTAAATACGGCTTCAAAAATGGTGATAAAAGAGCAATTTTAAGAGCAAATTATGGAATCCATGAATACTAAGTTTTAGCAACAAAAATTGGTTGGAAACTCCTCCTCTGATAGCTGGACAGAACAACAAGTTATGATTTAAAGGCGCAAAACAAAAAATTTTGCACACAAAAATTTACACATTAATTACGAGCGTATATTTAATGAATTCGCAACAGTTTTAAGTTATGTCGGTAGTGTGACTCTTTCTATATTCATTCATTATTTTCGTTCACAAGATATTCGGAAAACATAAATATTTCATAATTCATATACTGCGTTTTCATGTTTATACAATGAAATTTAAATTTCGATTTACACTGAACAAAAATGTTGCATTTTATTATTATATGGGGGCCATCCTACCCAACTAACTATCTAACCAGCCACTCATCGGTTATATGCTGATAATTCCTTTGAACTCGATCGTACTCTTGATTGAGCGAAAAGAGAGAGAAAAAGGTGTTAAAATTGATAGGCCATAAAATATAAAAATTAATTAAACTTTTCATGGGTAAAAGTTCTTCTGAAAGTCAATTCTTATGCATGAAAAAAGAAAAATTAAAAAGTACATGAGCAGAAGCAAGTGTACAGCCATATGAGCCAGCCAAAGAAAGAAAAAAGAAATGCTTTGGGGTTAACACTAAATATACACAAGGGGGTGCAAGAAACAATATATTTTTAAGGTCTGACTGATGAAATATATTGACGAGATATGTCGTGTACAATATTTGAAAATTTTTCTTAATAACGGGTGATTTTTTAAACAGTAGTGTTTTGAAAATGGAACGAAAATTTGTAAGACAGAATGAAATATTTTATAAACTGTAGTTCCCGCCACTCATATATAAAATTAGCACACACAACATAAGTGGTGTGAGAAACTAGGTTATAATCCTAACTAAAGGGTTGTAATGACCAATTATAGTTGGTCAATTCACACAAGCCGTTGTATCGTTGTATTGAGTGTATTGTTGGACGAATATACAACAGTGTATGTATGCTCGTTGTTGATAGCTTTCATGTAAAAATCCAATACACTTATACACATTTTTTTCATATGTTTTTAAAAGTTGTGTTGGTTTCCTGATATCAAATTTTTTGAATGCCAAAAATTATGAAGAAGAATAAGAAGAAAAGATTTGGAATACGAAATACAAGATACAGCATAGCATTAAGCGTTCACAAACAATCAAGTGTATTCAATACAACATACACGATACAAAGTCGTATGAATTGTTCAAGTATGTATACTCGTAACATTGTTTCGAAGATACTGGCGGGTATGTACACGATTGCAATTGGTTTATCTCTGGAAGTCTTCACGTGTATAGCCTAAGTGCTCACCAAACTCGTTTCTCAATAGCTGCATTGTACCATAAGACTTATAGCCGATTTTACCCCTTTTGAGATGGCACACCTGCTCCCCACTTTGCAACTTTTTATGACGAAGCGACTCAGCATACTGTGTCATCATTTGCGGAAACGCAGTTAAATCAGAAACAAATAAATGACTGCCGTTTATATGCGGCATCAGCCTTTGTGAAGTGGGTTGAAGTGGTAGCTTTGGTTTGTGGTCCCAAAGCTCACTTGAGCACACATAGCAGTGCGCAGGGGCTGCACTGTGGACTAATAAGTAACTGACGTATGTGCTCGGTGCCAGCCGCTGTAATGCACCAAGTGACTGCCGTATATACACAACATACGTAGCGACTCACATAGCGAAGACTTCATTCTTGAAAATTCAATGGATGTGTCTGTCGGCCTACTCTGCGCAACGAACATAGCCTACTTGAGACAGCGATTGAACTGGGTCTCGAAGTCTATTTTGAGAATTCTCGAATGCATACGGAAAATGGTGCGAAGGTACTCACTAATGACTATCCACCTCTGCTGATTTATTGAAATATTGCTGTCGCAATGTGATTTGGGTTTCAATGTGCTATTGCTACTACAACGGGTTCTGATCTAGCGAAATAAAGGGACTTGTTTCCTCAAATCATATATTCTTACGTGGTACTCATATTTCTTCCAAAATACATTCGTCTATCACGATTGACCAATGGAACGCACTATGCATTACAGGAATAATTGGTTCTCCTTCAGAGGAACGCCCTACCACCAAAAGTTCTTGTTTCTTGTTTCTTAGGACATAGAAAGATTTAAATCTAACATCTATAAACACTACCCCCTCCATCCTCTCTCTCAATCAGCCTAATTTCCTACATCCAACACCATGCACTGCCTGAGTAGTGGCCATCCTCCTTAGTTCACCAATATCTATCTTACATCTTACAAGAGTTAAAAGAATCGTAAATTTCTTTTTAATAAAATAGTGCACCTTTAATGAGCCACCCTATAGGGTTTTACAGATTACTTGTGTTGTATGTGATATTGATGTGATGTTTTAATGTGTTCCCAGGGTGATGATGATGACTTGGCCATAATGGCTTTAAACGAAGATCACAAATAAAGACAAACAAAATTGGTTGATGGGAGTTTTATTTTTGGAGGCCTAGAGCAAGCAGAGACGTAGAAAAGTGGAGGGACAGCAATGTAATATTTATGAGTAAGTTTATGTTGTTAAATCAATTATTTTAACTTGCAAGACACTAGACGTTTACATTTCATTTTAAGGAGGGATTCCCCCCACTATAACTACATCCCTGCCGGTTGAGAATGACTTGGCGTTACATTAACCATTATTACCATACATTTAGACTATACTACAGGGGTAATCGTATGATAAACTCATGCAGTCAAGGCGATTAGTTTGTTTTTATTATTGTTTCCCGGGGTTATTCAACAAGTATCCCAAAACATTGATGCATCATCTTCTCTATTGCTGTCTATCACAGCAACGAGTTAAATAATCTGTAGCTTGTAGCTGAGAGTGAATAACTTTGTATCATTAAAACGTGTTGCACATGATATTTAACCAGACGTCAAACACCTGAGTAAATCAATTGACGCTCAATTCCAAGAATTCTCGCGCATTAATATCTTCTTGTTAAAGAAGGCACAAAAGAAGCAGGCAGGAGAACAACAAGGTACTGTGTGCTTGGTAAAGGAAATCACGCAGACAAACAATATGAGATACGAAAATAATAAAAAAAAAACAGAACAACAACAACACAGAATTGGAAAAGAAAATCGAAATTTATTTCAAAGTAACGCCATTGAAGCTGATTATTAACAACGTTACTAGAACTTGTTGATGATCTTTAAATGAAAAGAGTTTTAATGGTTCAACATGTTATTTGACCGGGCCTAAATGCAGAGAAGGTGGAATTGTTGACCTTTTGTATACACACAAACATACACACCGCCTTTTAGATCTTTTTGAACATTTTCGTTATTGAAAATGATTTTATTTTGAATACAAAGGAGGCATAAATAACTCAAACAAATGAGGATGAAATTACATTCTGGGCTTTAATTTGGATTGGAAACAAAACTTCAAAATAATTTTGTAGTAAATTGTTTATGATCTATTTAAATGGGGTTATAATTACTCAAATGGATAGAAATTCTCAATAATTTTAATGAATGGATAGATAGTACAGTACCTTAGAGAAAGTTGATATGTTCACGGAATTTCATTTGATTTCCGTCACTGCACAATAATCCAAGTTCATGATCATGGTTTTTGAGGCATCTGTTTAGCTTTTCCTGAATTGAAAAAAAAATTCATACTTTAACTCAGTTGTCGTAAGGCAGTAGCAAAACTTTCAGCTAAGAAATCAAATTAAAATAATAGTGGATCTACAAACAATACATACAGTGAGCGTAAAAAGAAACTATACACTAAGAATAAAATTCTAACAATCATCAAACTCGCCTTTTACCACTTAAGGAGAGCGCCCAAAAAAATTCGATTTGTTTTGTCGTTTCAATCTATTATTTTGGTTATGAAAAATGGGTTATACAGTGAGCTTCAAAAGAAACTGTACATTCAGGAAAAAATTTTACCAATCACCAAACTGAACGTTTACCACTTAAGGAGAGTACCCTGAAAAAATTTGACAATATTTCGAAATTTTTTTATTTCAATTTTAAAAACTGGCAATGCAACAAACAATTATTGGGTTGTTCGGAAAGTAATTGTGTTTTATCCCGAAACAAGATTTAATTGTATTTTTTTTTTGGCATTCAGGCTTAAGTGTGAAGCCTTATAATTTTAACACGTCTTGAGAGCTCATATAGCAAGGCTTGTATGTGAAAAATTCCAATTAATTATAGGCAGTAGTTTTTGGTTGGTACTCTTTTCAATATGGGCAGGGATAAACAGCATTTTCAACATATCTTTCTGTTTTACTACAGAAAGGGTAAAAATGCTATTCAAGCCACAAAGAAATTGGCCGGTGTGCATAGAGAAGGTGTGCTGACAGTACGCCAGTGCCAGAACTGGGGCCAAATCACCGCATTCGAAATCGAGTACTTTACTATCGAAATGTAGTTAACGTGGATCACGGTAATCGTTATCGTAACGTATCTACTCGAAGTTGTATTCGATTTGTAACTGGTCATCGAATTAATAATCGGAATAAACGGAATAAATTACGATCGAGTACCATGATCCAAGAAATTGTGGCCATCGAAAATAGTGTTTACTCGATTGTGCATTCGATTGCGAATGCGGTGATTTGGCCCCAGGTTCGCTAAATTTGGATCCATCCGGCAATTTTGATGTCGAAGATGCACCACGTTCGTTAAGGTCGGTTGAAGCTAATAAAGACTCAAAAAACTCAAAAAAACTTGATGCGAACTGGCGAAGAACAAACACGTAGATCGGATTGAGGTTAAATTTATCAAATTCAGTTCAGTTTATGATCACTTGATTGATATTATATGAAAACTGTCTTTCATTTCCACAAAAAAAAAAAACGCAATTACTTTCCGAACAACCCAAGAAAATAAAAATAACGGTAATTTATTAATATATATTTTTTTTAATGTACAGTTCCTTTTGACGGTCACTGTATATACGTAAATTGATCATTACAACCCTTTAGTCAGGATTACGGTCCAATTTCTCACATCACTTATGTTATGTAGGTTAATTATATACATCATTGGGGGGACTGGACCTATAGTTTAAAGTCGATTCCGAATGACAGATTTTTTCAGAAACTTTTTCAATGCAATTTTTTATTTACTCTCAAGGTTTTTGCTAGAAATCTGCTGAGAGAGAGAGTCGCCGAAGAAATATTTTTTCCCCATTTCGTTGGAGATGTCTGACCTCGGGTTTGAACCTTGGTCTCACGTCTAATAAGACAACACAATTAGATAATAATTGCCAAAATTATTTATACAGATGTTTTTTAAAAATCCATATTTTTTGGCTACAGAAATAACGATCGTTTATCGCTGTTATCAATTGAAATGTGATTATTTGTGGTGAAACAAGACTCCTTTCATATTCGTTACATGTCATTACATATCATGAAATGTGTATAAAAAAACTTGGTTGTTATCCACACAAGAAAATAATTTCAAAATGTTTATCTTGAAAAAATATATTCTGAACACTTGTCATACACCAGCACCATTTCACCTTTCATTCATGCATTCATTTCTTTCATTTCTAATCTAAATGTGATCGCACACAATCACTTTCTACAAATACCGATCATCAAAAGACAAATAAAAGACGAAACACTTGTTGCTTAAATATTACTTAAGAGTTTAGAAATGAATTCCCTGTCGTTTCCTTTGAATACTTATTTGAAAATCATTGATAAGATATGTATGTATACTCCGAAACAATGTTTGTAATTTGAGATAAGAATTACAAAGAATGTACGAGTGTAGTCCATACATACATATGTGTGAATGAATTTTAAAGAATTTTCTCTTTGTTTAGCATTACAAACAAGTCTTGGTTAATTATTGATCGTTAAATTATTTTAAATTTTACTTAAAGGTGGTCCCTTTCAAAAAAAAAAAAGAAAAAAAGAAGTGTTTACTCAAGTGTTACTTTTGACAATCATTTCTGGTCGGCCACTTGTTTATCAGTGTGGATTTGTGCATTGAAGCAGTTCTATGATAATGGAATTGTGAGTGAAATATTAATATTTTTGTATTCATGTTTCTTATCGAAAGAAAAGGGATTAAAAGGAAAATCTGAGTAACTAAGTCTAGTCAAGGAAAAAAGTATACATACACCGGTATATGTAGATTGTTTCTCGGCGATTTTTTTCAAATTATAAAAGGTGTTATAGCGTTCTTTAATCATCAATCACAATTAAGAATGTTTCAAGAATATAAAAACATATCTCCTAGAAATTATTAGAAAAAAAAGAAAACGAAAAAAGTTCCGTATGCCGTTGTATGTAGACTTTTTTCAGTGACCGTATACATGTATCTACAGAGGAACACATGGCAGTCGTACTCTTATCGTGCTTATAGTCCTTAAGCAGCAAATTTGAAAATATTTATGCAGATATATTGGATGAGGCTATACTTGTAGTCGCCGTAGTCGTAGTAGGTAGTGTGTTGGCTTATTAGACGTGAGGCTTCGGTTCAAGCCCCCGGTCAGGCATCTCCACCATAACGAAATCTGAACAAAATATTTCTTAGACGACTTCCTCTTTCTCCAGTTTGTTACATCACGGTTAGGAAGATCATATTCGACAAGTTCCTTCATATGGAAATTTTTCTAATTAACACTCCATTAAAGCCGAGTTGAAATCTTCCAGTCTTTACATTTAAATTCATCGATTTAAATCTATATTGGCACAGCGTTCATACAGTCCATAATTCCTTCGATGCCTGTACTTGTACAACTACAATATCTACCTCTGATAGCGCAAGTTCCTATGATTCCGTTCTACATAATGTGTGACTTTCGCCTTCTTGAAAGAAGCCCAGCTATCGATATGTAGGCCGGTGTTGTCCTGTTGGAATCTCATATAAGTTAAATATCTCTAGAGGGGCATTGTTTCTGAGAGACGGACTAATTGTTGAGACTATTCATCCGAATTTTATGTTTAATAGTAGGATTTCATCTCAAACTCAAACTTATTTCAACAAAAACAACAAGGTTTACTGATTATCAAAGCAGGGCAACAAAATTAGTGGTACCATGATATTTATAATTAACACCAAAATTTACGGCTTATAAGAAGTTAGCTTCTTAGATTCAAATTTCTTTCATTACTTATTAGAAATTCGAGAGCGAGAACATGTTATCACCAGTCATGTTATGATTCGTTGGGCTTGACGTACGTTACGTTAACGACAGTTAGCAGAGGTTGCAAACTATCCAAACAAAAAGGAATTATAATAGCTTACAGCCACATTGAGCAGTTTATAAAATGAGAATGTCAAAGGGAACCATTGAGGAAAAGTAGACCTAAATATTAACAGCAAGAACGAATGGTAGTCTCTCAATCAAGTCTCTTTTGACGAAACTGAATATTCATTGAAGCGCCTACATCACAAAGAGTTTAGAAATAGATTGACAGGAAATAGATACCGTGGCCAGAAAGCCAAATGCTAAAGCATGAGCTGGAATTCATCTTGCTCTATTCCCTACCCATTCCCCTTCCTCTTCCATTCATAGTGATACCATCAATATCTGGCATCAGTATTCTGGTTGGGCGCTGATTTTTTTTTACATAAGTCCGTATGCCGTAGTCCTTTCGTATGTACTATATATACGAATAAAATATTTCGCTGTCGATGGAGAAATATCACAAAGTCCGGTGATCACAATGACAGAAAACGCTGCAAAAACTCGCCTTATATACTTTTTAGAGTGTAAATTGATGCTCAACTAGAAAAAAAGATCTTCGATGTTTAATCAAAGACTTAATCATGCTACCCGCCCACATCAGCAGATTCTGTAAATCAGATTATTTACCAAAACCCTGAGCAAGAATTATAGGAGTGTAATCCGTATTTGCAATGCAGAAAATTATTTCATCAGATAGCGCACAAGATCTATTTATAGAAATGAAAACTTTAAGATCACGACGGACTTCCAAAGTCCTAGATTCAAACCATGTTAGTAACAATAAATCTACAACTAACTTCTGTTATGATCTTTATCAGTTCATTTTTAAATTCATTGATCAGTAAAATCGATTTATCGATCGTCTTGGTGGTCACTACACTCAAAACACTGTGTAGTATTAAATGACCAGCCATAAGAGAAGAGAAAAACAAAAAAACGAAAGAATGAATGTCCGTCTTATCCGACCATGCGTCCGCCTTGAATGGTAGACAATTCATGATTCATTCAATTTCATTCAATTTATTTATGAATTTCGTTATAATTTTTGGAAAAATTTTAAAAAAGATTTTTTCTTCTTTCTTTTGAGATTTTGTTTGTTGTGTTCCTTTAAGAAACATTTTATCTTTCTTATTTCTTCTTTAAACTTCTACAACGATTACGTCGTCTTCTTGTTGTCCGGGGGTTTTGTAATCAGAAACGACATATTTTTGTTTCGTCTCTGTTTACTGCTGTTGCTCATAATAAATGTCGTTGATGTCGTTCATATTGTTGTTGTTGTTGTTGTTGCTGACAATAAAGAAATTGTAGATACAACACAGACGAGCATATGAATAAAAATGCACGTGTTCAACAAATGCATTCATGTCCACACAGTGTGTGTAAAATTCAATTCTCTTGACATTCTTGGAATTGAGAGGTCGAACGTTCGGTCGGTCGGTCGGTCTTTGTAAGAAAGAAAATGAAAAAAAATTGTCGTTTCTTTTAATAAATAAATGGTCTTTAAATGATACCGAGTGGACACAAAACAAATATAAGTACTTAAACTATTATGAGACAAGACGAAGAACAACAACAACAATAGCAGAACAATCATAAAATTTTATTCCAAGTTTTCTGTCAAGAAGATTGAATAGAAATTGAAAACGAAGATTTTGAATTTTTTTGAAATAACATAAGAATGTGTAAGAAATACCCTACAATAGGGCAACAATGTTTCAAGATTTAGAAAAGTTCTTGTACTGAGTGGCAGTTATATACCAATTGTGACATATGACGTCATTTGGACAAGATGCAGAGGCTAGAGGTTTTTAGTCTAACTGAAGCAATGAACTCTTGTCCTACACAAATTCTGAAAGGCCGTTTTAATTTACCAGATTTGCATACGGCAGTGAAGGCCAGAGCTCTGGAGACTTTTTTTCGAACGTCCCCGGCCTCACACTAACCCACCCTCACCCGACCGCGGGGGGCTCGTCCCCATTACGTAGGGACACGTACACACTACAGTCCGGACTGCAGCGGGTAAGGGATAATGGAATACAAATCAACAATTAAGTCAACAAATCAACATACAATTCATGAGGGTATTCAGGACTTAACGGCTTACACCCCCCAATTTGAATCTTGGACTGCACTAGTACACTCTATGACTTTGGCAAATGCTTCGCAACGTGACTTGAGTAATAAAAGTGAATCTAGTAAGCAAGAAGTTACATATTCGTTTAAAAGAGGAACCATTTTGTGATATACAGATGGTTCACGAACAAATCTGCGGGCAGAAGCTGGCATTTGTTGTACCAGAGTGAAATATTCAGAACTCGTGGGGAAACTCATGGCTATTTTCCAAGCGAAACTCTATGCCATCATGCCATGTGTGAATTCACAGCAATGAGCAGTCAAATATGCTTCCGAAGGGGGGAAGTTTCCATGTCACTGATGGTGCCTAGACCCTTTCTGTGCATTTGGAAAGATATACTCAACGAAAGGGAAGATAAAGTCAGAGGCTCTTTTCAAATCAAATGAGGCCATACACATTTTTGTTAAGGAAAGGCATAATTGGTCATTACAATCCTTCAATCCGGCTTACAACCTAGCTTCTCACACTACTTATGTTGTGTGTGTCAATTTTATATATGAGTGGCGGGACCTACAGTTTACAGCCGACTCCAAACGACAGATTTTTAAGAAACTTTTCATGACAATTTTCCCAGAATTCAGCTGAGAGGAAGTCGCCGTTGAAATATATTTTTTTTCATTTGTTGGAGATGTTTGACCTGGAGTTCGAACTGAGGCCTTACGTCTAATAAGCGAACACACTACCTACTAGACTATGGCGATTTCTTGTGACGCCTACTCCTTGCAATAGGAATTACCAGGGGTTATTAAGCGGTCTCTTGATGGGCCCTTTAAACTCTAATTATACTCGTTTAGAATGGGGATCGTAAGAAACGTAAAATGTAGATTCTGCGAAGACGAGATGAACACATTATTGAAATTTGTAAGGCACTATCTATCTCAAGTGGAAACATATGGAAGTATATCAAGTGCTTGAGAGGGATAGCATCCTGAAGTTAGTCCGTGCAATAGGCTTGAATGGAACATGGCTATCGCTACTGCCATAAAAATATTTGAAGAGAATACTTTTCTTTATTGTTAGTCATTGGCATACTGTGTTTTACTTAATTTGTAATTTTTACATTTTTCTATTCGATGGTAAGGAGAATGTCATCAAATAATTTGAATGTCATTCAGGGGCTTAAATGTCAAATTAAATTTATTTTCAAAGAAAACAAATCTGTTAGTTTTTTATTTCTTCTTTCGCTTTACTTTGGTTTCTTTCAATTTTTGAACCTTTTTGACCCGAGTTTGGCATAAACACTCCTTTTGTTGCTCAAAACATTGTTGCCTTGTTTCTATTACGGTTGTTGTCTTGGCTTATTTTTTCTCCCTTTTTTTCGAAGCTTTAAACAAATCATTAAATGAACTTTCCAAGTGACCCTTGAACAACAAATTATTTTTACGGATTTTATTATTTGATTATGGAGTTACAAGCCACATAAAACTTTTGAAATCAAAACAGAGAGAGACAAAGAAATTGTCACAAGGGAGACAAACAAAGCCTACTCAGCAAACTATACGATTGAAAGGAGAGAAATAAATTCTTTAGAAAAGGAAAAAAGAGTTGTTAGTGGTGGTGACGGTAATGTTGCTGCTGTTGCTGGTGCTGCTGTTCGATTCATTTCTTAACAACATATTTCAAGCACAGCTGCCAAAACTATAAGTCACGATTTGCTTTTGTTAATTCATCAACGTAACGTAACAAATAATTTGCATTTACAAACAAACATACAACAAAGGGGGCAGGCAGGCAGGCAGGCGTACAGACAAACAGACAGGCTGCCCGTTAAAGCTGTATTAGACGTACGCTAAAGTCAATATGTCTGCATAATTTTCTTTCTTTTTCTTTTATTCACAGTCTCAGACTCCATGAATTGTGGTTCATTCTTCAAGTGTGGTAGTTACTTGGTGTCACTTAGGAACAACAACAGCAACAGCAATAACTACAACAACAGCAGCAGCAATAATGACAACAACAATAACTACAACAGCAGCAAATATAATAAGCCCTAACAAAGTATTGTTAACAAACACACACAAGAGTTGTTTTGACTAAAGCCAACAAACAACGAAGACGGCGCCCAATTTTTATTCCCACTTTTGTAGTGGCGGTTACTACTTCTTTTGTTGTTGTTGCTTTTAGTTAAACCCACGCTTTTTAATCATGTCGACAACAAAAATAGAAATACAAGGGAGAGGTAACAAAGTTTAATTAGCCATAAATTGGTTGGCTGTTTACTTGTTTGTTAAGCCCTGCCAATGAACGTCATGTTCACGGGTTAAAAGTTGAACTTTGCCGTCCGTATTATTGGTGGGGGACTGACAAAGTCATTTTCTCTGGGCATGCCGTTTTTATTAGTTTTTTAAATTTTAAAAATTTTTCTTTTCTTTTTTTAATTCTATAAAATGCTTAATTAGTGACAATGGATAGATGCTCGAAAGCTCTTGTAATAAAATTGAAATAAAAAATCATGAAATGAATTCCGCCCAAACACAACACAGCAGAATAGGACAGAAGAAATGAATGCTTCCATTACAAGAACACTTTAATCTCTTAACGTATGAGTTTATTATCACAAAACAGGCAGAGTCACAAAGGACAACTAACACAGTGGAAGTTTAATTAACACAGTTTGTCGTAACCTGCTGGAGTTCCAACTTCATCACTTCAGGCAACCCACCAACTGCCATTTATTAGTCAACAACAAATCGGCATATTTCGCCGTTAAGGGAAAATGTATGTCCTTTCACCAGCGAGTATTACAGGATATTTAAAGTCCTTTATGGCACATACTTTAACTGGCTTCAGAAAGCTGCAATCATACTTTAGCAATGAATCAGAAGATGGTTTGAGACGACAATGAGTTGCAATATATGTAGATATGAAGTTCGCTTGGAAAGCTGAATAAAATTTTTTCGCAAATTCAATATTTAGCTTCACCACTGGCGTTTGGCCAACCATAAAGCCACGTTGGTGATAGTGTTGGGTCAGAAGTTGTCTAACTATCAAAATGAGTCCACATTATTTATTGGGTTGTTGTCTTAGGTAATTGTTTCGCAACATATCTTGATATCGTTCGCGTTCTGCACCCTGCGCATATTTGTTATCTTATGTGCAGGGTGCAGATGCTATTAGCACATAATAGATTTTCAAGACTATGTTGTAGTCGCCGCATAATTACCCTGAAATTTTCTGCAGCATGTTGGCTTATTAGACGAGAGCCCGTGGTTCAACTCCAGGCTCAAACATAAAAACATATTGCTTTCAACGACGACTTCCTCTCATTGGACTACAGGCAAAAGTTCTGCGAGTAAAATAAAAACAAATTGCCATGAAAAGTTTATCTTTCGGAATCGGCTTTAAATTGTAGGTTCCGCGACTGATCGATAAAAATTAACACGCAATCAACATCGGTAGTCTTGCGCTGACCAACTTCTTCCTTTCCCCTGATTTTGGTGGAACTTGGTTAGTACAGGGACTGCGTTCACCCGTGGCATCACAACGGGCCGCTATGCGTGCTCAAGTGAGCTTTGTGATATCAGAGCTACCACTCCGACCTAAACCTAAACATCGGTAGTGGTAGACTCTAGGTTGTAATCTTGACTAATAGGTTGTAATGACCAATTAAGTAAGAAATATTGGTCATTTCTATGTGCTTATGTGCGAAGAGGCAGATCTGCAAGACTACATAGTAGTCCCCATGTAATTATTCTGTTGCTTTCAGCAACATGTTAGCTGTTATTGTACGAGAGCCAGGGGTTTAGCCCCTGGCTGAGACATTAAAAAAATATTTCTTTGAAGGACTTTCCCTTAGCAGACTTCTGGCAAAAACTTTGAGTAAAATAGTTGCCATGAAAATTTTCCCAGAAATCTGTCGTTCGTAATCGACTTTAAACTGTATGTCTCGCCGATCGTGAATAAAAATTAAACCACACAATATGGGTGGCATAAGAAGCTAGGTTGTAGTCCTGGCTAAAAGTTTGATCTTTTTTTTTTAAGAAAAAAGAAAAAAAATATACATACATATGTTATATGCTTATGTGGTAGGGGCAGACACTATCAGCACATGACAGATCTCCAAAACTGTGTAGTAGTCGCCACGTAATTACTTTGCTTACTTTCAGAAGCATAAATTCTTACAATTCAAGTACGAAATTAAAGAGCAATAGAAAGGAATAGATGCTTGACACACACTATTATTTACTGAAATTTAACTACTTAGATGTTGAACGTGCCGAATGCAACATAAGTCGTTGTCATACAAGCATTTTGGTTAGACGGATGCTACGGACGCCTCTGCATTTTAGTGATTTAAAGACTACATAGTGATTCGTACTGACGAAAGCTGTTTTGAAGTCTGTTAAGCGCAGCATTGGTTACTAATACCTACATACATACATTAATTGGTCATTTCAACCCTTCAGTCAGGATTACGCCCTAGCTTCTCACACCACTGATGTTGGTGAGTGGCGAGACCTGCAGTCGATTCCAAACGACAGATTTTTGAGAATCTTTTCATGGCAATTTTATTTTATTCTCCGTGTTTTTGCCAGAAATCTTCTAAGAGGAAGTCGCTGAAGAAATATTTTTTTATGTTTTTCATTTTGATGTCTGACCTAGGGTTTGAATCGAGGCCTCACGTCTCATAAGTCGACACACTGCCTACTAGACCACGGCAACTTCTGTATTAACATGATCGTGTATTGGCGTAGGATCATTGAGCTCTGTAATCAGCCAATTCTTTTAATGAGAGAGTTTTTTCTTTAGCAACAGACAGACACATTTTTAGCATTTCGCTATACCAGAAGCAGGGTCCATTTTACTAACCCTGCAGGCATGTTGTCAATACCAAAGTCCTTATTAAACTTTACGTATGCAATCGCGAATGATAAGCAGAGTTTAGGACAGTGAAATCAAATATTTTTTACTTGCCGTTGACAATATGAGTATGACTCATATGAATCAAATACCCTTTCCCCTACACACTCTGTATGAAACTTCAATTATTCAGCATACAACACGACAAAAAAACGCTTGTAATTTTCATTAAAGCCGATAACAAATGCATCATATTTGCGATAACAATGCAAATCTTCTCAGATGAGATGTCATTTGCTTTGAACTTTGGGGATCAAAACTGTTGTACATAGAAAATTGTATGTTTTTGTTATGAGCTTACATTTAATGGGAACATCTTTCAGCATTTATTTATGCATTATATGCAAGACAATACTTCATGCCACATAATATTGCATGCAACTATAACTGGAACAATACCATACAACAATACCTTTGGAAGAAAAACAAGGAAAACAAAACAAAATTTTTTTTTAATACGCGGCTTATGACACAAACGCCCCAAACATTTTTCTTTCTTTACGGCTCTTGGCCAGAAAAAGGTGATCAGAAGAAGGAGGGCAAAAACACACGTACATACATACGTACATATTGTGTAAAAAGCCTTTAAAAGAATTTAAATTTCTTGGTTTTTTTTGTTGATAAAAACTTTAAACTCATCATTGAGGCTTAAAAGCGAAAAAGCGGAGGAGGTAGAGCAGCAGCATTGGATGACTGTGTGTGAAAGAAACCCAAACCAAAAAAAAAGAGATGAACACCTGCAAGTAACAGAGAAACACGGTTTTATTGTTCCTCAAACTGTCTGTCCGTCCGACAGGCATTCAGCTCATGTTTCTCATAATGAATGAAGCAAACAGAAGAAACGTTTAAAGAAGAAAATCTTCTTAAAAAACCTTTTCAGCGTTTCTTTTCATTGTGTTTTATTGCAAGACGAAGATGATTCAGAAACACGTGAAACAAAGTTCATAAAAGAATCGTTTTTTTCCTGTTACCAATTTGTGTGGCACTATCTAGAAGAATACAGAGCATTTAACAGAGTTATGCGTAGCATGTAAAGCATTTTCTGGCATAATCGCCGCCTCTACAACGATCATGCAAATAATGCTGCGGCAAGGTTTTGTTGTTTTCAGCAAAAACTAAATAAGTTCATGACTTTGAAAACCAACAGAAAAAAGTGAGAAAAAATAATAATAAAAAAACAAAAGAGAAGAAAAATATTTAAAAAAGGTGTGACGACGTGTTTAGAAAACATAACAGAATTTGCAACAAAAAAAAGACCGTAAAACAGCGGTTTTTTAATGAGTAATGCTGTACGAGGAATTTTAAATAAGAAAAGGCAGCAGTTTTATAGGAGGTATACACTCCAGTATGACATCCCTACACTAAGTTTCAGGGGATAAGTTTTGCCTGGCATAACATCACTACTGAAATTGGGAGATAATATCTGGGGAGAAGCGGAATAAAAATGTTCCGTCTTTTTAACATCCTCCTCACTCGACTTGTGTGCATGTTTGTCATCGCTTGCTTCCTTTAGAAGATTCCATTGTTGATGTAGTCAACCTCGTTTCTTGTCAATTTCCTTAAGGCATAGCGAAAGTTTCTTATTCATTCAGTTCTTACTCCCAGCTCAGTACTTTCATCCTAACGTTCAGTGCTACTATTTCAGAATAGAATAGAATTGAGCCGATTTTATCACATTTCAACGGCAAATCTCGCACATGGAAAGTAGATCTGGGAGTTTTTATTTTTTGTTTTTCTGGTGAAGGATTTATAGATTTGACCTCTCTTGGCGTTGAGCCATTACAAAAAGCTTTATAACGGCAAATCGCAGGTCTTGGACTTCTTATTTTTTGTTTTTCTGGTGAAAGATTTAAAAAACCGTCCTCTCTTTGCGTTGAGCCTTTGTAAGACTTTTAAATGGTTGCTTAAAATTGATTTTCTTCTAGGCAACGGAAAATGTGGCCTGAGTCTAGTAGGTGGTGCGTTGGCTTATTAAACGCGAGTCCGTGATTCAAATTCCAGCTCCGATGTCTCCACTCAAATAGGATATGAAAAGAAATTTCTTTCGTCGAGGACGACTTTAAACTGTAGGTCGGTCCACTCATTGATAAAATTAATACACCCAGCATGGGTGGTGTTGTGAGAAGCTAGGCCGTAATCCTGACTGAAGGGTTTAATGGCCAATTATGTATATGTATGTGTGAAATTTCCTGCAATATCCTGGAAAAAGCTCTAAAAATTTTGCTCAAGAATCCATTATTCGGAGACGACTTTAAATTGTAGGTCTCGCCACTCATGGATAAAATTAACACACACCACACGGATCATGTGAGAAGCTAGGTTGTAATCCTAACTACCTTAAAGGGTTATAATGGCTAATTAAGTAAGTAAGTAATCGAAACCCTGCCTTCATGATGGTTAGCATCATTGCTTTAACAACATTTTCAAAAATTGGTCCTTACAACCCTTCAGTCTGGATTACAATCTAGCTTCTCACACCACGTATGTTGTGTGCGTTGATTTTATACATGAGTAACAGGTCCTACGGTTTAAAGTCGACTCTCAGAGTTTTTGCCAGAAGACTGCCGCAGGAACTATATTTTCATATTTCGTTTTGTTAAAGATGTCTGAACTTTGGATTGAACCGTGGCCTCACGTCTAATAAGGCAACACGCTATCTACTAGACTACGGCGCCCTCAAGACTTCCAAATGATTGCTTGAAATCGATCTAGGCAGTGGAAAAAGTGGTATTAATCTAGTAAGTAGTAGGTTGACTTATGAGTCCGTGGCGAAAAGAACAAAATATGAAAAAAAATTCTTTCGCTGATTTATTCTCAGCAGTATTTTGGAAAAAACTCTGAAAATTTTCTCAAAAATCTGTCGTTCAGAGAAAATTTTAAATGTAGGTTTCGCCACTCATGGATAAAATTAGCACACACAACATGGTTGGCGTGAAAATCTGCGAGTAAATAAACCTGCCATGAACAAGTTTCTCAGAAATCTGTCGTTCGGAATCGACGTTAAACTGTTGGTTCCGCCGCCCACATATAAAAATTAACGCACATAACATGAGTGGTTTGAGAAGCTAGGCCGTAATCTCGACTGAAGGGTTGTAATGGCCAATTATGTATGTATGTATGTATGTTTCTTTTAAAGCCTAGGACAAATATATACAGAAATCTGCTGAGAGGAAGTAACGGCAGAAATATTCTTTCAAATTTCCAACACACTGTCTACTAGACTACTGCGACTACAACCTTATAATCTTGAGCTGATTACCTATTCTTTTCGCTTGAGTTGATGATCATGTTTGACGAACGCCCAATCAAAACTGGGCCAAATAATCGTAATATTTTTAAAAAACCTTCTTAATTACACACTCTTGCCTTTGTAACACCACATAGAGTGATGCTATCACACGAGAAGCAATGGCTTTCTATTCATTACACTTTATCTTATGCCAGAAACTGTGCATAATAAATTATTTTTTAAAAACTGGCATTTAAAAAAGTGATAAAAACACCTTCAGCTCATCACAAAAATTCAATAAAACTGAATGAATATTAAAAACCAAAAAACCAAGAAGAAAAAAAAATAAGAAACTTGACTTCCAACAAAAAAAAGTCAGAATTTAAAGGCAACTGAACATCATAAAAATTCCTTTTGCATGCTGACCCTTAATAAACCATTAACGTGGCTTACTGAGCTTAAACTTTAACTTCAAAGTTGTGGCTTTAAAAAGAAGTGTAAAATTGGGTTTTAAATTAAAATTAAAATTGAAAAAAAAAACGATTTTTCGTTCGAAAGGCAACAAACAGTCAGAATAGGATCGTAAAAGTTCAAAGCAGCAGCTATGGATCGCAGTCATAAAGAATCAAACGTAAAACAACAGCAACAACAACAACAAAGACAGTAACAGTGAATCAACAGGCAACAGTGAAAGAGGTCGTGTCCATAATTGCATTTCATTTCGTGTTTCATTTTCATTCTTCATCTAAAATACCTGTTCGATGATTCGGTGGTTCGATGTTGCAAGCGGAGTTACAAGTTTTCCAGACCCGTGATGTTATTTCGTATTGTAAAAAACCACAAAAAAACAAAGAAAATCCAGGAGATAAAAGTCAAATATTTAACACGTGCATTTGTGTATGCTTGACTTCCCTGTAGCCCCGCCGTTTGTTCATTTGACTGTGGTGGCATGAAACATACATATTGAGCTGCTGGAATCACACTGCCGGACTAAAAATTAATAGCCTGGGTTTTGTGAATTGACTCGCAGCAGACCTTTCAGTCTAAAAGCAGTAAGACGTCGAAGGTGAAATTGTAAAATTATTATGGTTGTATGGAGTGTCAGGAAAGGTTATTATGGAGAAGGTTTCTACTTTATTTTGTTAGCCGAAGAAATAATTCAAGGCCAGGTTATCATTACTTTGTTGAATTCAAAGATGAAAAAAGAACATAAAAGAACAATAAGCTGAAACATTTTCTGTTTAAAATGAAAAGCTTTTTAAATAAAGACTAATATGACGTCATAAAATAAAATTAAAAAGAATTTATCGACAAGTAAAATTTGATCAAACAACTCAACGTTCGGAATTGATTAACAGAAAAGGTTTCGTATTACATTATGACAACAGCAGACCGCTTGCATCTGAGATGGTACGGCAGAAACAGAGCTTGGCGGAATAACTTTGATGCTTTCACCACACAGGCGGTAGCTTTCACCCTCTAATTATAAATTATTTCAATCTCTGGAGCTTCAGGCAACTGTCCCCAATTCTCAACGAAAACTCATCTTCAGTGATGCGTTTAATTTCTGGAGGAAAGCCTACGTAACAAACAAAACAAATCGAGTTTAAGACGGTACTAGTAAACATGATACACAAGAGCGTTCAATACATTCCAAAGAAGTCTCTGTTTGATGTTGATTGTGGTCTGATGGCGCCATCAAACCATACATAATGCATAATTGCTCATTACAACCCTTCAGTCAGGATTATGACCTAGCTTCTCACACAACTTATGTTCTGTGCTTTAATATCATACATGTGTGGCGGAACCTACAGTTTGAAGTGGTCTCCGAACGAAAGATTTTTAAGAAACTTTTCATGGCAAATTTAGAGCTTTTGTCAGAAATCTGCTGAGAAGAAGCCGCCGAAGAAATATTTTTTTTTCATATTTCGTTTTGATGTCTGACCTGGGGTTTGAACCATGACCTTACGTCTAATAAGCCAATAAACAAACTATCGACTATGTACTTCTGAACAGCGAAGAAAATTGGAATAGCACAGCCAATTACACCGAAGCCTTGCTGATATCTAAGAAACTTGACTTGGATGAGAGAATTATAATGGATGTTTAAACACCTTCTCAGATTTTGTTACGCAATCCGGACTCGGATATGGATTTAAAGGGGCCAATTGGCCAGAGGGACTCCACTTCGAAGTAATACTACAGTAGTTCCGGAGTGGGCTCGGAGTCCAGAAGAGGAGTGATAGATTTCGTGGGTGAGGGCCCCACACACGGGAGATAGTGACGACTTCCCCTATGTTGCGGTTAGGTACATTTACTCCTCCTCAGCGGAAAAAAAATCCCAAACAAGTCACTGTTTGATGTGGATTTTGAGTTGACAGCGCCATCGATTTATATTTATTTGAAAAAGACGTTGGCCAGCCCATCACTGTCAACTGTGAGCACTATAGATGGATGAATACCAACTTCTTTTCGTCTAAGTTGAATAATCTAGACACCAACGACAAGGGGTTTCAACAGAACAGCGCTAAATACCACATAGCTCATGCCATATTTTATAATCTGCACAAGAGATTTATAGGGCATTATTATCTCAAGTGGAGATAATATGAACTGGCCACCGAGATCGTGCGATTTGACCGCTATAGACCTAATCTTCCGTGGTTTTCTTAAGTCTCAGTTGTACGAAAAAAAGCCTCATTGCCAGTATAACTCATTCCCTCAATTAAATTCAGCCTGGTTTATGTAGTAGACTCATGGGCAATTGGATATTTCAAATAGGCATCTCAAAGAAAAGCCGTGAGGGATGTAGCCGTGAACGGTTATATTCCACAAATAATGGCATCAAAAGGTCTTTCAAGCGAATAAAACATTTCGATGATATCGCACATATACACTTTGTTTTTTCAAATGTAAAGGTAGGAAGCGTTTGAAGACTCTGTAGTCTAGTAGCTAGGGCATTGGCTTATTAAAAGCGAGTCCTGAGTTCAAACCATAACACAGGCGTCTCTTGCAAAAACTCAGCGAACAAATAAAATTGTCATAAAAAGTTTCTCTTTCTGGTCCCAACAGGCAATTAAGTAGCAGAGACCTCTCTCGTACGTACTTCTATATGCCGCAGAGGCATGGACACTATTAAGCTGTGATGCAGCAGGCTTGAGCGTATTCGAGAAAAAAGATCTTCGGTCCAGTGTGATTTTACGATGATTTCCGCATGCGATCCAACAGTGAGCTGTATGAGCTTCTCAACGAAATGGACTTTGTGCAGCGTATTAATATCCAGCGGCTGCCCTGGCTCGGCCATGTCGTTCGAATGGAGGGGGAGGCTCTGGCAAGATGGGTATTTGTTGCGGGGATCTGCCGAAGTCGGCGAAGAAAAGGACCTTATTTGCGTTGGAAGGACCAAATCGAGGAAACCCTGCCAGCGATTGGTGTGACCAGAGGCGCCTGGAAGGATGTGTTAAGGCAAGCCTAAATCCTTTAATGGGTTCGAGTGATTTTCAAAGTTAAGGTGCCGTAGTCTAGTAACTAATGCGTTGGCTTATTAGGCGTAAGGCAACTGTGGAGAAATATTTCTTCGGCGTCTTCCTCTCCGCAGATTTCTGGCAAAAACTCTGAGAGCAAATAAAATTGCCATGAAAAGTTTCTCAAACATCTGTTGTTCAGAATCGACTTTAAGCTGTAGATCCTACTACTCATGAATAAAAATCAACGTACACAGCACGGGTGGAGTGTGAAACTAGGTTGTAGTCCTGACTAAAGCATTGAAATGACCAATTAAGTAAGTATGTTAGATACAGAACGCCTAGAAAATTACCCTGTAGCTGTTTTATTACAGATTTCGTTAACAAATTTCATTCAAAACAAACTCTATTGGACCTTAAGTATCCCATCCCCACTATTGAGAGTTCAAATTCGCGGTGAACTATTTAAGAAGCCTGGCTTAATGACAATGTAAATTGAAAGAAACAAAAGAACAAAATAAAAATCAAAAAGACAATAAAACTTGTCAAGTAAAGAAAGAAAAAGAGAAGAAAAAGAGAAGAAAATGTATGTCAGTGAACATGATAATTGCGTGTCAGGGAGCTGGCAAATAAATGGGCATTAAAGTGGTTAACATCGCCAACATTAACAATACAGCAACACAGCAACATCGCAACATCTTTTCAGCAGCAAAATCACTGAATTAAGGCAATTTAGTTGGCCAAATACATGAAGAAAAGCGTAATTCAAGAACTACTGGGATCATCAAAAAACAACTGAATGCAATACAAAGTGGCAGCTGCAATTTTGCAAACACAAAAGGAGCAACAAATTGACAGCCTACCCAACTCTGTTAAGGCAGCCCAAAAACAAATGTTCCCAAAAACTAAGGCAAGCCATGCTGTAATGAGTACCGAAGATAAATGCCATGTTAACCAGAAGCAACCAGAAGTAGCAGCCGAAAACAACAACAAAACACAAAATTTGGAGGCAAATTACGCGAGAAGTAGTCCTAAAATTTAAAATGTTTTAAGCCACTGTTTTATTACTGCAAAGCCCTATGCAATCCCTCTGACGATAAAAATCCCGCAAGAATGCAATTTCATTTCATTTGGTGATGTGTTCTTAACAAAAAAAAGGGTGGAGAGCTGCAGAAAAACAATAAAATTTGTTGCACGTTTTTGCGAAAACCTTGACAGCAGCCGTAACCACACAATCAGCCAGCCAGCCAGTTAGCCAGCCAACGAGCGGAGGACTTCTGAATTTCAAATTACTTGCAGCAGAAACAGTTTTAAGCTGTCATTTTATAGCAGCCAATGGGAATTCAAATAATTTGCGTTTAATTTATATAGACACACCGTTTCACAGAGATGAGGCTTCAGCGCATACAGATACAACGCATACTCATGCACTTATTAAAGATGCAACAGTGATTGTCGTTCATCAACGTCTCATGCAAGCAGACAATGCAACAGGAAAACAAAACAAACAAAAAACACGAAGAAATTTAAGTGAAATTAGTTGCCTGATCAATTGGCCGCTACTTAAATGCGTAATTTATTGCTTTCTTCGTCTTTCTTCGCGTTTCTTCCTTTATCCTTTCCGTTCATTATCATCCCTCATGGTCAGTCATGCAAGGCAAGAATTTGGCGAATATTTTTTATTGCGTTGTAATAAATTGCCCTCGAAATGGCTGATTTTAAAAAGGTAATTTTAAAAGGAATATATAATGTTCTTACGAGCGTATTGCGCCAACGATCGTCATCCGTATGATCATGTGACGGCATGAACATTTCACCGCAAGGCTTGAAGAGGTCAAATTTGCAATTATGCGACTTATGGACAATAAACCAGCAGGTTTGATAGACTGTAAGGCTTTTACGAGTGTATAAGGCTCTTACGAGCGTATTGTGCAAACGATCATCATCCGTATGATAATGTGACGGCTTGAAGAATTCGCCGCCTAGCCATGTAGACGACAAAGTAGCAATTATGCGACTTAAGCGCATTAAAGCTGCAGGTCTGATGAACTGTAAGGCCTTTATGAATATATAATGTTCTTACGAGCGTATTGCGCCAACGATCGTCATCCGTATGATCATGTGACGGCATGAACATTTCACCGCAAGGCTTGAAGAGGTTAACGTCGCAATTATGCGACTTATGGGCAATAAACCAGCAGGTCTGATGGACTGTGAGGCTCTTATGAGTATATAAGATTCTCACAGGCGTATTGTGCAAACGATCATCATCGGTACGATCATGTGACGACGTGAAAATTCTTCCGCCTAGCCGCGAAGATGTTAAAGTCGCAATTATGTGACTTAAGGATATTAGGGCTGCAGGTCTGATAACTGTAAGGGTCTTACGAGTATATAAAGTTCTTACGAGAGTATTGTGTATACAACTGAAGCGAACTCGTCAAAACACTGATTGGGCCTTATGAGTACGGCTTCAGACCTGATAAGTCTGCCATCAACCAGATGATCCTCACATTACATCAAATCTTGGAAAAGAGCGATGAAAAATTGGTCAACATACATACATCATCTCTTTGGCGGATACAAGGCAGCTTTCAATAGCCCCATAAGGAGTCGTGTTTTTACAGCAATCTCTGAGCTCGGTATTCCTTCTGTAGCTTCGCTAAGCTAGGATTGTGCCTCACCGAGCCTTTTGATACCGTTCGAGGTTTCACACAATCGTGCGACCTCTTCAACATTGTCATAGAGAGTGTTCTGCGGCAATGGCACTGTTTTTTTTTTTGCCGCATTTTCTGATCTCGGTATTCCTGTAAAGCTGCTTAATGATGTTAAGCATCTCCTGTAGCTCCGTTGAGGTAGGAACGAACGTTTCCGAGCCTTTTGATGCCGTGCGAGGTTTCAGACAAGGCCATCCTTTATCATGCGACCTCTACAACTTCATCATGGAGAGTGTTCTGCCGAAGTACATCGCATTGACACTATTTTGCACAAAAGTATCGAATTGCTTGCGTACGCTGAAGCCATTGACATCATAGGGCGTACCAAGCGAAATGTTACTGCTGCGTTTAGGGCTATTGAACGGGAGTCTACAAAGATGATCCTAGTAGTAAATGAAAGGAAAACGAGGTACATGTTATAGACAAGTAGGGACATGCATCGTATTCGATCCCAGATTACGGCCGATAACCGAACTTTCGCTATAGTCAAGGAATTTATTTATCTTGGCTCTGCCGTTGCCACCAAAAATGATTTCAGTTTGGAGATCAAGCGCATGATCACCCTTGCCAGCAGATGCTACTATGGTCTCAATGGGCAATTGAGTAACAGAGACCTCTCGCGTACGACAAAACTAGTATTCTACAAGACGCTCATCCTCCTCGTGCTCCTTTCTGGCGCATTAAGGACTGATGCAGTAGTCTTAAGAGTATTCGAGAGAAAAGTACTACGTAAGATCTTCGGTCCAGTATGAGTTGGCAATGATTTCCGCGTGCGATCTAACAGTGAGCTGTATAAGGTATTCAACGAAATGGACGTTGTGCAGCGTATTAACATCCAGCGGCTGCCCTGGCTCGGCCATGTCGTTGGAATGGAGGAGGATGCTCCGGCGAGATGGGTATTAGATGTGCGATCTGTAGAAGCCATGTCGTTCGAATGGAAGGACCAAATAGAGGAAGCCCTGTCATCGATTAGTGTGACCAATTGACATAAGCACGCAAAAAGCAGAGGCGCCTGGAAGGATGTGTTAAGACAGGCCGAAATCCGTTAATTGCGTTGTCAATGGCCAATTAAATACGAAAGTAATTAAATAACTAATTAATTAAGTAATTAAGTAAGTAATTGAGTAAGTAATTAAGTAAGTAATTGAGTAATTAAGTAAGTAAATAAGTAAGTAAATAAGTAAGTAATTGAGTAATTAAGTAAGTAATTAAGTAAGTAAATAAGTAAGTAACTAAGTAAGTAATTGAGTAAGTAATTAAGTAAGTAATTAAGTAAGTAATTGAGTAATTAAGTAAGTAAATAAGTAAGTAATTGAGTAATTAAGTAAGTAGTTAAGTAAGTAAATAAGTAAGTAGTTAAGTAAGTAAATAAGTAAGTAATTGTGTACGTAATTAAATAACTAATTAAGTAAGTAATTAATTAAGTAAGTAAGTTCGTAAGTAAGTGATTGCCAAACATACATCGATAATTGCTTGACATGCTGCATGCGATTTCCTATCTTCATCGATTTGAAGCCGTCATAGGCGACAGTTTTCCTTTTTGAATACGACTATACACCTGCATAAGGTTTACTGATATAACAAATCAAGTGTGATTTGATAGCTTGCGATTAAAATAAAGAACGCAAGCACTCAACCAACATATTTTCAAGAAAGAAAAATTAAATATTTCAACGAGAAAAAACCTGTCAACTAGCCAACTCCCTCCCTGCTTAAGAAAACTTTCCTTCATTTACTTTCACATTAATCACACGAAATTAAATACTGTGGGCTGTGAATGATTATTAAATTGCGGCTGGGACATGAAAAATATTCCACATGTCACAGCATTTTAATGACCAAATCGTTAAATAAGTTTCAGGGGGCCACTTAAAAGTCGCCATCAGACAATGATAAAAACTTTTTAAAAGACGTGCCTTAAATTTTGATCGAACGGAATGAGGTAAGCAGCAAGAAATTTCTTTATTTTCTTCTTTATATTATTTTCCTCTTTTAACTGAAATTCTAATTTAAAATCGTGTTGTATCTTTTAAAATGCCATCACAACACATGAAATTTTGATGAAGATTTTCTTTGACTCATGCTTCATGCACACAGGTTGATTTGCTTGATTTGGGTGTAAAGTTATGATCATCTTACCTGTGTTGCAGGTAATAACTTGTGATTTATTTTCAATATTAAATCATGTTTCAGCTCATTATCAACCACACCTTTTAGTTTTATTTCAATACGCTTGCAGCGGCTATTGCCTGTTTAATGCGTTCGATTTTAACAGCCAAGTCAGAGTGTAAGAAACTAACGAAACTATTTAACAAGAATCGATTGCCTAAAGGAACTACATTGTGGTGCAGGGCATCACTGTTTTGAATTTTAATGAAATGGTATGTCAGAATACCCAAAAACCATTTCCACTTTAATTGATTTTGTTAGTCGGCATACGAATTCGAAATTCTAATTCGAAAATTTTAGAAGATTTTGACAGGATAATTATATTATGAGATAGGCCAGTCAAAGTGAGAGCTTTAGCTTTATATTCCATGAAATTATCTAGGTTTTGTAGAGATACTAGGAAAATTCCTACATAACTGGCTAATAAATACAACCCTGTAGCCAAGATTACAACCAAGCTTATCTCACCGCCTATGTTGTGTGTGTTAATTTTAACATGGCTAGCTCGATCTACAGTTTAAAGTCGACTCCGAACGCCAGATTTTTTGAGAACTTTTTCATGGTAATTTTATTTTATTCTCCCAGCTTTTGCCTGAAGAATGTTCAGAGAAAGTCGCGGAAAGAATTATTTTTTCAGGGCTGGGGTTTGAACTACAGGCTCGTATCTAATAAACCTACTCACAACCTAATAAACTAAAGCAAGCACCAAGAGATGAAGTCGGCGTAGTCGAGTAGACAGTGTGCACAATCTCGGTGGCCAGTTCATATCATCTCCACGTGAGATGACAACACCCGATAAATCTCACACGCAGATTATCAAATGTGGCATGAGCTATGTGGTATGTGACGCTGTTCTGTTGAAACCCCTTGTCGTTGGTGTCCAAATCATCCAATTCAGAGCAAAAGAAGTTGGTATTCATCGACCTATAGTGCTCACCGTTGCCAGTTATGGGCTGGCCAACGTCGTTTTCAAATAAATATGGATTGATGGCACCATCAGCTCGAAATCCATATCGAACAGTGACTTGTTTGGGATGCATTTAATGAAAGTCGCCGTAGTTTGGGGTAGGTAGTGTGTTAGCTTTTTAGACGTGAGGCCTTGTTTCAAACCCCTGGTCAGACATCAAAACGAAATATGAAAAAAATTATTTCTTTAGCGACTTCCTCTCAGCAGAAACTTTGAGAGAAACTGAAAATTACCATGAAAAGTTTCTCAAAAAAAATCTGTCGTTCGGAATTGACTTTTAACTGTAGGCCCCGCCGCTCATGTAGAAAATTAACACACCCAGCATAAGTGGTATGAGAACCTAGGCCATAAGACTGACTGAAGGTTTGTAATGACCAACTACCAAGAGAACTTAACAATTCATTTTAATATTCTTCACAGTTTTTTAACTACGAAATGCTATTTAAAATGGATTTTTTTCCATTTCAACTATTAAATCCTCTTGTAATAATTCCCACCACCATCATTTTCCTTAAGGTCAATGACACATTTTTCAAAAGAAAATATTTTTTCTTCATTGAAAATGCTATGAAATATTAAAGGAAAGAAAATCAGAAAATTTCTTGGAATTTTCTTCTTTTTTTTTCGAATGCTAATGAAGCGTAAAATGTGCGCCCACATGTAATGAAACCACGACCGAAAAACATAAAAAAAACTGAAAAAAATTCTTTTTTTTTTTGTATTTTTCAAATCAACAAGTGTTTGCATTTAAATTGGAATGATTAACCGAAAAATATATACGACAACAACAACAATAACTACTACTACGCATACATAAAAGTAAATCGTTAACAAATGATGAATATTAATAAAGAAACCAACAACAACAACAACAACAAACACATTGAATCATTAAATTAAGAAAAGAAAAAAGGAAACCCATGACGAAGAAAGAAACAATAAAAAAATGTTTTTTTTTTCTTTTTCAAAAAATTGAAATTAATTTTATCTCCACATGCAGGCTGGCAGGCACATGGAGAGAATGAGTGAAGGCCAACAACAACAGCAAACGGGCATAAGTGATAGGAAGAAACAGGCAAAAGTGATAATTTCTTTGTCAAAAAACAACAACAAAAACCCCAAAATAAATGAATGAATAAACAAGTTGAAGACACAATTAAAACCAACTACGTGGTACCCTACTACCATCCAACAAAAAATGGTTGAGAAAGAATTACTTCTCATCGAACCAAATATCGGGACGGTATTGCACCTTCAAATTTGACACAATTTCCATTCAACTGGATTACAGCCATTATCTGAAGGCAATTGTTCCTTTCAGACGATTTAATTGTTGACATTACAAGATAGAATTAAGAGTTTAATAGCATTGGAACTGCTCATAATAGTTTTGTGGATTCGCTGTTAGTTTTGCCATACTTACTTACTTAATTGGTCATTACAATCATTTAGTTAAGACTACAACCTAGTTTCTCACACCACCAATGGTGTGCGTATTAATTTAATCCATGAGTAGTGAGACTTATAGTTTAAAGCCGACATTGAACGACAGATTTTCGAGAAACTTTTCATGGCAATTTTATTTTCATTCTCTGATTTTTTGCCAGAAATCTGCTGAGAGGAAGTCGCCGAAGAAATATTTTTTCTTATTTCGTTTGTTGGATATGTCTGACCTGGTATTTGAACCGTGGCCTCACGTCCAATAAGCCAACAGACTGTTAACATGACAATTTTATTTATTTTTCCCGAAAGACTACTGGGAAAAAGTCACCGAAGAAATATTTTATCATATTTTGTGTTTGTTCTAGATGCCTGGACTGGGCTTTGACCACGCTCTCACGCTTAATAATCCAACACACTACTACTCACTCGACTACGGTGATTTACAAACATGCGATTCAAATTTTTCAACTTTTAATCCAATTTTACCACCAATGCATTGGCACTGGCTTCCGTGATTGCATTACGATAACATTAGTTTGGAATTTTTTACCTCCTGCCACCATTTGTGTTGGTGATAGGTTGATGAGGTCAATAGGATTCAATAGTACTTTTTTCTATCCAGCTTATGCCATCTTCATTCGGTATCAACAATTTTTATTATTTTATTCGATAATTGACCTTACAGACCGTGATGGTCAGCCTTTGGCAACAATACTGGCGATTTAGTATTTCGATCATTTAAAAATGTCTGCATTGCACATTATTAAATCAATCAGTGGAAAAAATACTTTATGACCGATCCATTGGTCTCACATTGTGATCCTAAGTTGATTAGTTTTATTAAAACTACCACTATGTTGCAAGACTTTTAAATCGGATGTATAGGCCAGAGATCAGCCATGAGTATTCAAAGAGATGAGGATCGAATCATACTCATAATTTCTGATGCATATACGCATTCATATTTATTTTAATATAATGGAACCTCTACTCATATTCAAAGTTTGAAGTACTCATCGTACTCAGACTTAACAACACGCATGATGAACTATGAACTCAATATATTGAGTTATGGGATCACAAAATAAGTACGAATCGCGTACGAACACTAAAACACTCGTTAGAAGGTTGTGTGTTTGCTCTGCTTGCTGCTCTGTCTTTTGCGCTTATGTGTCTTTTTTCTCTTTTTGCAAATGCAACAGCAATTAAGACTGTAAATTTTGATGAATGATTCAAGTCATTCGAATAATTTATAAGTATCTTCCTAAACTTCTGAATCTGAATGAGTAGGCTTATGAATCAAACATATTTCGAATGGTATGAGTTTGATGTCAACGTTGTACTCATACTAATTGCAACCTGTACTTATAACTCAACTTTGTAGTGAGTGCGAATGAATCCGACAAGTCAAATTGTTGTTGACTTACTTATATTCAAAATTTCATGAGTACTTATAAGTAGCGAAACAACGATTCATTGCTGATCTCTGACATAGTTATAACACACTATACAGATCGCTGTAGTGTGACTTTGCTGTCATTATCACTCTCTCACTGTCTCTCGTTTTTTGTGCTTATACCTATCAATAAATGTAATACGAGTGAATAATCATTAAATATGTATGATCATTATAATCATAATTGTCTTCCATTGACAAAAAAAAAAAAAAACAACAACAACAAACAATCTTAAGAATTCTACGAATTTATAAAGAAAAAAAATAAAAAGAAGAGAATTTTTATATTTGAATGACCTTAAAAATCGAAAAGAATTTAAGGAACAGATTACACACACACTCAGTATGTGCCGGCGTATAAATGTAAGTAAAATTGTTTTGAATAGCTGTTGTAAGTCTCTTCAAAGAGGTTTGTATACGATCCTTATAGGGAAGGAAAAATGAAAATTATGAAATATTTTAGAAAAGGATTGTATTTTATCTTTTATCCCCGTCACAATTTAGCTCCACAGCTTCTTATTATTTTCTTTGCTTCATTTCGTTATTCATTAATCTAGCTTCCTTCTAGCTAAACAGCAGATACGTAAGTCTACCCTAGAATAAACGACTACTGTGGTCATTTATCGGAGTTGTGATCGAAATTATACCCATAAAAAAATTTGTGTGCAATACATTGTAAAGAAGCATCGAAGTTATATCGATTTCTGACAAAATGCATTGACGTTTTCTGTGAATCGAAGACATAGCAGATTACCGCGACCATGTTCGTCATCACGATAACAAGCAGGTTCTTCTTTCTGCCGTACATTAACGCCACTTTTCTTGGTTCAAAATTTGTGGTCACAGACTTTGATCACTATATCATGTAAGGATGTTTAGATCCTTAGTGATGTAGAAATTTTATTTTGCTGACTTTCTGTTACATTTACCAGTTAAATATTTAATGATACACTGGGCTACAGCGAATGAAATAAGCATACGTGGAAAATCCTAGAGATTCCCTAGTATCAACAACGTATCAACATTTGACTCAACTCAATATTTCACTTAAGAACATATTGTTACCTTTTAAAAATGTTTAAAACATGAGCTCGTAGATTGCAAATAAAATTAAAATAAATTTGTGTTTAATTTTAATTTCAATTCTTTATTATTCTCACAATTCTGTGTGCCATTGTTCACAACTTGATGTGAACAACAACAATTGCCTTTTGAGTTATTCTTCTGTTTATACCTTTGGCATTAACAGTAACAATTGCTAGACAATTATTCCTCAGATCTTTGTTACGGAGATCTTCAAAGCACGATTATTCTCTCCAAACGCACCACGTCTTCACACAAGACTGACTGAACTTCACTAACTCACTGCCTTGACTTGCCTTTTATATGGCAGAGTAAACAGTCTGATGAATGTTCTTGAAGGCAAATGTTCGTTGCTTCGCCTTCTCGAAATCTCTATAAATGTAAACATCGTTGTTTCATTTTTGTTGTTTGTGTATTTTTTTTTTTACATTTATTCTTATAGTGTTAAGTGTTGTATTTTTGTTTACTTGTTTACTAATTTTTATGCTTGTGTTTGTTGTTGTATTTTTATTTGTAATTTTTATTTTAAGCGATGTAGAACCATTCATTTTCGTAACAATATAGATTTTATAACCCCAATAAATCTGTTAGATTCTGCTAGAATCTTTGCAAAATGATGCACCACAGTCTTACAGAGACAGATGCGATAACCGTCAAATCCAAATAATAATAAAAAATTCCCTCGTATTACATAAGGGATGTATGGTGGCCTAAAGTAGCAAACTCTTCTCATATCCAGTATAATTAAATAATTGAAAATATTTTTCCATTCGTTGATTAATAATTTCCTTTTTAAAAATTTCAATTCTAATCTAAATTCTTAATATTTCAAGAATTATATAAAATTCCTTTCATTTGAAATTAAAATACGGGCTCGTCGTATTTAATTACACAGCATCCGACACAGCCACAACGACAATGGAATTTAAATAAATTAATGCTGCACGTGCGCATATACGGGTTGCAACACAAATCAATCCCTTACAACATTCCGCTACAATTGTGTGTGAAATGAAATGTGTTGTGTTGTGTTGTGTTATGTATGTACTACTTAAAGTATTTGTTGTACTATACACAATAATGTTCTCAGTATTCTTTTCGTTTGGTGGACGAAAAAAAATTGGGAAACCAGTAATCAATCATTTTAATAGGTTGGTCGGTCGGTCGGTCGTTCGGTGCTGGCTTTAATTTCGTTTGTATTCATATTCGAATATTGAATTCATTATTACTACGAGGTTCGATTGTTTACAAAGAATCAATTTCGTTTCAATTAACCCAAATTAAATGGAATTAAAATTGATATTTTATTCACACGCAACCATCATACAATACGAGTGAACAATTTTTTTTTTCTCTCCTTCAAATTATACTTGAGGGCATAAATGGGTTTCTAATGCCATTATTATTACTATTATTATCGTTGTTGTTATTATCGTTATTATTATTGTTTTTATTGTTTTCATATCCAAAGAGAAGGAGTGTAAGAGTGCTTGTTTAAATTGTTTTGGAAAACGCATTCATTCAATTACTTCTTTTCCTTGTTAGTTATGATGTGTGTTAATATATCTGGGTTGTTAAGTTTGAAATTCTTAAGGACTAAGGAAGCCAACAAAAGTCAAGAAGTGATTAGTTTTGAGAAAATTTACCAACATTTTCCAGTCGTCATTAGTGTGTCTTGAAGTCAAATGTTTACATTTTGATTGGCATTGCGAGAAGGTTAAAGACTTGCTTGTCATTTCAAATCGTAAACATGGCAGGTTATTGGTTGTAGTTTAACTTCGTTAGAGTATATGGATTGAAAAGTCTTTGGGACAAAAATATAATTCACTTCAATTTATTGAAAAAACATTTCAGAAACAATTTCGAATCGATAAATTGTTTAAATGCTTAGAATTAGAATAACCTGGCAAGGGAACAACTCTTGTGAGTATTGCAATCGGACTTCTTGTAAGTGTAAAGATTCTAATGTAAAGAGGACCAGTAGAATCTTGACTGTTTACTGGCCCTCCATAATATCCAATGCCCAACTCTGGTCAAATACAAACCAGCAACTATTTGTAAGCGAACTAAATAGACACAAGTGGGGATGGGCTTGGGCACACTCTTTGCAAGCCATTCTATGACATCACGAAGAAAGCCACAGACTGGAACCCACAGGGAAGAAGGCGCGACGGATGACCATTACACACCTGGAAACGCCAAATCACAACCGAACTATCGAAACTATGTCTACAGTGGAACGAAGTCAAACATCGCGCTAATGATCGAGCTCATTGGAATCAACTTGTTGCGGCCCTATGTTCCCTAGAGGAGTAAAAGGAATACATACATACATATATATAAGAGTGTAATTACTGTACATTGACTGACTTATTGGATGTATAGACGTTGGTCAAAAATATTACGACTATTATACAAGGAAGGAATTCTGTGGGCGTGGCCTTCTCTATGTGAAACTAAAGAACCTAGAGTTTTCTCTGTGGCAAACTAAACTAGGGCACCCTAGGGCCCATTTCGTCCTTTTAGAAACTAAACTAGGGCTCCTTAGGGCTCAGTTTATCAAAACAACAGCTACAATGTCCTTCTCTATCTGAGACTAAACTAGGACTCCTTATACTTCTAGTAGCTACAATGTCCTTCACTATGGGAAACTAAATTAAGGAGTATAAGGAGCCCTAGCAGCAGCTACAATGTCTTCTATGGGAAACTAAACTAAGGAGCCAGACAGAAGTTACAATGTCCTTCTCTATGGGAAACTAAACTAGGGCTTCTTATACTCCTTATACTCCTTAGTTTAGTTTCCCATAGAAAAGGACATTGTAGCTACTGCCTGGCTCCTTATACTCCTTAGTTTAGTTTATCATAGAGGACATTGCAGCTGCTGCTTGGATAAACTGAGCGCTAAGGAGCCCTAGTTTAGTTTCTAAAAGGTCCTGATAGGTTCTAAAAGGCAAACATTTGCGGTGAATGGACCTGGTTAAGCTAGCATATTACAATGGGCCATAGGGATTACGAATGAATCTTAAGATATACAATGCCATTTAAGCTTTATCAACCTACTTAACTTGCTTACTTAATTGGCCATTAAAACCCTTCAGTAAGGATTACAACCTAGGTTCTCACATCACCCAGGTTGTAGGTGCTAATTTGTATCCATTAGTGAAAGGGCCTACAATTTAAAGTCGCCTCTGGACGACAGATTTTAGTTTGATCAAATTTTCATGGCAATTTTATTATACTCTCAGAGTTTTTGCCAGCAGACTGATAAGAGGAAGTCCCCGAAGAAATATTTTTTAAAATTTCGCTCTGTTCGGTATTTCTGAGCTAGGGTTTGAAACAGGAACTTGTGTCTTATTAGGCAACATAGTACCTACTAGACTACTGCGACTTCATAGCTATGTTGAGTCAAACCATGATCAAACAGTGATAGTAGGTAACGTAGAACTATTGTGTTCAGGTTTCGTTCCACTTCAATCACGCTGGCAATCAAAATTGTTGCTTATAAAACTACAACCTGTAAGCTGATTTAAGACTTTCAATTTTCGAATAAGTAAGTCCTCAGATACCTCGACACATAATTGGTTATTACAACCCTTTAGCCAGGTTTACGACCTAACTTCTCACACCACTTATGTTAAGTGTATAAATTTTATATATAAGAGCCTGAAGCTACAGTTTAAAGTCGACTCCGAACGACAGATTTTTAAGAAACTTTTCATGACAATTTTATTTATTCTCTGAGTTTTTTAAAGAAATCAGCTGAGAGGAAATCGCCTAAGAAATATTCTCTCATATTTCGTTTTGTTGAGATGTCTGACCTGGGTTTTAACCGTGACTTCACGTCAAATAAGTCGACACACTAGATAACTGCTGCTACAAGTCCCCAAATGGTAGGGAAAGATCTTGTCTAGTGGGCACACTAGCTATCGTTTGTATCTTCATAAAAACTCAGCCTATTTCAAGCCGAACATCACTTTATACCAACGGTATGATGTCCGGCTAGTTACACCAACAAGTTTGTCTTTGTCAGGTTAGAGAGTTCTCCAGCTTATTCTCATTAAAGAATAGCAAAATTCTATCACCAGATTTTATATAAAATGGACGCCATCTATTGAATTTCCATTCAAAAATTAAACGAAATCTTAAATACGATTATTAATCATAATCAAACAAAAAAATTCGTTTTGTTAACCTCTGGCAAATGTTTTGCAATTAATCAGTTGAATAAGTTTTCTTTAATTATTTAATTTATGACAAAATAATCCATACATATTAACAGCTGCCACCACCATCACTAGCATTAGCAGCAGCAACAGCAGCATCACCATGACCAAAGACAGCAAAGCCAACAACAAGAGGAAAAAAGGTTAATTTTCAAATAAATTACTCGACAACAAATAAATTCTAACATAGCATTGCAAACAGCAGCGACAACAACAACAACTAGAAACATAGAAGAAAAGACAGACACACAAAGATTTTTGAACAACATTTTGGGGCATGTAAAACACATGTTTGAACTTAAACGAACCGCAATACAACAGCAACAACAACATCAAATAAATTAATAATGCAAATACGGACAGACAGACATACATATGTACATACACAGCAGCAGCAGCAAGAGTAAGCATTCATTTATTTAGTCACTTGCTTAGATCACTACTGCAACAACAACTGCATGTGGCATGCAAAAGCCACCAACAACCACCAACCACAAACAAACCGAACACACAACAATGTATTCATGAGCGAATACTATTTTGATTGGAGATCAATAAACTTTTTTGGCTTAAAACCTCAATGAAAACAAATTACTTTTGACGTTCTACAGGCCCGAACAACATGCATGCCATGCCATGCCATGCCATGCCACATAGATGCCACAAAACTAAACAAGACACTCAAACTCAAATCGATCGACCAACTAACCAAGCAACCAAGCACACAACCACTGCCAAGTGATCAAGTGATCTTATGGCGAGTAGAAGTAAATTTTTTTCAGAAGACGCTGTTGTTTTGCCACACAAAATGTATACCATGGGATACCAAAGGTTACCACCGTGTTGCCATAGTACGATGTATGTGATGATACAGTAAATTATGCACAAAACTAAAGAAGTTCGTTTGGAAACAGTCAACCAAATTATATGTATGATACATACAGTGGCTTATAAAAGCAGAGAAAATCTTTAAAAAATTCAGTAGAGTTTTTTGAATTTTTTAAAATTTAAGAAAATTATAAGCAATTGTGTGTTGGCTTCTTAGACTCTAACCCGTGGTTCAAACCCTAGCCCAGACATCTCGATCAAAACAAAATTTGAAAAAAAATTTGAAATCAAAATTTCAAATTTCAAAATAAAATTTGAAATCAAAAATCTGAAGATCGAAGTCTACTAGAGATCAGCAATGAGTATTCAAAAAGATGAGTAGAATCGAATCATACTCATAATTTCTGACTATTATAAGCATTCATATACGTTGCTATTCTAAACTGAAACTTTCTGGGAGTTTTTTCTCTTTTCCCAACTAACCTATTCTAAAGAAATTCTCCCTGGGAGATTTTACTTTCCTCCTATTCTAAACAAACTTCGAAACTGGGAAACTCTTCCCGGGGAAAAAAGTAGCTATTACGAATGTCATAAAAAGAGGGAAAATGATAACAAATTTTGGGAATAATTCCGTCAAAAATTTGAAGAGGATTGCGCCAAAAAATGTAAGTAATTTAAATTTTTCATTAAAAATTCGATAAATATCTCAATTTATTCATATTTTTAGGTCAAAAACAACAAATAAGAAGCAAATAGAGATCCTTATAGATGCAATGCAGTCCCACCCAGATGTTGCCCGAGGATGGTTTAAAGGAAGCAAAGAGGACTTAAATGCAATATGGCGCAATTTAGAGACGGAATTAAACGCAGCTGGGCCACCACTTAAAAGTATCGCCGAATGGAAAAAGGTATGAATTATTAAGTGGCAATAAATTTTCCTTTCAGAGCAGCAAATGATAAATTTATTTTTCAGGTTTGGTGCGACCAAAAGAAATATGTACGGCATAAAGCGGCACAAAATTTAAAATTTTCTCGGGCAACTGGTGGAGGCCCAAATATGGAGCAGGGTTTTTCTGCAAATGAGGAAGTTATTTACAACCTGATTTGTATGAAAGACTCTGTGGAGGGCGTTTCCAAAAAATTCGGGTTAGGCGCATCTGGTGTAGGAAAAACGCTTCAAATATTGTTAGATTCCACACCCGATGATGAGCCTAAAAGCAGTGGTGTTGACAGTGAAGAAACGCCCCAAAAACCACCTGCGAAAAAGTTTAAGCTGGACTCCAGAGAGGATGCTAGCGAAGTTTTGACATTGTTACCGAGTGACACAGAAACACCGTCAAAAGCACCGGTAAATAAATTTAAGCCAAAACAAACGTCCACTACCGACATTCTCAAAGAGGAGATTGTTACTCAAAAAGAAATGCTGGAGGTGATGAAGGAGCAGCTTCAGAGCACCAAAAAAATATATCGCTCTATTGATCACCTTTACGATTTAAAGAAGGCAGAGCTGGAAGAAATCAAACGGCACAACTTGGTGATGGAGCAATTGAGACTGAGGGAAATCGAGGACAAAATTGAAAAAAACCGTCGTCTTTTGGAGCTACAAGAGCTTAAGCACTGAAGGCAATTATATGCCATCAAGTACCTGTTATTTTTTTTATTTTTTTAAGACTTATGAATTCATTTTAATTTTTTATTTATTTAGCTTTAAGTTTTTTTTTTATAAAATGCGATCTCCAATGAATAAAATGTGATGTTTATTTTTTTAATTAACAATATTAAAAAAAAGCGTTTTATTATTTTTATATTTTGAAATTTAAAAGAAAACTAAGATCAATTTAAAGCAAATAAAATTCACAGATTGTTTCCTATATTATTTCTAATATTTTGGGCAACGGCCAAATACTGGGGAGAGTCTAAGGATATCACATCATCGTCTTGAACGCTGAGAGTTTCTACATTTTCTTCATCGTTAACTTCCATATTGCATTTGAAATAAATGCAAACGTTATGCAATGCACAGCATACGTTTATTATTTTAGCTGCCTTTTTTGGAGCATAGTATAATTCTCTAGCTCCAAGAATGCATCGCCATCTGTTTTTCAGTACACCATTTGTACGCTCAATAACGTTACGACACTTGGAATGAATTTCGTTGAATTTTATTTCAACAGACCCATATTGCGGACATCTGTGAGGAGTTATAAGCCATGGTTCTAATGAATAACCTGCGTCTCCTAGTAAAAAAATATATATCTATTAATATTTCAATATTGTTTTGTTAATATTTAAAACCTTACCAAGGAGCCAATAATTGCTACCGTTTCGGAGGTATTCTTTCTCAAGATGATCTCTTAACTCACTGGTGTTCCAAATAAAAGAGTCGTGACACGCTCCAGGATGAGAGGCATCTACGTACTGAATCCTCAGCTCATGGTCACAGACCTGTAATTTTTTATTGTTTTAAAATTTGGGTTAAAATATTTTTGATAAAATTCATTTACCAGCATTACATTCAAGCTGTAGTACCCCTTCCTGTTATAGTATAGGTGCTTATTATTAGATGGAGCAACAATTCGGACATGAGTTCCGTCAACGCATCCTATAACGCTTGGAATACCATGCTTTCTATAAAAATTTAACGCAATTTTACGCTTTTCATCCTCTGTCTTGCAAAAAGTTATCCACCTTTGACATAGATGCTCCTCAAATATATTTATAACTTCTGCCAAAATTTTACTGAAGGTGCTTTGTGCCACAGACACATCAGAGTCCTTCCCCACACCCGTTTGGTACCCACCTTCGGCCATGAAGCGAAGCGTTGCACTTAACTTTACGAGTGGGGAAACTGCAACTGACTGTCTCTTTAGTGGAATATGTGCTGTTAACATATCCAAAAGGTAAATAAAGGCTGGTTTATTTACCCTGTAGTATTTTTCAAATCTAAAAAACATTTTTTTATTCAATTATAGTACTTTTTAAGGAATCTACTTACAAAGTTTGCGGTAGCTCAAGTGGGTTAGTGGCATCACGTAATATTTTTCTTGCTAATCTCTGTTCATTCTTGGCCAGCACTTCACTTTCATCGTTTTCTTCTTCAGCTAACATTATACAAGCCGCACTAAACATTATTTTTTTTTTCTCTAACCTCTTTTTTCACTCCAAAAATTTTTACTTTTAAAATTTATAAAATTAAATTGGTAAATTTGCAAAATTTTTTTGTAAACATTAGATAAAAGAAGAAAAACAGCTGACTTCGAATGTTTCGAATTCTCTCTCCCTTCCCAGACTGTTCAGAATTGGAGGATTTTATTTTTGGGAAAAACTTATTCTCTGGGAATTCATTTCCCTGGGAGTTTTAAGAATTGGGCTGATAATTTTAATATCATGGAACTCTACTGATATACGACTCTGCATGACTCGACATTTACAAGAATCACAAAATAAGTATGATTCGCGTACGAGCGCTACAAAACTCACTAGAAGGTTGTGCGTTTGCTCTGCTTGCTGCTCTGTTTTGTTTGCTTTTGTGTCTTTCTCTTTTGTTGTAAATTCAACGACAACTAAGACTGTAAATTTTGATGAGTGATTCGAGTCAATTGAGTCATTTATAAGTATTTTTCTAAAGTTATGAATCTAAATGAGTAGGCTGTTGTGAATCAAACATATTTCGAATGGTATGAGTTTGATGTCAACGTTGTACGTATACTCATTGCAACCTGTGCTTATAAATCAACGTTGTAGTGAGTATGAATGAGTCAGAGTGCGTAGTTAAATTTCAATTTCATGGAGTACTTATGAGTAGTGAAAAAACACTTCATTGCTGATCTCTGAAGTCTACTATAGATCCCGCCACCCATGGATAAAATGAATACACACAACTAGGTTGTAATCCTGACTAAAGTGTTATAACGACCAATAAAGTAACTATGTAATGAAGGATTATTTCAAAACAGTATAGAAGATGCCGTCGTAGTGTGTTGGCTCATTAGGCGTAAGGCCACGTTTCAAACCCCACGTCAGACATATAAAACGAAATATGAAAAAATATTTCTTCGTCAACTTAATCTCAGAGTTTCTTCCAGAAAACTGAAAAAAAGTTACCATTTTCAAAAATGAATGACATTCATGGATAAAATTCAGGCACACACCTTGAGGAACTGAACTGGAACTTGTAATCCTGACTAAAGGGTTGCAATGACCAATCAGGTAACTAAGTAAACAAAACGATATAGAAGATTTCGCAGCAGTCCAATAGGTAGCGTGTTGGCTTATTAGACATGAGGCCACGGTTCAAACCCCAGGTCCGACATCTCGTACAAAACAAAGTTTGGGAAAAAACATATCATTCGGCAACTTACTCTCAGCATCCTTCTGGCAAAAACTCTGAGAATAAATACAAATTGCCATGAAAAGTTTCTCAAAAATTTGCAGTTTGGATTAACACACGCAACATGGGTGGTAGGAGAATCTAGGTTGTGTGCCTGACTAAAGGGTTATAATAACCAATCAAGTAAGTAAATAGTGAAGAATTATTTCAAATCCATGTAAAAGACGTCCCTTCCTATTGCGGAACCTGTAGAATCTATTATTTTAAGCCTCTCTGCCTACTGTCTCAGAAAAGGTTAGGAAGCTAGAAACAAAAATATGTTTGTGGTTTTAACCACTTGAAAGATTCTATCCGAAATGAAAAAAAACCATTAATGATGGCTTTGTTAGCCACACATTAAAGCAGCAAACCGTATGGAAAAATTCAAGTCTATTGGCATCGTATTGGTCGGTCATAGATAGCATTGTTGCAACAGTTGCACATCTTGTTGTTGTTGTTGTTGTTGTTGTGTGGTTAAACATTGCTAAAAATCAACTTACAATGTGTACAACAACATTTCATGTCGCCACTAGGAGGCAACACATAACATCCTAAGATTAACAACATCATTATGAACGTAATTATTAACCGACATCATGCAGCAGCAAACGATGAGTTCGGCGGCAGCTGCTAAAACAAATCTGTTTTGTTTTGCTTTTTTCATTCTGTTTTTTCCGTTTTCCTTAAGCTTACAATTTTAGCAGATTGCTATGGTGGTGGTTTGAGGTCAAAAGTTCATGTTTTATGTTCGAAGGGGGTTTTTCTCGAAATATCTTTTAAACATCAGTTTTGGCTGCCAAAAAACACCGTAAACTAAACAACTAATGACTACCGATCGATGGTGCGCCACAGCTAGTGTCTACTTCATTAGCGTGTGACGTGTGTATCTCTTAATCATTGTCATCTCCTGACTGCAATGCTTAACGTCTTAAAAGTTTACGCGTTTCGTGTTCGAAGGCGTGTTCATAATTAGAAGTTAATTAATTATTAAAAAAAAATTTAATGACTCCCCTCCTAAGCACAGACACACACACACGAAACTGGGCAGATTTTCACTTCATCAACACCATGCATGCAACACAAACAGCAAATAAGTAGGGGGAAGGGTATTGACTCATAAAAGTGTAAAAATTATCGAAATAGTGTGTCAAAATAATAAAGAAATCCTCATAAATTCATTGTCTTTGCAAAGAAAAACACAATTTCTTTCTAATTTATACACATATCTTTAAGGCTTTTCTGATAACAATTTCTATTTGTTTTAAACTTTCTTCAAAAAAGGCATACATACAAACATACATTTCTTTTTCAATGAATAATTATTTACTTATGCTTTACATTACAACAAATAAATAAGTCGTATTTTTTCTTTGAATAAATATTTAAAATTCCCACCAAATGCAGTCAATGCCTCCGCAATGCAATGCTTACCCCAATTTGATTTGAAGTGTGGATGTGGATGATAGGCGCACTTTTCAAGTGAATTTCTTATCGTTTTCTTCGAAAGCGAGACAAGCAAGCAATACAAATATTTCATTAAATTATGACTTATTGAAGACAAATAAAATAAAAATTTTAAATTCTTTTTTTAAATAAATATTTATAATGGTCACACATACGACAAACACACGCAATGCATGAATACATTTGATCAACCAATTTAGTTTACATTTAGAAAGCAATTTAGACAGTGGGAAGTGCAAGTAAAGGAATTAAAACGTTTCTAAGTTTATTATATGTACGTATTACATACATACCAGAGATCATTAATGAGTATTCAAAAAGATGAGCAGATTCGAATCATAATCATAATTTCTGATACTTTCATACTTATTTTAATATCATATTCATACTACTCATATTCAAAGTTTGAAGTACTCATTGTACTCATACTTAACAATACGCATGATGATGTTGATTTCCACTCTCCATAACTCAACATTTACAAGAATCACCAAATAAGTATGATTCGCGTACGAACACTACAATACTCACTAGAAGGTTGTGTGCTGTCATTTTCTTTTTCTTTCTTCTTTTTTTGTAAATGCTACAACTATAAGTTTTAATGAATGATTCGAGTCACTCGAATCACTCGAATCATTTATGAGTATTATAAGTATTTTTCTAAATTTATGTATCTGAATGAGTCGGCTTATGAATCAAACATATTTCGAATGGTATGAGTTTGATGTCAAAGTTGTACTCATACTCATTGCAACCTGTACTTATAAATTAATGTTGTAGTGAGTATGAATGAATCAGAGTAATTAAATTTCAATATTGTTGACTCACTCATATTCAAAATTTCATGAGTACTTATGTGTAGCGAAAAATCGATTCATACATACGTGATCTCTGATACATACGTGCAACCCTTCAGTCAGGATTACGACCTAGCTTCCTAGCTTGTTTTAGAGCATTTTGTTGTGAACAATATGGCATGGAAGTCGCCGTTGTCTAGTAGATAATGTGTTGGCTTATTAGACGTGAGGCCGTGGTTCAAACCCCAGCTATAGCATGTCGGACAAAACGAAATATGAAAAAATATGTCTTTCGTCGACATCAGCAGATATCTGGCAAAGGCACTGAGAGCAAATAAAATTATCCTGAAAAGCTTCTCAAAAAATCTGTCGTTTAGAAATCACTTTAAACTGTAGGTCTGGCTACTCATGTATAAAATTAAAACACACAACATCAGTGGTGTGACATGCTAGGTTGTAATCCTGACTAAAGAGCTGTAACGACCAATTAAGTATGTATGTCTGTATAACGCATAGAAGTCACCGTAGTCTAGTAGATAGTGTGTTGGCTTATTAGACATGAGGCCGTATTTCAAACCCCAACTCTGACATGTCGAACAAAACGGAGCATAAAAAATTATTTCTTTGGACAACTTTCTCTAAGAAGTCTTTTTGGAAAAACCTGAGGGTAAAGTATAATTTCCATAAAAACTGTCTCAAAAATCTGATGTTCGAAGTCTTCTGCAGGTCAAACACAACATGGATGGTGTATGAAGCTAGGTTATAATCCTGACTAAAGGGCTGTAAAGAGCTATTAAGTAAGTAATATCGCATATAGCATATCGCACAAATTCGTTCTTTGAACGGACACCTTCCCGTCTCTGACAAAATCTTTCTCTAGTTTTAATGGTGTTCAATCAGCCCTATGATTTTACGAAATTCTTCCACGCTTGAGTGATCAATATGACTGAAGGGAACAATTAGGAGTCCACAAAGACCATCCCATTGTATTCAGAAAATCGTGAACAGACAGCGGAGAAGAGAAAGTTTACAACAGATGTGTTTATTAAATATGGACAGCAAGTCCATAGAAATACTAACTGCCAGTCAGACAGCCATCCAATCATCATATAAAGTTGACTCGAGCATAGTGTGGGACTGCCTGGGAAAGCTGAATAAGCTAGGCAGAGGAAAAAGCAGACCAAACGCTATTATGAGGATCTTTGTTTGGATTGTAAATAGAAGTTTGGAACCTTATACTACACAACAAGGAAAGGGAAGAGATGTGGAACTCTTCTCAAGCCAACAAATCTAACGTTTGTTGATTAAATACAACGAAAAGAGATTTGAGATAGGCATGAGACTATACAGAAGTAGCCTGATGAATATATCAAGCCTTTTGACTCGGGACTGTAGTCTCAGAACACTGTGGAATAATTGTTCAGAATAGAGATCATTTCAAGCCCAATATGAGAATGTATCACCAGAACACATACTTTGAACTTTACTAACACCCGAACAATATTCTGAGGATTGTCAGGGTAACCGGATTAGGGGAGAAATTACAGGAATATCCTCTATAATTTGAAGACAGTACAATAAATAGATCGTCTAGATGCAGTAATTTAGCACCTCACAGGCTAGTAATAAAAACAATAATAATTTTAAAGAAAAGATTAAATTCTTTGACGACTCTGTCTAACGGTGTGGGTCATTAATAGGAAATGATTTTCTTGAAATTCTGAATAACCAGTGCAAGCAAGTACGAGTACACTGACATTCTTTATTTCTTTAAAATAAAAATAAAACAAACAAATTTAAAACCAAATAAATAAAATTTAGTCATTAAAGTCTCGTCTGAGGCATTAAAAATAATTTAAAATTTGAAGTGAAAACCAAACAAGAAACACAAACATTTGATAAGAAACATGTCGCCTTCGACTTCGACTTCTCCTTTTTTGCTTTCTTTGGTTTGTTGTTGTTGGTTTTTTTTTATAATACTTGAGGTTAAGGTTTAAACACAAGTGTGCATTGGAGAGCCCAAGTCCACAAGCATTTGTGGGGGAATATATTAAAACTTTATGTTGTTTATGTTGGAGTTTTTGGAAAATGATAATCTTTTGACGAACATAAACAGAAAAGGGAATGACTGACGATATGAAGCTCATCTACCGATGGAAACAAAAAAATACAGAACACTTGTGCAATCAATGCCCAAATTGTGGCCGAAGAAAACTGAATGTAAGGAATGCACAAAGCATTCAACAAGTGTGTGTGCTGTATTGAGTTGCATGCACGAACTCATGAGACATTTTATGTGTTTCACATAATCAGTATGACTTCAGTATACTCCCATATATACTGTTGCTTAGCTGTTGTTGTTTGCGGTACATTATAGCGTCCGATTAAATTACATTCCCTACAAACCAACCGTGTTTCTTTGCCTTTCATGCGTACGTACTTTATGTTACTCAAATTACAAACGTTTCAACGCAAAGTACTTGAACAAAAAGTCACGTTTTTTTTCCCGAAACTTTTATACGTTAAAAAACAAACTCGTAATGTTTTTATATTCGACTCTTATATTGACCTCAAAATGTATTAATATACATACATAAGTACGTATCTTGCGGTTTAACTTGTAAGAGAGTTTTTGGGTTAAAAGTTCTCATAAGGATTGAATTTTATTTCAATCAACTTGTTGACTTGACATTCAACCATCTTCATTGAGTTATCAAGTGATCGGTTTTATGAATGACATTCAAATTGATTCCTTGTTTTTTTGTTGTATATTTCTGATTGCATATGAGTTTTTTTTTGTTGATTGACAAGTTTTCAAGCATATTTCAGATTTTGTAAACTGATCTCTCAAGCGTAATTTGAAAGTTCAATAAATTCATTCAATATTGAAGGAAAGTTTGATAAAAAAAACAATGAATTTGATGAATAGAAAAAAATCATTGTCTTAATTATGCTTCTTCTGGATAACTAGCCCATATTCACATAAGACAATAACAACGATATGTATGTATCGACTTCATGTAGGGACTTTAATAGACGAAAAAACTTCCAGCATTCTCTGGGATGTAGCAAAAATATTCTTACATAACATAATTGGCCATTACAACCCTTCAGTCAGGATTACGACCTAGATTCTCACACCACTTATGTTGTGTGTTAATTTAAAGTCGACTCCGAACGACAGATTTTTGAGAAACTTTTCATGGCAATTTTTAATTACTCTCAGGGTTTTTGCCAGAAATCCGCTGAGAGGAAGTCGCCGATGAAATATTTTTTCATATTTCGTGTTGATGTCTGACCTGGGGGTTTGAATTTTGACCTTACGTATATTTTTTCTTTCCATTAAATATTCACCATTTTGTTAAATAAATTCCTTCTGTATAAAAATCTTGTCTCCTTGTGAAAAAAAACTGGAAACATAGATTTTGAGACGACTACACGACTCTGATAGTTTAGAGGACAATATGCCGGCCTGTCAGTGTTGAGTTCTTGACAAGGCGAAACCACAAACATTCGACTTCAAGAGCATTCATCAGATTATTTACGTTGGCATATGAAAGGCAAGGCAAAGCAGGCAATAGTGGTTCGAAGATCTCCGTTATAAAGATCTGTCACATAATTGCAATTGCAATTGTACAAGGACGGGCAAATAGTTCCATTCTGTATTCCCCTTATTCCGGCAGCAGGTATCTACTTCATTTGGTTTGTATTTGAAAGCAATTCATAGAGGACTACAGCGTGCTGTGAGGAAACTATCCATCAAACCAATACAAGATCTTATAAATGCTGTAGGAAATGCTTGGTTGTGGCTGTACAAACAAGCCAATCAGAAATTGAGAGTACGAGAGATTATGGGAACCAAAGACATCCAGCATGTCTCAGTAGTTTCAACTTTGAATGATCAGTTAGGTATGAGAAAGTGTTTGCTCACAATCGACCATCGACCAGTATAATTACTTCGGCATCATCGTTCGGCATTGTTCAATCACAATATGAATGAGTGTCTGTACTGTTTCGTAACCGTGAATGAAATATGGATTCTCGAAAATACGCTAGAAACCAAGCTTTAATAAAAACAAGAGAGTTATTCGTCGTAAATCGACGTCAAAGCAGTTCAAGGTGCGTTTGTCTAAAACAGTGGGTTATTCAGAGTAAATCGACGTCAAAGAAGTCCAAAGTGCGTTTGTTAATCAATGGAGTCATCACGAACATTTTGGAAAAAAACGCATACGACCAAAAAGAGTGATAATGCAAGAGCCCGTATATTCATAGTTTTCAAGGTGAGACCCATGAATTAGATAACGAATCGCTCACTCATCAGTCAAAATCTCCGGTTATTACCTCGAATAACTATTTCTGGTTGCTAAACCTACAGAAAAATGGGTGCTGGGAGAAGCTAGTTGACTCCAACGGTGAAATCGTCTTATAAATACAACTATTTTGATGACTTATCCAAATTTTATTTCATTGAAGGTATACAAAAAAATTAAAAAAACATTTAAAAAGTATATACGACTATTCAGAGGTAACCTGAGGAAACTAATAGACCGATCACAAATTGGTCAATACAAACCTTCAGTTAGTATTACGACCTAACTTCTCAAACCACTTATGTTGTGTGTGTTAATTTTATACATGAGTGGCGGGAACCTCTGTTCAAAGTCGACTCCGAACGACAGAATTTTTTAGAAACTTTTTCATGGCAATTTTATTTTTACTCTCAGAGTTTTTGTCAGAAATCTGCTGAGAGGCAGTTGCGGAAGAAGTATTGTCCCATATTTCATTTTGTTTGAGATGTCTGACCTGGGATTTGATCCGTGGCCTTACGTCTAATAAGCCAACACACTAGCTACTAGACTACGGCGACTAAAAGCTCATGGACTGCAAAACTCATGGTACGCTATGTTTTAGACAAACCACCGATTATAAAGTAAATTTTGCTAGGCTCGTATACGTTACTTATTGTGGTAAACCGCATAAACAATAAAAAATCGATCAATGAGTTCCTGGGTAAAAAATATTTATGGAGGCTGATCTTCTAAAAGGCGCTTTCTTTTATAAAATCTTAATTTTGAAACATCTACACTTTACTTCTGTAATGTGTGATACAGATTATTAAATCATATGTTGGAACAGTAACAGCTTTCTTAAAAAAAAGTGGCAGAGGGTCTCGATGTTTATGCTAAAATAAACTCATCATCAAAGTGCATGATCTTTTATGAAACGATCAATGAAATGTTTCTCTTCAGCTCACTCCCCTACCTGTGCTTTATTTGTCTAGTACTATAAAGAATATTTTAGAACCTTGCTGAGCGCCAGTGCATACAAGATAAAGTCCGAAAAGAGCTTCAACACAACATTAACAGCCAGTGGTTGGTGTTATTGCTCAAAAGTTAGCTTGGTGGCGCATGTTCTTTGGATTGAGAGTTTCTACTCGAGCGCCAATAACCTTCAAAGTAACTAAAAAATATCGAATAAAATAACCTTAATGAATAACTAAAGCCGTTCATTCTGCTACACCATATATTTGAACTTTCCTTAGCTTTTTCATTTTCCCTGTTCAAACTCTCTAAATCATCAATCATGACGTACTGCGGACACTGCAGTATTCATATCAAGCCTGTTAAGAACGCAATCATTGACTGCAAGTATGAGTGAAATCGTTTGAAATATTTACATATGAAGCCATATACGGCACAAATATAAATACAATATTTAAAGTAGTTTTGCTCGGATTAGTCATTTCTTTACAACAACAACGAAAAAAAAAACAACAAATTGAAAATTATTCTGTAAAGTAAAGTTTTTTTTCATTTGCATTCTCTTTCTGATTTCTATTGCGATTTATTAAAAACTATTAAGAAAAAATGTGTAAAACATTATAAACAACAAATAAATGTAAAACATTTAAATAATAAAAGTTGATCCATAAATAAAAAAACAACAACCACACCACACCACACCTTGCAACATATGGGAAATATGAAAACAAAATGTGCAACAGCACCAGCAACAGCCGTCAGCCCCATACATTCAGATTTACGCACATTAAACTTAAAGCGAAATGAATAAATTGTTGAAAACAACAACAACAACAACAATAGCAACAACAATAAAATCATTCATAATCCGCGTGTAATACCAGCAGTTTATCTAGGACACACATTTTAACAGAGCAACACAGATGGCGTCACTCTATATTTTCTATTTACGATCAAGCGTAAGACGGCCAAGTGGACATTTGGACAGCCAAGAATGACTGCAACTGAGTGGATTTCAAAGCCATGTAAAGAAAAAAAGCACTTGTGCCACTGCAACAACATAACAGTGAGCAACAACAACAATATGTAGACACGTCACCAGCCATCAAAACGTACAACAACATTTTATATGAAAATAATGGTGGCAGTTTAATTACCACCACCACCACCACTCTAAGCGCCTTTGAATTAAATTCACCAAGCTTGCCAAAAGTCCAGCAGAATTGAAAATACGCCAGACTGATATTCAGAATATTGGATTTGGAATTCCAGAGAACCATAAATGAACCATATTATCTACTACTCTGGAATGAGTTCCGTTGATAAGCGATTTTATCGAAGATCGGCTCCCACCAATCTTACTTTTCATAGTTAAAAACTGGCCTACCTTCAGAAGCCGTACTCCCATCAATCATTGCCTAGCAACAGCATAAACCTCGCTATCGCTGTCGCCTTTATTTGGAGAGTTCAATTAAAGATGACAGGATATAAGAATCCAAGATTCTCTGCTAGCAATAGATGGTTGCTGACATATGAGCTGAAGGATATTAAAGATAGTAGGGAGTAGTGGTAGCATGTGAAGGATGATCTCCAAGTAGAAAACGGCTAAACTTTCAGTTCCAAATAGGGCTTCCAAATTATTTGTGGGATAGAAAAATACATCGAATTCACTCAGGCTGTGCCACACACCGGATCACAGAAATGCTGTATGACCTAGCTTGGTAGTTAGCTAGGTTTTGCGTATAGTTATTTGCTCATTTGTAGGACGACGACTTCATCTTAGCAGATTTCTGGCAAAAACTCTGGGAGTAAATAAAATTGCCATGAATAGTTCCTCAAAAATCTGTCGTTCGGAGTAGGCGTTAAACTGTAGGTCCCGCCAGTCACGCATAAAAGTAACGTACACAATATGAATGGTGTGAGAAGCTAGGCCGTAATCCTGACTGAAGAGTTGTAATGGCCAGTTATGTATGTATGTATGTATGTATCTTCTTATCTACTGTTACGAAATAGCGTTACATCGTTTAACATTAAAATGAGAAAAAAAAGCTACAAAAACAATGAACTTGTTTACATGATAAAGAAGTAAACATAAATACAACAACAAACAATGTATACAAGTTCTCAACAAGGCGAAACCACAAACATTCAACTTCAAGAACATTTATCAGACTGTTTACGTTGGCATATAAAAGGCAAGGCAAACCAGTTAACGAGGTAGTAAAAGTTTTTAGTCAGTATTGTATGAAGACGCGCTGCGTGTGAAGAGAGTAATCGTGGTTTGAAGATCTCCGTTATAAAGACCTGTCGTATAATTGCTTAATAATTGCTATTGTTTCAAGGACAGGCATGCAACGAAGAACTAAAAGTTTTTAGCCGGTATTGTATGAAGACGCGCTGCGTGTGAAGAGAGTAATCGTGGTTTGAAGATCTCCGTTATAAAGACCTGTCGTATAATTGCTTAATAATTGCTATTGTTTCAAGGACAGGCATGCAACGAAGAACTAAAAGTTTTTAGCCGGTATTGTATGAAGACGCGCTGCGTGTGAAGAGAGTAATCGTGGTTTGAAGATCTCCGTTATAAAGATCTGTCGCATAATTGCTTAAATGATTATGTTATTGTTTACGCAAAGGGTGTAAGCAAAGAAGAATAACAAACAAAGCTGTTGTTGTTGGATACATCAAGTTGTGAACAGTGGCACACAGAATTGTACGAACAATAAAGAATTTAATTGAAACTAAACACAAAATTATTTTTATTTTCGTTCGTAATTTGCAAGAACTCTTATTTTAAAAGTTTTTAAAAGGTAAAAACGTTCACACACTTAATTGATCATTACAGCCCTTTAGTCGGGACAACAACCCAGCATCTCACAGCATCAATGTTGTGTGTGTTAATTTTATGCATGAATGGCGAGACCTACAGTTTAAAGTCGACTGCGAACCAACAATTTGAGAAGATTATCATGACACTTTTATTTAATCTCACAGTTTTTCAAGGAAGACTGTTAATAGGAAGTTTCGAGACAGGTTTTGAGATTAGGGAATAAGCTAGCAGAATCTAAAGTTATCACTGCGAGTATTTTGGATTTCTGTCTACGTTTATAGAACAGAAAAACAGTAATTTTTGGGAGTTATTGCTGCATGATGCATATTTGTGTTTATTCTCAGTAGGACTCTATTTGGGAAAATTGTGAGCGCCTAGGCCACTGCTTTAGAAAGCGTAATTCCTTGGTAGAAGCGGAACAGTAAAACTATGCGAAAGGTAGGCTTTATAACTGCATCATGGGCTCTGTAACAAAAATATCGCAATATGTGGTCTTCTAGCTAATTTTTAGTCAATAATATCAGCCGTTATATAGTAGGTGGTGTCTTGGCTTACTAGGCGTGTGGACTGGGTTCAAAGCCCAGGTTAGACATCTCCAATAAAACGAAATATGAAAAAATATTTCTTCGGCGACTTCCTCTCATCAGATTTCTGGCAAAAACTTTGAGTGTAAAAATTAAATTTCCATGAAAAGTTTCTCAAAAATCTGTCGTTCGGAGTCGACTTTAAACTGTAGTTCCTGGCACTCATGTATAAAATTAACACACGCAACATACGTGGTGTGAGAAACCAGTCCGTAAGCCTGACCAAAAGGTTGCAAAGATGAATTATATGTGTATGTATGAATGGCCGTCGAGTACACCAAAATGTTGTATCATGGTGCTCAAGCTGGGTAATTATAGCGAAATAGTTCTCTCACTTAGTTATCGTGCATTCCCATTCCCCTGCTGTCTTCACTTACATGTGAGACCAAATCCTGGCAAGAATACCAATGTTCTGAACAATTTTTTTTTAATTTTCCCAACCTGGAAACTCTGTCTTATTTCGTTTTGAATTTTAAAAGTTGAAGGAGTTGAGACTTGTTTGTGAAATATTTTAAGTTGACGAAAATTAGTTGCCCATTTAAGCGGTATACCACCACCATGTATGACTTGCATTTAAATTATTTCTCTTCAAAGTAGAATACAAAACAACAACGAAACAACAACAAAAAAATAATGAAAACTTTATGATTTGAGTATGGGTTGTTGCCACATGTTGCTTATACGTCAAAATTTGACTTTAAAGATTATAAAGTCAAACACATGCATAAATAATTATTATTGTGTTACGTGGCATGGTAGACAGGCACTAGAAAGACATGTTATTGTTGCCTACAAATATGATTGATTTCAAAAATATGCTATGCAAGCAACATATTCTAAATGAAGGAAATGGTCTTGCTGGGCGTTAAATTTTCTGAAAATGTATGTTCTTTTAAATAATCAACTGAGTTAAGCTGTGAATATGATATACGGCGCAGCCATAAATTTAAACCTCGAAAAGAATTTAAAGAAATATTAAAAGTTTTCATTAGAAAACTTACTCATAATTTATTATCAAAACTTTCTCTTCACAATTTCAAAGAAATATTTCCGTGACACCATTTCTACCACAACGTAGGCACTTCATCACTTCTGCAGAATTAAGAAAAGAAATACATTTTTGATGATTATGTTTAAGAAGTTATACACCAAAGCTTTGTAAACGTCACCCTTTTCTATGCCTCACCTAAGAAAAAAATAAATGTTCACATGACACTATGACTTGACCACTGAACAATGCCAGTCACTAATCACTCACTAACAACAGGTAAACATTTTTTAACAGCTTCTCTCTTAGCTAAACAAAACGTCAATAGTTTCGTGTACTTTCATTAGTAGAAAACTACAAGTGCTTCTTTTTTGCCCCTTCATGGCATGCCATGTCATGTCATAATTTTTTCTGCAGCATCATTTATTTTCTGCGCCGCAAAAAAACAACAACAACATGCAGATGATCACAATATATTGGAGTAGAATATTGAATACCGTACCTTGGTCATGTGTTATAATATTTGGAATTTATATCAAAACTTTAAGAGGAGGAGTAAATAAACAGAACTGACTACTACTACTCTGAGTTTCGTTGATAAACGATATCAACAGGATTTTATGGAAGACCAGCTGACACCAATCTTTCTTTTCAAAATTAAAAACTAGGCTGCCTTCGGATGCCGTATTCCTATCAATCCCTGCCTAGGAACAGCATATGAATCCTAAAGCCATTTCACGATGGATTTCCACGAATTTTTTTTTCAGTAAAAGCAAAGACAGTTGGCAGGTTGGCAGTTGATTTCATACGACAGAGAGTGTCCAGGTTTTTTTTTTTTTTTGATCACGTGGACTGGTCAAACGGATCAATCTTGATTGATAAAAGGTATGCACCTATTCAAAGTTCTATAGAATCAGTGGGCAAATGAAACGACTTTTGCAGAGATTTTAAATCGGTTCAAGAGGAAATGACTCTACTTTATTTATCAGTGACTATCTCTGGATTGACGTAGACTGTTATCATTTGGTTCATCCTTTTCCTCAGAAGCTAAAGTTACATATTATCGAAACGACTTTGATGGTTGATTCTAAAGAAGCCATGATTTATTTCTACTGACTTCGGACCATTTCCCAATCGAACCACGGGTAACTGGTAAAGTTGTAGAAAAAGGTTGCAATCAGCACATATGATGGATAAGCAAGGATTGGCGGTCAGAAAGATTTTTCTGCAAATTTAAATTGTTTTACTGCGAATCATCTACTATGATTACATTCTTATTTTATTCAGTGCCATACATACATTCTATAGTCTGAACATGTTCTACTCGGCGCATTGTTGTTGCTCGCATAGCACTTTGTCTCCTTCCAGTATGGTTTTTAACATAAAATAATAAACATTTGTAGAGCACTAGCGTTCCGCGCCACCAAATGAATGCAATTGCCCGTGGGCCACCAGTGGTTCATGCGACTACATAAGCGGCATGGTCGTGAACCGCTGGTAATCAAAATCGGTAGAAAAATATGGAAAATAAAGGGCAATACCATACATATACATACATAATTGGACACTACAACCCTTCAGTCAGGATTACGGGCCAGCTTCTCACCACTCATATTGTGTGCGTTAATTTTATACGTGAGTGGCGGGACCTACAGTTAAATGTCGACTCCGAACAACAGATTTTTGAGAAACCTTTTTATGGCAGGTTTATTTACTCTCAGAGTTTTTGCCAGAAATCTGCTGAGAGAAACACGCAGAAGAAATGTTTTTTCTTCATATTTCATTTTGATGTCTGACCTGAGATACTAACTCGGGATTTACGTCTAATAAGCCGCCATAATACCTACTAGACTACGGCGACTTTAATATCCTCAGGTTTATATAAAAAGTATTGATTTCTTCTTATTACATTTCATATATTTTTAAAGACTACTTGTCTTGAGTAAGAATTTAAGGGCCTTTATTACAACTTGCCGTTAACTAACGGGAGGATTTTAACGGGCAGATAAATTGTTTTTCATTATTATAAGTGGACAGTAAGGTAGAAGTGAGCGTTAACTAAAGGGAGGATCATCCTACCTTTAACTTTTAAAGTTAAGTTCATGTTTGAACTTGCCATATTATATGTATATTATTTACAATATGGCAACTTCAAATATAGACAAAATGAGGAAACACAACAAAAAAATTTTTTTTAATTGCCATATTTTTGAAAAAGCTAACTTTATTTTATCTGTAGATTGTAATAACGAAAAGAAATTAAAGATGACTTTAGCTAAAGTTAGCTTTAACTAAGCCCAATTTTAATAGTAAGTTGTAATAATGGCTCTTATTGACTTAAGAAGTTAACTTCATTTTATCTGTAGGTTGTAATAATGAAACGAACTTAAAGTTGGCTTTAAAGTTCACTTTAGCTAAAGTTAGCTTTACTAATGGCTTTAACGCTTTGACGGCAAGTTGTAATAATGGCCACAAATGAAGGTTAAAGAACTATTTAGTATCGACCTAATGTAGGGCAAAGGACTTTCGGGATAGTACACGATGTATTCCCTCATTTAATTCTCTTATTTTTAGTGCTTCTTAAAATATTCCAGCATTTTAGTTCCCCATTATTTTTTTATTCTTCCACTTTTTTTTTAATGATTATGTGCACACTTTACAGCATTTTAGGGCTTTATAGCTTTTGCCAATTTGGTGTAAAAAATATTCACGATTTTCTTTCCATTAAAGCCATTCGCTAACAAAAAGTTGATGAGATAATATAATGAATGGCGTCGTTATTGTTCAAAATACAATGAATTGTTAAGTTTAAGTTTTCTTTGCAAAAAAAAATGGCTTTGGGAAAGTCCCATAATGAATTGGCAAAAATTTAAAAGCCTGGGAATCACATACAATTCCTGAATGTTTATGGGCATTCGGTTAAGCCGCTTGTAAAAACTCAATAAAAGATTTAATTCCGTGGTAAATGTAGCTTTTATGTGTTTCCAAGTCTATTAACCTGTGCAGAAAAATTTAAAAACTTTACCATTACCAGTCAGTCAGTTAATAGGTTGGAATTGTATTACAATTGCAATAATTTTATAAATTCTAAAAACAACAACAACAATAATAACAAAAAAGAAAAAAATTAATCACTTTCATTAAGATAATCAAAATCTATAATTTAAATCAATGTTTAAAATGTTTAACGATTTGTTAAGCAATTATTGAATATAAAATTGCTCAATAAACATTTTAAAAGCCACGTTAGTATTAGGAAACTAAAACTAAAAAACACAAGACTTTTAAATGCAATTGGCCAACAACAAACGAATGCCATTAGAAACCGCAAACGGCAAGTCAAGAGGGGAAGTAATTGTTTTGAATATTTATTGGATTAAAAGTAATGCAAACTCTTAGTTGGTTATTTTAAATAAAATATCTGCATAAGATAACCATACTAATACAACAAAAACAATGATAACATAAAAAAATAGAAAAACACACGCTAATAAACAAATGATAGTATAAAAGATAAAGCGAGATATTAAGATATTATTGATCAGAGGGAAGCCAACTTAGGCACCCTTCATATCATTTTATGCATACCACTATAGGCCAGACTTCTAATAAACAGCTTTGAGTATAGTATTGAGTAAATTTTTCTATCTAGAAGACGATTGCAGTATACACTCCGATAGTTGAAGTCCCATGTCCAGTTGGTAGTTTGTTGGCTTATTGGACGCAAGGCCGTGGTTCAAAGCCCAGCTGAGACATCTCGAACTACAGGAAATATTCGGTTTTTTTACACCGAATGTTAAGTTAACAGAGACTGTTAAGTTAACAGAGACTGTTAAGTTAATAGAGATCTTTAAAATTACAGAGATTGTTAAGTGAATGTTAAGTTAACAGAGACTGTTAAATTAACAGGGACTATTAAGTTCAAATAATTGAAATTAACAAATACTGATAAGTGTAAATTTCAAATTAACAGAGACCGTTAAGTATGAATGTTAAGTTAACAGAAACTGTTAAGTTAACATAATTGAAAATTTTGGAAAAGTATGAAAAGAAAATCAATTAAAAATCATAAAATTTGGAAAAAGTTAGAAAAAAAGAAGCAAAACCCTTGAGTTTGACAACAAAACAAACAAATATGAAAAATGCTGTTTCTTCGTCACAGATAATCGAGTTGAAAGTTCATAAATTGTACAAAATCGAATAAAAAAATAAATTGAACCTTCTGGGCTGGATAGCTATGGTATCAACGATTAAAAAATTGTTTTCCTTACGATCGGGCATTACTTGAGACCGGAGATACAGGCGACAAAGCTAATTATTTTCTTCAAATAAGCAACAAAAAGTTGTCTATATTTACCGAGCACAATTGTTGTATTGCATTTTTGTTGTCGATAACTTGCTTTTTGTCGATGGTTTGCATTTCTTGCGTCGATGACTTGCACTTTTTTTGGTCGATGACTTGTGTTTCTTTTGCCGGTGATTTGCATTTTTAGTTCGGTGACTTGTTATTTTCTGATTGATGACTTGTATTTTTTGGTCGATTACTTGCATTTTATGGTCGATGACTTTAAATTTTTTAGTAGATGACTTACTGTGTTTTGGTTGATGACTTGCATTTTTTGGACGCTAATTGGAATTTTTTGGACGATGACTTGCATTTTTTGGTTGATGACTTGCATTTTTTGGTCGATTGCTTACATTTTTTGATCTATGACTTGCAATTTTTTTGTCGATGACTTGCAGTTCTTTTATGGATTACTTGAAATTTTGTCGACGATTTGCATTCTTACTTTCTCGATGACAAAGCTGTCTTCTTCGTCGGCAATATTAGCCCTGATATCTCCAATAATATATAATGCCTGACAGTAACGAAAATTGTTTTGAAAACCTTGGCTGTGCACCCCACTACTAGGTTCATTTCCTCCACCATTCTATTTTGTACCCTATTTTATACCGACAAGTTTAAAAACAAAATATCTTTATGATATGATTCTAATGCCATGTTCGCACGGCAGCAATTTTTCGTAATTCGCTCTCTCATTCGCAATTCAACACCCAATTATGTGCTAAATTACGTCATTCGCCATACAAATTTTTGTGAGCGAATTACCCAAATTGTGTGTAATCCAATTTCTATTACCCTGTGGATTACTTAAAAATCAATGTAATCTCTAAATTTTATCGTATTTTTGCCATCACCAGCTGTCAAAGCACAAAAAATATAAACAAAAAATATTGTAAACAATAAAAAAAGTATTATTTATAAGAAAGTTATTCGCAAAATTAGCGGAGGAAGCCACTATGTGTGTAGAAAACCTTTTGAAAAGTATTTGCAGCTTTTGAAGAAGCTGTATGAAAAATATTAATAATAATTTAGTAATAAAGAGAAGAAGAACTGTAAAAAAGAATTACAAAACTACCGTGTGAACATGATAATTCAAATAAGTAATTCAAACAGAGAGCGAGGTAATTCGAAGGCTTGTGCGAACATAGCATAAAACAATTTAAATTCTAAATTATGTATCTTTTATGCAGAATAAAAACTTACCTTACTTAAACATGGTACTGCAAAGCGCCTAGTAATCAGCTTCGTTTTCATTATGAGCTGCTCCTAATCTTGTCCATCGCAGAAGCATTGTCCATTTAAAACAATTTAAACGATTATCTTTTCTCCTTAAATATGTACATTTTATTTACTCTCAACAAATGTTTAGTAGATCAACTAAAATAAAAAATAAAAAATGCAACAAAAACTTCAGTTTAATATAATTTTTTTCTTCATATGAAAACAGAAAATAAAAACAAAAACAACAAAAAACGCCACACTTTTAATGTAGAATGTACGTGTAGTTTATATAAAATCATAGCGAAAGACAAAAAAAATTGAAGGAAAAGAGCTTACAAGAGCCGATCATTATTAGGAAAACAAAGCGTATCACAAGCGATTTACAAATAAGAGAAAAACAAAAACAAAACAAAAAAAAACTGAAGCATATTTATATTCGAGATAAAAATCTCAACAAATAAATTCATGACAACTTTGAAAACGAAAAAAAAATATCTCTGCTGTACCATGCACATACACATGCATTCGTACAGAGATCTTTGAGAAAAGAAAGGAAAAAGTATTTAGGAAATGTAGGAGGCTTTACTACAACATTACGCTAACCGGAGTCTCTAATACATTACAGTTGTGATGGAAATAGCAGTTGCGAATGTATTTATTCACACTCCGAAAGGGGAAAGCACTGATTGATGGTAACCAGAGATCAACAATGAGTCGTTTTTTCGCTACTCATAAGCACTCATGAAGTTTTGAATATAAATGAGTCAACAATATTGAAATTTAACTATGCACTCTGACTCATTCGTACTCACTACAACATTGATTTATAAGTACAGGTTTGAAATGAGTATGCATACTAACTCATAACATTCGAAATATGTTTGATTCATAAGCCTACTCATTTAGATTCATAACTTTAGAAAAATACTTAGAAATGATTGGAGTCACTCGAGTCATCAAAATTTACAGTCTTAGTTGTTGTTGCATTAAAAAAATGACACATAAGCCAACATGACAGAGCAGCAAGAAGACCTTCGAATAAGTATTTTAGTGTTCGTACGCGAATCATACTTATGTATTTTATGCTTCGTGTATACATATGTTGAGTTATGGAGAGTCGAAAGCAACATCATCATACATGTTGTTGAGTATAAATATAATAAGTACTTCAAATTTTGAATATGAGTAGAGGTTTCATGATATTAAAATAAGTATGAATGCGTAAAGAATCACAAATTATGAGTATGATTCGATTCTACTTATCTTTTTGAATACTCATTGCTGATCTCTGATGATAACACAGATAGACAAAACTGCAAAAAAAAAATAATAGCCGACAAGCCAGACTATAATTTTTTAAAAAAAAAAATTGTGCGCTCAGAATTGCTTCGATGTCCTAGGTTTTTGACATCGCAGCCTAAAAGGCAACAAAAACCTTTTACTATATCCAAGTGGATATGTAGAACGTCGCATGGATAGATAGAACTCGAAGATATCGTACTTTAGCATTTTCATTTGTTTTGGCGAAAAAGGCTTTGGGGTTACATAGCTACTTTTGCCAGGTTAGGGTATGAACACCACCTTTGCCTTTTGTCAATTTTTAGAAGCGTATGCAAGAGTTAGGCAGGGATTGTATTGTATTGTATTCCGAAAAGATGAGGTAATAGGGTATCCATGCCCATGCAGAAGTTCCAGAAGAATTCCATCTGGCCCCTCTGCTTTGTAGGAAGGAGAAAAGCTTTTAGTCGATGCTTTAACCATACTGCTGGCATATTTTATCCTGTTGTTCCCCGTTTGCCGTAAAAAATATAATGTCATAAAGTGGGTATTTCCCGTCCATTCCTTTATCCGAATCATCCATTAGTGCCTCAGACTGATTCCTACTCTTAGATATGTTTTTGAAGCTGTTCACCTGTTCACGAATAGTTCAAGGAGTTCTGTTTCGTCCTCTGTACCATTTAGTTGCACTCACTGCGCTTCGAAAGATACGCGTCTCCGGGAGTGATCCAATGAGTTTTTAGGTCTCGTCCATTTAAAAAGTCTTGGGACCTCTTTCCTAGTAATTACTTACTTTTTTAACTGATCATTATAACCCTTTAGTCGAGATTACGACATAGCTCTTCGCACCATCCCTGCTGTGTGTGTTCATTTTAACCATGAGTGTCGAGACATACAGTTTAAAGTTGACTCAGAACTACAGATTTTTGAGAATTCATTCATTCATTATCAAAAAGGATTCTTGGACAACCGCTTAATGAGAAGAGGGTGGATCTATGTTAGAAGAGTAACTGTAGGCCTTAGACTCATTTTCGTTTCCCAATTAGTGGTTCTGTGCTAACATTTTATCCCACACTGTTTCATTAGCATTCTACGAACTTAAAACCGATTCTTTTTTTACATCTCTTATGCGATAAAAACGTGATAAATATTAAGAAAACATTTTTCTGATGCCATTTTCCTTTTCTAGAACACGTTAACCGAAAGATCTTAAAATTGTTGTTACTTTCCCAAGTACCAAGTCCCAAAGTCAAATAAGATTCATTTCAAAAGCTGCTGGCTAGCTGATCGTCATCACCATCATCGCAAGATCAAGAACAATTTTGAAGAGACAAAAACAAGACAGAAACCGATTTTACATGTTGGAAGGAACAACGACAACAACGACCACCAAGCAATAGCTGCTCTCAATGACTAGCGATATTGTTGTACAACGACGATAAGAAGAAGTTATGCGAAAAAAAAAGGGGGACACATTGAAAATTAATAACAACAAAAAAAATTTAACAAAATAACGCATTGTTGTTGTGATTGTTGTTTAATATGCGATGACCACCTGCAGTTCCTTTTTTATTGGCGTTAACATACGAGCACTGCCATCACTGGATGTGTACATACGTACACATAGCCTTTAGAGTTCACAAACAAACATAAGGAGGTAAAGCAGCAGCAGCATTAGTTGCTTATAAGTCGTGAGGCTGCTATTGGTTTTATTGCAACTGCTTCAAGTGCAATTGCAGTACCATTGTGTGTACAGCATATGCACGTTGTTGCTTGTTGCTGTTACTTCCCAGCAAAGTACTCGTAAGCAGTTGGGTTTAATAAATGCGTTGCCTATATTTGGTTGTAATATTGGCGCACTTGTGCTGTTAAAATATGTAGATCAACTACATAGGTAATGTTGCTGCTGCTCGTTGCCTCCATTTGGTTGCATACAGTATTGTAGTGGCAAGAAAAATTACATCTTAAATGCTTCCCATAGTTTTGCAGAAGTTTTTAAATTATTTAAATTGCCATTTAACCATTATTACCTCCATATCGAGCTAACCATTGCTGGTGGTTGGTAGTTGCAAGTGTTCCCAGTGTGGGTGCCCCTCTGCACATGGTCGTACGTACATATTTGTCGAAAGGAAAAATATTTGTTTCCACCAAAGCATATTAAGAAGAAAAAAAAACGCCATTCGGCAAATATATTTAACAGGTGTTTAGGCCACTTTAATACCATGATTTCTCAAATACAATAACAAAACTTATAACAAAAAAAATATCTTAAATTAATGGCGATTAACACTCATGATAAATGGAATTTAATTTGGTATGATTTTGTTAGTTGGTTGGCTAGTTGCTTGCTTAGTTGCTTGCCAATATAGTGAAATTTAGTTGTGCCGCCATAGTTGTGGTCATGGTGGAGCCATAAAGCAGTTTAAATTTTTTTTCCCGTTAAATAGCCGCATTACGGAAGACTGCAGAGTAATTGAATTAATGCAACGAACGTAATGAAACACATTTTAGAGTTGGAGTTGGAAAGAGATAATTTGATATGATTGTTAATAAATGTCAAATATACTAGTTGGATACGGGCAACATGTAACATGTTTCCCAACCAAGACAAGCGTTTTTGTATAATTAAGGTATGAACGAACGAACTTTTATTGCCATTGTCTGCTTTATTGTTTTCCAAGTAATTTGAAGTAGCCGTAGTCTAGTAGGTAGTGTGTTGGCTTATTAGACGAAAAGCACGGGTTCATATCCCAGGTCAGACATTAAAACGAAAAAAAAAATATTTCGGCGGCGACTTCCTGACAGCAGATTTCTGGCAAGAATTCTGAGCGTAAATAAACCTGCCATGAAAAAGTTTCTTAAAAATCTGTCGTTCGAAGTCGACGTTAAACTGTAGGTCCCGCCACTCACACACAACATAAGTGGTGTGAGAAGCTTGGCTGTAATATTGACTGAAGGGTTGTAATGGCCAATTATGTAAGCATGTATGTAAGTAATCTAGAAATTTTTTGTCTGTGTATCAGCATGTTGGCTGCTGGGCTTGGATAAGGCCAGCTTAAGGTTAGTTATTGGCTTTATAACGGGGCACTTCGAAATTAGATCGCTAACAAGGATCTGGAACAAATCTCAGTTGGACTATTGCAGGGTATGTTGCAATGAGGAGGAATTGGAGACTATCTAACACCTCCTCTGTAACCTCTGTCCAGCCCTTAGTAGGTTCAGACTGAAGACCCTTGGCAAAGTTTTCTTTTAGGGGTTTGAATTCTGTGTCTAGAGCCAACATAGAGTCTCTCCATAGGTTCATTATTAGTTTGAGCTGATTGAGAAGTGCTGTAAGAAGTGTAATTCCTCTGCTTCCTTATTCTTCTTTTCTTTCTTCTTATTTCCTTTCCTACTTCCTCTCCTTTTTCTCTATCTCGCCTATAATCCTCTCCCCTTTTGGACGTTGTACAATGGGTCAACCGGTCCTCCGGGTGCTGTACTTGTCTCAATTGGCAAGTATGTACACGTCCTCTAACCCAAAACTATCATTGGAAGATGTAGAAACAAATTTTTTAAGTGAAGAAAATATTAACTTGAAGACCTTCTGATCTCATACTGATGCTTTAAGCAAACAAACAAATTGGGAACCTTAACAACAATGTTATTATACAGCGCTTAGCTTCGAGTAGCTATTCAAAGCGGCCATGGGAGTGTGAATCGTGAATAAATGCCTACAGAAAAGTTTCCTAAAAGAAGAAATGACGCCAGGCCCATGTAGTTCGTATTTCCAGAAAAGTCAAGTAGTTTGCAAGAAAATATAGGAGTTCTATTCCAAACATTTCGCATAAGATTTATATCATGATGGTCAAGCCAATAATGGCAAACGATAATTTGTAGAGACTGCTACGGCATAAATACAACAAACACTCAGGGGATGGCCCCTACTAGAAAAATAGATAATGGGAAGGAGGTGGGAGGAAGTAGTAATTGTTGATATTAAATTTATAAGTGACAGGAAAATCCACTGCAGGAGGAAAGTTCCTTATACGGACAGCCCGGATAAGGTAAAAATTCAATCTGTAATGCAGTGTGCGATTCACGAAAAAATCGACCGCAATCGAATGTGATCTGCGAGAAAGACGAGTTTTAGGTAGTAATACATGATTCTCGAGAACAAGTCATTTTACGTCGCTTAAGTAAATCCGTTGTAGTAGTGATAGAACAGTGAAACACAAGCCACATTGTGGTAGTGGTCCAATGAATCAATTTCTACCATCATTAATCGAACCTACCCTCCCTTGCACTGTCCTCGAAAAGCCTTAAAATTGACTTCGAGATACTGTCCAATTCACGAGAGTTTCATTCCATTCTCGGTCCGATATAAATGGTGTAAATAGCAAGGAGACTAGCTGAAGTAAAGAAAGACCAGAAACTATGGTTTAAATAATGACAGACAAATCCAACAGGACGATCTTCAGAAGACACCGTTATCGGACAAATCGAGTGGTTGAGCTACCTCCTTGTATAAGAACTGAATACTCTATCACTTTGGAACGATACTAATCTATAGGAAATAATGGAGTTTACTTCATCAAGGAAAGGACAGTCTCTGGTTCCCGATACAAAGACCGGTAGTGGCTCAGAAGAGAGGTTTTTCGGGTCAAAAATAAAATAGTGCCCTGTTAATACCTTTACACATGCATACATATGTACACATGTACATACATACATAATTGGTGATTACAACCCTACCTATGTTGTGTGTGTTAATTTTATACATGAGTGGTGGGACCTACAGTTTAAAGTCGATCCCGAATGACAGATTTTTTTGAGAAACCTTTCATGCTAATTTTTATTTACTATCAGAGTTCTTGCCAGCTCATGTATAAAATTAGCACACACGATAGCAGTGGTGTGAGAAACTAGGTAGTATTCCTGACTGAAGGGTTGTACTGACAAATTATGTAAGTATGTATGTAGTTCTACGCATAGCTTGGGTTGTTTTTTTTTTTTTGGAGTTTTTATAATGCCAAAAACAGGGTCAAAAGTCTTAATGCTTGTAATTACACTCATGTGATATTAGACAAATGCCAGCAGCAAAGCCTATGGATAGTTGAAATAAAACAAGGAGTTTAAGGAACATCCTGATTTCATTCTGCAATAACTGAATTGTAGACTTATGTTGCTACACATTGGCTTGATGATATTAATTTTTTTATTGAATTTAGTTGTCCTAGTCTAGTCTTGTTAGATCATACTGAGTGATTAATACAGACTTCCAACTTGCCATAAACGATAGAAACCTTCTAAAATTTATTTCCAATCAACATACCATTTACAACTTGCCTTATTCACTATATTTCAACACGTAATGACAACCTTTAACCTTTTACAACTGACCAAATTAATATCGATTTCTTTACCTTCGATTTATTTTACCTTCTCGTTATAAAATGCCTTCAAGTCATAATTGCATTGAACGCTATTTAACAATTTAACGTCATGAAATATTTTCATAAGAAATTAAAAAATTGCGTGCAATTGTATTGCACTTTGATTATTGTTATTACATACATACATACATACATATGCAATTATTATTGTTGTTGTTGCCACATAGTTTTTATATGTTTTTCAGCACTCAGATTAATGTCTTACATTACAAGCAAACAACAACTGAAATCAAGAAAAAACAAAACAAAAACAATTTAAATGAAAATTGATTTCCTATTAAATTGTCAAACGCACCTATTTAACGCTTTACAAGCAAACAAGAACAAGAAAATTTCGATACAATAATGAAACAAAACAAGCTCATATCGTATCGTATCGTATCGCATAAAAACCAACCCACTCGCATGCTGCGAATTTGTATGCGAAATTCTATTTCGAAAATCATTTTTTTTCTTTTATTAAACGGCATGTGGGTTGGTCAACAACAGCTTACGAAGTGCTGGTAATCAGGCTGGAAATTACAACAAAAAAAAATTAAAAAATTATTCCACAATCTTAAGGACTATGAATCGCATGAATGTAAAATTTTTCACATTAAATGCTAAGACCACAAACAACGTTTACGTGTTTTTATTCTCTTGATTTGAATTTTTATTTGCCTATATCGCCACAACACTACGCCATAACAGTCTACATACACAACTATTCGCTGGAAAGCCCCACAGTGCGTGATGGTGTTTTTCTGCTGTGGTTACAGATAAAATTTGCAAAAAAAAAATTCAGAAAAAAATTGCTAAGATTTTAACGAAAACTAAATACCCAAGAAATACTTCCTTAAAGCATTTATTTACAGAAACAAAAGTACGTTTAGGCGCCTATACAAAAAAAATATACACTTATAGGGTTGCCATTTCTTTAGAATAACAAGTCACCTATGGACTTCGTTCGGAGTCGACTTTAAACTGTAGGTCCCGCCACTCATGTATAAAATTAAGGCACACAACATGAGTGGTGTGAGAAGCTAGGCCGTTATCCTGACTGAAGGGTACACACACACACACACGAGACGAGGGGGGGAGTTTAGTGGGTGAGGGCCCCACACACGGAGGATGTGACGACTTCCTCTATGGTGCGGTTAGGAACATTCACCCCTCCTCGGCGTGGAAAAAAAAAAAAAATCCTGACTGAAGGGTTGTAATGCAGAGAAAAAGAAGAAAGAGATTCTATGGGAGAGTGTATACTCAGTTTTTTAAACGTAATATGATCTTTGGCTCATTTTTTGATTCTTGCAGTCAAAAGAATTAAAAATATTTCATGAATATCCTGGAAGTCTAGCGGGTAGTATGTTAGTCTATTAGTGTGAGGATCATGGGTTCGATTCTCATGCTAATTTAATTCTTGCACGCATAAAAATTAAAAATATTTCTATGGCCACCCTGGTAGTCTAGTAGGTAGTTTGTTAGTCTATTAGTATGAGGGTCAAGTAAATCGAAGAGGGTCAATTTTTTGATTATTACAGGCATAAGTATTAAAAACATTTCTTGGGCACCCTGGCAGTCGAGTGGGTAGTGGGTTAGACCACTAGTGTAAGGGTCATGGGTTTAATTCCCACCCATTTAATTCTTACACGCAGAAGTATTAAAAATTCTTCTTGGGCACCATAGTAATCTAGAAGGTAGTTGTGCTAGTCTATTAATGTGATATTCTTGGGTTCGATTCCCACTAGCGATTCTAGTTTGTTAAACCATGCCCAGAATATGGAAAATGTCACTCCACTCGTAATGAGATATAATTCGTAACTTTATTCCAAAAACTTCTTGATTTTTGACATGAAAAAGATGAATTACATATAGAACACCAAATGTTGTTGGAAAATTCAGCGAAAGGAGTCTCAAAAATAGCAAACATCTTGGAATAATACCTCCACTGATAGGTAAGTCATATATAAAGGCTCTTGTCTCTATCAAAGAAATAAATATTCTTGGACGACTTTCTACTTCTTCTACTTATCATAAAATATATCGTCTTGAAGGTAGTTGAGGTTTAGTCTGGCATCCACTGCAACCTTCAGATCATTATACTGGTGTAAGTTAATACCAATTATGGTATTAAAATGTGTGCTGAAAAACTCTTGAAGTTCAGTCAGTCTTGTGTACAGAAGCGGTGAAGCCTTTGAAGTTCAGTTAGTCTTGTGTGAAGAAGCGATGTGTTTGAAGAGAATAGTTGCCTAGTAATTGTTATTGTTTATGCAAAGGGTGTAAACAGAGGAATAACAAACAAAGCAATTGTTGTTGTTTACATCAAGTTGTGAACAGTGGCACACAGAATAATGCGAATAATAAAGAATTTTAATTAAAACTAAATACAAATGTATCTCTATTATATTATATATCTATTTAAACGTTTTTAAAAGGTAACAACTCGAAAAAAAACTTCTGGAAAATTGTACATAAGTTTTTTAAACATTTATGGCATATGGCAACTCCCTACCACCCCAAAAAAATAAAAAAAGGAGTTACAACTTAGTAAACATTCGTTAAAACATCTGCAGTTTAGCAAATGTTTCGCTGCACTTTGTTTTCCTTTTTCTTTCCAAAACATTTGTTCGTTTTTTTTTCACTCGCTTTTCATTTCTCGTCAATGCGAGTGTTTAAGCACAGCAGGAGTTTTCATACTTTCAAGCTTAAAACATTTTAGATTTCAGTTTTAAACTTCTTTTTTTGGTGTTTCTAGACCAGGCTATTACCAAAAAAAAAAACAGATTAAGACGGGTGCGGCTTAAAACAGGCTAACAATTTAAGGCGAAGAAAAAACAAAGCAACAACACACACCGAAAATCTCAAAAGCTTATGTTTAGCATCACATTCAACAACAAGGAAGCAAATCACAGTCAATTCATTGACTATACATACACACCAAGTAAGTATAATGCAGCAATCAAATGGCATCAAAAACCTAACAAAAATACAACAAGAATATTTGTTGTTGTTGCCAGGCTAACGATAAGAAACATATGGTTTCATAGACTCCACGAATGTGTGCTTAAGATTAGGAATTGTGGCAAATAGATCATATACGTATGTGTACTCCATACTCCATCGTAGTATTCTACGTATGTATGTATGTTTGTTAATAAATACGTGTATTAGAGTCTAGTCTTTTTCGTTTGTTTTTGTTTTACTCAAAACATCTACAGACAAATTGGAGCAATCAGTCTTCTCAAGCCGAGTGACTTGGCTTAGATTTACCAAAATAAGTAAAAACTCCTTTAATAGCTGCGAAATTTGGCGGCTTCTTGTCGTTATTATTGGCTGACTGTAATGCTGTCTGAACAATAAAATGCTTGTAATACTTGTTTCATGTTAAGTTATGAAGATTTCTGAAACACGCTACAGCAGTTAAGACTCTGATGTTGTGATCCACAGACATTGTTGCTAACATTAAACAAATTTAACTAAGCAGGACTGATGCGAATTGCCTGCCACTCGTACCGAACTCAAACGAACCTAGAAATAGTTATGAACACAGTTTCTGTAAAGTTAACATTCATTGCACAGACTTTCTGTAAAGTTAACATTCATTGAACAGAGTTTCTGTAAAGTTTACATTCATTGAATAGAGTTTCCATAAAATTCATATTCATTGTACAGAGTTTCTGTAAAGTTTACATTCATTGTACAGAGTTTTTGTACAGAGTTTTCATTGAATAGAGTTTCAGTAAATTTAACATTCATTGAACTGAGTTTCTGTAAAGTCTTATTCATTTAACAGATTATCTGTAACGTTTACATTCATTGAACAGAGTTTCTGTAAAGTTCACATTCACTGAACAGGGTTTCTGTAAAGTTTACATTCATTGAACAGAGTTCCCGTAAAGTTTACTTTGAGAGAGTTGAGAGTTTTCGTACAGAGTTTTCATTGAACAGGGTTTCTGTAAAGTTTACATTCATTGTACAGAGTTTCTGTAAAGTTCACATTCACTGAACAAAGTTTCTGTAAAGTTTACATTCATTGTACAGAGTTCCTGTGAAGTTCACATTCATTAAACAGAATTTCTGTAAAGTTGACTAAAACTACAGCTTAGTTTAAAATTCTGTTGAATGAATAACAGAATTTTCTGTAAAGTTTACATACATTGAACAGAGTTTCTGTAAAGTTTACATTCATTTGTAAAGTAGACATACGTGAACGTATTTTTAAGTGTTTATTCTGGAGAAAAAGAGCAAATAAAACAACAACAAAACAAGAAAGAACTTCCGAGAATAGCTATAAACAAAGATTCAATTACAATAACAAAGCTACACACAAAAAACAGATAATAAAATTACAATAACAAATCAACAGTAAAGTTCTAGAAGTTGCCAAACCGAAAATAAATTAAATATAAATGCAGCGAAAGAGTCAGTAATAGTACAGAGGACAACGTAAACATATACTGTGAATATATGTAATTCTCCTGTAGCTTAGTAGATAATATGTTGGCTTATTAGTTGTGAGGCCACTGTTCAAGCCACAATTCAGACATTTCCAACTAATCGAAATATGGGAAAATTTTTCTTGGCGACTTTCTCTCAGCAGATATCTGGCAAAAACTCTGGGATAAAATAAAATTGCCTCTCAAAATTGCTTCTTAAAAATCTGTCGTTCGCAGTCGACTTTAATCTGTAGGTTACGACACTCATGAATAAAATTAACAAACACAACATAAGTGGTGTGAGAAACTAGGTCGTAGCCCTGACTGAAGGGTTATAGTAACCAATAAAACATATGTATATGTGTATATGAAGAGTCGCCTTAGTCCAGTAGGTAGTGTGTTGGCTTATTAGACGTAAAGCCGGGGTTCGTATCGCGGGTTAGACATGAAAACGAAATATGAAAACAAATATTTCTTCGGCGACTTCCTCTCAGCAGATTTCTGGCAAAAAATCTGAGAGTAAATAAAGTTTCTCAAATAATCTGTCGTTCGAAGTCGATGTTAAACTGTAGCTCCCACCACTCACGTATAGAACTAACGCACACAACATGAGCGGTGTGAGAAGCTAGGCCGTAATCCTGACTGAAGGGTTGTAATCGCCAGTTATGTATGTTATGTATGTGTATATGAAGATTGAATTACAACAACAGAACTACACAAAAGATAGAGAGTTAAATAACAGTAACAAATCAACTGTAAGATTCTAGAAGTTGCCAAATCAAAAATAAATGAATTATAAATACAGCGAAAGAGTCAGTTATAGTCTAGAGCGCAACGTACACATATTCTATGAATATAATACGCCTCAGTAGGAACCCGTGAAAGTAAATTGCTCTGGTGTTTAAGTACTAAGCCCGAAACTTTTCACAAAATAAGCATGAAAAATGCAATTGCCTTCATAATGGCAGCAAGTTATCCAACAAAACCGCTTATATATTCGAACTAAATAAAGTCATTTTAAAAACGTAAAGAATTTCATTTTTCCAACACCCTCTGGTGATGTACGATTTAATTAAGACAAACCTTCTCATCTTACCAAACATACCAACACTTTGATAAGCTCCAACTATTAACGTACAAAACCCAAAATATTCCTTTTTTTTTTGCCCAAAATTTTATGTAAAATGTAATTCCTTTAAACCATAAATGGTTTCAGTTTTAGCCTGATTTAAGAGAAACGTTTTGCTTCACACAAAATGTTGGGCAGACTAGAAAATTGCTGCTGAATTTGGTAAATGTGTTGTTGTTAGTTGTTGGTTGTAGTGTCGCATGTGGCTGTTGGTTGTTTAAGACACTTTAAACAGTTGCTGTCTCTATTTGCGATTGTAGTTGGAACATGCCTTTTTCAGCGTACTGTAGTCGTATAATAAATTTTTAACCAATTAATAGCAAATTACCTTTAAGCATTTCATATTGTTACACATACAGACAAACATACACATACATACGTTCGTATGAGATGCATGAACAAACATTTGGTTGCGTTCAGCCTGGCCTGGGTTTAGTTTTCCAAACAACCAACCAGCAAATATAGTTGCTGCTGCTGCTGGTGAATTTTTCTTTAAATTCACGGCTTAGCAGAGAAATGTTTGAGAGTTTTTGCTTCCCAGTTTTGTTGCTGGTTGCTGGTTATGTGGAGGTATTGTTGTGGATTATTTACGAAATAGTTTTCAATTTTTTTTTCTCTTTTACCTTAAATTGAAATTAATGGTAATGCTTGTTAAATGAAATTTTTAAGATAATTTTTATTTTTATTTCAGAGAAAAAAAACAAACGAATTTTTTTGTTCGCCTATATTTCTGACTTAAATTTTCTTTGCGCACGTTTCCTACAGTATGTTTGGAATTTTTCTCACATTAATGGAAATTAATTGTGTTGGTTATTTAATAATAAAAATTGGAAAAAAAATTATACAACTCCAGTTAAATAAAATGTTTTTCGTGATTAGGAGCTTGAAATTAAATCAAGAAAAAAAGAATGGGGAATGGTTGTCCACGCTAATAATGGTTTAATTAAATGGAATGTCAAGAAGTTGAACTAATTTTGTGATTATTTCTGATTTTAAATGCTTGACAGCTATAAAATGTTGTTTGTTTTTATAACAGATTTAATGGTATTACAATAAAATGCATTTATCTTTAAAAAGTTTGTAAGTTTATCAAATAAACAGATCAACACGATATATTAGGCACTCATAATACTTTCATAGCTCCAAATTAACAGAGCAGACTGCCTATGCCTCGAACAAAACCTTCCCACAACCATAATTTGCCTTCGTACAGCTAGACAGATGTTTAATAATCGTCGTGTAGTCTACAACGTTCCTACAAAAGCAATTACATAGAAATCTAATTGCTAATTCCTAAGCTAGTAATAATACCAAACACCCTTGGCATAGCCCCTCAAGACCTTAGTCTTATTATTATTATTAAAGTGGTAAAGTTGACGTCGCCGTAGTCTAGTAGACTTAGTAGACGCAAGGCCAAGTTTCAAACCCCAGGTCAGACATCAAAACGAAATATGAAAAAAAATATTTCTTCGGCGACTTTCTCTCAACAGATTTCTCTCAAGAAATCGGAGTGTAAATAAAAAAACTGCCATGAAAAGCTTCTCAAAAATCTGTCGTTCGGAATGGACTTTAAACTGTAGGGATTAAAATTAACACACACAACATGAGTGGTGTGAGAAGCTAGGTTGTAATCCTGACTGAAGGGTTGTAATGGCCAATTATGTGTGTATGTATGTATGTAAACAGGTACACCCCGCCCCCATGCTTTATATTGCATCCCTATAATGTGTATTTCAAGCCTATAGCCTTGAAAAAATTCAGGATACTGCTCGCTGTCAACAATATTTCTTCCCTGCCTATCAGTTGCTAGTCGCGAGAACGTGGCTCAAACCCCAACTTAGAAAAAACAATATTCCTTAGGCGACTTCCTTTCAGTCGATTTCTGGCAAAAGAAACTCTGAGAGTAAAGTAAAATTGCCGTGAAAAGTTTCTCAAAAATCTGACATTCGTAGACAACATGAGGATTCCGCCAATCATGGATAAAATTCACACACAAAACATGGGTGGTGTGAGAAACTAGGTCGTAATCCTGACTAAAGTGTTGGAGTAACGAATTAACTTAGAAAGTCTGATGCATGACTCTGATCACTTCTTACGCTAATTTCCCAGCAAAAGTTTTGATTACCTCAAACCCACTTGATTTGAGAAGAGCCTTTGCCGCTCTTTATCTTCCCTTTCGTTCAGCAAAGGGAAGATCAAACATCCGCGCCCATTAGTCTTACTACTGTCGCGGTAATGCAACTCGATCGAAAAACATATTCCAAGTTTTGTAAGGTACTGCGGTATCCAAAGTAGCCTCACAGTGTGCCAGACGACATATGCCAAAGATCTATGCACCTGAGTATACATATTTACGGAAAAAGATCCAGTGATCACAGGATAAAGTGTAAAAGTTAGAAATACTGATACGCTTCCAAATTAGAAAATCATTTGAGTGTACTCGACTGTAAATGCAGCCCTTGCGCTGACCAACTTCTCCCGTCCTAGTTCGGTCAGTACATGGAATGCGTTCACCTGTGTCGTCACAATGGGCCGCTATGCGTGCTCAAATGAGCTTTTGGTATGAAGCTACCACACTAACCTAACTCGACTGTAAAGCTTTTAACGGCAATACTTCCAGTAGAAGAACATGATGAGGTATGACTGCATATCTGGTGGTATATTTTTTTGAGCGCGCATGCTTCAGTACAGATATCTTAGGATCGTGTTGATCGTCAATCTCATAGTGTTTTCACACCAAAAGTTAAAACCTGATTTTAGCATTAAAACCATAATCAGCTGATTTTGCGTTCACACTGCCAATTTTCTTAAATCTGGTTTTAACTTTCATACATTTATGACCGTGCAACAGCTGTTTTTGTTTAAGAAAAAATAAAAAATATGAAAAATTAAGAAATAATATTATTAATATTAATATACAACAATAATATTGTTATAATATTATTATTTATTATTGTTGCAGCATTCATTATTTAAAATTTTATATTTTTAATACAACCGGCTTTCTGTATTTTTACATTTGTTTTGTTTTTCTCAGCTGTTTTCAACGTTTCAGAGCTGGTAGCTCTGATTTAGTACATAAAAAACAAGGTTGTATTTCATAAAATCAACTTAAAACCAATTCAAAAAAGGTTTTAAGTTGGTTTTAACACAATAATTTTGTATGGTAAAAGCAGGTTTTATTTTTGATTTTAACGTTAAAACCAACTTTTGCGTTAAAACCACTCGGTGTGAAAACACTATCAGCAGCTCATAATGTAAAGGTGTTCTATCAAACATAAAGCATTGAATTGGATACCAGAATATTGCTATTCGTTTGATTGGAAATGCAAGAATCGTTTTTCAGATGCCAAGTTATTTTTTTACATCTGTCGGCTTAAATATGGATCACAATAATTCTACAAGTTCCGTGCATTCTATTTTTCATTTCTGGCACGTTGAAATCGATTGGCATATTCAGAATAGGCTTCGGTAAGCAATCGTTGTACTTTTGTTAATAGAAGGACTGAAAAAAATGATTTCCATAAGATTTTACATAAGACTCATAAGCAAAAAACATCACTGATATGTACACTACGTAGTTCAATAACTACAGAGAATAAATATCATATGTTCACCTCTCACGAAGACAGAAAGCATGTATTGAAAAATTCAGTACTTTAGTACTTTTTTCAGTACTTACATACTTAATTGGCCATTACAACTCTTCAGTCAGGGCTACAACCTAGCTTCTCAACACCACTCATGTTGTGTGCGTTAATTTTATACATGAGTGGCGGGACCTACAGTTTAAAGTCGACTCCGAACGACAGATTTTTTGATAAACTTTTCATGGCAATTTTTTTCACTCTCAGAGTTTTTGCCAGAAATCTGCTGAGAGGAAGACGCCGAAGAAATATTTTTTTTTATTTTTCGTTTTGATGTCTGACCTGCATACGAACCCGGGCTTTACAATACACTACCTACAAGACTACGGCGACTGATCCGGTTTAAGATCCTTCCAAATCCTATTAATTTTACACCAAAAATGCATGTGAATAATTAAAAATAAAACGTTTCATTTAAATGTCAATAAAAAAAATTATCGATTCTTCCCTTACATTCACCAAAAAAAAAACAGAGGAAGGAAGTAAACACACTTAACGTCACCCAAGTGTAAGTGGTTGTTTTCAGTGGTGTTTACTTTTCGCCTTTAAAGACTTCAAAGGTGGTGCTCATAACGCCATTTGATAATAATGGCGATAATGACGATGATGATAAATATCAAAACAACAGACACACACACACACAGAGACAACCCCTAAATGCGTTTAAATCGAATGAAAATTAAAACGCAACACACGAATCTCGTGAAAGATCGACAAGATGAACAATATGAATGGAACAAATGAATGAATCGAGAGACGATCATTTTCCAAATTGAATTGTTCGAAAGAAAGAATAAAAAACGTCGTCTTTAATTTACTCGTTTAAATCCCTTGTTATTGCACGATTACAAGCATTATGAGTTGCTTGGTTGCTTGCTTGTTTAATTGTTTTATTCATAACAATCATATTCCATATCAAATCAACAACAAAAACAATAGCAAGGAAAAATTATTTCGTTGCAAATGTTAACGGGCTACACAAGTCAACAAGCAGCAATACTACTGGCGTTCATAGAAAATGCTTGGAAAACTGATTTAATAAAATACAATAAGACTACATGGCGCCTTTTTAAAAATGCGAAAAATGTTTTGTTGTTGTTGCTGTTGACTTCTTTTAAGGATCAAGAAAATATTGCGCGTTACTGTGACTGTTACTGTTGAAAAGGCAGCTGCGTTTATTGCTTGATTGGTTGGTTTCTTCCGTTTATTATTTCATTTCATATTTCTTTTTTTGTTGTTTTATTTTTTTTTACAATTGTGATTGAAATTTGTTTTTATTTTCTCAACTTTTTCGTAACACCAGATGATGTCTGTGGCAGTTTTTTCTTCTCAAAACACACTAAAAAAACAGCCACTAAACGTGGGAAATTTTTTTGCGCATTTTTTCCTTGGCTTTTTTTTTTCTTACGAATTGCGACAACTGCATGAAAATCTAATACGCAGCTTGCATTCTTACTGCTGCTTCCTTACTGGTATTGTTTTTGCCAATTGTTTTATAAGAAAAAAGGGTTGATTTTGACGTAAAGGAATCGCTTAATTTGAAGCCTTTGCTGTGACTTTTTTTTATGATTTTTATTGAAAGAAAAATTCAACAAGTTTTTCTGCTTTTTTTTTGCTGACAATAGAATTCAATTGTTTTAAAATTCAAAGGTTTTATTACAAAATAAAACAAAAGTAGTACAATTACTTCCATAAGGAAAATCCTTGACATTACAATACATCGCAAACGATGTGAAAGAAAAATGAAACAACACAGGATTTCAAATTCATTATCCTTTTATTTCATAATCGTGGAAAATGTTCACACTAACAATTGCGATATAATCTTCTGTTAGTTTCTTCGTTAACAGATAAAAAGTAAAATCGGTGTAATTGAACAGAAAGCTCTAAAATATTTGATCATAACTATAAGGATACTAAGCCCGTTGTTAAGACTAAAGTTTCAGCTGACGCATGTGCAATTAAATACTTCCGAGAATGCCATCAAACACTGCCCAGTAACTATCAAGAACTATCAAGCACAAGCAGTAAAGGACGTCAACATAAACAAGTATTTTGGGCGAGGTAATTTGGTTAAATTGTCAGTCGCCTTAGTCTAGTAGATAGTGTGTTGGCTTATTAAAACTGAGGCCACGATTCAAACCTCCTGCTCTGACATTTCCAACAAAAAGAAATATAAGAAAATAGGAAGTATTTTCGGCATCTTCTTCTAAACAGTCTTCTGGCAAAAACTCTAAGAATGAATAAAATTGCCACAAAACAAACAAATATCACAAAAGACAATAACAAGTCAACATTAAGGTTCTAGAAGTTGCCAAACCGAAAATAAATGAAATACAAATACAGTCAGTAATAGTCCAAAGCACATCGTGAACGTATACTGTGAGTATAATTAGCTTATTAGTCGTGAGGCCACGATTCAAATCCCACGTCAGACATCTCGAATAAAAAGGAATTTGAATAAATTTCAACGGCGACTTCCTCTCAGCAGATTTCTGGAAAAAAATGAAAAGTTTCTGTTGTTCGGAGTCGACTTTAAACTGTAGGTCCCGCCTCTCATGTATAAAATTAACACACACAGCATAGGTGGTGTGAAAAGCAATGTAGGTCGTAATCCCAACTGAAGGGATGTATGTATGTATGTTAGTCGCCTTGAAAAGCATAATTCATTTGGGTCCTATAAGGTCCGTTGCAATGCCTATTTCGACATTTTACAACCATCCTAATAGTTTTGTATGGTTTATCAAAACCACATTCGGCTAGACACGTTCTATCAATCAATTCTGGGTAACAAAGAGTTTCAGTTTCCCAAGTTTCGGTCTATGACAGAGACTATGTTATGTGGTTTTCTCTTTCTTCTCATCATTACAGAAGTCGTTGTGCGATATTTCCAGCCTTTGGGCGCGTGTTCCCAAAAGCTGGGCTACATCGTATATCAGAACAGGTCCTAAAGCAGAGATTTTTAGTTGTGATTCCACATCCAATGCTTCACAGTCAATGTCGCAGTAGGCGATGCAGCGTCTGCATTGTGATCTCAGTCAGCGTTTATCCATGATCTGGTCTTCTAGAGGTAGATGGTATGTATACCAGAACAGGTCCTAAAGGGAGATCTTCAGTGGGGATCCCATGTCCAATGCCCCAAACTCAATATTGCAGTGAGCAATGCAGCGTCGGCATTGTGATCTCAGTCACAGTCGTCTAAGTAATCAACTTATTCTCTAGCAACGGCCATGCTTCTCATGTGTCAGTCTATCTGAACTTTATCCATGATTTGGTCTTCCAGAGCTAAATGGTATACCAGAACAGGTCCTAAAGCAGATATCTTCAGTGGGGCCTCACAGTTAACGTGGCAGTGGGCAATGCAGCATCGGCATTGTGATATCAGTCACAGTCGTCTAAGTAATAAACTTATTCTCTAGCAATGGCCATGCTTCTCATAAGTTAGTCTTTCTGGATTTTATCCATGATTTGGTTTTCCAGAGCGCAGTGCATTTTTAATTTAAGAAATTTCGTTTTTGGTTCCCAAGAGTCTGTGGTCTCTTCTTCTTCCCCATACCAGTTTCTGAGGAAATCATTGTGAAGTATTCCCAGCATCCGAGAGTGTGAATCTAGATTCATGTTATAATTGCAATGGGGTTCCTAATGTGGGCTCTGATTAGTTTAAGTAAGGTGGTAGACCCCTTAAAGGAAGAGATCGGACTTAGGTCCATTGTGTTACCATACTGGGCGAGAATTAATGCGAATTATATGCTAAAGCGCAGCAGATTTCTCTTCTCTCTAAACAAGTATGATAAGTTCTCAAAAATAGAGATGTATACAAATACGGCACTACATGCAAGTGCGTGTTCAAAACCCTATTAGTGGTACATACAGTGAGCGTCAAAAGAAACTGTACATTTTAAAAAAATTTATACATACACCAATAAATTGCCGTTATTTTTATTTTAAAATTGTTTTATTGTCAGTTTTTAAAATTGAAACAAAAATAAATAAAAAAATTTTTTCGGGCACTCTCCTCCTTAAGTGGTTAAAGGTTGAGTTTGGTGATCGTTAAAATTGTATCCTCAGGGTACAGTTTCTTTTGACGTTAAGTGTATATTTTAAATAATCGTGATGTTCGAGAAAATAACCTTTGAAAAGCAGAATTTTTTGAAATTTCAAAACGTCAAGAGTCCCTATTCAATCGCGGATACTTATAGCGCAATGTCATATATTGTGAAATATTTTTACTACACCTTATTTTTAAAAAAGTTTATTGAAGTAGGGGATCAACTAATTACCTCGAATTGTGTCCCGTTTAATGATCAGTATTAAAAACTATGTCATCTATTCGTTATTCTTTGACAACCTTTATTTGCTTTCAAAAATTCATATTTTCAATTTAATTCAATTTAAATTCATTCATTCTCATATTTATTTACGTCTCGTATGATTCTTTTCAAAAAAAAAAAAAATAAAGAACGAAACCAGCTTCATTGCACAGTTGCCTTCAATGCCACTTAATAAATCTCCTGATTAAATTGAAAAACGACACAGAAACACAACAGAAACGAAAAATTTATTGGATTTCAATTTTGTCAAACGTCGTCGATCCATTCATTCATTGTTCGCCCCGAATCATTATTTACTGTTTTGCCCGTGCATGATTTTTAACGAATGATGAATGGATCTTCATTGCATTGCAACACAGCCAATTTGTGAGAACAATGTGTCACCTTGCCGCAACAACAGCAACAATAACAAGGTGCAGACACTGATCAAAATATGGAAGTTAAAATGAAAATAAATAAGAGAACATGAACAGAACAACTGAAAAACAAAACGAATAACAAGGACATGTTTAAAGAATACAAAAGATTTCAGATTAAAACAGAATTCATGTTTTCAGAAGAATCAAAACAAAACTTGGTTTTTTTATACACTAAAAATGTAGTAAGAAACATAAAGGAATGAAATCTTTAATCGAGAATTTGTGTTAGTGTTGTGTCAACTGATGGAAGGGGGGCTCCTAACAATTTAACAAAAAACAACGCCTAGGTCCAGCCACTCTTGGATAAAATGAACACACCACTTAAGTGGTTTGAGAAGCCAGGTTGTTGTCCTAACTAAAACGTTGTAATGAGCACTTCAGTACGCTCAATAAGATATATCGCAGTACCCCGCAATTCTATTGTCAAATAGGCATCACATTCAGCCAACAAACCCAGATTTAAACTTAATTTGACCAAGTTTCCGCTACAGAAGAGTAACAAAGTCAACCTAATATTGAAGCAACAGTTGTTTACTAGAACGGTTTCCCACATCATGGTTTTCAAATTTTAAAAATTAAAAGGCTTCAATACCTCTTTAAATAAATCATAAATGTAGTTCCCATAGCCTCTAAGCACAGCAACATCTCCAAAGCATGCCAAAGGAAGACCAAGCACTATTAATCCCCTTACAAGTAACCCAATGATAAAACCCGCAGACACTCCTGCGAGGATAACATCAAAAACGAACATCATATGAAATCTAGCACCCGTATCTCTTAAGAAAGAGTAAGATCGAATGAGCCTAGTTCATTACCTCTACACCCAATTCAACAACCAAACACATTTTCATAGAAAGACAGCAACAGACGGCAAGCCTATCATACCCTTACAAATAACGCATTGAGATAACCCACTGACACTCCTGTGAAGATAACACTAAAAACGAACATCATATGAAGTTTAGGCACCAGTATCTCTTAAGAAAGAGTAGGAACGAATTAGCCTAGTTCACCACCTTTCCACCCAATTCAACAACCTAACATCTTTTCGCAGAAAGAGAGCAACAGACGCTAAGCCTATCATTCTTCTTAAATGGAACAACTCAAAATTGAAACAAAGCTAAAAAAATTAAAAGAAGAAAAGAAGATGCCTTATGGCGACCTCTATATTCCTTGAAGGAATTATGAGTCCCTCAATGTTAAATGAAAACCTCAGATTCATACAAAACTAAACAATTTCTTATTACCACACCTTTAGCCAGAAATTCTGCAGTAAGGGCCCTAATATCTCTTAAGAAAGAGTAGGAACGAATTAACCTAGTTCATCACCTCTGCACCCAATTCAACAACCAAACACATTTTCATAGAAAGACAGCAACAGACGGCCATTCTATTATCCTGCTTAGATAGAACATTTCAAAGCAAAAAATAAAAGAAGAAAAGGAGATGCCAAAGTCGTTGTAGTCACAGATAGTGTGTTGACTTATTAGACGTAAGGCCTCGGTTCAAAGCCCAGGTCAGACATCAAAACGAAATTAGAAAAAATATTTCCTTAGCGACTTCCTCTCAACAGATTTCTGGCAAAAATTTTGAGAGTAAATCAAATTGCCATGAAAAGTTTCTCATAAATCTGTCGTTCGGAGTCGCAACATGAGTGACATGAGAAGCTAGGCCGTAATCCTCACTGACGGGTTGTAATGGCCAATAATGCATGTATTTAAAGGTGATGTCTTGTGACGACCCCTATATCCCTTGAAAAAATAATAAATCCCTTAAGGCTAAATGAAAACTTTAGCTACAACACCTTTAGCCATAAATTTTACTGCAGAAAGTAAGGTCTTTAATATTCTGCAAGCATTTTTCAGATTGATTTTTAAATTGAAACATTGCATTCCTTTAAAGCTCTGCTTTATTCATACACATCATATGATTGTTGCCAGAAATTCCTGGTGTTTTTGTGGTTTTTCTCAACTTAATTGGATTGATGACCAGAACAACAGAATATTTTACGCAAAAAGCCGTGTCATGTAACGATCTTGTCACCTTGGCCTTTTGTTTTAAGTGATCCCGGACTTTCGACAAAAACAAAAAGAAATCAGAAAACAACATACGAATTAAGAAACCTTAAGCAGAATCTATGCAATTTATATTCATGCATAGTTGTTTTAAGGATCTCTTCCTTAATTTAAACAAAAACAAAAACATTCTTGAGCAAAACATTGTTTTTTATTTCAGGAAACAAAACTTTTCTTAAATTAAACTGTAAAGTTTAATCAGATTTTTTTTTTTGCTTTTCTTGTCTGTATTTGTAAGTCATTTCTGTCGATGATTTATTTTTGCCATTCATTTCATTTCTCAAAAAAAAAGTATCTTTCAAAATTGCCCCTCAGAGTTAAGCGAAGAAGGAGGTGGTGTTTTGTGTAGCCTCTGGGTAAATTATCTCACCAAATAATAGAGTTTTAAAAACGTAAGCAAATGTTAAACGTACGTTTTTTTTTAATTTCAATCACTTTAAATTTCCTGATTACATTCACACACACACATACGGTGGTAAAATACAACAGTTTTGTTGCATGTTTAAAGCCATTAATGGTTGGGAAAACTCAGTTTTAAAGTGTAAAAAATGTAACGAAATTGGACATTTAAGCAGAGACGTTGTTAAGTAATTGTTTGTTAAGGGAAAAGGGAGAAGGTATAAGGAAATCGAACCATATTCTGGACAACAACCATGACAACACCTTTTCAGGGTTATTAATGCTTTGTGAGCACTGAGACAAAAACCACATACATCGTCATATTAGCATGACAGTATATCTACCAGATATCAACAATAAGTATTCAAAAAGATGAGTAGAATCGAATCGCACTCATAATTTCTCACGCTTATACTCATTTTAATATCATGCAATCTCTACTCATATTCAAAGTTTGAAACGTACTCATCATATTCATACTTAACAACATGTATGATGTTGTTGATTTCGACCCTCCATAACTCAACATATATAGGAAGCACAAAATAATCACGTAGCAACACTAAAATTCTTACTAAATGGTTGTGTATTGTGCGTTTTTTCTTTTTACATCGCTTAACATTAAAATTATAAACAAATGCTACAAAAACAGAACAATGCAATAAACAAACTGGTTTACAAATTATCGTACTGCTTAATATAACAACAAACACCAGCATAAAAAATGGTAAACAAGTAAACCAAAATACATAAACAATACTACAATAATAAATGTAAACAACGATGTTTACATTTATACAGACTTCGAGAAGGTGAAGGCAAGGGAAATCATGCAACGGGGTTAGTGAAGTTCAGTCAGTCTGTGAAGACGCGATACGTTTGAAGAGAGTAATCGTGGTTTGAAGAATAACCGTTACAAAGATCTGTCGAATAATTGTCTAGTAATTGTTATTGTTTATGCAAAGGGTATAAACAGAGTAATAACAAAGAAAAGCAATTGTTGTTGTTTACATCAAGTTGTGAACAGTGGCACACAGAATTGTGCGAATAATAAAGAATTTTAATTAAAACTAAACATAAATTTATTTTTATTTTATTTGCAATCTATGAGCTCATATTTTAAACATTTTTAAAAGGTAAAAACGTAACAATGTGAATGACTCCCTCACGTCCGGCATACGGTCAATCTCCGTATGGAGTCGAATGAATAGCATTGATGATAATATTCGAAAGACCCAGTGTTGTTTTTTAGCACTCAAGCGGTGGTATAGGTGGTATAAGTATTACGAAGAAGCCAGAAGCTCTTCATTTTCTGCACATGAAAATTCAATGTGATGTTCACTGGAACCAATACATTTTTACAGTTTTTAAAGAACAATCAAGTGCCTTGTTTCTTAAGACGGCGCAAGAAATAATTCACTTCATCTGATCTTGTTACTGTTTGCACCACTTGCATTGGACCGAGAATGGAATACAACTCTAGAGTAACCAACGGTATTGATTCATTGGAGCAACTCACTTCACTATCTCTACTACAACGGATTTTGCTTAAGCAAAACAAGAGAACTTGTTCTCGAGAATCATGTATTACTACGTAAGACTCATCTTTCTCGCAGAGCACATCGATTTGTGGTCGATTGACCGATAGATCACACACTGCATTACACGCTGGAGTCACTCTTTAATCAGTCAAAATATGGAATTCCCTTCCTGCAGAAGTCTGTCCTGTCATTAAGTGTCCAAAAACACTACTCTTTCTCTGTCATTCTTTCTAAAACATATTTTCCTAGCTCTAGCATAATGCCCGGTATGAGTAGGGGCCATCCCCTTAGTGCTGGTAGTACAAAAAAAAAATTAGAAAGTTTCTCTAGAAATTCATGCTTACATAACTACTACTGCATACTGATCGCTCACCATCAAGAATTTACACATTTTGAGAGCCAAAAAAGTGAACAATAGTTCGTACATTGTTTCCCTTCTTTAAAACCCGTAAATCTACGCTCTTATAGTAAACGATTCATTTAATCGTAATCCATAGGACATTAACACGCAATTATAAAGTTTTTTTTCTGGTTTAAACTGCAGAGAATTATTCAAATAAAAGCTTAAAAGAAATCATTGTGCTGCTGTTGCTAAGATCGGTCCCATTGCTGTTGTTGTTGCAATTTAATTATGATCAACACGACATCAATTGTTGCCAAAAGCTGTTACCAACAAAATCAATTGTTGTATACAACTGAAGCGAAAAAAACAGAATTTTAAAGAAATTTTATACGTTAAAGACCACTACCAAGCTAAATGTCCCCCGACCTGAAATACATAGATTAGACAGCGCATACAGATGTCTATTGTGGTATTTACACTCACCTCCCTCACCATGCTGGGCGTACAAATCCCACTGCGATTATTTACAATCTTAATGATTAAGGAAATTTACACCACATTTTGTCAAAATATTGCACAGCATAGCAGAGGGACAGACGTAATTGACGAGTATATGGATGGATGGACGGACGAAAGAGATTATAAACTAAACAGCACTTTATTTGCATCCAAGTTAAAGCCCAACACTTGTATGGATGTGGACTGGAATATTTAGTGGGCGTCCATTTCATGTTCATGTCCGTCGTCATGTCCATGTGTTCAACGTTTATATGTGGCTTTGCGGTGTGATCAGCACAGTTTTAGTTCGCACAGTCTCGTGTCCTAAACAATAAACATTATTTATGGCCACTCCATTTTCCATCTACCAACAACAATTGCCTTTTATACACTCTGGATACCTACACCCCACTCTGCCTAATGCCCCTCTCTCTCTCCCTAAATCCTCTCTCCTGCATTCATCACTTTTAAGCTGTAAATTTTACGAACTGTTTATAGGCAACTACTGATCCAATTTTTGGTTCGACTTTGTAACCGTCTGCTCCTGCTGCTGCTGCTGTTTCTACGCAATATGATCACACACACACACACACAGATGCACACATTTGATAGGCGATTATTTTTATGATTTTTTTATTGAAAATTTATGACAACATTGTTTGCGTTTTTCACTTTTCCATGGTGATCGAAATACATGCCATTTTCATGTTATTTGGCACTCTGGTTTCAATATATTTCTGGATTTTATTTTTCTTCTCTTTTTTTGTTGGAAAATTATGTAATTCACACCAGATGTCTTTCTCTATGAAAGGAAAAATTTTGGAAAACTTAAGACATGAAACTGGACTTTAAAAGGTAACGGCATATCGATTTGAGATCAATGCAAATAATATTGAATTTTTATTTAAATATTTACAATTCAGAGTGTATAAAATATGAAGGAATAAAAACCCTAAATCTGACATTTCGATAAGCATACACAATCATACATACACAGTAGTAGTAGTTTCTGGGATTTTAACGCGATTTCTTCACTTTGTGAGATTTGGTTGGCATATTAACGTTTACACGTGCATACTGATCTTTTTACTTTCTTCTACGATTTCTTATATTCATAACTAATTGCTCTTCAAGTTATCGAAAAATTTACTATAAAAAATGCACGTCATCGATAAATTTATTATAAAAAAGCAAGTCATCAACAAATATACTCCAAAAAAGTGCAAGTCATCGATAATTTTACGTTAGAAAAAATGCAAGTCATCGATAAATTTACTTTAAAAAACAACCCATCGATAAATTTTATACAAAAAAGGAAACTCATCGACATTGACTATAAAAATGCCAGTCATCTATAAATTTTCTACAGAAAATGCAACTCATCGATAAATTTATTATAAAAAATGCAACTCAACGAAAAATTTACTACAAAAAATGCAAGTCATAGATAAATTTACTTTAAAAAAACAAGTCATCGATAAATTTTATATAAAAAAGGCAAGTCATCGACATATTGACTACAAAAATCCAAGTCAACAATAAATTTACTACAAAAAATTCAAGTCATCGATTAATTAAAAAAAGAATGCAAGTTGTCGAAATTTTTACCTTAAAAATTAAAAATATCGATATATTTACTGTAATGAATCCAAGTCATCAAGATATTTACTATAAAAAATACTAGTCATCGAAAACTTTACTACAAAAAATGTAAGTCATTGATAAATTTACTATAAAAATGCTAGTCATCGCTAAATTTACTTTTTAAAAAAATAAATCATCGACAAATTTTATATTAAAGTCATCGATAAATTTACCATAAAAAATGCAAGTCATTGATAAATTGACTATAAAAAATGGAAGTCATCGATATAAGTGTAAAAAATGAGTATCGGGATTTGAGAAACTTTTCATGGCAATTTTATTTTAATAGTAGAGTTTTTGCCAGAAGACTGCTGAGAGGAAGTTGCCGAAAGAATTACCTTTTCAAATTCTTTTTTTTGTTCCAATTGCCTGAACCAAGGCATGAACCACGGGGCTGTCGGGAAAACACACTATTTTCTGGACTACGGTAATTCCGAACTTTAAGATTAAATCAAAGGAGTCCAGGCTTCCTTGTGCCCCACCCGTGATATTTAATACCCAAACAATGCATTGCACTCATTCATTCCCTGAATGTGGTTCTCATATGTAATAATTTCATAACAACCTTATCTTCCAATTATGCTGAGTTCAAGTAGGAATTCAAGTAGGACTTGAATTCCATCACTTTGGCCAATTGAGTCTTATGAAAACAACAAAAATCTTCTTATTCCAATGCATTTGACTGCAAGTATTGGAATGTGGCTTCTCTTTCCGTTTCTCTATCCGCATGATCGATCATCATCCATTGCGATCAATAATTAAATAAATTGCAATTAATTTTTCTTTTTTTCAATTGTTGAACCACGAAACTAATTAATAATTTGCAATTGCAGATTTCAAACAAAAAAAAAACTGAACTTGTAAAACGTCCAACTCAAACGGTAATAGGAGAGTAATTTATTATAAATGTTCACAGATTTAAAATAACAACAAACAACTGACAATAAGTGGTGTGCCAACGATTAATAATCTTTCGTTCTCCCTCTCTCTCTCTCTCTCTCTCTCTCTCTCTCTGTGAATATGACATCGCAGCTTTGTGCAGTCATGTCAACTGGATTGGTATATCAAATGATATTTCAGTTATCGTTTGCTATTTTAAATCATTTAAACTGTGTTTAAGCTATCGAATGGCACGCACTCAAAGTCTAATGCAACTACAAATTTTAATTAAAATGCAAGCCAAGAGTATAGAAGAGAAGTGTCCGAAGCAATCACTGATTGAATGATCACTCACAGCTTTTGCCAGCTGATTATAACTTTGAGGTCAATGCGCAATGTTGAAGGAAAGACATTACACGAATATCCAATTAATTTTGAATCATTTTATTGATTCTGTTTCCCGTTGTCCAGATAATTCATATGAACGGGCCTGAGTAGTACGCATTCGATCAATTTCTAATCTCACTTCTCGTTGTTTAAGGGATTCATGCGAACGGGTCTCTGCGGCATATACTCGAAGATTTTCCAGTCTCAATGCTCGTTGATCGTCTGATTTTGAGGCTCGTAATGCTCTTTACTTCCGTGCTTGAGATGTAGGTCGACCACTTGCTTGCCATTCATTTTGAATAATTTTCAGTAGCGCCATCTATCGGAAATTAATCGCACCAACGCATAAACCTAGACTTTTTGTGTCATTGGTTAGCTTTCTTAAGCTCGAAGTCTCCGATTTTTGGGGATAATACTATACCAGACATAACTCAAATCTCAGAGGAATGGATGATGAGCACATTACAAGGCTATAAGATGACTGTATGTCGATAGGCATGAGACCATTGGTTGGTCTTCTCTCCTTACCTATATAAATCCAGTTTCTGTAAGGTGATCTTCTAAGATCATATCGGATAAAATGATGCACCGTGTCATCGTTTACACAGCTTAAAATACAGAAACTGGCTTACATTTCTAAATAAAGATTATAAGGGGCACGGAAAGGGCATTGAAAAGTCTTCATTTATCGATTCTAGACGCAATATCAACAGAACTTAATTATTTATTGTTTCTGTGCCTTCTATTGTATCCCCGATAACACCACCCCTAATATTTGACACATATTGCCACAATAAATTGCCCTGAGTAAGCACAATTCTTCGCATTAATAAATCACTAGCTTAACATGACCAGTGTTTAACCTCGCCAAACCACCAGTATAATGCGGTGGCGATATGGAATGACTTGTTTCGTTTTACCTTTGAAATGATTTGTCACCGTAAGGAAACAAAATGGCGTATAATTATTTTATTACCCCCGTTATATTATAAACCGCCAATAACAAAAAACTGTCTTGTTCAATTATTTTATTTTTCGATTGGCAAATCAATACAAACAACTGCCAGAGCTTTACAAGAACAAAAAAATGTGAAACAAAAATCCACTTTTCAAAATAAAAATTAACTCATAAATCATGTTGTTTAGATGTGTTAATAACTATTGGAAACAGTACACCAATAACAACAACAACAATAACAGAAAACATTAACAGTAATGACAATAAGAACAACAACAACATGATTTTCAGTTGTTAAGTAAACTTATAACAATCTAAGCCTAGTATAGCCACATTTACCACTGTATCTATGTATGTCTAGTTGAGTGTCATTGTGTTGCAAGTTTGTCTCTCTCTGTCTCTGTGCTGCATTTAAATGACACTTAATGAGCTCGTGCCAAAATGGAATTGTTAATAATCGCATTTTGAAATTGAAACAGTTCGTGTCCATTGCTGCCTTGTTAATCAGGTTGTTGAGGAATTTTGTTCGAAATGCTATTTAATCACGATCACACTTTAATAAAAAAAATTAGAAATAAAATAAAGAACATTAATAAGCAACATGTAAATGCCGTTAGGAACCGTTAGGAAAGCGTAACTAAAAAAACTAAAACCATAACGACAAACTAATATTGCCTGCTGCTTTATATCCTATTTTCTATGCAAATAAATTTTGATTGAAAGTTGCTAAGAAAACCCCGAAATTCTCATATCTTAGCTGAGCCATTGTAATATTCATTCTATTCCGGCCTTGAACCTGAGGTAATTAAGTTAAAAAAAATACGACGCATCAAAAAATAAATGTCGGGTTTTTCAACGTGGACCTTCGAACTTTGACAGTTGATAACGGCCATCTTGTTAAAGCTACATATGTCAATCTAATTGGTATTTATTCAGTCTGTTTTACCAAATCATCATGGATGACTATGGACAATTACGTATATTGGCTGAATGGCAATTGAACCTAATTTTCAATCAAAAATCATTCTCAACGATAACACTCAATTCTAGAGAGAACGGGTGCGTGAACGTATAAAATTCTTGAATTTATAACGATAACAATCCACATGAGATCTAAGAGTATGAAATGCATCCCGAAAAATTTACTGTTTGCTGAGGATGTTGGGCTAAAGACGTCAGTCAACATTTTGTTGAAAACGAAGTTGGCCAGACGATCGCCATTGACAGCGAGCGCTGTAGACCGATGATTAGTAACTTCTTTTGGCCAGAATTGGATAATTTGGATAACAACGATAAGTGGTTTCAACTGGATGACGCTACGTGTCATACAGCTCACGCCGCATGGATTTACTATAAAAAAATGCATGTCATCGATAAATTTACTAGGATTACATTTTTTCTGTAAGGTTTTCATAATTCGCTGATGTATACGTGTAAACCACTATCCAGTTTGATTTTAGCTTGATTTGTGAGCCAGAGTCAAGGGAAATTCCAAATATCGAATTTCTCCATCCAGACACCTTTTAAACGAACAAATTTCGATGATAACACGCACTTTTCTTTATTTAAATTGAAACACAGGAAGCGCTTACAAAAGATCTTAGCGCAGATCAGCGTTTTAAGTCAAAGGACTCCTCTTAAGTCATGCTACACACTGTATAGGACGTCTTGTCTATAGTTTCTTCAAATAGCCTAACTGCATATGATAATATTGCTAGGATAGTACAGTAACTGCCCCAGAATTACTTATAAATCAAGGTTCATAAGTTAATTCATCTTTTAATTTTAACAACTTGGATACCATTATGGTCCTTACGAGAGAAACTGCCCACCTAACTACGGATGACCACAGAGCAAGGATAGTACGGCAACTATTATGTCAGCTAATAATAAATCAAGGTTCATAAGCTAGTGTTTTAAAGGTAATCAATACATACATAATTTGTCATTATAATCCCTTAGTCAGGCACTTATGTTGTGTGCGTTAATTTTATACATAAGTGGCGGGACCTACAGTTTAAAGTCGACTCCGAATGACAGAATCGCAGAGTTTTTGCCAGAGGAAGTCACCAAAGAAATACTTTTTTCATATTTCGTTTTGTTGGAGATCTCTGACCTGGGGTTTAAACTGTGCTCAAAACTGTCATTCGGAGTCGCCATTAAACAGTAGTTTCCACAACCCAATGCAAAGTAAATTTAGTAATTTTATCGATGACTTGCATTTTTGTAGTAAACTTGTAGATGACTTCTATTTTTTATAACAAATTTGTCGATGACTTGCATTTTTTTTATAGGAAATATGTCGATGTCTTATATTTTTTATAGTAAATATGTCGATGACTTGCATTTTTTTGTTGTAAACATGTCGAGGACTTGCATCTTTGGTAGTAAATTTATCGATGACTTGCAGTGTCATTTATCGGTTATGAACTACTAGACTATGCTAACTTAAACAATCAATTCGCCTCCAAAATTCGATAGCTTGGAGGCCATTGTCTTTAGTACATCTGGCTAAAGTACACCTCAAGCAAAAGAAAAAGTAAGCCCCAGACTCCACAATAGGCAGATTTGAAGAACACATCAAACAAAACAAACAAAAAATCTGGCATCATTAAAAATACGTTATTTACACATATGTATGTATGTAAGTGCATTAACAATCAAAATCACAAAAATCAAGAAAAAGATACGCCTCTTTCGGAGCATCTTAAACAAATGTCAACAACTTATCTCCTGTTATCGCTGATTGTCGTCCCATAAACTGGCAGAAAGATTTCTTAACTTTCCCCCTGTGGCAAAAAGGAGTGAAATTAATTATGGTTTCTTTTCATTCATTCTATGCAATTAAATTACAAAAGATTATAATTTGTTGTACATGATAATCGAATCGATTCCTTCGTTTGCAACGATGATATCATATTGCGCAGATGAAACCTTTTAGCGATAACGAACGAACGAATGAACGAGCGTTATCAGGCAAGCGCAATCTGAAATCTTTCAGAAAAAACGGGAGTTTTTTTTTCTTCTTTCGTTGGCAATTTTGGCCAATATTTTTAATTGCAGGCTTTTAAAGTACAACTGGAAAGCAAAATAAAAAAGAAAAAAAATTTTGTTTTATTTCTTTTTATTAAATTTAAGCCTAAAGGCATTTAGTAACAAGCAGACGGACATGCTTATGGACTGATATGCAACTCCCATTGTATGACGTTACACACACATGCACATACACGTGAATATGTTTAATTAATTTCAGGTGTTAAAGTGCCAAAAATAAATGGGTCAATAAAAACTAACTGGCATAAACAGGACATTTTAAATTATCCGCCAACAGAAACGAAAACAAAAAAAAAAACGAATCAAAAACCGAAAAACAAAAACGAAAAATGATGCCAAAGAACAGTTATACTGATAAGCTGATGGCACAATAATGTGGTTGAATTGGTGCATTAGTTGATTGGTTGGTTGGGCTGATTGCATGGCTACGTTCGCTTTAAATTATATGAGACCCAGTGCATCAGTGCAGTGGCACCCAACAGATGAATGCGAAAGAAAATTTAAAATTTTTTTTGTTTTATTTTACTGTCGATAATTGTTCAGAAATTTAAAGATTCGCTAAAAGATTTAGGGCCATTATTACAACTTGCCGTTAAACTTGGGTTTAGTTAAAGGTGCCTTTAGCTAAAGGGAACTGTAAAGTTAACTTTAACTTATTTTCCTTATTACAACTTACAGATAAAATAAAGTTAACTTTTTCAAAAATATGGCAATGCCGGCGCAATGTCGATAACACTGCTCAATTAAACAAGTTTTTTTTTTTTAACGCATTGTTGTATTTTTTGTTGTATATGCTAATTTTGTTTAAATTTTAAGTTGCCATATTTAAAATAATATATAATACGGCTAGTTCTAACATAAACTAAACTTTAAAAATTAAAGGTAAGATGATCCTCACTTTAGCTTAACGCTCACTTCTACCTTATTGTCCACTTATAATAATGAAGAACAATTTATCTGTCCGTTAAAATCCTCCCTTTAGTTAACGGCAAGTTGTAATGATGGCCCTTAATGAATACAGAAATCATTTTATGTTTCTGTAACAGAAATCACAAGGCAGTCAATGCATAGCAAATAAAGAAGAATTTTGCATGCAGAATAAACAGAATCAGTATAAAACACGTTAAAGATAAAAAATTAGGCCATATGCAGTGTAAACAGCAGCTTAAAGTACCTATTATTAGAGGCAGCAGAAGAAATATACAGTGAGCATCAAAAGAAACTGTTCATTAAAAAAATACAAAAAAATATACATTAATAAATTACCGTTATTTTTAATTTTAAATTGTTTCATTGCCAGTTTTTAAAATTGTAACAAAAACAAAAATTTACAAAAAATTTCGAAAAATTGTGAAATTTGTTCGGGCACTCTCCTTTAGTGGCAAAAGTTGAGTTTGGTGATTGTTAGAATTTTATCCTTAATGTACAGTTTCTTTCGACACACACTGTATGTTAATGCTGAAAAGTGTACAGAAAACTGTTTGCGTGTCACTAATGTTTGTAGGATTTGTCTAATGGCACCTTGAATGTCATTCTGCATTTACTGTCCACTGATCTCCTCTACATTTTATCTAAAGTAGAGGCAATCTCTCTAGAAGGGATCTTATACCACTCCAAGACAATTCGAAAACACAATGTTGCTAGATTTTGTCTTCAAAGAAAAATATGGAAAAGTTCTACACCTCCTATGGGCTGCGATACTGAGACCTTCACAAACTGAGCGAAAATGGTATCCGATCAGTTAGCTGATGTTTTCTCTAAAGTTTCCTTTAGACTACCGTAGGCCTCTGGTATTTTTCACGCAGTAGTTTTGGCGATTTTACAAACGTATAGAATGCTAAAGGAATCGCTCTTCTGTAGACTAAAGTTTTAAGGGTGATATCGGGGTTTTCGTGAGCGTGATATTAATTCGAATTTAGACCTCCAATGTAAGGAGATTTTGAGTGATATTTATACCATTTACTCATTCCCAATCGAGACCCGCGGCACATACAGGAGAAGTCTTTGGAGAAGTTGTTAACGGCCTTGCTCTTCATCTAACATCTAATATTCCATAACTGTTGTCAAGAGAGAAATTTGACGATTTTACCATGGGTGGGTATCAAAGACGTAGAGTTTGGTCTTCTGCTGAAATTTGTATATTAAGAGCCTTCAGGCCTCGCTACGACAGGGAAACAGGGTACGGCTTATGAAGTTTTCCCTCCACTATATCCTCAAGTTCACCGTAGTATATACGGGTCAGGGTCAGTAGAGAATTTGAACGGAGGGCCAAAGTAGTTCTATATCAACACTTCTGAGACATCGCTGAAAAGTTTCCTAACTCTGTCTCCTACATTTATCGTCAAGGGAGCAAATTTTCACCGTGTAGGGACAAAGAACGCTGAAACATTCCAATAGTCCTCTGGCCTCAGTACGGCAGAAGAAGACACTGAGTATGCTCAGATCAGGGTAACGATTTTTCTTTCTTGCAGAATCTATAGGAACACTTCTGAAAGGGAGACGATCAGTGCTATTTACATACATTACGACCATTAAGACCAAAGCAGTGCTGTAATTAGTAGAATGGTGTGTAAGATATCGAGGCACAAGAAATGAATAAAAATGATGTCTAGATATCCAATGATTATATTCCTTCGATTACAAACTTAAAACTGTCGTTCGATGTTTTCCAGTTTTCAGTTTTCACTGACGAAGAAGGAGAAAGGAAGATGAAAAGAATAATCAAGCTACCCACCAACGACAGTACCCTCCGGGTGATTGGAGTCAATAAACAATGATTAGATTTATTTGAGATTCTAGCCTCAAAGCGATTAAGACTTTGCACTCTGTACACAATTGCATTTCGCCATTGAAACCGACTAAATGGGAATAAATTTGGATCCGTTTCAGGAACACAAATATTCTCATTGTCAAGATGTGATAGAATTTGATTGCCTGAGGAACAAACAGAGAAGACTAAGAGCCATTATTACAACTTGCCGTTAACTGAAGGGAGAATTTTAACGGGCAGATAAATTGTTTTTCATTATTATGAGTACGCAATAAGCTAGAAGTGAGCGTTAAGCTAAAGGGGGAATTATCCCACATATAATTTTTAATGTGAAGTTTATATTTGAATGTACCATATTATATATTATTATCAATATGGCAACTTCGAATATAAAAAATGATTGTTGTCACTCCGTTTTAAAAACTTGTTTAATTGAGCAGTGTTATCGACATTGCTCCGGCGCTGCCATATTTTTGAAAACAGTTAACTTTATTTTATCTGTAGGGGTTGTAATAACGAAAAGAAGTTAAAGTTTACTTTAAAGTTCACTTTAGCTAAAGTTAGCTTTAACTAAACCCAACTTTAACGACAAATTGTAATAATGGCTTAAGAATAAATAGAAATATAAGTGATCTTAGGTTTGTAATTGACTTTCAGCTTAAAATTGGTGGCGACAAAATTGGAAGTTATCTTTTGCCAAACAAACGTGGGATAAAGGCCACCGCCTTTAATTTATTCTGCTTCGTTTACATAACAGCCTCTTTAGAATACTTCAGATAGACTGTGATGCCAAATACAGCCATAAAATCACTTTAATTGGACACACAATCCTTCATAATTTCATTTTTCACAGCTTATGCTGCAATTATCCCACCTCCTAAATATAGTCGATGGTGTTAGTGCTTGTAAAATGCCACTAATTAAGGCGATATGTAAAGTATTTCTTCTCCAAAAAAATTTTTTTCCACCACAACAAAGCACCGAACTGAGACTAATTAAGCCAACATACCTTTTGAAATAATTCCTGTACTCTTAGCACTTTAGCAAAATAGTTGAAACGTGTATGTGTGTGATCAGGACTTATATGGTCTTCGAACGAAGTCCAGGAAAAAATGTGTGAAAAAAATTGCATTTCGCTAGGGAATGAAAGCTGAGCCAGATGCAGATGCAGATGTATTTGCTGGCTGGCCATGCCAATAATTTATTTTCTTTGCATTGCAGGCCATTAATACGAGAGTGGGAAGGAAAGAAAAAAGGAGTAATGGCCATGGCAATGGTGATGGTGGGTTTTTAGAGGCTGGTGCCATTTAAGGAAGAAGAATTTCATTTAAAAGATATTCGCATAGAGAACAACCACATGTTGTTTTTCAGATAGATGCCTTAAATCTTTATTATTAGACTGGTGGATGCTGCTGCCGCTGTTAAATTAAAAAAATACCAGAAATGAAGAAAAAATATTTTACTTTTTGCGTGTTGCAGGTGTGCAGCTCTGCAGTTGTTATATGAACTATTCAAACAATTGCTTGGCAGGCAGGCTTCTTTATAACAAAAAAAAAACCAACAACAGACAACCACCACCTCCATCGTCATGATCACCATCTAGAAACATTTTTCTTGCTTTTAATCTCTTGGCTTTACGGAATTCTTAAACGTTTTACCAACTGTCCGTCCGTCCGTCCGTCCGTCTGTTCATCGTCAATTTGCCAATCGATTGGCTGCTTAAACTCTTCGCTTTGGTGAGATCATATTTCCTTCAATCTGGCGACTTTATCTTTCGTTTCTGTTTCTGTTCTTTTCGTTCTTTTTTTTTTCAATTATAAACCATTTACTCCAGTGCACATTACACATGCTGGTTTTAGGTGGCTGTTTGGCTGACTTGCAGGCTGGCTGGCTGGCTGGATGCTGAACGCGAACGTGAACGCACCCATAAAATACTCGTATGTAATTCAAAACAATTTGATAGAACCCCAGTATGAATGTATACATACATCAGACATTGTGATCACCTCCCACACCACCATCAGTGTAGCCTGCATCACAATTTATTTTATGTGTGTGTGTGTGTAAATCGTTCGAAAGCAACATTCACGGTCAACACCTTCAACATGTGCCGTTTAGTTTAGAAGACTGGCAGGCATTACTTGCATGACTTCATGCCATTCTTTGCCATTACATTGCATTGTATAGCCTTTGTATGTTTTATAACAGTAAATAGTTTTCAAACTAAATTTAATCGTTAAAGATTATTTTTCTGTGTGTGTGTGTGTGTAGATAGTGATTCATAACACGTTTAATTAATTGCTTTTTTGGAGACAATTCGCCAATGTATTACAATCCATATCATATGATTTGCGGAAGTAACTTTTAAATTTGAAATCGATTTGGAAGACTTGAATTATATGCGCCAATGTGGCTTCAGAAGAAATTTTATGGTTTTTGGGTGACAGAACCTATGAAGACCTGGGCATGATGCAGAACGTGTCACTAAGGGTCGAGGTCGAGATGATTCAAACACACAATTAACCGATCATGGCAAGGAAGCTTATAGGCCTTAAGGCCACCGAGTGCATTTGCATGTGAAAGGTAAGCTACCCACTAACCTAACATAATCTAACTTAATATAACATAACATAACCTAACCTGACATAACATAACCTAACCTAACCTGACCTAACCTAACCTAACCTGGCCTAGCCTAGCCCAGCCTAGCCTAACCTAACCTAATCTTACCTAACCTAACCTAACCCAACTTAACATAACATGACCTAGCCTAACCTAGCCTAACCTAACCTAATCTAATGCAATCTAATCTAATCTAACCTAACCTAACCTAGATAACGAAGTTTGTTATATACGAAGAAGTTAACTCTTCTCCCTCATAACTTAAAAAAGCTAAACATAGAGCGCGATGCAGTATTTTTACTTTCATCAAGACAAAGTCTACTGGCTTCATTTCACGAAGTTGACATCTCACTTCGCTTCCTATAATTTTCAGGTAGTATTAGTCAACCACCTTCTCCCTCCCTGGTTTGGGGGAACTTGGTCAGTACAGAGACTGCGTTCACCTGTGGCGTCACAACAGGCCGCTATGAGTACTCAAGTGAGCTTTAGTATCAAAGCTACCACACTAACCTAACCTAACCTAGTCAACCACCTTTGTTTTATCTGATGTTGACCGAAATATGAAATTACACAGCCGTTACAATACCGTGTAAACCAGGCAGCTCGTCACTTCGTAATGCGTTTTTATATACGTATAGGACCCTGTCCCCTTAAATAAAAGATTCCAATGTTTTAAAGCGTACAACAGGGCATCCACTACTACTGCCTTTTTACGTCACCGCCCTTTTTAATGGCGTTGATTTTCTCTTAGAAGGTTTTAGAGGACCCCTCTTCAGAATAAGGGCATCTATAAATGCATCTTCAGGATAGGCACACCAACTGCTCTATAAATGCAGAGAGCCTGCTCTTCAGAATAGGGACACCAACTGTTCTATGAATGGTTAGAGCCCCCTCTTCAGAATAGGGACACCAACTGCTCTATAAATCCAGAGAGCCCCTCTTAGAATAAGGACACTATAAATCCATGTCATGCTGAAGACTACATCTTCTACCAAAAACACTTTTTCATCACTAAAGGCGCTATTTGACCTTTGAGTTCGGAATGGCGCCCTTAAACAATGTTATCCACGACGTCTAAAGGCTGCACACATGGCAATTGCAACCCTTTAGCCTAGATTGCAGCCTAGCTTCTTAGTCATGTTGTGTGTGTTAAATTTTTCGAAGATCGAAAAGGCTAGCAAGTTCGAAAGAACTTTCGAAAGAACTGAGAAGCTTTTTTCACGGTGTGAGGGACAGTGTGAGGGACGGTGTGAGGGACAGTGTGAGAGACGGAGTGTATTTATATATCTAAATGATATTTTATAACAAACAAAAGATAAACACAATACATAAATATGTATATAAAAGAAAAAAAATTCTGCCCAGGAATTGAACCGACCTGTTTGAGATTATTGTTAAGAGTAGTAAAAACTAAATTTTTGAGAATATTTTTCAAAGATGAATTTAAAATTCAATTGCTTATACTCAACCATGCCCGAGTTCAATCCCTAATTGGGGTTTATTTGTAATTTTCTTTGTTTTTTTAATTTTTTCTAATACATATATATCAATATATCTAATATATAAAATTCTCTTGTCACGGTGTTAGTGGTTAAACTCCTCCGAAATGGATCGACTGATTTTCGTGAAATTTTGCGTGCATAACGGGTATTTCTGAGAATCAGACAACATCTATTTTTCATATCCCTAAATGTTAAGAGGGCGTGGCAAATCGTTAAAATTGAATATTTAGGTACATAGTCATCGTAGACGAATGCAATTTGGTGGTTAAGTTCGTAGAGTCGATATCGACAAACTCACAAAAAATATGCGTGACAACCTTCCCCCTTCAAGTGATACCTATAACTCTTAAACTACTGAACTGATTTTAACCATTAGTTTTTTGTTCGAAAGCTTATCAGGTTTAGATGGTTTAAAACAAATTCGATATAGCAAAAAGTAGGCGTGGCAAATCGTTAAAATTGAATATTTAGGGACATAGTAATCGTAGACGAATGCAATTTGGTGGGTAAGTTCGTAGAGTCGATATCGACAAACTCACCAAAAATGGGCGTGGCAACCCTCCCCTTTAAGAGATACCTATAAGTCGGCTAATTCGATTGTTTATAACTACATATGTACCTATATAACATATATGTCTGTTAGTTTTTGTTTTGCAGCGAGTACAACAACTACAACTTCGTTAGCGCTATTACAATAAATTGTTAAAATAAATATATGAATAATGTGACCCGTTTTGGGCAATAAAACAAATCAATATTGGGCGGTACGAAGTGAGCCGGGTCAGCTAGTTGATATACAGTAGCGAGCATAAAAAATGCAACGCTAAGCCGATTGATCTTTATGTGCGCCTCTTTCAAAAAAAAAGTACGGAAATTAAAAACTTTTTTTTTATTTTTATGCTCCACAAACTTAGTTAACAAATGCAGGTTTCAATATCATAATTCTTCTATCCACTTATTTTTATTTTAACATTTAAGAAAAAAGTGCCAAATTTCAGCGAGCAAAAAAAATGCAACGCTATGTTATTCATAACTTTATTTAAATTAAATGTAAATTCTTACAAAATGTTTGTTAAAAATATACTTAAAACTAATAATTGGTTGCGTAGCCTTTATTTTCTATTACCGCTTGCAGTCTGGAGGGCATAGAATCCACTAGGGGCACGATGGTGTGTAGGGGTATTTTTTCCCATTCAGACTTTAAAATTATCTAATTCCGCCAAATTTTAAGCATTTTTCTTCTTAGCTTCCCGATCTAAAGTCTCCCATAGGTTTTCTAAGGGGAGATGGTGACGGCTAATCCAAAATTTGCACATCATGGTCGCTTAGGTAGTTACGAACCAAGCGACTAGAGTGCTTTAGGTCATTGTCTTGTTGGAATATGCTGTTTGGGGGCATTTTTTCCAGAAGATGTGGGGGCATATTTTCGTCTAGGTTCTCACAGTATTTAATGGCATTCAAAATACCATCGATTTTCACCAACGGATCAACTCCGTCATGAGAAAACGAACCTACCAATAAATTCCTTAAAATAAAGAATTTCGGTGAAAAACAAAAGTAACTTACCCCACACCATTAGTAGTGAAAGTAACTTTAATCTTTCTGGATCTGATGGGATAAAATATATTAGAAGACCGCCTGAGCAGAGATATTCTTCCAGATAGCAGCTACCAACAGTAAAACATGGCTAATGGTGTGGGGTAAGTTACTTTTGTTTTTCACCGAAATTCTTTATTTTAAGGAATTTATTGGTGGGTTCGTTTTCTCATGACGGAGTTGATAAGTTGGTGAAAATCGATGGTATTTTGAATGCCACTAAATACTGTGAGATCCTAGAATAAAATATGCTCCCACATCTTCTGGAAAAAATGACCCTAAACAGCATATTCCAACAAGACAACGACCTGAAGCACTCTAGTCGCTTGGTTCGTAACTACCTAAGCGACCATGATGTGCAAATTTTGAATTAGCCGTCACCATCTCCCCTTAGAAAACCTATGGGAGACTTTAGATCGGGAAACTAAGAAGAAAAATCCTTCAAATCTGGCGGAATTAGAAAAAATTTTGAACTCAGAATGGGAAAAAAATACCCCTACACACCATCGTGCCCCTAGTGGATTCTATGCCCTCCAGACTGCAAGCGGTAATAGAAAATAAAGGCTACGCAACCAATTATTAGTTTTAAGTATATTTTTAACAAACATTTTGTAAGAATTTACATTTAATTTAAATAAAGTTATGAATAACATAGCGTTGCATTTTTTTTGCTCGCTGAAATTTGGCACTTTTTTCTTAAATGTTAAAATAAAAATAAGTGGATAGAAGAATTATGATATTGAAACCTGCATTTGTTAACTAAGTTTGTGGAGCATAAAAATAAAAAAAAAGTTTTTAATTTCCGTACTTTTTTTTTGAAAGAGGCGCACATAAAGATCAATCGGCTTAGCGTTGCATTTTTTATGCTCGCTACTGTATATACTAATAAATTGTATATATTTGATATGTATTAAAAAAAATAAAATAAAAATTATTGACGCCCGAACTGGGTTTGAACCGTGAATTTACGCCTATTAACCCAACACTCTACCTACTAGACTACAGCGACTTCATATAAATTTCCTGCATACCGATTACAATAACCTGTTCAACAAAAACCTAATGTTCTTCTGCTCTCTCCCTTAGAAACAGTGCCGTTTCTCTGTTAAAACAGAGATCTGTACTGTTAAATCTGTTCTATTAAAATCTAAAATCTGTTTAGGAAAATTTCAAAATCTACTATGAAAACACGCTCTGTTAAAGGTTCTGGCGATTGAATTAGTTAAAGGGACGTACAATGCTTTAAAAACAATTTACTTTGTCTGCCCACTCAGTCCTGTTTTCCCACACTATTGATTTTTCTATCGGATTACAATACCTTTCGGAAATGTATGATTTTTTGTTAATTGTAGTTCTTATTTCGCAATATTTTGTAACAGTGATTAACTATAGGAGTTATTTTATGAACTTTTGCCTCTTTTTTAAATTTTACCCGTGAATTTAATTAATGTTTATTGTTTTTCTTTCCCAACCTTAAATTAATTGTTTAACAGAGTTCTGTGAGTAACATAACAGAGCTCTGTTAGTTCTGTTAATAACATAACAGAGCTCTGTTAGCTAACATGGAGAGATAGATTTTAAAATCTATCTTCACCCACATTTGATGGGAGGGGTCATCGAAGGAACTGTATTTTATTTTATTGAAGATTTCAGATCCATTTATGGAACTGATTGGTTAATCCTAGACGACTATAGAAGTTCCCCTAACATTTATTACATTAGCTGACTGGGGTACATATATAATTCATCATTACAGCCCTTCAGTCAAGACTACGACCTAACTTGTCACACCATTTATGTTGTGTGTGTAAATTTAATCCATGAGTGTCGGTACCTACAGTTTAATGTCGCCTCCGAACGATAGATTTTCTGAGAACATTTTTCATGGCAATTTTATTTACTCCAAGATTTTGTCAGAAATCTGCTGAGATGCAGTTGCGGAACTACTGGGTGTCGTAGCTAATAAGCCAACACATTACCTACTACTATATACTACGATGACTCCAGCTGACTTAGGTAGCTAGGTAGATAAAGCTTACTGGCCATCCAAAAAAGTTGGAATAACAAGGGCAGATAGGAGCCATTGTGATACCACAGTACTCCGCTAATCTCAGAACCACTCGGAGCTTTTGACGAAGCGTGTCAGATTGCCAATATCAAAGCATAAGAGATCCTTCAGATCATTTAAGGTACCTTTGATAGCTTCTCCTATGAAATTTACCAAAAAAAAACCCCTCTGCCCTTGTTCCACCACGTCTCTGCAATAATCGTGTTTCTATTTGTAGATGAACAATTAGCCAAGCGAATATACAACCTGTGGCAAGAAACACATTAAACCACTTAATTTGAAGCCAATTTTCGTTTTTCTACTTTGTTTCAAAAGCTTCAACTAAAAACCTGTCTTTGCACGTGTTGTTGAGTTCATTTCATACAACTGTTTTGTGGCCAGGCAGTCGCGACAACTGAAACAACAAATCAAAATCAAATTTGCAACCAAACTTCAAATAACGTTTGTTTTTGTTTGTTTTGTAACAACAACTCAAATAAAAAATTTTAAAAACGTCACATTTAACGGTTTTTATTCTTCCGGCAAGCTTTTTCTTGCTCGCTGACAAGACCGGCACACAACAGACGGCAAATCAGAGGCCATCACAGACATAGCAACACAAGATTGATTGACTGTCGATTAAACATGTGTGATCCAGTTTCTGGCATGTTGTTGCACATGCAGACGAACTAAAGCGGAGTCAATAAACTAAAAATTAAACCGAATTTTAAGCGCAATTTTTCTCTTGACTGCTGCGCCACAGAGCACTTGACATGACCGTTAATCAACTCGTCACTCACTCATGCGCAGTATTTGTGTCGATTCCGTTTTGTAATTCCCCTTCAACCCGCTTGAGCAGCTTGATTGTCATGGTATTAAAAAAGAAAACGAAAAAAAACAACAAATTTATTACGGTTTCTGCCTCTCTCCTTTGATTTTGCTCAGTCTCTATCGCTCTCTTTCTCTCACTGTGTGTGTTTCACTGTTTTGCCTGTTGACTGTAAATGTTTTAAGGCGTTTAATGATCGATCATTTACCACGAATCGTAAAAGCCACAACGAAGAAGGCGAAATTTGATAACGACTTTGCGTTACATTTTCACAAATACAAATTGCCTGTGTGTTTTTTTTTTTTTTTTATAGCTATGCGAGCTAAAGGTTGGGAATCTTCAAAAGACATTGGTAGCCCGGTCTACACAATGTGCACGATTCGCCGCAAGACTTACTCTCGGCTTGCTAAACGCATACGTACTAAACCCAACCAAGTTCGTCACACTTCCATTAAGTCGCCCCCCCCGGGACCACAATCAAGTATTACATCGGGGGAGGTAAAGATTCAGCGAGTGCTGCTATCCATTTCTGCTGTTCTTGCTCTCTCTATTATCCTCTGTTGCACTAGAACTTCCTTCGCGAATAAACATACCGCGTTCCAGTTTTCGCGTGATGTTAGCATCAGGTTAACCACGTTATCGGGGGTCACCTGGGATCCGATCGTCCTCTCCAGGATATTTCGTCGATATTCGTAGCGCGGGCAAGTAAAGAATACATGCTCCGCTGTTTCACCCGTATTTAGGCATGATGGACACGCTTCATCCACGTCATGCCCATACTTGTAGAGGTATGTCCTATAGCAACCGTGACCCGTTAAGAACTGTGTAAGGTAAAAATTTACCTCGCCGTGCTTCCTTCTAGTCCATTCTTCTATATTTGGTATTAATCTGTAAGTCCATCTTCCCTTTGTGGAAGAAGTCCACTCGTGCTGCCACCTATTCATTGCATCGTCATTCGCCTGGTCAGGGTGCACTAGCCCCGTTCTCCTTCTTGTTAAGTGTTTCCTCCTTTCAACCTCTACTAACATTCGTAGCGGCATCATCCCTGCAATCACCAATGCTGCATCCGTAGATACTGTACGGAAGGCAGAAATTACTCGGAGGGCAGATCTCCTGAAGGCCCCATCAACTCCTATTCTGTATGTCTTCTTATCCATGGCCTCGGCCCATATAGGGGCTGCATATAGAGCAATCGATCTAACCACTCTCATCAGCAATTGTCTCTTCTCCTGTCTCGGACCTCCCAAGTTAGGCATTATCCGCGCGAGTGCGCCCGTTGTCGCCGCGCACTTCCTACTAATATACGTCAGGTGCTCCTTGAATGTGAGTCTGTTGTCAATCATGACTCCTAAGTACTTGATAGACTGCCGCGTTGCACGTTCGTTCCAATTTATCAAGGTGTTTACCTTTCACCACGAGGGCTATATCGTCAGCAAATCCGAATATTTGTGCACCCGTAGGAAGCCTAAGCCTCAGTACGCCATCATACATCGCGTTCCATAGCACTGGGCCCAGGACCGATCCCTGTGGTACCCCTGCTGTTACAGCGTATGACTTTCTGCCTTCATCTGTGTCATACTGTGCCTGTGTGTATGTGCAGCTCTGTGTGTGTGCCTTCAAGTTAAAAATGTTGCACGTTTTTAAAAGAATTTTATTGATGTGATCTGTGGTATAAAGAGTCTTAATTAACAGCCTCGATAATAGTGAAAAATTACGGTTAAATTCTTGGCATGACACAAAATAATGATGATGATGACGATTACGATTACGAAACTATAGGGAGTCCCCTCTCCTGGCTCTGTAAGTGCGTACTAAAGTTCTCAACTTCAAAGCCAATTTTTTAAGTCCTATGCTCCGTGTCACAAACGCATGTCTAAACAGTTGCAATATCTTTGCACTGTAGCGCTACATTGTCTTTTCAAAAAATGCGTTGTAAGTTGTCCACTGTATGCATTTAACGGTGTAAATGACCAGGGGTAATCAATAAATGAAAAGAAAAAAAACGTTAAGTAATGAGAAGAAACTGAAAAAGAAAAGAAAACGAAAATAACATTCAATGCCTGGTTATAAATTGTTTTAACACTTGCAATGAATTTAAAGATTTTTTTTAAGAATTCAACTGCCCATAACGTCTCAAGGCGAAGAAACTCTTTACAACCAGGAATTGCTTTTCGTTAAAGTGTTTTGCAATTAATTTAAACGCGTTTCATTAAGTTTCGTTGTAAAGGGATGTTACAGCCGTTAACAAATTACTGTTTAGCCAGTTTGTGATTTTTTTTTTTTGTAATTATAAATTTACATAAAATGCAGGTGAAACGTGTCAATGAGTTAAATGCATTTGTCAATTTCCTGCTGTTAAAAATATAACACCTAAGAGACGAAGAATTTTTATTTTTTAGTAGAATTCCGTCCACGTTTTCTGAATATAAAAAGAATCACAAAAAGAATTTCATGAGTCAAAAAGGCATTCTAAAAATTGTTATCACTTCTTTCAAGCATTGCTAGGAGGTGGCAATGATCAACATCAATTTAGGCACTCTACTATGTCAACGACTGCGGTTATTGTGGACAGCTAATGCACCAACATTTGAGTTATTGCTAGAGCCTTCGATATATTCACTGGCTTACATCTATTTTTCAAAAGTTTTGACTAATACGACCGTATCATGGGAGTTTGTGATGAAATTACATAATTATTGAGGACTCTAAATTGCTCAAAATAATCATCTGCAGTCCGTAATTATGACGTCGGAACCAAAGTTCAATAACAATCATCAAAGAGCTCAGAAAATGAAAAAGCTAACCAAATTCGATAGGATGTGGAGGATGCAGGTACCTTAAGACAGTGTATCAAATGTGTTTAAAACAAGGGTGCTACGAAATATTAAACTCCTAAATTGAAAGAAGATATTTGAAGGCAGTTTTGCTGTGGCAGGTAGAAGTGCTTCTGACCCAGCTTCTCTACAAAAACTTAGAAATTTTAGAAAGTCTTGTTGAATGCAGCAGCCTTGAAAGTATTCGAGTGAAAAGTCCTACGTAAGATCTTCGGTCCAGTGCAAGTTGGCGATGATTTCCACATCTAATCCAACAGTGAGGAGCTGTACGAGCTCCTCAACGACGTTGACGTTTTGCAGCGTGTATTCATAGCAGCGACTGTTCTGGCTCGGCCATGTCGTTCGAATGAAGGAGGATGCTCCGGCGAGACGGGTATTTGATGCGGAGATTTGCGGAAATCGGCAAAAAAGGCGCACATGTTTGCGTTAGAAGGACCAGATCGAGGAAGCCCTGTCATCAATTGGTGTGACCAAATGGCGTAAGCACGCAAGAAGCAGATACACCTCGATGTGTTAAGGCAGGCTGCAATCCGTTAATCATGTTGTTAATGGCCAATGATGTAGGTAAGTAAGTAAGTTGTTGAAAATCATGCAGAAACTTTTCTAGAAATATTACGGCAAATCTAAACGGACTAGTACATACCCGTTTCCAAGAATACTACAAACATGTGAAGGATTTCGGTAGCCTCCATTGTCAACAGTATAGTATGCACAGATAAAGATAAAGAGTGAAGCAGATTCAATGTTCAACCTAGAGGCATAAACTGACGACTGAATTCCCATCGAATATTGTTGATATGTAAGATAATGGTCGTTTTTTTTGCAGGATTTTAACTCTTGTGACTGTAAGGATACACATCAAAATATGAAAGTTTGCAACGCTAAACGAAACCAGGAAACATTTCGAAGATTGGCAAAAGCCTAGCGGCAATGCAATCCTGTCGTATGAAAATTCAATCAATTGATGGTTAAGATTCATAGAATTCCATAGAATTCAAACGCTGCTAAACGGTCACCTTTAGAAATTACATGCTTTGAAATGTAAAGACTTTGCACGGAATATTGTTGAACAATGTCACAGAGTCGCTGTAGTAGTCTAAGTTGATTAGTTAGACGTGAAACCTTACGTCAGACATCTCCAACAAACCGAAATATGAAAAAAAAATTTCTTTAGACGACTTCCTCTCAGCAGATTTCTGGTAAAAAAAAAGTCTGAATGTAAATAAAATGCCATAAAAACTTTCTCAGAAATCTGTCCTTCGGAATCGACTCTAAACTGTAGATGCCGCCACTTATAGATAAAAATTAACGCACATTGCATAAGTGGTAAGAGAAGATAGGTTGTAATCCAGACTGAAGAGTTGTAATGATCAATTATATATGTATTGCCACATAGTAGGAAAAATGATAAAGAAAGTTTGAAACGACTTCGATAAGAGGAAGACCATGAGTATTTTAAGACTTAATTGAACTTGAAGACACCACTGAGCATATTCACGAGACTCTTCGCCTCACATGAACTCCTGCAGCGAATGAGAGTTGTGGAAAATAATGTAAGGACATGTGGTGGAGACATCCAAGACGATAGAAAAAACACGTATGAAACTATATATTGGACATAACTCCTATCATGGTAGTGAACTGAAAAAAGTTAAGGAAGTTTTAATAAGATACAGGCTTCCTATGAAAAGTATGGTTGGTTTAGATCTTTGGTGAGAACACAGCAAGCTTAATTGATAGCTTATGCGTGTACCAGAGATTAGTAATGAGTATTCAAAAAGATGAATAGAATCGAATCATACTCATAATTTCTGATTCTTATACATATTCATACTTATTTTAATATCATGGAACCTCTACTCATAATCAAAGTTTGAAGTGTATTCATCATATTCATACTTAACAACACGTATGATATTGTTGATTTCGACTCTCCATGACTCAACATTTACACGAATCACGGAATAAGTATGAATCTCGTACGAACATTAAAATACTCACAAAAAGGTTGTTTGCTCTGCTTGCTGCTCTGTCTTTTATGCTTATGTGCCTGTTTCCCTTTTTTTTGCAAATGCAACAACAACTAAGACTGTACATTTTTATGAATGATTCGAGTCACCCGAATCATTTATGAGTATTATAAATATTTTTCTAAATTTATGAATCTGAATGAGTAGGCTTATGAATCAAACATATTACGAATGGTATGAGTTTGATGTCAACGTTGCAACCTGTACTTATAAATCAACGTTGTAGAGAGTACGAATGAATCAGAGTACATAGTTAAATTGCAATATTGTTGACTCACTTATATTCAAAATTTCATGAGTGCTTATGAATAGCGAAAAAACGATTCATTGCTGACCTCTGGTGTATGCCAATGTCGTAGAGACCTTTAAAACTTTGGTTGTGCAGTTCCCCTTAGCCTAGCCATGAACCAATTGATTTGAAACATTCAAGACTTCTTAAGGATATGAGTATAAAATGTAATTAATTATCACAAATAATTGTGTGGCACTATTATAGAAATTTTAACATGATTTAAAATGTCTCCATTTTTAAGTTTTCTTTGTGTTCCGCCTGGCTTACTTCACCCGTAATTTTCTTAATCAAAGTCATGAAAAAAACCAACCAAAGAAATGAAATAAAAATCTTGTCATGATAATTTTCCGCTATCAAGTCATTCAAATTGTTTCGCTTTAAGTTGTAGGAGACAACGAAAATAGTATGACAGACAACAATTTTAAATAATAATTTAATAATTATTATTGTTGTTGTTTAGATTGTATTATTGCATGGTTATATTGTGTTGCATGGCTTCTTCTTTCATTCGTTTGCAACAATAAATCATAGGCCAGAAATTGAACTTGGAAAGGGGAACAAAACAAAGAAAAAATCATGACATAAAAAGCAAAAGCATGATGGAGGAAGAGACGACGACTTAATAACTGCAAAGAAAAAAAGAGGACGGAACAGAAAAAGGTTACACGGTTATAGTCTCGATGCGGTTGGTTAATCAACAATGGTCACCATGGAAGAAGAGTAGCAGAACAGAAATTTTATGAAACGGAACGAAAACTTTAGAAAAATATTTTCCCACGTTTTGAGGAAGAAAACCACAAATCAAAATCAAAACTTTACATTACTTTATGTCTACGAGGTAGTGGTAGTAAAATCATACAAAAATTCAAAGCTAAAGTGCAATCAGGTCACGCTACCTTAGGGTTACTTACTGTCTATTGCGGGGAAAGAATTTTTTTTATTAAACAGGCCACCTTTTTTTTGGGGAGGTAATGAAGTTAAGCAAATTCCTTTTTCTTCATGTTCATTTGTTGAACATTTTGCGGCAAATGTGTTTCATCATTAACACCTGAACAAACATTTTTCGCCTCAAAACGTCAAAAACAAAAATTATACGCCATAAAAGCGAAAAACAAAAGGAAAGAAAACTCTACCAAAGTCATGTTATTATTTGAAGGATTGAAAATCAAATTTCGCCCTTAAGCTTTTAAAATGGGAGTACCACCACCATAGCACAGCACACATAAAACTGTAATATACGGACATATGAACCTACACTCCCACTCCAGGTTATATGATGGATTTTTTTGTTTGTCTTATTGATGTTGAACATAACATGCGAGGGTAGTCTAAGAATTTCTTCAAGTGTTTGGTGTTAATTAGCGCACTACGATAGCTCTGGAGATAATCTTATATCTTGTACTGCAAGGGCGTGGCCGCTAAGGTTAGTAGGCGCTTCTGGGCGACTAGACAATGGCCATACGTGGATGCTTGGAGAAATTGATATTGTCGGAAGCAGTGGCAGCGCGATATGACTTCTCAATGAATTTTAGAACACCCATTCCGGAAAGGGAGGACTGGAGCAATGGTGGGCGCACCTCGCAAGGGAGCCCGAGCAAATTTATACCGATGGCTCTAAACTGGAAGCAGCCGTTGAAATTGAATCAATCATAATATCGAATTCTATAAGACTATCGAATCACTGCAGCGTCTTTCAGGCGGGAGAGTCGGAAATTCAGGCTGCGGTGAAAGTTATTGTGGGCAATAATGTTCACAGGCGGAAAATCAACATACTTATCGATTCATCTATTGATATCAAAGATATAGCTTCGTTAATCAAACTTTCTGGCTGGTTTTCCAGTGTAGGGTAGTCGTGCTCTTGATGTGCAGCCCTTGCGCTGACAAACTTATTCCTCTTCCCTGATTTTGGTGGAACTTGGTCAGTACAGGGACTGCGTTCACCCGTGGCATCACAACGGGCCGCTATGTGTGCTCAAGTGAGCTGTGTGATATCAGAGCTGCCACTCCGACCTAACCTAACCTATACTTTTCCAAGACAGTGTATGACGGTCGCAGATGGCTCAATGCGGTGGCGAACCGATATGATGTCTATATCACATGGGTATCGGGACTTAAGGATATTCACGGCAACTACAGAGCGGATATACACATCAGAAGGGGCACGACCATCGAACTCTCTGATGAATGCTCTACATTGGGGATCCCTTTAGGTACCTGCAAGCATATAATTGACAATGCAATCGTAGATCTTGTCAACAGTAGGTGGCCAGCTTCGGATAAATGCAGAACTGCGCAAAAAATCTGGCCAAGGCTGGATAGGAGGCGCATGGCGACTCTGCTTAAGCTCCTAAGAAGTAGGCTCAGCACTGTTATCGGGGTTATTACGAGACATTGTATTATAGGAACGCATGCGAGGCATATTGGTCTTGGACATCTTGCAAATGATTTCTGCAGAAGCTGTATAGATGAGGAGGAGGATGAGACTGTTCTTCCCATACTATGCACATGCCCGGCATTTGGCCGGAGGAGAAAGAGGCATCTGGGTGCCTACCATATGGAGGATCTGGATGAACTGGCATGCATGGATATTGGCAGTCTGAGTCGCTTCATTGGTGGCTCCGAATGGTTCCTGGAATAGGGGAAAATGAAGAACTGTGGTACCACAATGGGACCTGTGTGCGGCCTAAGTGTGTCCGCTCATGACTCTATCGAGGGGATAGCCACTTCTACCTACCTACCTAGGTGAAACAAATTGTACATTAAAAAAACTTACATTAATAAACTACAGTTATTTTTATTTTAAAATTGTTTCATTGCCAGTTTATAATATTAAAACTAAACAAACAAAAATTTTGAAATTTTATCAAAAATTTTTTCAAGCACTCTCCTTAAGTGCTAACAGTTGAGTTTGGTAATTGTAAGAATTTTTTCCTTAGTATACAGTTTCTTTTGACGCTCACTGTATGTATAATACGTTAAATTCATAGGGCATATAATACCCATATGCTGAGCAATTCAAATCTCTCTTGTAACAGAGATCAGCAATGAATCGTTTTTTCGCTACTCATAAGCACTCATGAAATTTTTAATATAAATGAGTCAACAATATTGAAATTTAACTATGTACTCTGATGAATTCATACTCACTACAACATTGATTTATAAGTACAGGTTGCAATGAGTATGCGTGCAACGTTGACGTCAAACTCATACCATTCGAAATATGTTTGATTCATAAGCCTACTCATTTAGATTCATAACTTTAGAAAAATACTTATAAATGATTTGAGTGACTCGCAAAAAAGACAGAGCAGCAAGCAGAGCAAACACACAACCTTCTAGTGAGTATTTTAGTGTTCGTACACGAATCATACTTCTTTTGTGATTCGTGAATATGTTGAATTATGGAGATTCGAAATCAACAACATCATACGTGTTGTTAGGTATGAATATGATGAGTGCTTCAAACTTTGAATATGAGTAGAGGTTCCATGATATTAAAATAAGTATGAATGCGTATAAGTATCCGAAATTATGAGTATGATTCGATTCTACTCATCTTTTTGAATACTCATTGTTGATCTCTGTATTGTAAGTTGCGAAATAACGGTCCATACTATACTGTCCTAAACTCTTCACAACTAACCCACGTACATACATATGTAAACCAAATACAACACTTTCCTGTTTATAGTTTTTCCTTTTCTTTTTCCCAAGTTTTTATTTTTGTTTTTGTTGGTTTTTTTTTGGAAAAGCAATTGGTATTATTTGAGAAAATTACCGATCGTGATGTCAGTTTCATTTCATTTAAATGTTTTGTAGCCTTCAGGTTTTAAAGCAATTTATTGTGTTTCTTTATTATTTTTTTTTTGGCTTAAAAGCCACACACACACAACATAAACAGACATACAATTTATGTATGTGTATTCTGTAATGTGAGTGAAGAATTGGCAAAAAAAAAAAAAGAGAAAAGCCAGTCAAACAGCCAAATTACATTGGAACCAAATCAAATAACCACCACATTCAATAGGCACCCGAAACAGGAGGCAAAACATATGGAATACTTAGAACTAGAGTTGCCAGGTATTGATATATGGTAGAACGAAGTAGAATCGTTCTATTCTTCCTCGGTGTTTGGTATTTTAAAGTAAAGCCCAATTATCCTTGATATAAGATAAGAGGTCGTCATAGTCTAACAGGCAGTGTGTTGTCTCATTAGGCATGGGGTTCAACTCCCGGCTCAAACAGCTCGCACAACACGAAATATGACCATTTTTACCTTCGGCAACTTCCTCTTAGCAGTCTTTTGGCAAAAACTCTGTGAGTAAATAAAACTGCCATGAAAAGTTGCTCAAAAATCCACTTTAAACTGTAGAACCTGCCACTCATGTATAAAATTAACACACACAACTTGGGTGGTATGAGAAGCTAGGTTGTAGTCCTGACTAAAGGCTTGTAATAACCAATTAAGTAAGTGCCTTGAGATTTACATGATACAAGACGTAGTTAATCATATTTCACTAGACTCCTTTCTAACTTGCCATAAGGATCTCTTCGAAAAGTTTGTTTTGCGAAGCTGGGTGTGAGCAGCTAGGTTGTAATCCTGACTAAAGAATTGTAAGGACCATTTAAGTAAGTAAATGCCTTGAGATTTATATGATACACGATGTAGTTTGTAATATTTTACTGCGCAACTATCTAACCTTCCCATAAAGATCGCTTCGAAAAGCTTGTTTTGAGAAGCTGGGTGTGAGAAGCGAGGTTGTAGTCCTGACTACAGGATTGTAAGGACCATTTAAGTAAGTAAATGCCTTGAGATTTATATGATACAGGACGTAAGTTATAATATTATAATGACCCTTTGTCTAACTTTCCATAGAGATCGCTTCGAAAACCTTGTTTTGAGAAGCTGGGTGTGAGAAGCTTGGTTCTAGTCATGACTAAAGGGTTGTAAGGACTATTAAAGTAGTAAATGCATTGAAGTTTACATGTTATAAAGCCTAGTTTATAATATATCACTGCTCTATCGTCAAACTTTCCATAAAGATCGCTTCGAAAAGCTTGTTTTGAGAAGCTGGGTGTGAGAAGCTAGGTTGTAATCCTGACTAAATGATTGTAAGGGCCAATAAGGCAAGTAAGTGCCTTGAGGTTTACATGATACAAGACGTAGTTAATAATACTTCACTAGACTCCTCTCTAACTTGCCATAAAGATCACTTCGAGAAGCGTGTTTTGAGAAGCTGGGTGTGAGAAGCTAGGTTGTAGTCCTTACTAAATGATTGCACGGACCATTTAAGTAAGTAAATGCCTTCAGATCTATATGTTACAAGATATAGTTCGTAATATTTTACTGTGCATCTGTCTAACCTTCCAATAAATATCGCTTCGAAAAGCTTGTATTGAGAAGCATGGTGTGAGAAGCTTGGTTCTAGTCCTGACTAAATGATTGTAAGGACTATTAAAGTAGTAAATGCATTGAAGTTTACATGTTACAAGACATAATTTATAATAGTTTACTGACCTTTCCATAGAAATCGCTTCGAAAAGCTTGTTTTGGTTTGCAGGATCGTCTTCTCTTAGCATTTCTTACAAAATCTGAAATATTTGGCCACCCTAACAAGTAATAAAAAAGACACTTATTTAAGAATACATTACAAGAGTCCCCCATTACCCAACCTAAGGAATGAATAGACTTTTATTCTTATACCACCTCCTCTTCTTCTTTCGCAAAATATAAAAGAAGACTTTTTACGTTTCTTTGGAAACGATATAAAATTGCCAACAGAATGAAGCGGCAAATTTACAAGACTTTATACATGACCACCGTCACTACAACACCACCGTATTATTGTTCATTTCATTGTACAACAACACTAAAGAGGAGGAAGTTATCCTCTCTACCTCTACAACATGAAACGATGTTAGCAAACAGAAAAGAAAAGCAAAGAAAAAAAAACAGAGACGAGGTTCATTGATCGTGGGTCACGACTTGACTGCAACTTAAATATCGACACTGTCAATTTTAGTTTGTATTTCCATTCTGTTTTTACTTCTTTCTTCTCTCTTTCCCTTCTTTTTACATTTTTAAAATGAGATGTAGCAGAAGAAAAAAAGGAGACTCCAGTATTCCAGAGTTTTACTGGCCACCACTTTTTTTGGGGGGGGTTTTTATGTTAACATTCAGTCTTCTATTTTGAATTTTACTGCTATTGTTGTTGTTGCTGTTGTTGTTTTAATGTCATTTAATTTTATTGCAGCTGCAACATACGAAAATTATCCAGTCAAGTCAAATCAAGAATTGAATTGAATTGAAATGAAATGAACTTTTGTGATGAACAGAAAATGTTGTTGTTTTGTTTCTTTTTTTAACTTTTTTTTGAGAAATCGATCACTTCTGTGACATTTGCGGTAACCACACAATCCCTATACAAAATATAACAAAATGTCAACGATAAATCCATCCATCCAACCATCCATCCACACAATTGTAATACATGTTGAGTAGGTAGTCTGCATCATTTCATTGTTATGGAAGACAATGAATAAGAGCCACGAAAGAGTACCAAAAGAAAGAGTACTTTTTGTAGGCACCAATACAACATACATTATTATGACCAAAACTCATGTAAAATGCAATTTAGGAAATTGATTTGTACGTGACCTCTAATAGCCCATTCATGTATTGTCTTGGTGATAGCCAACAAACATATTCAAGAAATTGATGCATAGAAATCATCTTCAGACCACCCACAGACTATTGCCATTTTATAGGAGTGCCAGGAAATTATGGCGATGTTTACATAGAGTAATTTCAACCAGGAGCAGCGGATCTTACAGTTTAAAGTCGACCCTGAACTGCAGATAGCAGAAACCTACCAGATGATTAACGGGCCGCTATGCGTACTCAAGTGAGCTTTGGTAATCAAAGCTACCACCTTGACCTAATCTAACCTAACCAGATGAGTGCTGAAAGAGTGTTGTTAAAGGAAATATTTTTGATATTTTTTAAATTGTCAGAACTTTTAAAAACTCAGAACTCTAGTCTAGTTACCCATTGTAGTACTTTGACCTCTACACATATGCTGTACCCATTTTACAATGTCGATTACTTCTCGTATGCACCAACTTAAAAAGACATGAAAAGAATGCTCAAATAGCTCAGAAAACCTTTGGTTGGACATACATAACATACATAATTGACCATTACAACCCTTCAGTCAGGATTACGGCCTAGCTTCTCATACCACTCATGTTGTGTGTCTTAATTTTATACTTGAGTGGCGGGATCTACAGTTTAACGTCAACTCCGAACGACAGATTTTTTTGAGAAACTTTTTCATGGCAGGTTTACTTACTCTCAGAATTTTTGCCCGAAATCTGTTGAGAGGAAGTCGCCGAAGAAATATTTTTTTTCAAATTTCGGTTTTTTTATATCTGACCTGGAGTTCGAACCCGGGCTATTACTAGACTACGACGACGACAAAAAGATGTAACAGCTTCGAATCCCATGATCTTGGTGGCCAGTTAATGTCGTAAAAACATGAAATTACTCTTTCTGACAACTCCTCATGCAATAACATCCAAATCGATCTTGTTGCGTAGCTTGTGTCACCATCTTGTTAAAATTACGTAACGTTCAGTTCATTATTAGCAACTGCAGGCCAAAAGATTAATTTGAATGTAAGAGCTCGTCCAGGGTAAGTTTCGAAAAACTATACTCCAATAAAACCACCAGTGCATAGTATGCTGGGTTCAATGGTTTCTCCACAATCTCTTTTTAATTCTTCTGGCATTAATTTTGCTTGTTTAAAACCCGCGAGGGGCATAAGCTAGGACGCTGTACAACGGGTCACAGTACTTGTCACCGTTGACAAGTACACGTCCTCTAACCTAACCTAAGTTTCATTGTTAGAGAAAATTTTGTTGAAAGATTTACAATTGAAAACCTGTTAGTCTAGCACACAACCCACTCATACACAATGTTGTAACTAATCAGCCGGCTTCATTTGTTGCGTGAGAGCAACTTTATAGGTATGAAGATACTGAGGTGCAGACTTCACACTTTCTCTACATTGCGAAGATGTACATTGGTGACCTATATTATGTGTGTTAATTTTAAGAATGAGTGGCAGGACCTACAGCTTAAAATCGACTTCGAAAGACAAATGTGCGAAAAGGAAATTTTATTTACTCCTGGATTTTTGCCAAAAATCTGCTGAGAGGAAGTGACCGACGAAATATTTTTTTTATATTTCGTTTTGTTGGAGATGTCTGAGCTGGGATTTGAACCTCAGACTCACGTCAGATATGTTAACGTAATACTTACTAGATTACGAAGACGATAATCGCCCAATAATGCTCAGTAAGTGCCCGTAACTTTTTTTAGTAAATTTAAAAAATTCTTACGCTATATTCGTAAATGGGCAATCTCTCACTATATAAATAAAGGGTCCGCCAAATACCTTTTTTTTTGTTTTTTTGAAAATGCTTTAAAAAAAAAACTACTGAATATTTTCTCAAATTTCTTTTTTTATTTGAAAGTACAATCCTTCCGGTTAATAATGGAAAATAATTTCATTCAAATGGCTGCCTCGGCTGGCCATGCAGTAGCCTACACGATCAGTCCAATTTTTAAGCACATTATCGATTGTGTGCAGCTGTATTTCACCAATGGCTTCACGAATATTGTCCTTTAAAGCGTCAATTGTCTCTGGCTTGTCGCGCTAAACACTTATCTTTGACGGCACCCCACGAATAATAGTCCAACGTTGTCAAATCGCAGCTCCTAGGTGGCCAAACGACATCAGCTCTGCGGCTGATAATGCGATCTTCAAAAACAGGGCGCAAAACATCGAGCGTAGCTTCGGCTGTGTGGCACGTAGCGCTGTCCTGTTGAAACCAAATGTAGCCAATATCCTCCTCTTCAATTTTTGTGAACAAAAATTCGTTCAACATGGCCCGATAACGATCGCCATTGACTGTAACGACCACTCCTTGCTCATGGCCCAATTATGCCTCTGGACCAAAATCCGCACCAAACAGTGATTCGTTTTGGGTGCGTCGGCTTTTCTGTGCCTCAAATGCAACAATTTTGCTTGTTTACATACCCACCAAGATCAAAATGAGCTTCATCTGAAAAGATGATTTTTTTGCCAAAATCGGCATCTTCTGTAATTCGATCGCAGGCCGACTTAGCGAAGCGAAAACGCATTGGATGGTCTATATTCGTTCAGCGGAAGGATAAAACTAATTATTTGTCAAATCAGACATGAGCTAAGTGTTACCACTCACGAAATAAGCACTAGTTGAAAAAAAACGTTAGATGGCGGACCCTTTAGTATTTCAGATCAAAGACTTGCGATTTTTAAACCTCTAAATGGAGAACCCGATACACTGAAGGAGATTTTTAGGCTATCGCTTAATAGACTAATCTGATCTAAGGTCTTGTCATTTATAATCATTTTTTTACTACAATTTAGGAACAACGTATCTTTCTTACGCCATTTTAAAGTACCTTTTATAGTACCAAATTCATGTGATTATGGTACTTTTCTAATTGTTTATGTTTTAAATATTTTTTTATTAATAAAAGTAACGCGGTATTCTTTTTAATTTTATAAGTAAAAAAGACTTTTAAATTGTACTTTTTTTTCATTTTTCTATACAATAAAAACATGCAATTTTTTTCTTAAAGAATCCGATAGCAACTCATAGTAACTGAAACTCTAAACAAATAAGTTTTAGAATGATAAGCATCAAGAGATTATCTCTTCCTAAACCAAAGGTACACAATAGTTCAAGTGTTTAACATCGAAATGATTAAATCTTAACGTATGTTTCTCTGCTTATCTTATTAAATCCTTCTTATGAATATGGATGGGAGATCCATTTGCAACAAATACTCTTTTCATGATTAGGTTTCTTTTGGATTTCCTGTTGAAATATTAAACCCACTTGTGGATCGAAGACTATAAACAGAAAATTTGTCAATTACCGTACCATACTGTTGTTGTTGTTGTTGGAAGTAAACAAATTTTATTTTCATTTTTCTCTCATGTATGTACTTAATTGTGTGTGTTTAACACCAACAGCGAGTTGCTTGTTGCACATGTGTATACAACACTCGAATGCTGATCGTGCACAACAAAGGCAATGACAACACACCACACACACACAAGTTTAACTGTAAATTGATATCATTGTTATTGATCTTGTCGAAAAGAATACATACATATGTATATCCATGCATACTGAGAGAATATTTTCAAGTACATTTCAACAATTATTGGGTACTTTTTGAACAAAATTTTAAATTCGTATGCAGCCTGAGTGTGTGTGTGTGTGTTTAAAACAATTGCAACTAAGTGATGCAAGACATAAGTAAACAATTATTTAAGGTTTTATCGAACCATCATTAACGTGTGTTTTTAACTTTCTAACCTTTTCTGTTGACAAATTCTGGAAACTTATTCGTATTGTTAACTCTTGATAGTAGGGATCAGAATCCATTGTTTGTTTAGATTGTAGAAGCTTATAAACAATCTTTTTCTAATTACTCTAAACACACAGCGATACCTTTCTTAGTCCCCTTAATCCTCTCTCTGCAATCCTATGCCAAGCTTCACATTGTTTTCATCATATTATTACGAAAATGAAGAATCTATATACTGGTGTTTTGCTTTTACTTAACACTTAACATTAAAATTGTAAACAAAAATACAACAATAAAAACCAGCATAAAAAATAAAGTAAACAAGTAAACAAAAATACAGCAACAAACACCAAAAGAATAAATGTAAACAAAATACACAAATAATAATGAAACAACGATGATTACATTTATAGAGATTTTGAGAAGGCGAAGCCACGAACAATCTTCTTCAAGAACATTCATCAGACCGTTTACCATGCCATATAGAAGGCAAGGCAAGGCAAATCAAAGCGAGTGAGTTAGTGAAGTCCAGTCAATCTTGTGTGAAGACGAGATGCGTTTGAAAATTATCATGGCATTATAAACCATATAAAAGGCAAGGCAAAGCAAAGCGAGTGAGTTAGTGATGTCCAGTCAATTTTGTGTGAAGACGAGATGCATTTGAAAATTGTTATTGTTTATGTAAAGGGTGTAAGCAGAGTAATAACAAAGAAGAGCAATTGTTGTTGTTTACATCAAGTTGTGAATTTTAATTAAAACTGAACACAAATTTATTTTTATTTTATTTGCACTCTACCAGCTCATATTTTATACGTTTTTAAAAGGTAAAAACGTAACAGTATTGTCAGAAAAACTTTTTAAATTTTTTGATCTTGAATAACATTTTCTATATGGCCATAGCAGGTTAATTAAACTCTAATAAATCGTACATTCTTTCCTTACTAACGACCATATCAATGAGCCGTTCATGCCGTTAATGTATTCCTATGAACACATTATCAAGGTTTTCTTTCCTGTTTTTTTTTGTTTTCCAAGTAAATAATAAACTTTCTCACATTTTAACATGATTTAAGCGATACATTTAATTTAACAATTAATTTAAAACATTAAGAACAAAAAAAAATAAATAAATGAAGTCGGTTTCTGTTTTGACTATTACTTGCGTTTCGGATTCGGATATTGGGTTTGCCTTTGTAAATTGCCTTTTATGCCACACATACATTAAGATTCTAACGTGTTGCCATTTAAGGGCAATTTGCTGAACATGCATTCACATAATTGTGGTCTAAACATAGCTATGTTGCATGAGGCCGTCTGTCCTTCTGTCATTATTTGTGTTGTGTTGATCTCATAAATGTCGTTAGCAGCTGTGATTTTTATTTTCATTCTCAACAATTTCTATAGCAAAGACCAACCGACCCGACCAACCGACCAAATGAATTTTCTTTCATTCTTTTCTTATGTGTGCGCACATTTCAGCAAATCTATTTTGATTTCATTTCATTATTACCATTGTTGTTGCTGTTGTTGCAATGTTGTTGTTGCCTTCAATTGCCTTTTGTTTTCATGACTTTCATGGCTGTTCTCCGCGATACAGCTGCGCGCCTGCGCATTAAAAGTTTGTTTGTTTTGTTTTCTTTCGCTTCCAAATGCTGGACAATTGGCGTTTATTGCAAAACGTGTATGTTTCATTGTCGAGAAATAAAAACAAGGTTTGGTCGTCGTTTATGTTTCACACACTCTTCTTGTACGTATGTATGTACGTAACATATGAAGAGATCCCTCTCTAGCCACTGCCATGTGACTGACTAAAAACTGACATGCATTGTAGCGTAATTCCTTTCACATTGAGAAATTCTTCTTCAAGTCCAATTATGAAAATGAATAAATGCCACCACCACCACGATTACTACCATCGTTTCATTCACTCTTTCTTTGATTCTTCTGATATCAACGTTATGATGTGAATTATTTAAGAATTTCTCTTAAAGTTTATTACGCTTGCATTTAGGCCCTATGCAAGAGCGTTTGCGAGCAGTGGTTATAAAATTTATTCATACAACATATATACATATATACATGTCCATCAACCTCAAACAACCCCACTTTCCTAACTCTACGCTTCTGATTCTCTAATTCGATATTCAAATGCGTTTAAAGTTTAAGTTTAATACACTCAAAGAAAATGTTCAATATCTTGAATTTGAATATAAAAGATCGTCTAATTTCAAATTGCATTCGGTTAACACTTCGTGTCAATACTTCTTGCATACATACATACATAATTGGTCAATACAACCCTTCAGTCAGGATTACGGCTTAGCTTCTCAACACCACTCATGTTGTGTGTGTGTGTTAATTTTATACATGAGTGGCGGGACCTACAGTTTAACGTCGACTTTGAACGACAAATTTTCGAGAAACTTTTCATGGCAATTTTATTTGCTCTCAGAGTTTTTGTCAGAAATCTGCTGAGAGAAAGTCGCCGAAGAAATATTTTTTTCATATTTTTGTTTTGATGTCTGACCGGGGATTTGAACCGTGGGTTCGCGTCTAATAAGCCAACACACTTCCTACTAGATTACGTCGACTTCAACACATCTTACATTATAATTTTTAATTGTATGAAATTTTTGTATTCGTCATCGAATTATCGATGCGACGGCTTAAATAATGTATACCAGACATCAGCAATGAGTATTCAAAAAGATGAGTAGAATCGAATCATACTCATAATTTCTGATACTTATACGCATTTATACTTATTTTAATATCATGAAACCTCTACTCATATTCAAAGTTTGAAGTACTCATCACATTCATACTTAACCTCATGTATGACGTTATTGATTTCGACTCTCCATAACTCAACATATATACGAAATAAGTATCAATCGCATACGAACACCAAAATACTCTGCTTGTTGCTCTGACTATTTTCTTTTTTTGTTTTTGTAAATGCAACAACAACTAAGACTGTAAATTTTGAATCACTCAAATCATTTATGAGTATTATAAGTATTTTTCTAAACTTATGAATCTAAATGAGTCGGCTTATGAATCAAACATATTTCGAATAGTATGAGTTTGATGTTAGCGTTGTACTTATAAATCAACGTTGTAGTGAGTATGAATGAATCAGAGTACATAGTTAAATTTCAATATTGTTGACTCATATTCAAAACTTCATCAGTGCTTATGAGTAGCGAAAAAACGATCAACCTTAAACAAATTATAAAACACTGCACTTGTAGCTTTAATTTGTAATAAGAAATTGTATTTCATTTACTAAATCTAAGCATTCCTGTTACTTAACATTTTTCTTTGAGTGTATTCTCAATAGTTTACATCTACGACCGATAATTAATGGCTAAACCATTCGATTTTCAATACAATACAATCGTACATCATAAGTTTCACGTGCATTAGCCGCCTCTTTTCCAACCTCACGATTGACTTCACTATTTAATCGTAGCCGTCTTGGGAAAAAATTACGTACAGGGCGTTGTTGACTGATGTTTGGGAAATCATAAGTGTGATAAACACCAACACAAGCTTGACAACAATGCAAAGAAAACAACGTAAGAGTTTCAGGAAAATATTTGCTACATGCTTTGCAACTGATTGCAAGAAACCTGGTTTTTTAATAGGTGAACGATTTTTTGCAATTTATCTGCTCCAGAAGTAGGTTCGCAGCATATGTCCTTATCTATTTTAATTTACTACAGAAAATTGTTCATGTGTTTTAGGAGTTCTTGGGCTAGACCTTTCAACTCTAACACATACATTCATAGCACATAATTGGTCATTACAACACTTCAGTCAGAATTACGACCTAGCTTCCCATAGCACTTATGTTATGTGTATTAATTTTTTATCCATAAGTAGCGGGACCTACACTTTAAAGTCGACTCCAACTACAAATTTTTTGAGAAACTTTTCATGGCAGATTTATTTACTCTCAGAGTTTTTGCCAGAAATCTGCTGAGAGGAAGTTGCCGAAGACATATTTTTTCATATTTTCGTTTTGATGTCTGGCCTGGGGCTCAAACCCGGGCTTTACGTCTAATAAGCAAACACACTACCCACTAGACTACGGCGACTAGAACGTCTGCACATAACTTAAATCTAATAAAAGTTGTCGAAACGACAAGTACTTAAAAATATCATCGTTATTCAAAATTAACTGTCTGTACGCTGATGTATGTAGTATAGTGCTTTCAGAACAGAGATCAGCAATGAATCGTATTTTCGCTACTCATAAGCACTCATGAAATTTTGAATATAAATGAGTCAACAATATTGAAATTTAACTATGTACTCTGATTCATTCGTACTCCCTACAACGTTGATTTATAAATACAGGTTGCAATGAGTATGCGTACAACAACGTTGGCCTCAAACTCATACCATTCGAAATATGTTTGATTCATTCACATAAGCAAAAAAGACACAGCAGCTAGCAGAGTAAGCACACAAACTTCAAGTATTTTAGTGTTCGTACGCGATTCATACTTATTTTGTGATTCGTGTATACATATGTTGAGTTATGGAGAGTTGAAATCAATAACATCATGCGTATTGTTAAGTATGAGTACGATGAGTACTTCAAACTTTGAATATGAGTAGAGGTTTTATGATTTTAAAATAAGTATGAATGCTTATAAGTATCAGTAATTATGAGTATGATTCGATTCTACTCATCTTTTTGAATACTCATTGCTGACCTCTGTTTGAGATGTTGGTTTGTATTACCGTAGTTACAAATAGTTTAGGGAAAGCGTTTTCCTTCTTCCTCCGCTATAAGAGCAATAAACATTAAAATAAGATCCATACTGTAGTGAGTTTGTTGAGTTTTTATTTGAAACCCAAAAACTTCTAGAATTCTTGGGAACAACCAACGAAGCAATACATTGAGGGGGTTTGAAGGCAACATAAGATCTTCTTCTCTACTTGCAATTAACCCCGAAACTCTTAAGACATATCAACGTAATATTTACTTTCTAGGCGTCCTACTTCACTTCCTTCCTTAATTGTGGCCACCTACACCTGTCAACATTTCTGTATCATGATGTTCAATCGAGCGTTTTTAAAAACAACTTTAAAAAAGAAATTATCAACATGACCCAGAAAATGTCTCTCATTCATTCGTTCGTTTCTTTATAAATATTCTCAAAATGACAAGCAAAAGATGAGCAATTGGTCCGTTTATTAAAAGGACAAGCAGACAGACAGACAGGCGGATGGATGGTTAATGTATGTAAATCATATTTAAAACTCACACGTAAATTAATAACACACATAAAAACACCTGCATTCTCATCCATACAAAAACATTACTGGTAAACAGGAATTAAAAACAGGCCACAGAAAGTGTGTGAAATAATTCGATACAAACAAAACAAAAATACGACAAAAAAGAAAAGGCAACCAACCAGGCGTTAACTTGCCAACCAACAACACACATAACAACAACAAACAAAAAAGAAGAGCCGCAAAGACTTATATTAAGGAAACAACGGCATTTAAGGGCAAACAGGAAGAGCAGAGTAAGAGAGAGAGAGAGAGTGTGTGTGTAAGAGACCATTGACCCAATAATTAATTCAGTTGTTGCTAATTTTAGTGCGATACTCTACGTATGTATGTATAACAAGGAACTGACGAATAAGTGGGTGACCTTTAAAACGGCATTCTCATTTCAATTGTATTGCATGCACCTTGCGTAAGGAATTTCTTTTGGGCCTTTTGAACAGTTGTGTTCAGTTCGAAAATAAAAGTATTTTTTAGGGGATGAATTCAACGTTAATACGCTCATGGAGTATGTGTTGCAAAGGAAGGGAATTTTAAGAAATTTTCTTTGTTAAATACTTTACGTTTGTTTATTTGAAATGTTCTTGGACAAGTTTAAATCAAATACCGTTGAATACATTTTCTTGGATTATATCAAGCAGTGTTGAAAAATTCAGTACTGTGGTACTTTTTTCAGTACTTTTTTCATTTCAAAAATACTGCAGTACGCCCGCGACACTTTCAGTACTTTTTTTATTATATATTTTATGTCTTACGCTTTTCAACTATTAATGCATCGGCAACATGTTCAACGTAATGTTAAAGGCAGAATTAGCATTTAGTCCCGCTTAGCCAAACGTCCACGGAACGAATGTGCGTTTTTAGAATACGAAAAGCAATTAAAACGTTTGCCAAACCGTAATGTAATTTCGGTTTGCATTGCTCTTCATATGCTAAAAACGAACTTATGTTACATTACGTTCCATTGACGTTTGACTAAACGGGGCTTTTACGTTTCGATACATTCCGAATCAGCTGGTTTTGTCCTCTATGTGTATAAAATATAAATAAATAAATAGTTTAGTAGGTTGCGTGCTGGCTTACTCGACGTGAGCCCACGGCTCAAACCCCAATGACAGACATCTCCATCAAAACGGCCACTTCCTTCTGGCAAAAACTCTGAGAGGAAATAAAATTGTCACGATAAAGTTTCTGAAAAATCAGTAGGTCCCGCCACTTATGGAAAACGTTAGCATATACAAAATAAATGGTGTGAGAAGTTAGGTCATAATCCTGATTAAAGGGTTATACATACATAATTGGCCATTGCAACCCTTCAGTCAGGATTACGGCCTAGCTTATCAACACCACTTATGTTGTGTGCGTTAATTTTATACATGAGTGGCGGGACCTACAGTTTATAGTCGACTCCGAACGACAGATTTTTTGAGAAGCTTTTCATGGCAATTTTTACTCTCAGAGTTTTTGCCAGAAATCTGCTGAGAGGAAGTCGCCGAAGAAATATTTTCATATTTTCGTTTTGATGTGTGACCTGGGATTCGAACTCGGGCCTTTCGTCTAATAAGCCAACACACTACCTACTAGACCACGGCGACTTCAATAAAATTAATTAAAGGGTTATAGTGGCCAATTATGTGTATATGTATGTATGCATGTTTTTCAAAAGTACCATTTGATGCAAAAAAGTACTTTTTCAGTTATAGTTCAGTACCATTTCAAAAATTTTGCAACACTGATTTCAGAAATCTAAATTCAATTCAGCTGTTGGGAACTAAAAATATCGGATGGAACAGGAGTCCACACCATAATTATGTTCACAATGACGCAAAGAAGATGAAACTGCTCATCAAACGGAAACAGAGTTCTTAAACGATCAGATCCTAATGTTCGAAAATACAATTGAAGTTATGATGGTGTCCGAGAAGAACGCAGCGTGGCTTACGGGTTCAATGCCAGGACGGGACTACAGTCCATGTGGAAAAGAAAATCATAAACGTGAAGAAAACTAAGGAGGCTGGTCACTCCGCTAGGACATATCGTATACCAATCTGCAAAGTATGGTGTTAGTTGTATTACGAAGGTAGCTCAGTGACTTATTGAATGAAGCCCAGGTTTTTAGAACAAACAAGCTGTATACAGTCTGTTTAATCTTACTCCAGCGTTTTCCACCATTTCTTCCTCCACCGTTTTTTCGCCTTAGGTAGGTAGGTAGGTAGGTAGGTATAAGTGGCCGTCTCCCCAAATGAATTGGATGGAGGCACTTAGGCCCCATGGGGCCCATTGTGATACCACAGTTAACTATCCCCTAGTTCTGGAACCACCTAGAACTTACAATGAAGCAACTCAGACTGCCGACGTCAATGTTCGACAAATCACTCAAATCATCGATGTAGTAGGCACCAAGATGTCTCTTCCTCTTTTCACATAGTGCCGGGCATGTTCCCAATAGATGAAGACCCGCCTCTTCTTCCTCCTGGTCTCTGCAGCTCTTACAGTAATCGTGCGCTAGGTGTCCCAGACCACTGCTCCTCGCATGGACACCCATAATGCAGTGACCCGTCACGACTCAAATAACCGCACTTATCACGCCCCTTTGGAGTTTTAGCAGTCATGCAGTGCGCCTACTATCCAGCCTCGGCCAGATAATGCGCGCCACTCTGTCCTTATCCCACCTGCGGTTGACAGTGTCCGTGATCTCGTCATCAATAATTCGCCTGCAGATCCCTTCTTTCGCCTTAAAAAAACTTTATTTGTTGAGATCATTAAAATCGATCTGCTTGTAAGATAAATTCGTCGTTGAAATTCACATCCAGCCGAGCCATTTCACATTTATAGACTGGAAGTAGTCACTCGAAAAATAGAGAGGATAAGCGAGTAGTCAAGCAAGTTCTCTTCACAACACGTGGTATTCTGCTATCAATCGCTAAACAACACAAACTAAACAACGCAGCGCAATTAACTGACTTTCGGCCAGTTAACAGAATCACTGATATCCCTTTAGTTAAGAGGTGATAAATCAAAAAGTCACGGGTTTATTGACCTACCCACGTACATTTAAATGTACAATGATCATGAGCCAGTGAAATCGGTTGAGTTGGATACTCCACTGTCATTAATAAGCAGTTTCGTCACCTCCTGAAAACGGTTTTGAGGCTTCAAAATTCTAGCCGCCGATGGTCAGATATATCGATGTATACAGCACCAAGGCAGTTGCCTATTCTTCTCGATATCAACAAATACTGATCCCTGCAAACATCGTATTGATTATCACATAAAGAGCTTCATACTCTGTACAACACATAAACCATCCAGAACTCTATATGTACATGATGAATTAAATATGCCGGACAGTGGACTTGTATGCATTGAAATCGACCCTAAAAAATAAACTGTAAGCAAGATACGTATGCCTTGTTATACTAAAACTATTCGTTCTTACTGCGTTTATCCTGCATCAAACCTAAAAGGGGCGAAATTATTATTTATCAGAACTCAAAATGTACATATTTCACCTTTTAGTAACTACACAGTGGGCTTATAACTTAATAATCAAAATATCAAGTATACCCTAAGGCGCTGAAGTGTTAAGTTCACCACATTTACCACATTCTCAAAACCTGTTTCTCACCATTCCAAAAGATTATACCACAAATGCATGTTAAACAGAGGCCATCTGGCGTTTAACTTGTGCAATGCATTCATAAATGGTTGTTGTATTGGCTAGAAATGGAAACAAAGTAAGGCACTAAACCTTTAAAATAGCTTTTAAATAAACACTGGAAAAGCTGTGGTCATTTAAAGACTTCGGAATGTTCTTTTTTATCATACTTGTAGGTTGTACATTAAAATGTTCATACAGGACTGAGATTCTTTATTGGGTATTTAGGATCTAGACAATAATTACATACATACATACATAATTAGTTATTACAACCATTCAGTCAGGATTACAACCTGGCTTCCTAGCTTACGACCTATCTTAATTTTACACATGAGTGGCAGGACCTCCATATTAAAGTCGATTGTGACGATAGATTTTTGAGAAATTTTTTTCTTGGCAAATTTTATTCATTTTCAGAGTTTTTGCCAGAAATCAGCCAAGCGGCTCATATTTCGTTTTTGCTGAAGATGTCTAACCTGGGATTTGAACCAAGGTCTCAAGTCTTATAAGCCAACACACTACCTACTACACTACGGCGACAATAACTCCCAACGCAGAAAAATTAAGGAAGTGTTATGCATTTTCCCGAAACACACTCTGACCAGTGTGGTCAATTACTTAAACACCTCGTTGAGAAATCTACGGCAGCGCAAACCCTCTCCGAAGTCATTATGTAGGAATATAGAGCCATTTGGCTATCCAAAGGTATGATAATATCTTTCCTGGATATAACGCCTCTCCAATCTTCGTACCGCAACGGTCTGAACTAGACTTATCTAGTGAGCTTTATCCATCAATTTAGAATAGATGCTTAAACTTACAGCTCCATTCAGAATCGAACCATTTGTGAAGATTTGTTTTGGGCTGATGACGAGATGTGTGTATAATACCACTTGAGTATTATGCCCTTATCCAGAATAGATGAGTGGACCTTCTGAGAGAAGTCGCAGTGTGTTGTGGTATTATCAGCGTTCCCCAAAGTTCCCCATTTCGTTAGACCTTTGAGTGACCAATAGCCGCTCTCTAGTCGCCCAGAGACTCTGACTCGTATTAGCTGCTGTGACGCTACAGAAAAAATTTGGCGAAAAAAATATGGCATCGAATTCAGAGCCGAAGTAGGTATACCAGTAATACAGCAAAAATGGTGGTGCAAGCAGATGTTTGTATTCACCATAAAGTTCGTCGTTTACAGAGATAACAGGCATTCTAATACGGTGTTCGGATATGCACCTTTCTGGCGTAAATCGCAATAAACGCCATTATTGAGCTCAATATTTCATATAAAATTTCAATAAATTATTGCGCAATAAATACGTAAATTGTTATAATATTGAGTAAAACTTAAAATGCAGCATTGTCATAAGTATGTTCAGTGCCCATATTACAATTATACGAACACTTTCTGTTGATATTCGACAACTCATATGTCAACGACAAACAAAAAAAAAACGAAATAAAAACAATGTTGCTGTTGTGTTTACCAGCTGTCAAATGAATACTCAATAAGCAGCTAAACTGCGTATATTTTTAAGTCTGAACACTTAAAATATTGTACTCAATAAACTGAATATTGACTCAATAAAAGTGCATAAAATCAGATTAAATCTGATGTCTACTGTATAGATCGAGTGAGCTATCTTCGGTTTAATACCTATTTTCCATTGTTGCAAGTATGGTGAGCAATGGAAATACACTTCTGAGTATATTATGTTTCCAGAACAACTATTACCAAGTCCCAGATCCGTGTATGTACAAAATGGTGACGGATTGCAATGAGTTCCTATTAAAAAAAAAGTACAAGCAGGTACCTATTTCATCGACTTTCAAAAATATTTCTAAAGAAACCAAATACCTATCGTTTATCGATAACCCTTATTCAAATAGCTCTTGACTGATAATTATCTTTCTGTTTCCATGAAAAAAAAAACATTTCATTTAGGAATTTTGAAAATCTTAGATCCTAAGGTAAGTCCATATGGAACTTAATATGGTTGTGTTTATATTCTACCTTAAAACCTTATTAAAAAGCAATTTTAAAAACTCTAAGGTGCCTAAGTAATAATACAAATTACATACAAGGCAGGTAGATAAACAGAATTTTAGTCCTCAGGAGATTGCTTACATTTTAGGGGTTGTTTTCTGATAATTGGAAGCAATATGGATAATATGCCAACTTGGGATAAGAAAAATACTTTAAAAGAAAAGTTGAGCCATAAAAAATGCCTGGAGTTTTTATGACAAACACAACAAAATATACGAATCCCTACTGTGTATGCATTTAGAAGAAAATGGATACATATGAAATTGAGAAACTATTCGGAATATTATTTATTTATTTCAAATCGAAAATAAACAAAAAATAATTACTGGAATGACAGAACTCTCGAAAATACTGTGTAACATTTCAATTAAGCGCCATGCAATTCTTTCGCTAAGGTTGCGTGAAATATTCTGAAGATTTCGGAAGTAATCTTGTACTCAAGATCCCAGATCTAACGTTTTACCATTGAAATATAATAATTTTTATATTCTTTTTCATTTCTTTTTTCTTTAACACGTTGACTGCCGACTACAAGATAACTCGTATATTACGTTCCCTACTAGCGTGCCAACTACGAGTTATCTCGTACTCACTAAATCTGCCATTTTTGTGTAGCTACGAATAAAATCGTACTATATCAGTGCTAGTATCGATAAATGGCTTCTGGGACAAAGAACAAAAAGTCAATGTTGGCTTGCGTGGCCAGTTTTCTGAAAATGGCCGTGGCAGTCAACGTGTTAATTAAAGTTTTTCGAGCAGCTGATTTTGGTGCACTGCAGAAGGTCCTAAGATCTGTGAAAATGTATTCGTTTCTCTTATCCTTACTCTAGAGATGACGCTGTCGTACTTTCCTATGGTATGCGTCATTGACACCATCATCTCTAGTGGGTTAAGGACCGAAGGGTTTGCTGAGTTAATTACAGTCGGGCCTCGATTATCCGTGATGGTCGGGACCAAAAGCATTGCGGATAATCGATTTTCACGGTTAATCGAATAACAATGTTATTTATACAGTTTTGTACAAACATACATTACATTAAAAAAATTAATTCAAGAAGTTTATGTATGTACATTTTTGAATTAAATAAGTATGTATGTGTACATTCAATTTTCTACTGAAAACATGAGGCAAAAAAAGGACATTAAGCAAAAAAAAAATACAACTTCTTAAAAAAAGTCCTGTAATGTTGTTTGTCTAATATTTTTCAACTTATAATTTTCTTTTATAAGTTTTTCTTGGATGCGATAAACTTGAATTGTATACTGATCTGTAACTTCGGAAAACCTGGGCTATCCAGGAAATTCTCCAATGTGCTAGATTCCTCTATTTCCTCTTTTAAAGTCGTTTCTGAAACAATTATGTACATGTCTTCCAATCCATTGTCTCGCTCAGTTTCATCTGAGTTACTGTTTGCCATGCTTATAATTGCTTCTTCGGACAAAACACCAAATTGGGAGGCATTTAAATCACATTTTCGCCATGTCTATATATCCTCTGTAGTAAAGTCATCCGTAACATTGATTATTTGTGCCACATTCTCGAGAGTATTCGATATTTCCATACTTATAACAAATCACTTGTAAGTGCTTGTGACTCATCGTATGCAAACAAGGGAATTCCCCGTTTTCATGTTTATTATATTGTATGTATGAGTTTGAAGTTAATAAAAAAAATTCTGCCATCCCGGATAATAGAGATAATCACTGTTAATCGAAGCAAACAATTTGAAAACATTGGAAACAAAAAACAATTGACTGAACTCTTTACCCATCACGGTTAATCGGGGTAACCGGATCACGGATAATCGAGGCCCGACTGTATATGAATTGGGATTGAATACTATAACTTCTTTTTTCTGTAACATGAACGATTTCAGACGATTGTCAACTTGTGTTAAAATAACTCGAAAATATCTGTGGAAGGTGGATGCAAAACAACCTTTCAAACAAGTTCGCGGAGATTTACACGATTCACTATAAAAGTAAAGTAGAAAAAATTCATACCAGAAGTTATAGAACAAAAAATGAACACATGCAGCTCGGTCGTAGGCCTCACTATGATTTAGTATGGTAGTAATAGATACACTGTTTGGCGAATCAACAGCGATTCGTAGATGGCAACGTATATGTATACCCATCAGAGATCAGCAACGAATCGCTTTTTCGCTTCTCATAAGTACTCATAAAATTTCGAGTATGAGTGAGTCAACAGTATTGAAATTCAACTATGTACTCTGATTCATTCATACTCACTACATAATTTATATATATGATTTATAAGTACAGGTTGCAATGAGTATGAATACAACCGTTGATATCAAACTCATAACATTCGAAATATGTTTGATTCATACGCCTACTCATTCTGATTCATAAATTTAGAAAAATACTTATAATACTCATAAGTGAATCGAGTGATTCAAATCATTCATTAAAACTTATAGTTGTAACATTTACAAAAAAAGAAGAAAGAAAAAGACAAAGGCAGCAATGTTGTATATGTTGAGTCATGGAGACTCGAAGTCAATAACATCATGCGTATTGTTAAGTATGAGTACGATGAGTACTTCAAAGTTTTAATATGAGTAGTATGAGTATGATATTAAAATAAGTATGAATGCGTATAAGTATCAGAAATTATGAGTATGATTCGAATCTACTTATCTTTTTAAATACTCATTACTCATATGCTAATACCCATAACTCGGATTTATTTGCATATCCAGACATAAGACAGGCTTAGTGGTTCCAAATAGTCTATGGAGTAATATTTGGATTCTAAGTAATCGAAAAAGTGCTTACATGACGAGTGGACGCATCACTTTTCATTGTTCATTATGCATTGTCAGCAACAGAACACTATACAAATTTCTTATTGAGACACCCTGTATAAATAACGCTTTAAAAAAATAACTTTATTTGAAAGCTTTTAAACATTTATTTTTTTCCTTATTTTTCTGTGTTGTACTTTAGATTTTCACCAATTTCACCACACACACTTCTAAGAGTCCAAAAAGCTTTTAACAGACAACGCCTTGAAATCAAAGTTAAAAGCTTTGTGCCAAGACCGCTTAGCTTATAAAGAAATTCCAATAAAAGAATATAAAACAATAATGGACGTGGATATGGGGAGCAACAAAGTTATGACAAAACCAGATAACAAGAGTAGAGGCTAACTAAACCAGAGGCAGGGTACTAGAACGCCATAAATAAGCAAAGCAAGCAAACAAAACGATAAGAACTTGATAATTATTTTTTGAACAGGCCAGAGGGCCACACACAGAGAGAGAGGGAGAGAGAGAGAGTGGAGTAAGAGACGGTAATGGCGTTGAAAACTTTTGAAATTCCTAAAACATAGCAGAAGTGCTGATTGTAAAACCCACGGAACCTACAACAATAACAACAAAGACCACAAACAAATTAATTGACATGTGTACGTACGTACGCTTATGACGAAGACGAAACAAGCGGAGACGAAAACAACTTGTTGAACTTTCATTCTACTTTTTTTGTATGCACAAAGGCCAACAACGCTCTATGCATACATACGACTACGACTTCCATTATATGGGATTGGTTTGCTTGGTATGGATGAATGTGTAGCGGCGTTTCGTAATTCTTTTTTTGTTTAATTTTTTATATTGCTTAGCTGGCTGCTGGCGCTGTATGAAGCCCATGACGGTCGTTGGAGTGGTAGAGAAAACGCTTTAAAAGCTTTTTTGATTTCCATCAATTTCCAGATTATGCGTCGTTTCGTACCAAGTCGAACTTGCAGAGACAAAACACGCAAACGATCGTTAACCGAGTAAGGAAGGCGACGAGAGTAAAAGCAAGCCTAAGAGCAAAACCAATTAAGAGAGCGCCACCAACCAAAGCGTATAACAACGTAGAAAGCAAGTAAAAAATCCAATACATTGAGGCTCAGTTTAGTCTCTTACTGTTATTTACCGGGGAAGGTTGTGTGCATCGAAACTGTATTGTCAGCGCTGTTGTTAACGACGAACGTTCTTAGCTAGTCTTTCCATATACATACTTTGCTTCTCCTCTACCCTACTCTACTCTACACACGCTACACACACACCATACAAGCAAGCAAGAATATAATCTCAGCGTGGTTGGATTGCTTATTGTTATTATTGTGCAGTGCTACAGCTGTCTCGTATACTGTGGGTACGAGTATTAAAACGAACAACAACAAAAATTAATTCCAGCGCTTATTAGTAGTAGTAGTGTTGGTGGTGGTTGTTGAATTTGTGCTGGCGATAGTGGTAGTGGTGGTGGTGTGTTGTTATTATTCATTTTACAATGGAGGTGAATAATTTTGCATCGCCTACTTATAACGAATACAAAACACGCAATATTTTAAGCCTGGAAGAGCGTGTGGAAGTTATACGCGAATATGATCGCCATTTGACACGACCCAGCCTCCAGAGTTTGGCCCAAAAATTCGAATGCAGTTCGAAACAAATTAAAAATATTCTCTTGAATCGTGAAACAATTTTACAGTCATACAAAAGTAGCGGCGGATCTAGCCACAAAGACGTTGCCGTACGTGATGATGTGCTACAGAAGCGTCAGGAGAAAATTAATTTCCTTGGCAAAGTGATGTACGAGTACGTACAGCGAGCTTTGTACTACAACTACAATATTGACAATGAGAAAGTACGACAGAAGGCATTGCAAGTGAAAGAGTGTATAGCAGTGGAAAATTTCCAGCCTACCGCTGCCTGGTTGACAGATTTCAAAATGACTTACGGCATACCGTCATTTGATTTGCAAACCTTACGTAATAATGTAATTATAACAGAGGCAAAACGGCCTCATTTTAGTGCCATCGATATGATTCAGTATGTAAGTCGTATGGAGCAGGAAGAACATAATCGTGGCAGCAACTTCCGTGCGGAGGAAGAGGATAAGCCGGGACATACAATATCTATACCCAAGGCCGATATAAATGGCAATGGCCGTTCTCATTATGCAAGTAATAATAATAATAATAGCAACAAGCGCCATCCTCCCGTTCATGAACCAAAGATTATCTATGAAATTGAGGACGAGGAAGAGGATGAAGAATTAAAAAAATTGAATTTTGCCGATGACGAGGGCAGCAATTCGACATCTTTGACTGAGAAATATGCTGTTAAGCGTAAAGCCTCATCTTCGCCATTTCCCGATATCGAAAGTGTGGATGAGGCCCTTCGACATCTTAAGTCTTTGGAAGAGTATGCCATGTTACAGGACAACTATAGAGCAATTGGCTTGCTAACACAACTGGAAGAGGTATTTAAGAAACAAACAAGAAAGAAGTAAATTTCCAAAGGTCAAGACGTGATTGCTTTCATTCCTCTCCCTCCCCCTATTCCCAGTTGCAATGCATTGTTTTAAATGTGTACCGGGTACATTCCAAGAATTCCATATGTATTTATCTTTATGTATGTATATGTATGTAATATTTAAGTATGTTTTATGATAGTCTTTAAAGAGTTAGTTATTGTAGGTATTATTCCAGAGAAAATAAAATTGAATTTTTACCTGTCCAAAGGGTGTATGTGTCTCAGAAATTAATAAATAAAAAATAAACATGGACTTACCCTTTGATGAAAAGTGTAGTCTAAAAATAAGAGAAAAAAATATATTAAAAATTATGTGAAAATACAGGGTAAGTATGTATTATAATTGCTATTCTATTATCCAATTTAACCATTTAAATACTAATTTACGATACTCTACCATGCATTGTAATGTGCTTTTTGGAATACATGCGTAGCTAGTTTTCTATGCAATAGTTCAGAATCATAAATCTGTCACCTACAATCACCTATTACGCTTAACAATCTTTCCAAAATCCCTTGTCTAAATCGGGACAATATAATAAAATTGAGCATTTAGGTCCATTATTTTCGTTAAACTTGGGTTTAGTTAAAAGTAACTTTAGTTAAAGTGAACTTTAAAGTCACCTTCAACTTATTTTCGATATTACAACTTACAGATTAAATAAAGTTAACTTTTTCAAAATATGGCAGCGCCGGCGCAATGTCGATAAAACTGCACAATTAAGCAAGTGTTTTAAACGTAGTGGCAACGATGGGCTTGGTTTTTGTTGTTGTATATGCCCATTTTGTTTAAATTTGATGTGAAGTTGCCATATTGAAAATAATATATAATATGGCAAGTTTAAACATTAAAAGTTAAAGTTAGGATGATCCTCTCTTTAGCTTAACGCTCACTTCTTTATAATGGATACTCATAATAATGAAAAACAATTTATCTGCCCCTTAAAATCCTCCCTTTTTTAACGGCAAGTTGTAATAATGGCACTTTGTGTAAAAAAGCATGTATTAGGTTAAGTTAGATCTTAATCCACTTCCCCACCCTTTGGATCACAACCAATCTCAGCATTACGCAAGAACTGATTGATTGATTAAATTTCAGAGCTCTAATAGCTTCCCCTGCAGAAAAGGCCAGAGCATCATGGACATCTTACAAGTAACACCATCAGACCATTTGTGTCCCGTTCTCCTAAACGTTATCCCTAAGCCGGACAGTGTAACCTACGTAATCCTCACGAAAACATAAAAGATTTCCAAGAAACTCACTCTGAAATCAGTCCAGATAATGGAATAGACTTGTACCGAGGTGCCTTAACTCTAAGATCCCATTAGTGCGAGAAGTTGTATGGATTATTCCTTTTTCTCTGTGTGGGTAATGTATGATATAGAAGCCTAATAGTGTTTCCCTCAAAAGTTAAAAGAGTTCCTACCCACTGATAGGGGTTTTCGACATTATGCATCAGTTAACATCAGCCATCATTATGGTCGTCCTAGTACCGCAGTCCCCAGCATAAGTATTTCCTCGGATGTACGAATGACCTGGGATCCAAGTTATTTCAGCATTATGTCGGTCAAACTATGCCGTTGAGTGAATGCAGCAGAAACGACACTACGATCCATATACATACCCACTAATAGAGGAGAACCGAGAATTTTCGAGGTTATGCAAGTGGTAACATGATACAACCTGAGTTCTATCCTCCTTAATGCCCTTTATATCTATGAAATTTAACAGTGTCGTCATCCTAGTAACACAGTCACCAGCAATATCATTTTCTCGGATGTTCGAATTATCTGGAACCCATATCAGTTAAACATTATTCAGTTCAGCATGGTCGTCGTCCTAGTATCACAGGTGCCAGCAACAGTATTTCCTCGGATGTACGAACACTCTGGGACCCATTTCATTTCAACATGATGTCGGTCAAGTTTTGCCATTAAGCGAATTCAGCAGAAACGACACCACTATCTGAATTCGTTGAAAATGAGAGAGTTCCTACCCACTAATAGAAAAGGACCGCAAATTTTCGAGGTTATACAAGTGGTAACATCTTCCACAATGCCCTCTATATATCTATGAAGTATAACAGCGGCGTAATCCTAGTACCACAATCGCCAGCAATATCATTTCCTCGGATGTTCGAATGATCTGGGACCCATGTCAGTTCAACATTATGGCGATCAAGCTATGCCACTGAGCGAATGCAAGTGAAAAGACACTTTGATTTTCAAAAATGTCTGCGTATACCTATCCACATAGATATTGCCAACAACAGATCGGAGATTCAATTTCCGCACCTTCACCTGAGTAGCGCTACGTCTGGCAGTCTGACAGAGATCGAAAGGTCAAACTCACCAGGATAATTACTCGATCTTATGGGTAAAATAGCAGACCGCCCATAAAACATGAGGTCTACTCGAGAATGTTTTTTTCTACTATTCTCGGCGAAAAGTAATTTCTAAAACGTTGATGGTCTTAAATTTTTAGCTTTGTGAACGGACGATATGATAGAGTTTCTTGAGTTTAAGTTCGAACAAAATGGTGCTAATTGTTGTAAGTCAAAAAAACGAGGTTACAGATATTTTGACACTACACTACACTACAGTCATTCATTCCACAGAATTTGGTGTCAAGATCCATCAGAGGCAGTTCAAAAGTTATCACTACTGGTCCACCATAGAAAGACCACTAAAGTCGCGGGTCTCCCTATATAAAGATTTCATTTAAAATGTTGTTTTTTTCCTTCATTTTCAAAACCTTAACGGTTAAAAAAAATCACCCACAAATTCCAAGAGATAAACAATTTAAATACCCGTTTTTCATACACCTTTACACGCAACTTTATTTTAAATCCAGTTTCGAAAATACTGGAATGGAACCTGATCGTTCCAATTCAATGAATAATAAATCCGATTGCAGTGTACATACACATGTTTAAAATAAATTTGAATTCCAATGCTGTTGTTGTTGTTATTGTTAGACTAGCGTCTAGCCCTGCTAAACAGCCATAAAACGTGCAGCATATTTTTTTAATAAATATTAAATTTTAAAATAAAACATTTCATATAGCTGATAAGCAGAGCGAGCTATTTTTATACTCTGCCTACTACGGTTTCTACAATCTACGTACAAATCTTGGCATGCTAGCAAATGGGCCTCAGAAGAAAAAAAGAGAGGCAACAACAACAGACGAAACGAGAAAATTGAGAGCAATTAACCCGGCTAAAGAGCATAAATTCAATATTTTCTCTCTCATTTATTTCAATAGAATATCTCTTTGCTGGTTATGAAAACTCAGTTGTATTTTGACTTTGATAGCAAGAGCATCGTATTGAACGAGAAAAAAAAATTGCAACCGAATTCGTTTTTTTATTTTACTCCAACGTATTTGTGTTCGTGTTGTGACGTTTTGGTATATAAATAGAAACTGTAATTGGGTGAGTACAAATTGTAGCTGTAAGGACGTACATATGTGTGAGTGCAGGTTTATTTATACACTTAATACGTCACAAATAGTTTTTTTTATTATTGTTTTGAATATTGTATACGATTTATTGGGGTTGCCCGCACTGGTTGTTGCTAGAAAATATGAAAATCAAAACAAACAATTGATAAAAATGAAAATATAAACAAAAGTAACACATAAACGAAGAAGAATGTAAACAAAAATATTATAATGCCGGTTGTTTGGTATTTTTGATTTCTCTTCTTTATCTCTCACTCTTGCTCTCTTTGTTTTTGCACCCAACACGTTGTGTGTTTTGTTTTTGTATTTTCATTGCACACATATTTCATTGACAAACAGCTGTTGAGCCCAAAAGCAAAAACAAATTTTCACAACTATATTGCTATAGAAGGCAAAGAATATTTGAATGTTTTGTTATTGTTTTTGTGTTTATATTTTTAGCATGAGAAAAAAACGGTGCTGCCAAGGCAATTTCTATTATATTTTTGTTGTTTGTTGTGTTTCTTGAAACAGGTTTATATTGTATTTATTTATTTTTTGTTTTTATTTTATAATCTAATTGTTTTTGTTCTCTATATAAGCCTTTAATTTGTTTGTTAAAACAGGTTTTTATTTGTTGTTTCTTTTTTCGTTTTTATTTCGTTTATCAGGTTTAAAACCAGCAACAACAACAATCCAACATCACCACGTTAGCAACGTAAAGGCATAATTTTTCAGAAACGAGTTGCTGTGTTCAAGTAAATTTTTTTCTTTCTGTACTTGTGGCGCGGCTAACTTTTTTTTTTTGAATAAGAGGGGCATCGATTTTAATTTGGAATTCAAATAAAACTGGTTTTTTACGAAACGGAACAAGTTAACCCGGTTTTTGAATTTCTGAACTGTATTAACGTTTTTATTAAAAAAAAAAGAAAAATCAAACATTTCTTGTTTTTACGTTTTGCTTTTTCTACACTCTGGTTTTTAACAACTTTGAACAGTTTTTAGTCGTTCATCTAATATGGCTCAGGTAAGTTTGATAACAATAAATAAATAAATTGTAAAATATAAAATGTTTTAAACAAAAAATTAAATTAAAAGAAAACAAACATCATTTTAATATTAAACATTAAATAATCAAATTTGTTGCAAACGAATAGTTGAAGAATTTTTTTGGCGGGTGTTTTTGAAATAAGACGCGCTAATTTTGTGTAAAATCATAACAAGTGTTGCCAACTGCAAAGAACAATTGAAATAAAAACCTTTTATTGTGTTATGTGCGGTATGCGTATATCGGTAAAAAATACGTTTTATTAACCCCTTTAGTGCTGAGCTAATTTTCACATGTTTTGTCCGCTTCTCACACCATTCATGTTGTGTGGGCGTTAATTTTATCCGGGAGTGGCGGGACCTACAGTTTAACGTCGACTCCGAACGACAGATAGTTTTTGAGAAACTTTTTCATGGCAAGTTTATTTACCCTCAGAGTTTTTGCCAGAAATCTGCTGAGAGGAAGTCGCCGAAGAAATATTTTTTTTTCATATTTCGTTTTGATGTCTGACCTGGGGCTCAAGCCCGGGCTTTACGTCTAATAAGCGAACACACTCCTACTAGACTACGGCGACCAATAATCCGAAATCTCTGATACGTCGAACAATGGGTTCAGTAATGTAAAACCATAGAAAATCTTATTTCTTAGCTAATTGAGGATCCCTAGGAGCAGCTGGCAACCATTTGTCAATCTAGATCTCACTATGGATAAGTGGATCAGAAGTATAAAACATAAATTAAAGTTAGAAACAGAAGGTTAGATAGCTAGCTATGTCGTCATTCCTGAATTGATTCCATTTTGAAAGGTCACTTGCCGAAAATGTCGCTAAGCTATGCTTCTATTGCCTAGAAGCTAGCATTGAAACTACTTGTAACAAACGATTAGTAATGATTTCATAATCAGGCATTTTAATGTACGATGCTTTAGAGATACAACAAATATTGAAAATCTCTAGATAACACGTTATTGACTTTGTACTTGGAAGCATAGCCGGCTTCAGCTGCTGTCTGATAAATGTGCTACAACGGCGAAAAAGTCATCAGCAGATCTCATAAGCCTTTCATAATTTGCCTATGTAATCTTGGTTTGCACAAGGTACATCAATTCTGGAAACTTAGAAGTCATGAACTATCCGCTGAGAAGCTAATACTGCCTGCTTATGACAGATCAAATTAATTTGTACTTCCAATAGTATAGTTGTACAGCCCTTGCGCTGACCAACTTCTTTCTCTTCCTTGATTTTGATGGAACTTGGTCAGTACAGAGACTGCGTTCACTCGTGGCATCACAACGGGCCGCTATGCGTGCTCAAGAGAGTTCTTTGATATCAGAGCTACCACTACGACCTAATAGTATAGTTAGACCAAGTTAAGTTCAATTGGAGATAGAATACTATACGTACGCTAGGCAGCAGAAAATCCCAGTATTTTATGTGAATATTTTCAAGTAATTTTAATGAAAACCTAAAAAAATGTTACCTTCTTTACTTACAGAATTCCGACTGTGACAATCATTCGGACATCGACGACAACGACGTAAATCCAAGCCCGCAGAGAGTGCGCAATATATTGACATTGAAAGAAAGAGTAGCTGTGATCGAAGCCTATGACCGACGACCTATGTATACGAAAGTGGCCCGTATGTTCAATTGTAGTTGGGAACAAATCAAGAATATCGTTTCGAATCGTGATGCCATTATGGAATTTTACAATGCTACGTTAAATGAAAAGTCAGAAGAAGCCTTAGAGTCCAGGGACGGTGTGCAAGTGGATTTGAAACAAAGAAAAATGAAATTTCTCGGTGAATGTGTATACGAATGCATTAAACGTTTACAATATCATGCAAAACTACCCATAACCGAGGAACTAATACGAATAAAAGCTTTGGAATTTCAAGATATCTTGAAGCTGGACGATTTTGCGCCCAATAAAAAATGGTTGAATTTGTTTAAGGCCAACTATAATATCTCTTTGTCCAACAAACAGATTTCCATACACAGTACACCACCCTCTTCGTTGGATTTGAAAGATATCATGACCTATTGTAGCAAGCAGAAGGCTACCAAGGTCAACAATACTTTGCAATCGCGTTATAATAAATTCGATAACAAATCGGTGGAGTATGAAAGCAAACGTTTGCGCAAACTTAATTTTCTGCAAGAGGCCCTTGGTGAGTACATGCTAAGGGTTAGAGTTCATCACAAATCCATTAAATTGACCAGTATGATGATGCGTAAAATAGCTATTGAATTCAATGAAATCTTAAAGGTACAAGATTTTGAACCCACCCTGGAGTGGGTTGATGCTTTCATGAAGCATTTCGATGGCCAATTGAACGCAACAAATATTAAGAAGCCTCCCTTAAGTCTGGATCTGAAAGATATTCTTAGCTACTGTAGTCGTATGCATAATAAAGCGAAAGCCACTACCATTACGTTGGCACCCAAAGAGACAGCTTTGCAAATGCGTGTCTTGCCCAAGTTTCCAGGCAAAAGTTTTCCCGACTCCGGTTTGAAATTTCAACAGAATTCCATTATTTATTTGGATGAGGAAACGGAAAAGGATGTCAAACCGGACATAGAAGAAATACAAGTGGAACAAACGCAATTGGAACCGCCGCCACCTTTAAAGATACGTAAAATCGAATCAATAAACAATGATCCTGAATTGCAGCGTAACTTCTCTAGCCCCGTGCAAGCTGAGGTTTCCATAACGAAAATACCCAAGAGGCCGCAAACAATACTGCAGCAGAGCTATGTGATTAGACCAACGGTTGATAAACCTGTTGATATAACTTCTGCCGTTGTATCCATCGATATACAAATCAAAGAAGAGATGGCAGATGATACCAATTTTATATTGCCTACATCATCACCTATCCATAGCCCTCCTACAGCAATAACAATTAAAAAAGAAAATACAACAATGGACGACAATGAAAATGAAATGGACCTACCCCGCCATGTTACAAGTTTTAAAGATGTACTGCTGTTACTCAAACCTTTAGAGGAGTATGCAATGCTTAAGGAAAACTATCGGGCCATAGGTTTGATTACACAACTTGAAGAGGTTTTTAAGCACCAAACCGATGATAACACCGCAGAGGAAGAATTTATTGGCTGATACAATAGGTTTATGAGTACTATACGATCAAATTACGTTGTTTTAAATGTAATTTTGTAAAATAGAATAGAATAAGAGCAGGCTAGGTTATGCTCCTAGGTTTCTCATATTAGCAGTAGTGAAGTAAAGCTTGTAAGTTCCTTTATTTACTACTTTAGCATTCTAATTACTTTGTAATTATTATTTTAATTAGTTAATTAAGCATTTTTAAAATTGAATTTTAACCAAAATCAAAATAAAAAAATTTTATATTTAATAAGTTAACAATAAAAGATTACCAAATAATATATTAATTACACAATACACGATTAAAATAATTGATATTTACACAATTTAAACGCTTTTTTATATGGGTTTGAGTGTGATTATCTCTATAGTCGATCATTCGGCCAATTCACACGACTCTGTATCGTGTATGTTGTATTGAATACACTTGGTTGTTTGTGAACGCTCAACGCTATGCTGTATTCTGTATTTCGTATTCCAAATGTCTTCTTCTTATTCTTCTCCATAATTTTTGCCATTCAAACAATTTGATAGCATGAAACCACCACAACTTTTTAAAAACATATGTAAACATATTTACATTTTTTCATACACACAATTTGATAGCACGAAACCAACACAACTTTTTTAAAACATATGAAAAAAAAATGTGTATAAGTGTATCGCGTTTTTACATGAAAATTACCAACAACAAGCATACACTGTTGTATAGTCGTCCAACAATGCAATGAATACAACGATACAACGTCTTGTGTGAATTCACCAAATGTTTGTTTGGTTGGCAATACATTGGAACTGCATTAAATATTCTAATCTTAGTATTGAATTCCATATCTTCTCGAGAGAACGAAAGGTAGGAAGAGTTGCTCAACTCATTGCCAATCTTTCTCAATAGACAACCTGCCGCATAAAAACGAGGCTCTGTCGACCGAACACAGGCGGCGCACCCCTAACCGCATGTCTGAATGTTTAGCCAGCAGTCATGGCATCACAATCGGACTCACTGGAAATCACCTGCTCGCCCTAAACCCGACGATCACCGAAATCGAAGGGAATTATTGTAAAGAAAAGTGTATTACGTGTGCAAAATAAGATGGTGACAAAACTAGCATTAACAACAAGCTATGCAATTATGTGTGTCTGACGAGATTCAAAAAGATTTATTATGAGTTTCTGCAACCTTGACAAAAGATTGTTTTTGACCTCTACTGTTATTAACAAGATCGAGAATAGAAATTCACATACAACGGCCAGAATTTAGCAACTGAAAAAGTGTTGTGAGGCATCATAAGAAAAATATTTCTGGTATATCTTTTATGACCCGAAAAATATTTAGAAAGCTTGATTAGGAGATCAGATCGTACCCAGCATACCACACGGACCTTACAGCTTCAAATTATCATTAGTTTTGCTCTCTGCAGGACTGTCTTAATTCTGTAAACTGTACCGTAGAGTACTGCAAAACATAATTGGATCAGGATTTCACTCAAAAAATCCAACAATTCTACGGTGATAGAATAGTGACTTTAAGCCAAACGAAGCAATATATTAGCGATCAAAATGCTTAATATTTGGGTTAATAAAGCTCGAAAAAAATGTTTCATTATTGGTTAAATTCGTATTCGAACTTTTTCGAACACGAAATATTGAATTATCAAATCAAAGTGAAAGAAAACATTTTTTTCTTTCTGGTTCAATAGTTTTTCGAATACACTACCCGAATTTATCATAACCAGTGTTGTATAATAGTGGAACTAATTTTAAAGGTATAGAAAACGGAACTTATCTCAAAATGTTAGACAAAAAAGATAAATGTTGTTACATTTAGCAACAGTGGGTAACGAGTTTTTTAATGACATTTTTTTATAAACGCATGCGCATTCTAAGCAGCAACAACCAGTTTGACCAATTTTGATATTTTTTGCAGTTACAATATTCAACAGTTTTTTTGCTTTAAATTGTTTTTATTTATTTAAGTTTTTGCTTTCATTAATAATTACTTAGTATATTTAAGATTAATCATTCCCTCAGGCCTAGCTGGTCTGAGGAGCTAGGCCGTAATACTGACTGAAGGGTTGTAAAGGCCAATTATGTATGTACATACAGGATTACGGCCTAGCTTCTCAACACCACTCATGTTGTGTGCGTTAATTTTATACATGAGTGGCGGGACCTACAGTTTAAAGTCGACTCCGAACGACAGATTTTTTGAGAAGCTTTTCATGGCAATTTTTTACTCTCAGAGTTTTTGCCAGAAATCTGCTGAGAGGAAGTCGCCGAAGAAATACTTTTTGAATTTTGTTTTTGATGTCTGGCCTGGAATTCGAACTCGGGCCTTTCGTCTAATAAGCCAACACACTACCTACTAGACCACGGCGACTTCCAATTATGTATGTATGCATTAGAATTTGTTAAAATTAATATTAATTTCTAATTTTTTTAATTGAATACAAGAATCTAAACTTTAAAAAACTACTTTTAATGGTTAGGGGATACATTACACATTATAGCGCATTTAGTAAGTGCTCTTTGGCCAAAAGCAGATAACTTTGGCAAAAAAAAAAATATATTTCTTCAGGATAACGCCGATTCAAATACATCGACTGTGAGTCGTTTAAAACTCTGCCAGCAATATTGTCAAGAATTCCACCATCTGAGGGAGGAAATCTTCTACAAGCAGTTAATTATGGCCAATAGCAGATGAACTATGCGTGTATCATAAGGATAAACTGCCTTGAAGTTTGATTAATTACTCTACCTGGCCCTTGTGCCTGACAGCTGATATAACTGCCTATGACTAATAATTTTTCTGGTGATAAATTCTCTTCAGCATCAGTCAATTATTTTAGTTTTTTCTCGCAAATTTTGGACAGAGGTGTCTCTTATTCTCTGAGAAACTCTTAATTGCATTGTATTCATCCCTTGTTTGGAATCGTTACTACTAAAGTGATATAAAGCTTTGCAAAAAATAACGGATAAAATTTTTTTCCGCCTTAGATTCAATAGAAGTTTTTATGGCACCCCATTAAATTTTAGGGGTGTTTCTAATATATAGCTCAGGATTACAATGACAACCGTTTCCACATCTGGTAGAAGATTATAAAAATATTCGTCACATTCATAAGGGGTAGTTAGAGTTAGGGTAGTTATACATACATACATAATTGGGCATTACTACCCTTCAGTCAGGATTACAGCCTAGCTTCTCACATCACTCATGTTGTGTGCCTTACTTTTATACTTGACTGGCGGGACCTACAGTTTAATGCAGACTCCGAACGACAGATTTTGAGAAACTTTTCATGGCAGCTTTATTTACTCTCAGAGATTTTACCAGAAATCTGCTGAGAGAAGGAAGTCGCCGAAGAAATATTTTCTTTTTTTTCATATTTCATTTTGATGTCCGACCTGGGATACGTACCCGGTCTTTACGCCGTAGGATAGTTAGACTTCTTTAATGCGATATAGGGGACGTGAAAGCTGCTATCAGGAGGCCGTCTAGAGTCAGATGCTCAAACTTCAAGTCATCTCTGTACGAATTATCACCCTCTTGGAAAGTCTGATGCTCTTGTTGGATTTTCTCTCGATTATGCCAAGTATGCATAAAAGTTGGTGCTCGATAAGTATAAATTGTCAATTAAAGTTTGAGCGGTTGGTCTGCAGCCAATAAAGACTTTCTTTAGTGCAACTTTTGCATTCGAATGCTAGGTGTGGCACGGTTTAGGTAGTTTCGCTATACAGGCCTATGTACTAGTCTAAAATTGAAGAGGTATGAGGTAGACAAGATCTTTACTTCGCCGTGAAGTCTTCTTTCGACACAGGGTGCAAGATCTTCACTTCGCCGTGAAGTCTTGTTTATATGTTGCACGGTTTAGGTAGTTGCGGTATACAGGCCTATGTGCTAGTCTAAAATGGAAGAGGTATGAGGTAGACAAGATCTTCACTTCGCCGTGAAGTCTTATTTCGACACAGGGTGCAAGAGCTTATGTCCATCCACTGTTATAGTGGTCTTGAGAGCACTAATCGTCCCTGTTTCGAATTTTAGTGTGAAATCTTCCATCTAAATATAGGAATATAGGCAATTTCGCTCAGAGTATGGGGACTATCACACAGAACAGGGGAGTGCCCAGAGGGAAAAATATGCTAGCATGATAGGGTATAAAGTCACTTCGCGAACGTGCCGTATGTTGTCAAGCATGGCTACGGCAAGCGAGGTTCATTTTATAGGAGTTTTCTATATTTTACATTGATGAACAAATCAGGCAGTTTCGATTCAGCTGGGCAATTGATTCTGAGCAGGTTGGTACAATAATAGCTTAGTGTAGTAGCCCTAAAAAATTATGTAAATGATTTTAAAGGTTAAGGTGAATATTAATTAAGCTCCACGACCTAAACCACCCTAAAACTGTTTTAAGTTATCTTTTAAGATTTACAAAATCGATAATTTGCCACTCCATACCGATAAAATACAATATTTCTGCATAAATTATTCACAAAATGGATGACAAATCATTCAATACAGAATCTTAATTAGATTTTCGAAACGCCCAGAGTTCTTCATAAATTAAAAGAGGAGGATGCCGGCTCATGCAAAGAAGAAAACCCATTAAAAACGTTACACGTCAAACAGTCAGGCAGTCAAGCAGTCATACTAGTCAGACAGTCAGGTTTTAAGGCAGCCAACAACCCCTAAAAACATTATCCGTAGCAAAGTGAGGAATTGTTTGTCTTCAAAGTACATACAATATACATACATATGTATGTATGTATTACAAGTATATAAGAAGGTTTACATAAGTACTTGTAATCGTACTCGTATGTATAGGAGAATATATAATGACAGATGCCCTAACGCCAAGGATATTATTTAAGACCCTGACATGGCCATATTGCCTTGGAAATCCCTTTGTATCCATGTGTACTTAAGCCATTGAAAAGAGGGAAAATAAAAGAAGAAGAAGGAACATTTTTGTGTGAATTCCAACTAATGGTTCCGAATTCAAACTCTAATGATCAAAATGACAAGTGAAAAAAGAAGAAAAAAACATGTGTAGAAGAATAAGAGAAAGGCCGGTCATACGCCATAAATCGTACGATGGGCGTACGTTTAAGCAAAGCTATCTCCTAATATGGTATAGTTATGCTGACACAAATAGATAAGCACTGACTAACTGACTGACTGCATCGAATAACTTGGCTCTGTTTGGTGTGTGTACATTAGAGAGCGGTGCCTTGTCGTTGTTGCTCATTGCTTGAACCTTGGGTGAAGTAATTAAAAAATAAAAAAATACAATTTGTTCACTCTTTTTTTGAAAGTATTCCAAATAAAGTGTTTAAAACAATTTTTAAAAACTGGTTGGCATTTGATGAAATTCGATGAAATATCTTTTTAGAACCCTGTAATCGGTTTAAATGACTTTAAAAAGTGACGTTACAATCGTCAAGAGTGTCTCAAATCAACGAGAGCCAGCCTCAGCAATGACGGGCAATTTAATGGCTTTTTAGAAAACCACATGAGCGGCGTATGTGTGTAATTTGCTGTTACAGTGATGAGCAAAATTATGGTGGTTCTTGTAAGTTGTAATTTTTTTTTTTATAATAAATGGAAATAAAATGTACGAAGAATTCATCTTCATTTTTAAGCTACGATGATTACTTTACATGTCATGTATGCTCTACATGTCACGTATAGTAGACTTGATATGAAAATTAATTCAAAAAAATTCATTGCATTAAGGCGGCATTACAAAGATATGGTTTTGGAGTATGAAAACATTTTTGACTGTTTTGGCATTGCTTAACATAACAATTTTCAGCAAACTGGGCACGCAAGCCAACATTGACTTTTTGTTCTTTTCCTAGAAGCCATTTATCGATACTAGCACTGATATAATACGATTTTATTCGTAGTTACACAAAAATGGCAGGTTTATTGAGTACGAAATAACTCGTAGTTGACACCCTGGAAGGGAACGCAATCTACGAGTTATCTCGTAGTCGGCAGTCAACGTGTTAATAATGTGTAAGCACGCATAAAAATTAAATCCCAGTAAAAGAAACCAAATTTTAAAGCTTTTCTTAGAAAAATTTCAAAACAAGTCAAAGAGTACATTTATTACTATGAATAGCATCAAGCAAAAAGTGGACCATAAATTAACTATATTCAAACTAAAATAGCTTAATATTGGAGTAATTTAATACATTCACTGCCACGACCGTTTTCAAAAAGCTAACGTCAGTTGCCAACAAAAACTTAGGCATTTTTAGGTAATACGAGATATCTCGTAGTTTGGCCTACTTAAATGGATATACTTCATTTGAATATGCCAACTACGAGATAACTCGTTCCTTATTAAATAATACCGTACAATGAAATAATAAAATTAATACAATAAGCCATATTGAAATTATATTCAACATAATCGCAAAGTTCTTGCTACGAGTTATCTCGTAGTTGGCATGTTGAGTAAGATTTGCTCCTACGAGATAACTCGTAGTATGAAGTTTACTTCGAAATTATCATTTTATTGACTATCGAGATTCCTTTTGTTTTAGATTTGATTGTGTTTTTTTCTTACACTGCAACATAGTATGTTCCAATGAATGGGGAAGACTTCTCCATAACAATTGCTATCAGCAAACCTGTCCTCTGCCTGCAAAAATCCTTCCTGTTTTTTATAACGTTAACTATTGGTAGAGGCAAAACAAACAAGAAAAAGTTTTGAAATTCGAGACGTCAAGAAAACTATTCTCTGGCTCTGGGATCCTGGTGTCGATAAGGCCATTAACTACCCCGCATGGAAATTGAGATTAATTTAAAAATTTTTAAAGCAATATTAAATAAATAGTTCAAGAATTGAAAGATTGCAGTAATTAAAGCGACAACAGAGCCTGTAAGTAAAATTATCTCAAAAAATAATAGAAAAGTTGAAAAAGGGGTTAAACAACTTCGTCCCAGTGATTTACAGCAGCATTGTGGTCTTCCAGAAGAAGTTTCTCAAAAATCTGTCATTCGGAGTCGACTTTAAACTGTAGGTCCCGCCACTCACGTATAAAATTAATGCACACAACATGAGTGGTGTGTGAAGCTAGGCCGTAATCCTGACTGAAGGGTTGTAATTGCCAATTATGTATGTATGTATGCGGTCTTCCAGAAACTTGATCGTACTTAAAGATCACGATGCTGCAACAGTTAAAACTAAGATAAGAAAAATGTTCAGAGAAATAATTGAAGAGTGTCTCGTCTTCCCAGAGTTTATGGTTCGTAACTTTCATGGTCACATTCATTTAAAACCAAGGGATACTGCATATGTGATCTAGGCTTAAAAAATATATGCACTTTCTTTAAGGAGGTATCTGCCCTATCTGCTTGTAATTTCCCTGATTTATATCAGTTTCATTAACCAAATTTTTCCATCTAATAGGTCTTAGGGCCATTATTACAACTTACCGTTAACTAAAGGGAGGATTTTAACGGGCAGATAAATTGTTTTTCATTATTATAAGTGGAAATTAGGTAGAACTGAGCGTTAAGCTAAAGGGAGGATCATCCTACTTTTAACTTTTAAAGTTAAGTTTATGTTAGAACTTGCCATATTATATATTATTTTCAATATGGCAACTTCACTTTAAATTTAAACAAAATGAGCATATACAACAACAAAAACGAAGCTCATCGTTGCCACTGCGTTTAAAAAACTTGTTTAATTGAACAGTTTTATCTACATTGCATCGGCGCTGCCATATTTTTACAAAAAGTTAACTTTATTTTATATGTAAGTTGTAATAACGAAAATAAGTTAAAGATGACTTTAAAGTTCACTTTAGCTAAAGCTACCTTTAACTAAACCCAAGTTTAATGGCAAGTAGTAATAATGGTCTTTAGTATGATAAGTTTACCGTCTGGAGTTACATATGTACATCGAAACAAAGCCCTCTGTGAACATGTACTGGATGTAGGGCCCCCTTTCCTGATTAAGTCCTAACTTTACTCAAGAAGTGGCTCCTCTGCTTAACTTTTCTATGATATGATATGATGCTGTTGTTGGGGGTGTAATTGGCATAGATTAGCAGGCTTTTTTGATAAATTATTTTGAGGCCATCAAAGCCAATTAAATCTTATAAATTCCAATATCATGCGTTAAAATTTCTTTGTATCAAATTGCTTTCAAAATTACATTACATTTCCTTTCAAGCAATATTTGTTGCCCACTGTAAGTATATGATATTTTACACTGACAAGCATGGGAAAAATAAACATTTCAGTGAGTTTAGATGGTGGTGGTGGTAGTGGTGGTAGTAGTGCCTGGGTTTTTGCAGAGCCATTGCCATTATAATCCCCTGCATTCTGTTGCTTTTTATATACCGAAACGAGTATAATTTTTTCCATTAAACTTAACTAAACTGAACTGAACTGTACAGAGCTGAACTGAACGAATCGATATTCTTTTCGAAAAACTCACAACTCATGGGCACCAAATGGTTTTTTCCCATTAATCCATAATATTTACTACAGGGATAATAATAACAACAACAACAGTAGAAACCGCCTCTATGGTCGTTGTTATGGTCGTTGTCGTGTTGTTGTTATCGTCAGACTATAGAGTATAGAGCGGTGCGACGCAGCGCATACAATGAGTGTATCGAACATCTTTCAGATTAAGTATCTACAAAACTGAAAATGAAATGATGTATCGCAGCACAGTTGGATTTATAAATTTCATACACAATACACACGGGTTGGTTGCTGGCGGGTTCGTTGAATACTTAGATGAGATATAAATGGGTTTCGGTTTTAGCATAACAACAACAACAGCAACAGAAGAGAAGAAGTGGTGCGGGTAGTTTTCCATTAAAATCAACATCCGTCATCATCGGTTCGACTGTTGGTTGCTTGAGTTGAATTGAGTTGAGTTGGCACTTAGAGAAGGAAGACGTCTTGTATGGATGCTATTAAAACATGTTCTTCTCATGAACTGGGTCTCGCTAAAGTAATTTCTATAACGGCGCACTTAATATGTGTGCTTGTGAACACAATGTGAACGATGAAGAAGACTTTCATCTCTCAAGATTATAAAATGAATTCACAAGTACTTGTAAAAGTATATGTAAACTAAGTCTGTGCTGTTTAAATGTGGAACTGAAAGCCTATAATATCGCACATGAAATATGTATGTGGTTCGTCTTGTTCTTATCTCTGATGCTTAAGGCAGCATCTCTTTTCATATATATTGGGATTGTACATAAAAGATACGAACGTTTCTAATGAAAACATATTTGGGTCTCGTACTTATAACAGGAATAAATTTAAACACTTGAGAGCCATAGAAGTACAATATGACCGATAAATTGTGCGTAGATAGGAATATTTATTTTATTAATTACAATACAATTACAAATTATATTTAATTATATACGGTGTAGTGTCAAAGACCAGAGCCTCTGGTGGGAATCGAACCCACAACCCTCACGCTAATAGTCTAGCACACTACCCACTAGACTATCAGGGCAACAAATTAATTTTTCTTTTCATTAAAAATATATGGAAACTTTTGTTGAGCCCTGTTTTAAATCTATAGGTCTGAGATTTTTCGGGATTGACTAACGCATTAGAATCTAAAAATTCACAATTCACAAGAGCTTCTTGTCTTCAAATGCCACCTTAGCGGATGCGTTGATTCGCAATAGGTTACCAAGAGAAAAGGGTTAATAGGTTAAATGGGCCCTTCAGCTAGGATTACGATCTAGTTTCTCATACCACTAATGTTGTGTGTGTTAATTTTAAGCATGAGTGGCGGGACCTAGAGTTTAAAGTCGCCACCGAAGAGTAGGTTTTTAAGAAACTTTTCATGGCAATTTTAGTTACTCTCAGGACCATTATTACAACCTGCCTTTAACTAAAGGGAGGATTTTAACGGACAGATAAATTGTTTTCCATTATTATGAGTGCCCAATAAGCTAGAAGTGAGTGAAAGGATCATCTTGCCGGTAACTTTTTAAAGTTAAGTTTCTACTTCAACTTGCCATATTATATAATATTTTCAATATGGCAACTTCAAATATAAATAAAATGAGCAAAACACAAAAAAAAAGAAGCACGTCGTTGCCACTGCGTTTAAACATACTTGTTTAATTGGTCTGGCATTGCCATATTTTTGAAAAAGTTAACATTATTTTATCATTAGGTTGTAATAAAAGACGATAAGGGTAACGTTAGCTAAAGTGAACTTTAATCCTCGCCAAAGGGACCATTATTAAAACTTGCCGTTAAAGTTGGGTTTAGTTAAAGGTAACTTTAGCTAAAGTGAACTTTATAGTTTAAAGTTAAAGTAACTTTAGCTAAAGTTACCTGTAACTAAAGTGAACTTTATAGTTTAAAGTTAAAGTAACTTTAGCTAAAGTTACCTTTAACTAAACCCAACTTTAACTGCAAATTGTAATAATGGCCCTAAAAGACCCTTTAAAAGACCCATTATTATTATTACCGCTTATTATACTCCAAACAGGTTTCTCTATTTTTTTCCTACTCAACAATCTATTTCACAAATACGATCAAAGAGTCGTAGGATGCAATAGTGGCCCTCACCTGATGCTTGTTTTGGAAAGTATTAGTTCAGATTGGAACTGAGAGAACTGAGAATATTTAAAGGCATAATAAAGAAAATATGATCCTTAGTCGCCGTAGTCTAGTATGTAGTGTGTTCGCTTATTAGACGTAAAGCCTAGGTTCGAGCCCCAGGCCAGCCATCAAAACGAAATATGAAAAAAAAAATATTTCTTCTTCGACTTCCTCTCAGTAGATTTCTGGCAAAAACTCTGAGAGTAAATAAAGTAACCCCGCGATTAAAAACTTTCTCAAAAATCTGTCTGTTGGATTCAACTTTAAACTGTAGGTCCCGCCACTCAAGTATACAAATTAAGGCACACAACATGAGTGATGTGAGAAACTAGGGCGTAATCCTGACTATAGGGTTGTAATGGCCAATTATGTATGTATGTATGATCATAGAAAAAAACTAGTAATGAGCTTAAGATTTGAAAACATTTTTGATACCCACTGTAGAGTGTGTGTGCTTTTAAAGCAACTTTTCTAATTCAATTTAATCGATGTGGAAAACGTTAAAAACGTAAAAATAAAATATAATTAATGTTTTATACGAGAAAACGTAATATGACCCCTTAGGAGATAAGGTCATTAATATTATGGGGAAAAAAAGAATATGGCAGATACCCAAAATGAATGAACGTAGCCACGCTAATGTTCATCAAGCATAGCATAGCACAGCACAGAGCACATGCCAATACCAACTGAACTCTACTCAACTGAATAATACTGAATACCAAGCCCAAAAATAACCACCCACCTTGATTGTTGTTTTTGTTTTTCTTGTCTTTCTGATGCCCTCGATAACCATACTTGGCATGACATCAAAGCGGGGAGTAACTCAGTATATAAGAACTCAAAAATATCGTTTTTAAACGTCTTTTTTATTTTTCTTTTAATGAATACGAGTACATACATATATAGAAAATTCTATAAACGCTAAAGTAAATGGCTGGCAAACATTGTTGCAACCCCCTCCCCACCTAAGCAAAAATTCATTAAAAACGAGCATTTTGGGTAATACGACATGGCGACTTCAATGGCGAATTCAAGAACCTTTTTCATGTTGCTGGAAAGTTAGGTAGAAGTTTTGCAAATGCTTTTGGGACAACAACCGTCATTATAGGTGCCAAGGGAAATAAAAACTTTTCAAATGTTTCCGAACTAAGGCAAGGCAAGTAGAAGCCTTCTTTTGAACCTTAAGCAAGAATATTCAGTTCTTGACTGAATACGATAGAAACTAAAACACGCAAAGAATAAACAAAGAAAAGAATTTTTATTTGTGAGTTACAAACAGCAGCAGATGGTCGGTCTTGTTTGGCTAAAAAGAAAAAAGTGAATGCTTGGGATGTGAATGAATGGTTGACTGGCTAAAATAGCTGGTTGGCTGGCTGGCTGACTGTATTCATACAACAGATTTCAAGATACGTTTTGAAAAGCCATACTCTCTACTACAACTAGAGACGCGCATATAACCATAACAGCTGCCTACAGTTTATAATGCTAAATTGGTGTTGTTGATGACGATAGCGATGGCGATGGCGAGATGATGTTGTTGATGTTGATAACCTCGTTTCTCTACCTACATTCTCTTGAAAAACAGAAGAAGAAAAAATACATCAATTTCTCTTGCTCTCTCTCTCTCTCTCCATCACTCTATATATAGAATTCAACCGCTCCTAATCATCTGTTTTTAGGTAGGTGTGGAACTGATTTCCATATTAATAAACGTGACACAAAAGAAACAAATAATTTTAGGAACTCTACACCTAAAGTTTAATATCAGAGAACTAACAAATCCAATGGCCCATGGTATGATATACAGAAAATCCAAAATTACAACACTAGCAAGAAAAAACAACAATTCAAATGAAATATCGAACGCCCCAACAGAATTTCAAATGAAACTTAGTTGGCCTCGCATACAGTATACTGTATCTCGTATATACAGAAAATGGAAGTGGTTCGCATTCATGCCACTGGCACTCTCCAAACACAGCCCTTGCCTTGCTTTGCCTTGCTTTGCCTTGCCTTGCCTTGTACGACTGACTCTTAGTCATTGCTTTTCCCTCTGTGATTATATTGCCCCTAGAGCGATAAAATAACACACAATCAAAAAATAAAACAAGAAAAAAACAGCAGGCAGCAACAAACCCGATTCATACTGTACTGTACTGTATGAGTATAAATTATTTTCGAAAAAATATATATAAGTTTTGTGAGAAATAATGATGATGACGGTCGTTGGTGCCACAAGCCATTTTCCTATACTTTTTTCTTCTTCGTTCTTCTTTTTTGGATTAAAAGAGAAACGGGAATGTTTTAATATATAAAAACTAATGAATACAACGTATAGGGGCAGCCCCCCAATATAGTATATGCTGACTGAACTCACAGTACTACTTACTACTCGCATACAAAAATGAATAGCGTGAGAGCTCACGGTACTCTATGTAAAACCAAAGAACCCCGACATCCAGACTCTGTGCATTATTTATTTAACGATTCGATAGTCATTCCGACACATACACACACACACACACAGACTGTTAGTGAGTTAGCGAGTGAGATAATCAGTTAGTCAGTTTGGTCGGTAGGTGTGCTCGAAACATACATACATACATACATACACACATACAACAGACACATACTTGCAACGCACAGTAAGAACTACAGTTACAAAATTAAGTCAACTATATAATCATATGCTGCTGCTTGCTATGCAGTGGGCTACATGCTTCAAAAAAAGTAACAAAGAAAACTAAATTACGTGTATATTTATTGAAAATAATTTCATTGAAAAAATAATTAACTGAAGGTTGCCATTGATTATTAAGTTTCTCATAATTAACAATAATAAGCCTTGCTATCTCAAGGCAGCCATAGGCTCTCGATAGGAATTCTAGTTCTGTAGCATATATTATCTCCGTAGTCTCCTTAAATTCTATAAGATTTTTAATCTTTCTCTCTGTATAATTTTGCAAATTTCCCTTTGCAGACCTTATCACCTTCCCGATGTAAATAAATCAAAATGTAGAGAAGTTATCTCTAGGCGACGCATTATGTGCAATGCGAAAGTACATGCATACATACAAAATACTTGCTTCTGATTCTTAATGGCACTGACAAGAAGTGTTTAGCAGATTACACAGAGTCTATCCTCTGAAAATAATCCTCTTCATTGTTTCCCCGCTTAAATTAAAAGCGACGCTATAACCGTCACTTTATGTTCCAAAGAAATTCTTAAGCCGGATTCACTCATGTTGTTCGGACAGAAAACTCTAAGCAAAAAACAATTTTGTCTTGACACCATGAATTAATCCAGCTTCGCGTACCGTAAAAGCGATCTTCTTGTACCAGAGAACAACAACCAAGCATTCATTGCTATATCACCATCACATCACTAAGTCGGATTTGGTATCATTTCAGAAGAATTAAATTTCAGATTGTCTCTTAAACTACTCGATTACTGTAAAACTATTCAGTCTGAAAAAATGGATATAAGCACTGCCACTGTGCAAAACAGGTATCAGAGTATATTGAGTGGAGTAGTAGAGAGTATACATTTACTAATAGTAAAGCGACCATTAGATCCCTAAAGTGTGTGGTGTACATCACGTCAGAGATTTTTCAAGAATGTCGAGTGTCCCTGGAGGAGATATCGAGATATTCAAGGGTTACTGCATGATGATTCTTAAATTCCGAACAAGCATTTGAGAAAGCTGGTACAATTGCTAATTCAAACTAATTTAGACCAGAGATTAGTATTTTTCGTATTGAGAAGCTAACAAATGGTCTCACATAGATATCACTTGCTCGCAAAGGGAATATGTAAAATCGTTCCCACTTTTATAAAGACCAGACAAATCTGTCCCAATATTAGGAAGCTCTTAGTCGATAAAAGGGCATACTGACCGCTGGCTCCACATATGTATATACGTCACAACAACTTCCGCAAAAGCGAATAGAACGAAAAGTAGATCATATAACATATTACATACATCACATACATAATTGGCCAATACAACCCTCCAGTCAGGATTACGGCCTAGCTTCACACACCACTCATATTGTGTGCCTTAATTTTATACGTGATTGGCGGGACCTACAGTTTAACGTCGACTCCGAACGCCAGATTTTTGGAAACCTTTTCATGGAAACATTTTATTGCCAGAATTTTTGCCAGAAAACTGCTGAGAGGAAGTCGCGGAAAGAAATATTTTGTCGGGTCTGGGGTTTGAACCATAGGCTTCGATCTAATAAGCCTACTCACTATCTAATAAACTACGCAACTACCAAGAGATGAAGTCGTCGTAGTCGAGTAGACAGTGTGTTGGCTTATTGGAAGTGAGCCCACGGTTCAAATCCCAGGTCAGACATCTCGAACGAAACGAAATATGAAAAAAATATTTCTTCGTAGACTTACTCTCAGCAGATTTCTTTCAAAAACTCTAAGAGTAAATGAAATGAAATTAAATTTCTGAAAAAATTTGTCGTTCGGAATCGACTTTAAACTGTAAGTCCCACCACTCATGTATAAAATTAAAAAAATCCAAGCTCCTCGGAGGTCGCCGTAGTCTAGTAGGTAGTATGTTCGCTTATTAGACGTAAAGCCCGGGTTTGAGCCCCATGCCAGACATCAAAACGAAATATGAAAAAAATATTTCTTCGGCGACTTCCTCTCAGCAGATTTCTGGCAAAAACTCTGAGAGTAAATAAACCTGCCATGATAAAGTTTCTCAAAAATCTGTTGTTCAGAATCAACGTTAAACTGTAGGTCCCGCCACTCAAGTATAAAATTAAGGCACACAACATGAGTGGTGTGAGAAGCTAGGCCGTAATCCTGCCTGAAGGGTTGTAATGGCCAATTATGTATGTATGTAAGCTCCTCGTTCCAGACTTCCACGCGAGTATTCTCTGTGCTGTTTTCTAACCCGAGATTGCCTAATTTTTTAATCACTAACTTAACATACATAATTTGACACGAATATTTTTTAACCATTCTTATCCTCTCTTTAACATCACTGTGCTCTGTCGCAGCATGACGTTAATGTCTATACAGCATGTAATTACAGTAGATTTATTTGTTTAATAGTAGTTACGTTAACGTTTACGTTAACGCTTACGTATAACTTGTTATATTTTGTTGTTGTCGCTGTTGTTGATGCTGTTATTAATTCAGCAGCAACGGTGCTGAAAACAATAACAAATTTATTAGCATTATAAAATTATAACAACAACAACAATAACAACAACAATAGCACGAATACACGATTAATAAAACGACAACTGCTCAAATTACGCTTCGTATAAGGCAATAATAAGCAATGCTAGAGGCAGATTTTGAGGGGGGGGGGTGTGATGATATCAATTAAAATTTATTAAAAATTCTGTATCTACATAAGTATCTGAAGACCTGATAAGTAAAAATGGAAGAAGAAGAAGAAGAGACTTTGACTTGGCTTGAGATATTCATTTCATTTCGTTTCGTTTTTACATGCTTTGGCTTTGAGTTAATTTCAGTTTGAATTACTGTTTGGCTTGACTTGAACCGGCGATATGTGGGTAGGCGAGCGTATGGATGTCGATGGAATTCTTGCCAAAAGCAAGTTTTATATCTGCATTCTCTAGTCGTCTTATATTCATCGGTTAGCAAATAATTTCCATTTTTAAAAAATTGACACGACTTAAGGCAGGCCAACAACAACAACAACAAACAGCAATTCAGGCAAGCAGTGAGGCAGTCAGGCAGTCAGCCAACCAAGCTAGTCAAGTCATGAGACCCATTCATTTTATTAGAGTTGGTTCTCAGTTAAAGCCATTTTTAGATGTTTTCGTTTCTTTTTTCCACTTCTTCTTCTTCGTGTTCGTCGTCGTCGTCGTTTCCTCTACTTTAAAAGATGATGACGATGATTACGGGAAACAACAACTACTACAACAATAATACTACCACCATTGCCATCATCATCGTCATCGTCATCATCATCATCATGACCACTAGAGCAGCCATTTACGAGTAGAGTATATAGCAAGAGCAACCAGCAATAGCAGTGGCAAAAACTTGATGTGAAATTTCAGATATCGTTGTGACTGTAACTGTGGCTGTAGCTGTAGCTGTGTTCTGCTATTTCAAGTGTGTGTATAGCAGAGACACTCAAAACGTATGGAACGGTGCGGAGAGGGTTGTCGTGCAGAGCGACGTGTATTATATATATATGGATAGAGTCATTGGCTTGGGTATACAGAAAAATTTTTATACTGAATACGAGTTCAAATAATGGGGGACGCAAGCAATGCGGCATTTGGGCAAATGATACGTTTGTTCATAGAGCGGCGCTCGCTCACAAGGCAAGGGAATTAAATACTTATAATGTGCGAGCAACGAGAGTACGTACGTACATTGGATAATTGGCATGTGGAATGAAAATACATACATATAAAAATTTCAGTTTTATTATTTACTCTTATGGGGTCTTGGAATATTACGATATAATGAGGCATATGAAACAACACCACACATGTTCTGTTCTTATCGCTAAAACGCTAGCTAATGCAATAGCCAGCCTAGTTAAGTAGGATTTATTTTTTTTTTTTTGCCTAAGAAATCACCCAGTTTTTCTATGAATTTTCTTCGATGTGACGAATTTTACATGTGCAAGTAAGACTCATTATTAAATCCGTTTTAAGAGTTGGTTTTTTTCCAATTCTTTTTTTTTTTTGTCATTCTGTGCATCTGTGTGAGTTTATTAATTACGAAATAAATTTAAGATTTCAAAAAAAGACTCAAGACCTACACATTCATTTGAATGAAATTATCAGATTTAAACTTACTCATGACGTATTGTATATATACATACATATGCATGTATACATACTTAAATATGTTCTGTGGTTTAGATTCTGATAATCAATTGTGAAATTCGTGAGATATTTTATGTCATTACAATAACAAATCACAAGTAAAATAAGTATGTACATACATTCGTAAAAACCACTCGACGACGTAAAGTTTTGAATGGAATTCTGACCTTTTAATGAACCAGTTGTTTTACAATTGAAGAAATGAGAATACAAAAACAAAACAACACAATACAATATGGCATTTATTATTACAAACACATACACATGAAAACAGAAACAGAAGTTAAAAATTTATTTTGAATTTTGAACCGATAGGCAACTTTAGACAAATTCCGACAAATTGAACTTTGAAGTTATCAACCAATCATCGAATCCACATAAAATAAAAAAAAATTGTCAATGACTAGCACAGTTTGATGTTTGAAATTTAATTTATTTAAAAACAAAATTGATTTTATTTGGAATGTATACCTATTCATTCTTAAAGGAAATATTGCTCTGCTCTTTTTCTAGAAATTTCCCAGCGGCTTGAAGGTCTAGTATCTAAAGTGAAACAAAATTCAGCTATCAATACTAAGAGATTATTAGAACGCTATACTACGTATGTAACGTAATTAGTCATTACAACCCTTCAGTCGGAATTACGATCAAGCTTCTTACAGTACTTATATTGCGTATGTTAATTTTATATACATATTTATGGCGGGACCTACAGTTTAAAGTCGACTCCAAACGACAGATTTTTGAGAAATTTTCATGGCAATTTTCTACGAACCAGAAATCTGCTGAGATGTCACAGCAACTATGTATATTATCGACAGAAATTTTGTTCGGAAGGCGACTTTGTACGTGCTTACTATCTTATAGCCAGTGACCCAAGAGACATAAGCACACTTTTAACTCTCTTGATGAAGTCGTCGTAGTCTAGTAGGTAATGTGTTGGCTTATTAAAAGCGAGACCTAGGTTTAAACCCCAGGCTAGATATATCGAACGAAACGAAACAAAAAAAATATTTCTTCAGCGATTTCCCCTCAGCGGTCTTTTGGCAAAAACTCTCGAGAGTAAAATAAAAATGCAATGAAAAGTTGATCAAAAAGCTGTCCTTCCAAGTCAAGTTTAAACAGTAGGTCTCGTCACTCATGGATAACCTAGACACATACATATAACATGGGTCAAAAAAATATTTCTTCGGCGACTTCCTCTTAGCAGATTTCTGACAAAAACTCTGAGAGTAAATAAACCTGCCATGAAAAAGTTTCTCAAAAATTTGTCGTTCGGAGTCGACGTTAAACTGTAGGTCCCGCCACTCAAGTATAAAATCAAGGCACTCAACATGAGTGGTGGGAGAAGCTAGGCCGTAAGCCTGACTGAAGGGTTGTAATGGCCAATTATGTATATATTATATACATATATGTATGTACTAGCTCAAACGTATGCAGTAGTAGTAAACTTAGAGTCTAATTGATTCTTTTAGGGCCATTATTACAACTTGCCGTTAAACTTGGGTTGAGTTAAAGGTACCATTAGCTAAAGGGAACTGGAAAGTAACCTTTAACTTATTTTCGTTGTTACAACTTACAGATAAAATAAAGTTAACTTTTCAAAAATATGGCAGTGCCGGAGGAATGTCGATAAAACTGCTCAATTATACAAGTTTTTTTTAACGCAGTGGCTCTTTTTTGTTGCTGTGTTTCCTCATTTTGTTTATAATTGAAGTTGCCATATTGAAAATAATATATAATATGGTAAGTTCAAACATAAACTTAACTTTAAAAGTTACCGGCAGGATGATCCTCGCTTTAGCTTAATGCTCACTTCTGTCTTATTGGGTACTCATAATAATGAAAAAAAAATGTATATGTCCGTTAAAATCTTCTCTTTAGTTAACGGCAAGTTGTAATAATTGCCCTTTAAATCTTTCTTGATTATTTAAAACTATGTCTCTCATGAAAACTATGAGATCGAACATTCTCATCTTTTTTGTAATACACGACGATAATGTTCATAATTTCTACTTTTTTTTAAATGCAGAGAACTTTAACGTGATTTTGATAATGTCTTCTGACAAAGTAAAGTTTATACTCCGTTTCTGTAAGACGCATGGTTTCAGAAGAACGCCTGTTTGCATGGAAACACTAACTTTTGTTTGTATTTCCTATGTCTTAGAGTAACAGGTCCTTAAATTGTTATCTTTCAGACAGGCTAGTGTTGTCAGTAGCAATTAATATTATAAAGTCGCCGTAGTCTTGTAGGTAGTGTGATGACTTTTGACGCGAGCCCGAGGTTCAACCCCTAGTTCAGGCAAAACAAAACATGAAAAAATTTTCTTCTGCGATTTCCCCTCAGAAGTCTTCTGACAAAAACTCTAAGAGTAAATAAAAAATTACAATGAAAAGCTTCTCAAAAAATTGTCATGGCCACTCGTGGATAAAATTAACACACGCAAGATAGATAGTGTGAGAATCTAGGTTGTAATCCTAACTAAAGGATAAGGTGGACGGCGAGACTTATCCCGGATATTGGCCTATGGATTGGACGGAAAATCGGAGAGGTGAACTACTACACTACACAGATGCTATGGGGGATGGGTATTTTAGAAAGTACCTGCATAGAATGGGCAAGAGCGCCTCCCCTGATTGCCTTTACGAAGAGGAGGAAGTAATTGTTGATGCAGAGCACATTATTTTCGAGTGTGCACGCTGGCAGAGCTATCCCTTTGAACTGACATCAATAGTTGGAATAATCACGGCCGCTAACATTGTCGGGTAAGTAGGAAAAGGTATAACATTTTAGAACCATCTATAGAACACTCAATATAAATAAAAATTTTAAACAGATACTCTGTAAGCATAGTAAACAATTACTAAGTCTGTCTGTGGGGAAGTTATGAGTTCGATTCCCACTACTGACTCCAGGCTTATCACCTGGCTCGTTATATAGTCAAAATACGATTAATATTGTATTGTATTGTAGTAAACAATTAAAAATAAATCTTTTAAATATGAATTCTTCTCAAATGCAAATTGTTTCTCGAATAAAAATTTTCTTCATAGCTACTCTGACGTTAATGCCAAATCCATATCGTACATATTGCACTTTTAAAGCATTTTTAAGGTCAAATCAATCAAGTTTAAGAAAACAGAAAAAAAAACCGCAAATAATTCTGGGTCCCCTATAGTCAGCTATAAAAAGTCTCGCACACTTGAGAAAAAAAAAGTGGCGAAACAAAAATGAAAAAATTTTTTCAAAACGTAAGATTAGGGAGGAAGCGCACAATTGTATGTAATAATCTGCGTCACGAGCAAATATCCGCTAATCATTGATTTTTTTTTCTGAATGTCTAAGATAATTGAGATTTTTTTTCATTTTAATTTCGTATGTATCTCTGAAATTGAAGCTACAACAATAGCAGGCAATAGCTTATAGAGAGACAATATCGTGTTTTGTTATACTTCGGTTTGGACGTGCAACGATTTTTAATGGTCGTCACAATAGCACAAAGCTAAGTCTGTGTATGTACATATGTACTTATGGATGTATGTACATATGGATGTATGTGCATAAAATCGTGTGTATCTATTTATCTATACTTTGTACAATGATAGGAAAAAGAGAAAATTTTTATTATATCAGTCAGTGCCTATATACGTACGTTTTGAGGCCCCATATATACGTATGTATGTATACATTTTTCATTATAAAAATAATCATTTTTGGCTAGGCTATATATGTACACAAATATGCATGTTATACTGCTTATGGCAGGTATTATATCGTGTATAAATGCCCGAATGCCCAAACCCATTAAAATATATCTCGTCTGTATATTAATACAACGACAATGACAACGACAACAACTACAATAACAAGCAGTAAGAATAAACAGCAGCAGCTGTTTGTTCAAATACGATTAGTCAGTCAGAGCGACAGCTAGACGGACGGACGGACGGACAGAAAAACGTTAATGGGCTCAAGCATGGCAATCAAGCAACCAGCCAGCCAAACCAAATCAACCATTTACTGATATATACATACTCTGTATTCGTTTATACACGAATCCACTACTCTGCTATAGCTGTGGCTATGGCTACGACTATAACAGTGGCTGGCTGTCTGTGGCTATGGGTTCGAGGTAAAGTAGGGTTTTATCACAATCAATTTCATGAATAATACACACATATATACATGTATAGATGTATGTATGCGGTCGAGTAAATGTATGAGTATTTGATTCTTCTTTTTCTTTTTGTATATGTGTGTATGTATTTTTGATAATATCACATTTATGTGTATATGTATGCGTGAGTGTTTCTGTGTATTATTTTGAGATCGACGACTTGTGGTTGTTGGTAGTAATATTGCTTGATATCGACCTTTTTTTTCGATTGAAGGGTGCCATTTACGGAGTGTTTGTACGTAAGTACGTACATATAAACGAAACATAATATATGAGAACCCCAACTTATAATTCGCCTTAAAATATACGCATTTTAAGGGCTTCCTTTTTTTTGCCATAATATCGCTCTCTCTCTCTTTCTTGTATGTATGAATGTACAATACATATGTGTACGTATTGTCTCTGTAGTTACGAGTAAATAAACCCTCGTTTATGACAACGATGATACGAATTTTAACACGAATTTTTTCCATATTCTTCAATCCAAGCGTATAAGACAAAATGTGAAAAGAATTATACACGCTTTCTGTACTTTTTAATCATCATCTAGAGAGGGGTTTGGCTCAACCATTAAATTCCTAAAAGTTGGTCGTATCTCTGTATTATACAAGAAAAATATTTTCTGTACACTCGAATGTACATATTTTGAAAGCGAGCGAAAAAGAAAACCAAAAAAAATTATTTTCTCCTCTGTTCTGTTCTGTTTTGAAAAGGTCGCTAAAGTCGCCAAGACGCCAACGTAGGTTGTCGCAGCCAATAACTGTCGTTGTGAAGACACTGAGAGAGTTGTTTTGGGTTTTTAGACCAAGAAAAGCAAAAATTATCAAGATTATCTGTGCACCTAAAGGCATTAAAAGTTGTATATATGTAGAACCCCTGAACTGAAAATTGAAATTCCACAAACAACATCCAACAAAAACAACAACAACAATCGCTAGTTATAGAACGTTTATAGCATAACAAAAGTAGAAGAAACAAAAGAACAGATTGTTTCGTCAGACAGATTTCTATTTGAGATACTTGCACACACTCATACATACATATGTAAATATATTAACATTAACATGTTTTAGTATACATTAAACGAATTCATATCAGACTTTGAGTCAGGCAAAGTTTTATCGTGTATTAAAAAAGAGTATTTGAGGCAAATCAGCCCAGCCTAACTAAGCCAGCATTCACGTAGAATAATATTTTTTTGTTTTCTACCTAACAAAATATCACCATCATCATCATCATCATCATCCGCAACAACATCATCATCATCATCATAGTCATCGTCATCATCATAGGCAACAAAAATAATATTTTTTGGCTCGACTCGCCTTGCTTTCCAATATTTCTACTACAACTACCATTACAACTATATCAACTTCTGTTATAAACGACTGACTGACTGACGGACTGACTAAAAAAAAGTGATTGCTTTACAATTAACTACAGTGGAACAGGGTTAATAAGAAAAATTGTGTTGCAAGAATATCGAATGTATGAACATGAATATCATAGCGCATGGGGGTAGTAAAAATATGTATATCCATTGGTTTGTCTTGAAATACATACATATGTATATACATACATAATTGGCCATTGCAACCCTTCAGACAGGATTACGGCCTAGCTTAATTTTATACTTGAGTGGCGGGCCCTTCAGTTTAACGTCGGTTTATTTACTCTCAGAGTTTTTGCCAGAAATCTGCTGAGAGGAAGTCGCCGAAGAATTGTTTTTTTTTTCATATTTCGTTTTAATGTGTGGCCTGTGGGGCTCGAACCCGGCCTTTACGTCTAATAAGCGAACTCACGACCTACTAGACTACGGCGACTACATGGCCTTGAAATACGAGACCTTTTTAAGAGCAGTTCAAGGCCCCTCTAAATAATCCATCCAGAAAGCCCCCTAAACAATGTCCTAAATATATAATTAAATTAACATGATAGGAATATCACGCAATGCCGTCTCTTGAGAGAGAATATATCCCAAACGGCAAACTTCCTCACCTTGTTTACAGAGGGCTTTGTTTTTAGGCAACAACAAATGTCAAAGCCCTAATTCTAGAGTCTGCTACAGTAGACTAATCTATTTAGGTTCGAACAACTTGAATAATAAAATTGAAAATGGAGGAGATACTGTATTCCTCTAAGGAACAAAAAAAAAAATAAAAAAATTAAACACGGTCTCCCTATTGCCAAAACAAAGTAGGTCAATCCCCTTTAGCTTGTTCATATTAAAACGATTTTTTCATCATCAACCATGATAACCACACTGGGTATGTCTCAAAACATACTAACAAAGGCTCGGGCCACTTACAATTAGTGTGTGTGAGGTTTGGCGTTGTCTCGAAGGAATACAATAAAATGTTACCCTGTCTAAGTCTTCAAACACACAGCATCAAACATACATTGGGTTGCTACGAATAGTATACAGCCGTTTCAGTTTGATATTGTCACAGGGACACACTTTCAATCACCAGCCCGATTAAGTGCTTTAGATCTTTGGCTTTAGCTAGAGTAGATTACAAAGAGCAAACTGGTTTTTGCATCAAGGCTTGTTCAGGTTGCTAAAACCTACCACAATAAATAAATTCGGTAGGCTACATGGGCTTGTCTGCCACTGCGTTACTTACTCAGTGAGAATATGTCCAACAGCGGCTTTGGTGGTCCTGTTAAATTTAAGACCAATTTACATCGACGTGATAAGTGTCGAAATACTACGATTAGAGTTGGCGGTTCGATTGAAAAGAACTGTGGGTTTGATCCGAACCGGAGTTATAGGTCTGCTGGGGGCTTAGTTCAGAGAGAGTTCGGTAGAAACTGTTATGCCGGAATCCTACAATTCAACTCCTCCACTATATTCCAACTTATCAAAGATTGGGAACTTGACAAATGTTGGAAACCTTAAAAAGCCTAACTGAGTCTCAATGCAAAGACAGAGATCGAACCCGAGTTTAACTGTCCTGCGACGGTTCTCCAATATAGCTGATCAAATTTTGTGACGGTATTACAGCTACAGAGTCTACAGTTGATGGCAATCACGGAAGTATATCTTGGCCAATTGTAGCTGCAGGCGAATGTCTAGTTGTTGATAGATTTAGGCGGAAGTGTATACCATGGGAAGACTTTGCCACCACTGAAGTTTGGATTTAATAGTTTGCATGACGAAAGTTCATCTGCTAAACAAACCATAGACCAGATGGACACAATAGCTTTTATATATCTTAAATGCCTGTAGCTTTACATGTGCTAGGCAGTAAAAATAATAGCAAACAAAGAAATTTTGTAGAAGGAAATTTGTCTTGTAAATTTTGGTACAGCAAATATCATCTCATAATTCGAGATTATAAAATATTTGATTCACTGGATTAGGTACACGTTCTGAATTATTCTTAACCTTCGTTCTTAACCTTCATTAAGAAATAATTCCCATCTTCTTTAAAATATTTCGGCCTCAAATCATCTCATCTACCTGCAAACCAATTGTTAATTCGTCCCTAAAAAATTTCTTGAGAAAATTTTCATACAAAGATTAGTCAACTTATATTATAGGCTTTTATTTTATGCCATAAAATTAAAGAAATCTCTAACAAAGGAATAGATCTACCTGAATTTGTATCTTTCTGGGTTTAAAGTAAACCCGAAAAAAACTTCGGAAAGTGTTGGAAATCGGTTTTTTTAAACAAATCCGATCTTGCTAAAGTTTCACAGTGACCTACACACTATTTACACTATCTCTGTTCCGAATGGAAGAAGATAGGCCGTACTCTTGACTGAAGGGTTGTAATGGCCAATTATGTATGCATGGATTTCCGAGACTCATCGCTGAAGAAAATTTTGTGCTCAACGTCAGCATTGAAAGCCTAATACCCTAGCAAGAAATTAGCATTGGAATAGAGTTGTCAGCTTTAATTTTTCTGTAAAGCCGACTTTATAGGGATGGAAGCGCCAATTCAAATGCAAAAAAATACAAAAATGCACAGTAAAATGGAACAAATTACGTTTCAATAAACGTTCCAATTTTTTATTTTTTTATAACAAAATGGCAACAGATTATCGAATTAAACAGTACATATTTCATTTTACTACACCTTATATATTGTGGTATTGATGCCACAATATAATAAATAGATCACCTTTAAATAATTCAATTTAATACTCTCTTAATAGCATACATACGTATGTATTTGTATTAAAAATACACAAACAAACTCCATTCATCAACACAACAACAGTAACAACTAAACATTCATTTTATCAGAGTATGACTGTTAATCACACTGAATGCTCGTTCTTCACTCAATCGCTTTACTTTCGCCTGCTTGTCTGCCCAGCTGTGTTCTACTATGTATGTAAGCAGGGTATTAAACACCACCACTACGTTCAGACGGTCGTTGGGTCTAACTCACGTACTCACTCAGTCGCTTCGAAACCCAAAGTCATACGTATTAAACGACATTCAGTTGATACGACGCTCACACATACAAAATACGGTCGTTAGTCGAGTGGTTGTTTTCATGGAGTCTGTTTGTATTTCGGTTCTATTCGGTTCAGTTGGCCTGGCCTGGTCTGGTCTGGGATTTAGTATATAGTTTTTATAATAATAAAAACAACAACAACAGCAACAAACAATTTTCTTTCCCTTCACACACAGCGCGTTCAGTTTAAGTAGTCAAGCGTGCATATACATATATACACATAGAAACATACAAATAAATACTTTCAATGTGTTCCGGTGTGTGTAACAGTGCGAGTGTATGTGTGGATAAATGTTTGAATGAATATTTTTGTTTTTATATGAGCATTTGTGTGTGTTTGTCGGTAGGTACTGCTATAACAACATCATCATCCAACAATGCTATAGTTTTTCAGCTTGATTGGTATGTACGAGTCGTAGTAGTAGAAAATCGTGTGTTTGTTGGGTCTTACGACTTTCGTCTCATTTTGTGTTGAGCAGTCGTTGGGTACGTTACTATAAAATCTCATAACGGATGTGCGAATAATTTTTTTGTGAACAAATTAAAATACAAAATCGGTTCATATAAAGGCCCACACTACTTGAGTGTGTATACGATACGGTATTTTATCTTTTGTTTACCATACACTCTTGCTCTCTCCATGTGACATTTTAGAATTGAGAAGTAAGAGAGAGAGAGTGAAAAAGAATGGAGTACTTCGTATAAGCAAGTGTTTACAAATATGATTATGAATCAGAGTGTATAAAAAAGTGGAATTAAAAAAAAATAAATAGAAGCAACAACAACAACAAATTAAAAGCATAACAACAGCAAAACAACAGAAAAAACTAAACGTTCTCATACTATACAAGTGTGTAGTGTATGTATGGATGTAGTGTACGAATGTATATTTTATGTGAAAGCATTTAACTATCAGTTAAAACATAATAAAACAACAATAATAAAATCAACAACAATAAAAAAAACAACAAACAGTAGCAATAATAATAAAAGCAAATAAACAAACACACGGGGTCTTGAGATTTACACATGTATTCGTGTATATAAATTTCTCTATTCAAGCATTTCACTGAATAAATAAAGAGAGAAAGAGAGCAACAGGAAAACAGAGAATAGAGGTAAATAAAATGCTTTTGTTTTACAATGTGAATATTTTATGATTATTTTTTTTTTACTGTGATTTGCATGCGTTTCCTTCCTTTATGTGTAAGATTTTTAAAGATATGGCGCCTACATACAAAGGAAACATTGAATTTAAATTTGAAAAATTTAATTAAATTATAAAAACATAATTATTTAATGAAATTAATTAAAATTTTTATTTCAATTGATTAAGTAAACGAATAATGAAGATGAATTTTAAAAAAATTAATTTTATAACAAAAAAATTTAATTAATAAAAATTAATTTAATTAAATAAAATTTAAAGAAAACATATTAAATAAAATTTTATTTAATTGAATAATTTAATAATTTAATTTAATTTAATTTTGAAATAACATTTTATTTAATTGAATAATTTAATTAAATAAAATTTTATTTAATAATAAATAAGTTTTATTTATTTAATTAAATAAAATTATTTAAATAAAATTTAATTAAATAAAACTTATTTAATTAAATAATTAAAATTAAATAAAACTTATTTAATTAAATTCTTAACAAAATTAGAAGACAAAAAATTAACAGAAATTAATTTTTTTTTCTCTCTTGTGTTTAATTGTTACATATTTAGATTTTATTTTATTTTTTTTAATATTTCTTCTATTTCCGCTTATTTATACGTGGATTTTTAGATACATGTACGACCATGTGCACATGTTATTTTGTTGTTACCGTTACTTTTACTAATTTTAACCATTTAAAGAATTAAAAGAAGACAAAAAAAACCAATAACAATTTGACTCACAACTGAATCAAGTTTCTTCGTTTACCTCTGCTATAAGTGTAATCAAAATCATCGTGATTTAATAGCCTTGATTAAAATATAAAAAAAATAATAATACACTGTGAAAAAACATAACAGTTTGTGTTTATTTTCTTAGTGCTGCGCAAACTCGAAAACTTTTTAGAAAAATTGCATCAAAAAAAAGTAATTTCAATTAATTTGCATATTTGTAAAGTAGGGTTAGAGTGAATACTCTGTAAAATATCAAAACGGAATAAGAAGGTTGGAATTTAAATACTTTTTGATACTAAAACTAGTATTAATAACATAAATAATGACTGTTAAATGAATGAGTTTGTTTTTTTTTCTTCCTGTAAATATTTTTTATTTTTAAAATTCTTAAAAAAATAACGGCTTTTTCAATATTTTAAAACATTTTAAATTTTATTTAAAAAATTAAGCGGCATTAGGACTTTGACTCATTAAAGTTTCTTATAATTTTGATTGCCCTATAATTCACAGAGGAGCGTCCTGATTTATTTAAAGTTTATCATGCTTTATGCAACAAAATTAATCCTTAAAACCACTAGCCCACTGATTAATTGGGTTCAATAACTCAATAGGTGATTATAAGCATGCGCCATGCTATGGCGGAAATCAAAAAAAGGATTTATGGTACACTACACAGTGATAAGAATAGGAGTATTGGCTGCTTTAGTATCACTTAGAGCCATTATTACAACTCGCCGTTAACTAAAAGGAGGATTTTAACGGGCTGATAAATTGTTTTTCATTATTATGAGTACCCAATAAGATAGAAGTGAGCATTAAGCTAAAGGGAGGATCATCCTGCCGGTAACTTTTAAAGTTAACTTTATGTTTGAACTTACCATATTATATACTATTTTCAATATGGCAACTTAAAGTTGAACAAAATGAGGATATACGACAACAAAAACGAAGCCCGTCATTGCCACTGATTTAATTGAGCAGTGTTATCGACATTGCTTCGGCACTGCCATATTTTAAAAAAGTTAACTTTATTTTATCTCTAGGTTGTAATAACGAAAATAAGTTAAAGTTGACTTTAAAGTTCTCTTTATCTAAAGGTACCTTTAACTAAACCCAAGTTTAATGGCAAGTTGTAATAATGGTCTTTAGAGTATAAAAAATAATCTCCATAGTATAGCATGTAAGTAGTTGTGCCCTTTGCCAAAAATAGTTGAAGTTTGAATATTTTCTTTAAATGTAAATGTTATTCTGCGACTCTTTAAGATCAGCAACAACAATGTGATGTAGTTTTTTCTTGTGTCTTTCTTGTATGTATTAATAAGTGTTACTTTGATTATTAGAAGCTTAGCTCATTGTCAGAGATCGAGATACTGATTCATCAGACTATGTATTGCTACAGCAATTCGATGAAACGAAAAATTCTCAATTGATTACTCATTTTAAAAAAAAGAAACCCACATTATAAACTTTGAAATGAAATAAATACACGTTATTTCATGACGAAATCAATTTAAATTCATATTAGTTTTTGGTTTTTGGTTCAATCGATTATTCCAAACCAGCTGTGAATGGCTTTAATCACGATACAATCAAATTGCTACAGATTATATACGCATATAGTATATATACAGCATACATATGCGTCTACATTAAAATGTATTTCTAAAGGGGCCATTATGCCCAGAGCAAATTTTGAAAATATTGTATAATTAAACTGCAAGTCCTCAAGGCCATGTTTTAAAAATGTTTTCATGCCATGGGGAAATGGTAAAGTTATAAGCCAAAAATTCTTTTTTCGCGCATGCGCTTAATACGCCCTTTTTTCTGTTGGAGGCCTTTCCACATTCTTTACAATATAGAACCCATAGGATTCCAAAAAGTTTTTATAATTTATTTGATAAAAACACAGCAGTACAGTGGGCGTATTTTTTGCTATGAAATTCTATTTTTTCTTAACTTCCTTTTCTAGCGTAAATGCTATTTTAGACAAACAACAGTGGGCGTATTATTTTTGAAAAATAAAATTAAAAAAATATCACAGTAGAATGAAAACGTGTTATATTTGGATAGGTGTAATCAAATAATTGAAGGAAATGAAATTTAATTTAAATAATTAATTTAACATAATGCCAATAAGTTCAGTTCAATAATATTAAGAGATTGTAAGCCATAATGGTTTATTCAAGGTAGTGGATGGTAAATTTTTATAGACAGCATACGAAAGTAAAGGGTTTATTAGTTAGACCATGTGTTAGGGAAGTGCTATATTAAGTGGGAGTGCTTACTACTCTTTAATATTGAGAAAATTGATCAAAGTCAGTCTATATATCAAGTTCAAGGTTCTCTTCTATAGATGAGAATAGATGAATACAGGCGAGATCGAGATGATAGAACCCAGGAAAAAGTTTTATAATTGAAAGTAGACTTAATAGATCTTGTCTGGCTTTGGTCTAAACGGCAGTACAGGATTTATCATGGGTGTTAGAGAGATAAATAAAGACTATTTAAATCCTTAAGATGCTGGAATTACATACATACATACATAATTGGCCATTACAATCCTCCAGTCAGGATTACTGCCTAGCTTCTCTGGAATTAAGTGATTTAAAGTCGCTCTAGTTCAAGCTGGTTGAGAAGCTAGGCCGTAATCCTGACGAAGGGTTGGAATGGCCAATTATGTATGTAGTTCAAGCTGGCACAACTTTATCCACCGTATCATATGTCCTATCTTTTAATAGTAGAGTTTTAATAACCTTACGACCTTAAAATCTCTTTCTTTGGTGTTGAAATAACATTGTACCTTAAAATTGATCGAGTTTTTTGTCATGGGATAGAGAATATATTACTCAAGGACATTATTACAACTTGCCGTTAAACTGGGGTTTAGTTAAAACTAACTTTAGCTAAAGTGAACTTTAAAGTTACCTTTAACTTCTTTTCGTTATTAGTAGTTGTTGTGTTTCCTCATTTTTTGCTTATATTTATTCCTACCTTTAGTTAACGGCAAGTTGTAATAATGGCCCTTAATCAGGATTACGATCTATTTTCTAGTACCACCCATGTTGTGCGTTAAATTTAGCCAGGAGTGGCACGACCTCTAGTTTCAAGTCGACTCCGAACGATAGATTTTTGAGAAACCGAAAGAAATATTTTTTAAATCCCTTTTTGTACGAGATGTCTGAGCCAGGAGTTGAACCACGGGTTCCTGTCTAAGATGACAATACACTACCTGCTGGACTATAGCGTATCTTAAATATGATCGGAGATTTATCATAGATAGAGAATATATTTTTGAACCGAATTAAGTAATGAGAGATTATTTTGTATGTCTTTCTTAAAGAAAATAAAAGTATCGGCCTATGGCTTGGTTCTTAAAGCCTACTTTCATCTTCCTTAGACCCTTCAAAATCATTGAAAACATATTGCTGTCACATATTTCCACTGACACTTATACTATGTTTACACATGCACTCTTATTGCTTAAAGCGCAATAAACGCCATTATTAAGGTCAATATTTCATATAAAATTTCAATTAATTATTGCGCAATAAATGCGCAAATTATAATATTGATTAAAACTTAAAATACAGCACTGTCATAAGTACGTTCAGTGAGCATATTACAGTTTTCCGAACATTTTCTATTGATATTTGACAACTTAACTGTCAGCAACAAAAAACAAAAAAAAACAACAATGTTTACCAGCTGTCAAATGAATATTGCTTATATTATATCTGAACACTTAAAATATTGTACTCAAATAATCGAATATTGGCTCAATAAAAGTGCAAGTCTGAACATAGTATTAATCAGTTTTTATTATTCAATTGAAAGAATCTGTCAACTTATGCTGAAACTTGGAATAAATTCCTTGGGTTTTTAAGCTAGGTTTGAAACTTGGGTCTGTAAATGAAAAATAAGGTACAGCAACAATCGAACTAGCAATAAAGCTACTTGCCTAGGCCATTGTTTAGATTTTGACATAATGTATGGGTGTTATTTCCAATATTCTATTGTTATATTCTCATGACAAAAGGATAAAAATTCCGTTAAATAATCCCTGATGTTAGAGACGATTATATGGCATAAAATTTTCCATGTTAAATTCAAAGATAACCTATTTGACCTTCTCTTTACATAAAATTTCTATTGACAACTATGTTAGCATTAGAACCTTTATTAAATGTTTGCTTTACCTGTTTTTATAATCCACCTCTTCCCTGAGTCTAACTAAGCATTATACCATCCATACTGTACACCTTTTTTCATATTTTGCATAGTTCTGTAGAACACAGTCCTGTATCTATAACAACATTTTGTGAAACCTGAATCTTCAAGACTATACCCTAAACAAATGGGATTATATGGCATGGTATGCCTGGCATTTTTATTTACTTCAATTACTTCGTGCTGAGACAGTTAAGTAACCCTCGTTAATGTTTATATTTTTGTTTTGAAATGAACAACCCGAACATGGAAATATTATAAATAGAGATGCCAGTATATGTATATACAGTATATGTATGTATATATCGTATGTATATATGTATGTAAGTAGTTCTACATCAAATTCATCAAGGTCTAAAGTTCTCCAAATGCTAGTTAAACAGAATTCAACATGAACGATTCGAAACGTAGATATCAGCAGCAGCAGTAGGAAAACAAAAAATATTTTTTATATTCGATTTTTATTTCCATTAAGTAGAACGTAATATAATATCGTGCCATAATACGCGAGATATTTTAGTAAGAAAAACAAACGAAATACATAAAAAAATATATAAGTTTTCAAATAATAATAGACGGACACAGTAGGTATTAGAACGTTCATGTTGACGATATCGGCATCGGAAACTGTAGCCAGCAGTTGAAGCGTTCATTGTATTTACTAACCACTGTAGATATGGAGATATTAAGGTTTGGGATTTCGTTTTGAAAGGAAACACATTTTAAATGGGAATTGATTATACATTGAATAAAAGTAGTAGTAGAAGTCAATAAGCAAAGTTCCTCACCACCTACACTTGGTACATGTTCACTTTCAATCCGTGTTGCAAAACTGAAATTTTGAAATGGTACTGAACTATAACTGAAAGAGTACTTTTTTTGCATTAAATGGTACTTTGGTAAATAAAATACATAAGTACATAATTGGTCATTAAAACCCACTTATGTATTTGTGTGTGTTAATTTTATCCACGAGTAGCGGGGGACCTATTGTTTAAAGTCTACTCCGATCGAAAGATTTTTGAGAAACTTTATCAAGGCAATTTTATTTACTCTCAGAGATTTTGCCAGAAGGAAGTTTAATTAACGACTTATTCCTATGTTCCTCACATACAAGACAGAAACAGCTGATTCGGAGTGTAATAAAACGTAAAAAAGCCCCGTTTAGTCAAACGTCAATGGAACGTAATGTAACACACGTTCGTTTTTAGCGACCGAAATTATATTACGGTTCGCCAAGCATTTTCATTGCTTTTCGTGTTCTAAAAACAAATGTACGTTCCGTGGACGTTTGACTAATCGGGGCTAAGGCATAATTCTATGTTTAGCATTACGTTGAGCCTGTTGCTAATGTATTTATAGTTGAAAACCGCAAGACATAAAATTGTATGTAATAATATTAAAAAAGCACTGAAAGCACGCAAGGGTACTGCGGCATTTTTGAAATGAAGAAATATTGAAATAAGTACAAAAGTACTGAATTTTTCAGCACTGCTTTCAATACACTTTTCACCTCCGCATTCTTTGGGGCGAAAACTTTGGAAGTAAAATAAAATTGCGATGAAAAGTTTCTCACTATAGGCCCCGAGACTCGTGAATAAAATTAACATATACAACAAAAGTGATGAGACAAGCTAGGTTGTAATCCTGACTAAAGGCTTATAATGACCAATTAAGGGCATTATTACAGCTTAACTAAAGGGAGAATTTTAACGGGCAGATAAATTGTTTTTCATTATTATGAGTACTCAATAAGATAGAAGTGAACGTTAAGCTAAATGGAGGATCATCCTACCGTTAACTTTTAAAGTTAGGTTTATGTTTGAACTTGTCATATTATATAATATTTTCAATATGGCAACTTCAAATTTAAACAAAAAAATTGAAGCCCGTCGTTACGTTAAAAAAACTTGTTTAATTGAGCAGTTTTATCGACATTGTTCTGGCACTGCCATATTTTTGAAAATTTTAACTTTATTTTATCTGTAGGTTGTAATAACAAAAAGAAGTTAAAGGTGACTTTAAAGTTCACTTTAGCTAAATCTAGCTTTAACCAAAGAAAATAAAGTATATATCCATATTCTTTGCTTTAACTAAACGCAAGTTTAACGACAAGTTGTAATAATGGCCCTAAGTTAAGTAAGTGAACTTTAAAGATCCACTTGAATTGTCATTATTTATACATGGCTTTGAAGTGAACTTAAACTTTATACTCGTATTGTAGCGTCTATCTGGCACATAGTTGTGAAAAATAAATTAAGAAAACTCTGTCAAAAGTAACAAAACACTGGTGGGGAACGAAACTATAGTCGTACATTAAACATTCGAGCAGCATTAAATAAATGCCAGCTGGAGATGAGTTCTCGTATCATTTCCTTTTTTCTTTTATTCGATAAGAGTTACAGTCTCACGATTTGTAGGTATTTGAAGTATTCACAATACTTGTATATGTACATACTAACGCACTCACTACCCTGCCTATTAAAGCGTGCATTATCTGATATCGTACGGTTTAAGACATTCTCTTGCTGTTGTAGAGCGCTTAGGATTTTGTAACAGCAAGCTAGCCAGCATGATGGAAACAGATGGAAACAATGATAATGATGATGAAAACGAAATGATAATGATGTTGTAGAATAATATACAGAGAGATAGACAAAGAGCGAGAGAGTGAGAGAGAGAAAACCCCTAGAGGGCAACCGAAAATAAAGCACAGCATGATTTAGCATTAAAAATGCGACTGAAATGAGGAAAGAGGACAGACAGCTGCAGGGAATAGTATTATGAAAAGAACAACAACAACAACAACAAGAGAACAAAGATAATAAATCTGTTATACATACAAAATAACAAGTATCGCTCTAATCTTAATGACCATTAAAATGGATGTGATGTGGGTTTAAATAAGTGGTATGTACTACGGGCGGCTATAATCCCCCAGATCCAGTCAGCCATATAGAAAATGTTTCATTTTTTCGTCTTTCGTTTTAAGAAAACAAAAATCGATAAATATCACAGAAACGTAAACCAACCAAGTGTAAAGTTTTTTGAATAAAATCAAAGAATTCGTAGATTTTTTTGAAAAAAGAATTCCAATACCATACAAGCTAATGTCTAATGTTGTTCGTGCTTTGTCGTACTCTCTGTAGTTATGTGTTAAAGCGATTGTCATACATTTTTTTCTAAAATAAATCTAAAAACCACTGTATAAATCGTTTCTACATCATCGCTAAACTTAAAAAGGTAATTTTCATTTTCCATTCAGTATCGACATCGCCAAATGAGGCCACGTAATTGACACTGACTCAAACATTTTGTCTGATGACGATGACTCATTACCCAGCCAGTAATGAAATAAAGTTTTTGAAAGAAGAGCAGCCAAAACGATGCTTATTAGAGTACATATATGATGACTACTGGCATAAGAGTCATATTGAAATTTCGAGAAAATATATTTTATTGTCTCATTCATACGAGGAGAAGTGATATAAAAATTTCATTATAAAAAAAATTTTTTTTTTGTTTTATGAAAGTGGGGGGCCTTAAGTCACCACCCTTTCAGGGGAATTATAAAAACAAAAGTTTTTTAATTTTATTTTAAATAATAATCCCCCGATGGCCTTAAGCTGTTATGAAAAATGTCGTGAAGTTTTTGTGACATTGGCTTTAATTGCAGAGCTGTTAAGTAATGTATTCGTTGAGGAAATATACCGTTTTCAATAATTAAAAAAATTATTTAAATTAAATTTAAAATTCTTGTTACTCTGATGATCCTTATGACAATTCTTGGCATGAGCCTTTTCCAAGTAGAATATATTAATTGGTCATTACAACACTTTAGTCGGGGTTACAACCTAGCTTCGCACACAATCCATGTTTGTGTATTAATTTTATGCATGAGTGGCGGGATCTACAGTTTAAAATTGATTCCGAACGGCAGATTTTTTGAGAAGCTTTTTACTAACAGAGTTTTTGCCAGAAGACTGTTGATACCTTGTTGGAGATATCTGAGCTGGGGTTTGAACCACAGCCTCACGTCTAATAAGGCAACTCCCTACCTACTAGACGACGAAGACTTCTACATCACTTTACTGTCTTCAAAAATTGACCTTTTGACCTTCCATCTATACTTTACCAACTGGTTCTTTGCTATCTAAGAAATTTATTGTTAGAATTGCTTTGTTTCAGTGTTATTAATCAAACTTTTTTCTAGGTTAGGAGATGATTAGTCTACTGAAACAAATCTAAAGTTAATAACGTTCCTATATGTTGTTGTCTAGGGTGTTGCAGCTAGGAATTTTGTTGATTTAGTGCTTCTCTTTCTATTGTTGTTGACATTAACTGCTCTGTGTAGATTAGGGTCAGGAGTTTTCAGAGTGCATTATTCTCAAGTCATAAACGCAAAGGACTTGAAATAAAATTTAAGTATTAAAATTATGTATAATATGTACACACATACATACATATATAATTGACCATTACAACTCTCCAGTCAGGATTACGGCCTAGCTTCTCACGCCACTCACGTTGTGTGCCTTAATTTTATAATTGAGTGGCGGCACCTACAGATTAAAGTCGACTCCGAACGATAGATTTTTTGAGAAACTTTTCATGACAATTTTATTTACTCTCCGAGTTTTTGGCAGAAATCTGATGAGAGGAAGTCGCCTAAGAAATATCTTTTTTCATATTTCGTTTTGGAAGTCTGGCCTGGGGCTCGAACCCGGGCTTTACGTCTAATAAGCGAACACACTACATACTAGACTACGGCGACTATAATATGTAACAAATTGAAATTTAGCCAACTTCCTCACTATATGGGCAGTCTTCAGCCCCTTGTACAATGCTAATGATTGCATTCTTTTAGAATCCATCAATCGATTTATACAATACATTTTATATAAACTTTAATTAAAAACTATATACATATACGTGTGTAAGTGTCTCTATATATAATTTTTTATACGAAAAACTGTGTGCATGTATCTATAAAATTTAATTTTATACTCAATCATTCAAGAGATTTATATCTCTAAGAAGTATGTATAACCCCTGCCAAATTGATATCATCCATCTTCGTTTCTCTATAATGAATGCTATCTTTCCTATCATCATCATCACCATCACCATCATCATATTTCATCATTAAATTTATATCTAAAAAATATACAAAATGGCTGCCAGCTGGAAACTCAGATACTTTTCCCTACTCACATCGTTGCAAACAAAACGTAACGTAAAACCTCACTCACTACTCTGCTAACCAGTCACTGTCACTAATTCGTAAGACACATTATATTCTATCTACCTACCTACCAAGCCATTCAACGTCGTCGTTGTCGTCGTCATTGCCAACAATAATGATGACGACGCTCAGAAATGTTCAGTTTCCCAAAACACTGAACACAGAACGTAGAAGTTTGAACGTAGTTTTTTTGCTTTTGCAAGGTATTCCATTTGCCATTAAATATATACATAGGGGCGGTAGTGCTACAGTAGAACGAGATTTTAAAGTTCTGTTGTTGTGATGTGATGTGCTCTGTTCTGTTCTGTGTTGCTTTTTAGACGTACAATATACGATTTCATCTGGGTCTGCTTTATATTGCGTGTTCATTTCGAATATAAAGGCAGGAAGGAACGAATGAAAGAGCGAACGAGTAGTATTGCTGCAGCTATAAAGCCCTGGGTGTTTTATTCCTTTTTTCCTTAGCAACTGGGGAATAAGGGTTCGTAAAGTAAAAAATGAAATATAAAACCGGATTAAGTACTTTGCTTATTCTTTCACTCTCACTCTCTCTCTCTCTCTCTATGTGTATGTCTCTGGCTGTCTATCTAGATTAAAAGGTTTCTGAACAACTTTTATGTACAAAATAAATAAATTATTGCAGAAGGAAAGGTTTTATCCCCTGTTCTGTTCTGTCTTTACTTTGTTAAGTTTGAATCAAATTTCTTTTGAGGAATTTTCCTTTCCATACTTATTAATTTGTTTGGTAGTATACATACATATGTATGTGTATATGTGTGTGTGCAGGAATTTAGAAAAGTATTTGTAAACAATAAATAAAGGACTCTAATTCGGTCTCATTCTTAAAAAGGATTTTGAAAAGTATAAGAAAACTTTCTCAAGAAAGGTACTTATTTAGGTCTTTATAAGAGGATTTATGTATGCGTGAGTATATGTATACGAAGTGCAATATATAAACGAAGAAAATTTTCTAACAAAAATCAATATTTTTACCTGCCAACTTTTTTATGTTTTCATTTAAACTCCGTTTTATATAGAAATATACCCAAATAAACACTGAATATATGAAAAGAATGTATAGGGCGTTAAATAAATAATCTTTTCTATAAATATTAATGACTTGTATGTATAACCAATACCGTTAAAGCCTACCTGGCGGCCTAGTCTATATAAATATTTTGTATTAGGAACGTCTCGTCCAAATCGATACAGGTATAAAGATATTGGTAGGTAGGTCTGCTTAATAGTTCTGAATCCGAAACGTAATTGACCTTTGACCCCTGGAGCTGAATCGATTTCTCGCTTTCTAGTCGCTAATAATGTTATGGTAGTCTTCTTTAATGTTTTGAAGGTGTATCTATAAACGAGTCCTGGAATTTCAATATTTTTGACATAAACAGAATCTAAATGTGGGATAAAACGTCATAAAATGAAAAAAAGATCTACTGTACATTTGATTTTGGGCAAAATGATATTTAATACGTAGTAGATTGACACATAGACTGGATTTTTTCATAATTTTTTACATACAATTGCATTCCTAGACTTCAGTGACTAGCTGGGAGTAGAACATGACTAGTTTAGAAAATAGCAAGACCAAAATGGACCCAGACTAAACCAAAACAAAAGGGTTAACCATTTCCAATTATTGGATCTCTCCATGCCTATAGCTTCAAAGCTGAATTAGGAGAAGTCAGTGAATGGCACTATTCATCACAGTTATTATAGGGCAGTGAGTGATTAAATAGAAATATGTCATTTTCAATCATTGATTAACAAAGCTAGGAATACTTGGAAGATTACTTTCAATGGTTAAAAAATATATATTTAAAGCGTTCTCTTAAATTCATGTTTTTATTTAATTTTAATTTAATAAAAAATTTAATTTAATAAACAATATAAATTAAAACCTCTATTAATATTTTGAAATTTAAAATAACGACCACTTTCCAACACACCATTTTTCAACACTAGAAAAAGCTAAACACAACAAAACCGAAAACGAATCAAATAGAAACTTGATGAGTGCTGCCAAGTTCATTTAAAATATATTTGCAATTTAATTTGTATCATACTAATAAAATACAACCCTTCTATGTGACATTTTTTCTCATTTTGTTTATTTTTATTTCTCTTTGCAGCCAATAAAAAAAACAAACAAACGTTACGGAAAAATTTCATTTAAAAAAATAAGAAAAAAGTATTAAATCAACATGCCTACCGTGAGACGTTGCTGCATAGTGGGCTGTATGTCCAATTCCAGACAGAATCCCAGTCTACAATTCTTTCAATTTCCCCGCCCTGATAATCCCTTCTACAAACTATGGACTCAAGCGTGCCAAGCTTCCCTCAGCCGTATTTTACCTTTCAAGAAACCGGTTGTATGTGCTCTGCATTTTCATCCCCACTGCATAGGAGGCAGACGCTTGACCGGCAGTGCAGTTCCTACATTGAAATTAGAAGTGCCCTCAAACTTAAAGGCTGTAGAACAACAGGCCATGGTGGAGGAGATTGAGCGTAGCCGCAAGTGTGCCTACATTAATGCTGTGGTCTATGAGTGGCTGGTAAGAGCAAATCTTAATCCTCAATTAAGAGGTTCTATAACACATGGCATGATCAAAGAGAAAGCCGAAACTGCTAAACAGATTATTGCCTGTGATGCCTTTATGGCCGACAATCGCTGGTTGAATCGTTTTCGTGAAACTCATTTGACGGGCTTCGCTCAAAAATTGGCTTCTAATCAATTGAAACCCATGGGACCTTCTCTGTGGATACCGGATATCGTACAAGACTTGGCTCATCTCTTTCCGCCAACCAGTGCTGAACGTATTGACAATTTTGAGAATGTGCCCGAACAGTATATGAGCTATATGAAGCAATATGGTGAATATGAAGAGGAAGACGAAAACAGTGAACAAGAACCACCACAAACTTATCAACAACAACAACAACAGGAACATGATAATGGCTATGGCTCAGATTCGAAAATTGCCGCACAATCTTACTTTCAACAACAACAAGCGACTCAATCTTATTACCAGCAACATCATCATCAGCAACAAAATGGCTATTATGGTCATCATCCTCATTCAGGCATGCATCCGTCAGCTGGCTATAACAGCTATCACGATTATTTCAATGAAAGACCGCCACATCCAATGCAAAGCTATCTTCATCCGCCCCATCCCCAGCAGCATAATGGCGGTTATGGTGTTCACCATCCTAGCCAACCACTGCAACATTCAAGCCATTCCCAGCCAGCCATGTCGCAACCACATTCACCTCCACAAACTGCACAACAACAACAACCCACTCGACCAGCTTCACTTTCACCGCCACGACAAAATGGTATTAATGCCTCACCTCCGGCAGAGAGAGCAAGTCCGTACAGCAGCCCCAGTACTAACGGTGCTGCTAAGAGACCGCGTTCTACCGAACCCGACACAGATGCACCCTCTTCAAAAAGTTCGCGTCCATCACCTGTCAATGTTTCAGCGCCAAGTTCACCCAGCCGACCACCTTCGAAATGTCCCACACCCGCAAGTGCAGATATTGAGCCCGAAACGATCAACAACAACAGTAACAGCAACAATATCGCCGCCATCGATACTAGTTTTAAAATTAAACTTCCTCTGGCTAATGGAAATGGCAATGGCAGTGCTGGCAGTAGTAGCAATTCTCAGCGTTCATCTACGCCCAATTCACAAACGAACAACTTAAATTCACGCTCAAATTCGCCAAAATCTCAAAACGGCCAAACCACCAATGGCAATACCTCTCCCTCGCCCAGTCAATCAACGAACACAACAAAAGAACTGGAGACTTATGCCCAAGCATTGGAATACCTAAAGCCCTTAGAGGATTTTGCTTTGTTTAAGGAGAATTTCCGTGCCATAGGCTTAATATCGCAATTAGAAATTATTTTGAAAAAAGCCAATAAACGAACAGAACCACCTCAAATAACAGGCGATTAAAGAGAGAGAAAGAGAGCACATACATTTAATATTTAAACCAATCAATTGTATATATGTAGTATTGTTAAATTACTTAATTAAACTTAATTAATTAATTAATCACTCAAAAGTTGAGATTAAAATGTAAAGACAAAAAAGTTTTTAAAAGCATAAATTTAAATTAATTAACGAAATACGTATTAAATATGTAAGGATTCAAAGAGTATTTTTAGTTTTAAGGATCTTATATGAATAATGACATTCTAAGAAGTGAATACTTAGTTATTTTGATTTTCTGTTGTGTTGTTTAGTTTATTTTTGAACTTGTATACGTATTACTCTTTTTATTTTATGACTGAATTTATTGTTAATTAAATTAAGTTAAGCATTAGGCTATTTAATTGTACAAAAATACAAAAACATTTACAGAATGAAACTTATTACACTTTTTATTTATTTGTTAAACGTAAAACATTTCATAAATCTAATGATAGTGAATAAAATAAGAGAAGAGAAACGAATGGAATTTCGAAGTTTTATTAAGGAACTCCGATATCGAATATATGAACACATTTAATGCAAGGTTTAGTACAAAGATTTGTACAGTGGCAAAGAGAAAATGTGCAGACTGTGAACATTTTCTTCAAGAAAGGTAGGCCACGTTCTTAAAGACCATAACAACAAACTAATATTGATTGAATTACATAGAAAAAGAACGTTTGGAACAACTTGAATAAAAGAATTTCAAGCTTTTAAGCACTAATTGGCAAATTATCATATGTGAGTCAATGATGTTGCAGAAGAATCCTCATGTTCTGAGTGCAATTGACTATGCCTAGTCTGAAATTCATATTAATAGGAGATTTCGCACAAGAGTTCCTAGTAGAATTATCTTCGGATATTCCCTGAAGGTCTACACAGACGTTTCTAAATTATAGAATAAGATAAATGGTTGAACTTTCTTCCATGGGCTTGAACTTAGCTCATCCTTTCGCCCACTGTATATTACAGTGTATGTCAGAACGATGTAATGGGCATAAATAACGCTGTGTAACTGTCCAAGAGATCCCCAATTACAAACATTTTAAATTTTAGATGCCTTTGGGAGGCAATCTTCAATTTTGAAATGATTGGTATCGATTTGCACGACAATTTTGTGTCAATCTAAAATGAGTTTCTGGTCGCTGAGAAATTTCAAGTAATTGTTTAGGTGATGAACTTTCTAGAGCAGGCAAATTTCTACCAAATACTAATCCTGTGGCCATTAAGCAAAAGTATAGTAGCCGAAGTCTAGTAGGTAGTATGTTCGCTTATTAGACGTAAAGACCGGGTTCGAGCCCCCAGGCCAGAACGAAATATGAAAAAAAAATATTTCTTCGGAGACTTCCTCTCAGCCGATTTCTGGCAAAAACTCTGAGAGTAAATAAAGCCGCTATAAAGAGTTTCTCAAAAATCTGTCGTTCGGAGTCGACGTTAAACTGTAGGTGCCGCCACTCAAGTATAAAATTAAGTCACACAACATGAGTGGTGTGAGAAGCTAGGCCGTAATCCTGACTGAAGGGTTGTAATGGCCAATTATGTATGTATGTATGTAATTAAAAGCTAGAAAATACTGGCGCCATAGAGAATCTTGCTCTATTTCCAGATACATCTAGCCGGAAAGCCTACAATCAATGACTTAAACTGGATCGTAAAGAGTTCTCCAGGCCTGAATAAAAACATTTTCCTAGTACGAACCCTATGCTCTCCCATTCATTGAGAGTAATGTATACAAAAAGTAAGCAAATCTATGAGGAAATTAATAGAGAACAAAAAAAAAAGAATTTTCGATAAAAACTTTTGAACAAAGGGGATATTTGGTTTCCCAAGCCTGGCTTATATATTCGTTACTAGCACAGTAATGTATTCAATGTTTTAAATTTACAATTAAGATTACATTTATCTACTCAATGATAAATTTTTTTTTACTAATTTCTATTTAATTATAAAATAAATGGAAAATTCTAAAACAACTACTATCTAATTTAACAACAATTTACTATAATACATCAAAGTCGCACTTACTTATTTAAAATCCACAACATTTTCCATTTTCTACAGATTCTTCAGCATCCAATATCGCCTGCAAAAGAGTCATTCTGATTTTACGCTGTTGTTTCTTATTAAGTTGTCGTGTTCTTTCAAACATTTCTTTAAAAAAATCTCTCATCGCCAAATTGTACGATAAATTGTTACTTGTATCGGCTGTAAGACTGCATAAACATTTCACTCTTAATTCGGGAGTATTTGAAATGGCTTTCGATGTATTTGCATTCTTTGCTAAAGGTGGGGATGTGGTAGTTACAGTCAAGAGTGAATTTGAGTTGACATGAGACTTAGTTTTTGTTTTCATTTCTTTAGTATGAAACTTCTTTAGATTTTCTGTTATAGATTCACTTGGTTTATCATTTAATTCCATCAATGGAATTTTATTCTGCGGCGCTATACCTCCATTAGTGGACTTTTCGTCTTCCAATCGTTTCCTTACATATACTGTACGATCTCCAATCTTGCTTTGATTGCGTTTATTTTTAATTAAATGATTTATAATTTTTTTACCTCCCACACTTGTAGCTTCTGAAGTTACAGTAGGCTCTATTATAGCATTTATTGAAGCTGGAATTAGATCTTTTACTGTTACTTTCACTAATTCAATATTGTAACGGGCTTTCTTATCTGCGGTATTAGTATGTACAACTACTTTGTTACGTTTCCTTAGCTGAGCATTTAATAAAACTGGTGGAGTTGCTTTTGTTGTTGCTGTAACAGTTCTGCTGTTGTCTCCGGAAGTACCTCCCTTGGGAAAAAGCTTCCGGTTGATACAGCTTTCGCTGGGTTGACAATCCTTGGCCGATGATAAATCGGGTCGTTCCGGAGCGAAGATCCGATTGTCGTTGGAACGAGTTGCTTTTGTAGTAGGCTTAGCTGTAGTATTAGTTAAAGCTGGATTTTGAAAAATCTGAGTCACTAAAGATGTATTTGGATTGGCAGGTGTTTGTGTAATACTATGCAATGTCTTTAATTCCGTTTGTGAACAACTGCCTTCATTTATAAATTGTTTGGTTTTTGGTGTCGTCTTGACTTGACGTACATGTTGAGTAATTGAAGGTATTTCTAGTTCATAAACTATAAAGCTATTGTTGTTGCCTGGTATTGATATTTGACTTTGTATTGGATCTTCTTTTTTGATTTTGGATACAAATGCCGTTAGTGGTGTTTCATTGAGCGGCTCATTTTTTATAGTTACTAGAGGCATAATCTCATCAGAAATCGGTTCATTTTTAATTGGTATATTGAAGTCAGCAATAGGGAATGTGTTTAGCTCATCTTCTTCATTTAGAAATTCTTGTTTTATATAAGTTTCGTAGTTTAAGTTCATAGTTGTAACGGTATTCTAAGGATACAGAGAAAAAAGTGAAAATAATATTAGAATTAATTAAAATAATAAATTTTCATAAAAATTAATTTAAAAAGAAATAAAATTCCAATAATACTGTCCATTTCATTTAAATTAGTCTAGGAGCAGGATCATATTTAATTAGGTAAAAGAATCTGATACTTTAGGACATATGATATGATCAAAGGAATATGTTCTCGAAAGACATTATTAGAGCCCACAGTAGAGGTGTCAAACTATCGATAGTAGCACTATCGATAGTTTTTGATAGTTCATAAAAATATATGGATATATCGAATCTAAAGTATCAGTTCTTATAAAAAATATCGATATATCGGCGATACTATCGTAACACTATCGAAGTCTCTCAAATAATACATTTATATACATATTTGAATTTAATAGGTTAAAATACTAAATAACGCATTTTGTATAAACAAAAATAAACAAACCCGAACTTTATTTCTTAGTTCAAAAATCAAAAAATTAAACATGAAGTATTTAAGATGAAGAGTCAGTCAACCAATTGTTTTTGTTTGTGAAAAGAAGCATATTAACGACATTTTCTTTTAATTCTGTACGCCTATCCGAAACTATTTGAGCAGCTTTACTAAACATTCTTTTCGACTCAGTCGAGGTAGCTGGGATACACAAATACAAATACACTAAAGCAAGTATTTGCATCTCTTTCATATCACTTGAACGTCTCTGGAAATAAAATAATTGTTTTAGTGATAAATAAATACATCTAACCTAACCTAACCTTATAAATACATCTAAGTAGCGCATGTTAGTCAGTTAATGTCTTTACTTCACTCTCCATTTTATAATAATACTGTGGGAATCACCAGTTTATAAATGCAAACAAAAAGTTAGTGGTGGAACATTTGAGGGGTGTGGAAACAAAGGCAGCAATCTCCACTTTGTTGAAACAAACTCAATCTCCAAATTTCAGTTCGCATTTTCCCAAAAACTTCAGTGAGGATATGGATCAAACTTAGTCGGCATATTTATCTTTTTCTTCTATACTAATTAACAAAAAAATTCATTATAAAATACAATTGTCTTTAAAAATGCAAGTTTTTCTTATTAATTTCGAAAACTACAAAAGTGGAGATTGCTGCCATTGTTTCCACACCCCTCAATTTACTATCGATAGTGGAAAAAAACTATCGGTAATAGTTAAATGTTTATATTTTGTAAAAAAAAAAACATCGATAGTAACAAAAAATATAAACTATCGATACTATCGATAGTGCCATCGATATTTTGACACCCCTAGCCCACAGTACATCATAATAAAATGCAACAGTTTACCAACACTGAATAAAATACTGCTGCCAATCGAGTATAGAAGGAAAAGAAACAAAACAAAAAAAAAAAACGAAATAAGAACTTACCAAAAATCCTTAAATTTCAATCCAATTCCCTTTTAATTTTGTATTTAGCAATAAGAAGCAAATTTTTAATTATTTATTTATTACAAACTCAAATAGAAATCTGGGACAATAAATCACTTAATTACTCGTGAAATGGTATAAACAAACTAAAATGACAAGCATAACCTTAAAAATGCAAAAAATAGTGTTCATTTCTATGAAAAACAAAAGCTTTTAAGTATTCATTCAGCCAAAGCAATTTTATTTGAAAGCTTTCGATAGCTTAAAGCTGATACTGATATATAAAGGGAATAAAGCTTTTAAGCTCCCACCATATCTGAAAGAAAATTTATAAATAAAGAAGCACAACACAAAATTTATGAAGAAAAACGTCATATACATAAGTGTTGGAAAAGAAAACAAATTGCATTGCTTTGTTTACGTTTTAAATGTAAACTGTTTTAACCCTCAGAAACAAAATAAAAAAGTTCACTTTCGTTTTTTCTTATTGGAAAAGAATACAATGTGATGGAGAATTACTATTACGCCGTAAGTAAATATTATTTGCTAGACATGCGCACTCCTGAAATATCTGTAAAGATTCTGGGCATACGTCAAAGTCGTATAATTTTTGTTTTGTTTTTAATTTAAATGGAAATAATTGAAGGTAAATACGTGCAAATAATGAACTGTATGAACATTTTTACAATTTATATATGTATTCCTAGTAAGGAATCGAAAACATTGAACATTGTATGAATTGTACTCAATTTGTATAGTGATTTTCACTAATATTTAGAATAGGTACGTATATCTGTAAGTATATAAAGAACTCATAAGATAAACTCTCTCCATAACCCAATACAACGTAGCTTTAGTTATGTGAGTAGCTTTCTTGATGAAATAATAATTTAAATTAATTGCATTACAAAATATTTATATGTACAGAAATACAAATAATATTAACAGCAATATTTAAACACCGCCTCTAGGAAAGCTATACAAAATTTTAATAAAACCAGTACAGTGGGGCAATGATCTCAACAGCCAATTTGGTAATATCGTTGATGTATTTCAAGTCGATTCTGAATTTTATTATTCTTAATAGGATTAACATTTGTACCGTTGGTAACACACCGACGTTTAGAAATCGTGTTAGGGAGACGGTAATTGACATTACGCTCTCTAACATGGATAGGTCTATGATTAAAGACTGGAGGGTTTCAGATGAGTGCTCCTTTTCTGATCACCATCTGGTATCCTTCAGTGTTGATCTATCTAGTGGCTTTCATGGACCTTTTAGGAATCCAAGAACAATAGACTGGATCAGGTATGAGAAGGCTGTGGAGGAGAAACTTAGGGCCCTCAGGGATCGTTCTACTCCCGGCATCAATGATCGAGTTGGATCTTTGACAGATATTTTGTTGTCTTGTTATAGAGATGCTTGTCCTCTTACTTACCTGGGTAAGAGGAGCCAGCGAGCCTGGTGGAATGCGGAGCTCCGAAGACTCCGCTGTTGTACTAGGAGACTCCTTACTAAGGCTAAGAGATCGGGCAGTGAAGTTGACTGGTCTGCTGTGTATAGATTCAGTTTTAATGATTATAAGAGGGAAATAAAGCGCTCTAAGAGAACCACCTGGATGAGTTTCTGCGGGAGTATCGAGGATGTTGCCGAAGTGGCTCGTTTCCGTAGGATGCTGTCTAGGGACCCCAGAATCCTAGGCTTTATCCAAAAGAACGACGGCACGTGGAAAACTTCAAGAAATTAACTAAATCACACATGAGTAATATCACCGTTCCCTACCAATGTGGTATAATATCGGCAAGATCGATCAAGACCATCCGCCTCAAGTCAAGAAGCTAGGCTTGACAAAAGACTTCACATCTTGCATAAGGGCAAAAAAGGGATTGCATAGTTTGTTCCAACAGGCAAGAACGAGGGCAGAGACGAGATAAACCTCGAATGCATATGGGCGAATGCTTTGAAAGATACCATACTTTGAGAGATTTTAGGCTTTAAGTAAACATTAATGCATGTAGTTTTTACTAATATACCTCCTGGAGTTACTGCTTCCTACTATTGCCCGTTAGGCCGGAGTGCAAAGGGTTAAAGAAGACAACGACATTTAAATACAATTATAAGTGCATGTAAATATGAATAAAATTCTATTAGTTATTCAATACAACAAGCAAAATTATCACATGTGGGGCTCGATGCACCCAAAAGACAATGCATTTGCAAAAGATAACTATTCAATGTACATTATGGTCGAACGGTGTTATTGGGTCTTATTTCTTTAAAAATGTCCCTAGAAGAACCATTACAATTAATTCGGAATACTTTGGCCGATTGATAATCGACTTTTTGTGGTGCAATTGAAGATTATGGACTGAACGGTCTGCAGTTCCAATAAAACGGTGCCGCGAGCCACACAACACGACCGATTTTGCATAACAAGTTATATTGTCACCAAGAAACTGCCCAAAATCTATGGAAAAGTACTTGAAAAACACATTAAAGGATCAAATGCTGTAACCCATCAAGAGAAGGTCATATAAATACCGTTATATTTCGAACAAATAGCAAGTTGAGAGGGCGAAATCATAGCCTTATGTGTGATTTATTTAATTTTACTTTTGAAATAGAAAAATGGATAACAAAATTTTGTCCAAACACTGGAAGTAGGTTGCATAAATGTGTTAGTTGCTTTTTAAACACCTAAATCATTTCTATAATAAATTTAAATTAACTATAATTTAAAATATATGTATACAATAATAGAAGGGTGTATTATGCTCACCAGCCACTGTGCTGATTATGCGCAAGTGAACAAAATATTGAAGTTAACAATACAATATTAAAATAATTTTAAACAATTTAAAGAAAATGTATTCTTAGCAATACAGTAAATTACAGTTGGCTGAGATCATAAGAGAGTGAACTGACTGAGAGGCATATAAGAGATTAAATATAATAATGAATGCACTATATAAGCAGAAATAATTAAAGTGCAATTACCAACCCCCTCTCCGCTAAGCCAAGTAGAGGTGTACGGTTTTTTTTTTATTTTAATCAAGCACGACGACAACTATGGAAAACAATTGAAAACAAACGACTTCTTATCAGTATTAATAGTTGAGTAAAATTGCTGGCTGGCTAGCTCGCTGACTGATGGGCTGGCTGCTGAAAAATAAAAACAAAAAACATTACTAACAATACAAACCCCCAACCGACCTCGTGTTGAAAGCATTTATACACACATATGTACATATATAGTAAATATAGTATATAATATGAGTTATTATTACACGTTTCTGTATATCATTTTTACTATATATGTGTGTAGAGAAATATTTACAAAAAAAGAGCTGATACAACACCCTGGCACCGGCGCACTATCACTATTTTCATATGACAATGATAAAAAGAATTTGTGAGAGTGGCCGTTATTATTTCCTATACGGAAAGAGACAGCAGAGAGAAGAAATTTATTATTGATAAAATACATCTCTCTCCGTTAAGCTAATGTACTCTCCGCTTAGCGGTGAAAATGGACATCGGCACCGAGTGAGTACTATAAAGCATTATGGAACGATACGCGGGTTGTTTCCGCTTTTGACTAAACGCAAAGTTCTAGTTGTATATTAAACGTTGGGTTATAAACGTGTGTGCTTGGGAAGTGATTAACAAAACAGATTCAATAAATATTATTACACTCTGCTGCTACTGCTGCTGGTGCTGGTGGCATCGCTTGCTTATAATATTTTCTATTGTTGGTGTGGTTGTATTTACACTTCGTTGTAGACAGAAAAAATACAACACAGGCGCAAAGTAGGGTGGTGGGCAAGGAAAATAAAGAGCACGTACATTGCTAAAAGAAAATAAGCAATACAAGTGTAAATTTCTTAAACACAGACGTATGTACGTACGCACTCACTCTTGTTTAGATTGGCGATTTGAATGAAAAGAAAACCAAACGAATGCGGACGTCGCCATATCAACCTAAAGACGAGTATTTTTATGAAACCAACTCAGACCTAAACAAAGATATGAAACTCCCTTCATTGAATACATCACACATAAGCAACTCTATTGCATTTAATTGTTGAAATTCTTAAGAATTATTTTTGTATTCAATTACTCAGACAACAAAATTGTAAAATTGAAAATTAAACATTTTTGTCATTTTGCTAAATGTGCATAAATAAAAAGTGCATTTAATTTTGTTGGTGCACTTTCGATTAACGGCAAAGAGAAAAACAATAGCAACGACAACGACGACATCATGAAACCCTCATCGCGAACAACAGCTAATAATACCAGCAAAAACAATAACAATAATAATAATAATAATACAACAACAAATAATAAAAACAATAATGCTAAAGATGTCACGATTACAACAATCAATGACCACAATAAGGTGAGTAAATATGTAAATGCCTTGCCCTTTAGCCTGCCCCTCATCATTTCACTTCCAACTTTAGTATTTTAAATGTTTATAATCGAATCGGTATTTACAATGCGATACATATAAAAGATTTATTTACTGTTTTCATTTTTCATTGTTTTCTCAACAGAAAACATTACTGCGCCGAAGCAGAAACTATAATTCGCTTTCGTGCTGCATGAATAATTAAGAATTTCTTTTAGAATTTATTAAATGTTGCATGCGATATGAATACCCTACAAAAAATAAAATTTCACGCTATGAGAAGTCACCGCAAATTTATTAAAAGATCAGAAATCTAACAGAGAACTTAAGTTCAATATGACTCAAAACCAAGAATAACTTTAGAAATTAAGAAAAAAAGTTTGTTGGGATATGTTTGATGCCAAATTCCCAGTACAATCGGTAATATTGTTTTTAATTAGTGTCAATTTCCAATACTGAGAACACAAGCTAATGGCATTACAAAACTGCCAAAGATATTTTTAGGAATTGATCTCGTGTTTCTAAAGCCGTACTTAATTGGTCATTACGACCCTTTCGTCAGGATAACTGCCTAGCTTCTAACGCCATCTACATACATACATAATTGGCCATTACAACCCTTCAGTCAGGATTACGGCCTAGCTTCTCACACCACTCATGTTGTGTGCCTTAATTTTATACTTAAGTGGCGGGACCTACAGTTTAACGTCGACTTTACGTCTAATAAGCGAGCACACTACCTATTAGACTACGGCGACTACTAACGCCATCTACCCTTGATTAATCGAACTTGAACAATCTGATGAAGCCACTATTTAACAACCTAAAATATCTAATTTCCTTCCAATTTGAAGTCTCAATGTTTCAAAATCTGTTTTAGTACCTTAAGGAATAGATAGATAGTTAGTCTTGTTACAAAAGAGCTAAACTAGAACCAATTACAACTTAAATATAAATAAAAGAAAATTTAATTAACAAAATTATAAACATTTTCTTCTCCAGATACCTCGTGTAGAAAAGGTGGTCTTTGACAATCGTATCAAGCGGAAAAATGTCTTGGCGTTAAATGAAAAAGTCGCTGCTATACGAGAATATGAAAAACGTCCGGTCTATAAACGCATCGGACGTATGTTCCATTGTAGTCCTGATCAAATAAAACGAATAGTACAACAGAAAAACGTCATATTAAATGCCTGGGAACAAAGGACACGTAAATGTCGTGATGCCAAGACATTGGAAATGAAAGTGGTGAAAGTTTCAATGTTAGGAAAAGCAGTCTATGAATGGATACGTCGCATGATGTACTACAAGGATATTTTAATAACGGATGGTCTCATACAAAAGATGGCCTTACAGTTTAAGAGTGCCATGGGCCTACAGAACTTCTTTCCCCATCAAGAGTGGTGTGATAAATTTCGTTCAACCTATAACATACCAACCTGTGATAGTAAAGCGTTAGATATTGGATATACGCAAAGTCATTCGGTGCAAATAAAAGATGTCATGAAAGATGTTTTATCGGAATGTTCACCAGATCCTGAAGATAGTGATGACGATGAAATGAATGGTAATGATGGCTCTGAGGGAGAGGAGGCTTATAGCGAAAATGATTGCATTAGCATACACAGTGATGAGGGTGATGCAAAAGTCAAGACCAAATTAAAAAAGAAAATAACAAACAAGTATATTTTGCCTAAAGCAAGTAAAGAAACAACAACGAACACTGTACAAATGGTACAGCATGCTCAATTACAAGGTATACGTCAGCTGGTTGCTCTTCCCATACAAACGAATGGTATTCCGGGCATGTCGCAAAAAGTACTGGTAGCCACACCTATAGTACAGCCTGGTCAAAAACCAGGTACAACACCTATGACAATGACTATAATACCATTGACTTCTTTGGCTCAACCCACACTTAATGCTAGTGCAACAGTTGCCACTTCCAATCAACAACTCAATATCAATAATAATAATAATAAAGACCAGCAAGTGGCTGTACCACCACCAATTTTGGAAATTAAAAAAGAAATTAAAGAAGAGCCTAAAGATGAAGATGAGTTCACTGATAAGCCTTTGACAGAAAGTGTAAACATAAAGAAAGAGTATTTAACCGATGATGAATGTGAAGTCGACATGCAGCCTAAACAGAGCACAACGCAGTTATCTTCTAGTCTAAAATCAAATACGCCTACACACATTGTTGCTATACCGCTAGCCAATAAAGATATGATAGAAGATTCTACAAGTGATTCGCTTGACGATTTAACCTTGTCTTCCTTAAGAAAACGTATAAAAACTGAAGATTCTTCGACGGAGGAAAACAATGTTACCGAAAGAAATTTATCTTCACCACCACCTCTGGCAGCAATATCTTCAAATGCCATGGATATACCGCCTATGCCTCCCTTAACCAAAGCCCCTAGCCATAACAATGCTTCGTCAACTTTGCTAACACATAATCAAACACCTCCCACACTTTCTTCCCTACCAAATTTAAATCCTGCACGCCATAAACGTCTACGATCCGAAGACAATCCACCACAAACATTACCGCCGCCTATACGTTCATATGGAGAGGCTAGAAAATATTTAAAACTACTAGAGGACTTTGCTTTGGAACGAGAAAATTTCCGTTTAATTGGTCTCATTACCAGGGCCGATGAAGTCCTTCGAGAATTAGATCGTAAAGAGAATAATGAAGATGAAGATGTTGATATAGATTAGAGGAGGGGATGGATATTTTATTTGATATTATAGTTTTTGTATACCAAAAAAAGAAAAAGGAAAAAACAAAATGCCAAAGCTTGTTTATTTGTTAAATAGTTTTCTAAGTTAGTATACCATGTATAAAGATATGTATGTACAATAGAAATTAGAAAAAAGAAAATAATTTTTTAAAAACTCACTAACATATGTATATAAGAATTTTTAATAAAGAAATCACACAAGCTGTGCTTATGTATATCAAACAAAAAAACCAACAATGTTTTATATCTAACAATAAACTAATTATGCCAAGCCATAGGTCTATAGTGTAAGAACATGAATAAAAATAGTACATATTGATAAAAATAAAGGCACATGCTTTGTGTATAGGCCACATCAGTTAATTAGTGCGCAGGTCTACATTCAGAGTACAACAAATGTACCAAAAACAAAAACGAAAAAAAAAATAAAACTCATAACACGACATTTATGTTTTATTTTAGAAACATTGCAAAGAGAGAATAATGAAAGTATTTATTTAATGATACCAATTGTATCAACTAAAACAAAGCAAACAGATAAAAGCCTGCCACAATGAATGACGATTAAAATATTTTACTTTTATGATTATTTAAAATTTACTTAATGATAAATGAAAAATATTTGATTCTATTCTGATTCTGTTAGCACGAACTTCTTAAATCACAATTTCAACTCCGTATAATATAGCACGTACATACTATGTACATACTTATATATTTTGAAACTCATTTCGAAATAGTTTTCTCTATAGGGTACTACAAGACAGCAAAACCCTAACATCACCTTTTCAATTTTTGATTTGCGAATAATTCTGTTGAATGGTTCAGTTTTTTTACATTTAAACAAATTACGTATGTACATATGTGCCAAAGAAGCATTAAATATACGTAATATTACAAAAAAAATATCAACAATTTGCCAAATAGCATAAAGAAATATTTAACAGTAGTCATGCATACAATTAATAATGAAAAGAACTCATTATTTCAGCATTGACCGTTTCAGAATAGTATTCGAAAGTGTTTTCAATCGTTGTTCATGAATTTCCACATGATCGCATTTCTTTTAAAACATTTTACGAGTCAATTTATAACGTTGTAAGCATAGTAAGCATAATGGTGTTGTAATGGCCAATTATGTATGTAAGTAAGCATATCTTCTTAACGCAGCCATACGTGGAAATATGAAATCTGTCCAAGATTACTAAAAGACTTAAGTGAAGAAACAACATAACTATTATTCATAACTAAAAATAAAATTCATTGACATAGGTAGGTTTGACTTCGTGTAGAGCCACGATTGTGTGGTGGAAGTGGAAAGAAGAAAAATAATGGAAAGTGTGCAAAAAGCAAAACAGAGGGATTAGCTAGGCAAAACCAGCCCAACTGTATTATAAACCGCAGAGATACCTCAATATCGGCTGACGGCAGAGGGGTTAAACCCCTAGGTTATTAAAACTTCTGCTATAGAGTCGGCAGTAGGTTTGACTTCGTGTAGACCCATGATTGTGTTTGGTCCTAGAAAGTGGAAAGATGTAAAATAATTGAGGGAATGCAAAAAGCAAAACAGAGGGATTAGCTACGCAAAACCAGCCCAATTGTATTATAAACCTTTAGAGGGGCCTCAATATCGGCTGCCGGCAGAGAGTTTAAACCTCTAGATTATTAAAATTTCTGCTATAAAAATTCGGAAGTCAAAGAGGACATATTCTACCGTATCCATCTCCTCCTTAATACAGCATACCCTGCAGAAAATCGGTTGAGAATTGTCCCTGATCCTCATTAGCGTCCCTGACATCACAATTTCCCGTAAGAAACCCAGTCACCAGTCTCTGAGTTCCAACAGCAAGTGTAGTCTACTACTATGTATAGATGACCAAAGCCCGATATACTCTCCCAGCAACTCTAACTCATCTCACGGACCTGTGAGTCCATAGGGATAAAGGAGGATTAGGACCAACAACAACAATCGAAAGAGAAAGAAATTTGGAAACGTATAACCTCACGTTACTAGAGGTACTACAATGCCTCGGAATAGTGGGGAATACTTCCGTCTGAAAAACGCTGCAAATGTCATCCAGTTAAAAATGAGGTTATGTTCTAAGTGTTGAACTCAAGAAATAAAATTAAAATATAAAATTAAACCACCAGTAGAAATCCTGCTAAATGTAGAAGACACAGTTTACAGTTGCAAATAAACCTTGTAAAGCACACATTTTCCAAACAATACATTCAATCTGTAAGTAACCGCTCCAAGGTCAACAATTTCAAGTTCATTCTCGAAATAATCCGATATACATACTTAGTACTTGTCTTATTTCATATTATTTGCCCCTTACCTGAGGACTGCTGATAGTTTTCATATTACTGCATGTACATAACATTAGTTTGGGATAAATTTAAAAGACTTCTTTGATTTTAAGTCATTATTAAGCTTTTATAAAAAGAACGCACACATGATATACGATTTCACAACTTTAAAAGAAAACTAAAACGAAAAATGGCGGTGTAAGTTTTTTTTATATGAATATGATCTTGACAGTGCAGTGACATATCATTTTTGATGAGAAACTTCACTTTTAGGACGCCATTTTATAATTGACAACAGTATCAACTTTATGCAAACCAGTGGAGAAGGAACGTAATTGTACGGCTTGTGCATTTTGTATAAAAGCAGGACCCGTCTCATCCCAACTTTCTGGTATATCACAGGTCTGTAGAGTATGGATCATAACATCAAATGTACATATACAATCCAATAGGGGCAGATAGGTAACAGTGGCAGATATCTGGCGCATTACATCACGTATCTCATTTTGAATACGTTTCAGTTCTTTAGATGATGTCAATTTACTGGGGTCATTAGTTTCGCCATCACCCAGTTCAGCGTTCATTTTAAAATCCCAACACTCTAGAACTTCTTTGGTATGAGCATTCGTTATGACCATTGAAACTTTGTTAATCATATTCTTCGCCAGCCATTCTGCAAATACAAAATGAGTGAAACTGTCTACACAATTAAAAAGCATCTACCTTCTGTTTGCTCGAGAACTTTTTGCAGAAATTCTTCAATTTTAGCATCTTTGGACATGAGAATTGTTAGGCCATACTGCTGGGTACTTTCAAATGTTTCTGCCGGATAGATGCCTCTTTGGAAGAGTATGGAATTGATGCCGAACTTTAAATACTCTGCTATAATTTGAGCCGATCCATTAAGAGTGATACAGTTTTTCGTTGCTTGTGTTGTAGACATGTTTGCTTATGTTTTTTTTATGATTTTTTTAAATATAAAGTACAATCTTAATGGAAATTATAAAATGAAACACTTTTCCGCCTTTAATTGAAGTAAACAATAGCACATAACTGTATAAAATAATGCAAAAAAATTGTTTACCAGAGTTGCATTACATTGACAACTACAGGGTGTGTTGCCAGTTTAGCGATTTAAATAACACGCATTTATAATATAATATTTAATTAAAATTTCTTTTTTTATATACGGTAAAAGAAATAAAAGACGCCAAGTAGTTATCATAAGATTTGGCTCTGCCCATATTGTAAAAAATCGAAAGACTTTAATTTCGAATTTCATTTATAAGATTAACATCTTGTTGTGCTATGATTAATATTAAATAAATAAATAAAAATTAACTCGGCAGAACTACAGTCAAAAAGAATATGTAATGAGTGATAGGCCATTGAAGTGTGCGATAAACAATGTTCGCGGAGATCTCTTACAAAAGCATAATGGCAATATTTTAATTATTATATATAGTCTTCAATGTGGATAATCCAATAGGATTTCGCCACACACCTTAGGTTTGAAGAAAACAACTCTTAATTTGGAAATAGATCGTCCATGGATTTCTATACACATCTCTGTTTACATTGGAATCTTTTTTAAAATTTACGCACGCAACTAAACATTTTTTAATAATAACAATTGACTACACTAATTTAGTTGTTTACAATTTAAAAGGCTGCCTCACAAAAATATAAACACACACAGGATAGTTCTAAAATTTATAATTTCAATAAAAATAATTTTATTCTTTTCTTTAATGAAAGATTAAAAATAATATTTACAGGTTAGTGGATAATGCAAAGAAATCCATTAAATATTAAATTAAAGATATATCAAATATCACATTTATTAAACTCTTATTATTACGTACATACATATAAAGTACTTTTAATATTAATTTTCTAGACGTTTACGTTTTTTACCCTTCTCATAGACCTCTGCCAATTGATTTAAAAGATTTATGGCTTTGAAATCTTCCTCGAATAGAGCAAATTCCTCCAAAGGACGCATTAATTTCAATGCCTCCTCATAAGTATTAACTGTTGTTGGCAAATGTTTCGATGTTGTTATTGTCGATGATGATGACGACGAAGAAGGTCTTTTAAAAGATTGTTTTTGTTGGGGGCGTTTCGCATTTGTGTCAATGCCAAGAAGGCAACTTGCTAGTATAGAATGACTGTCGCTTGGCTCTTCCTTTATATTTTCGGGAGTTATTATATCTGATGAATTTTTCGTGCTGTTACTTCTATTCAATTTTTCTAATTCTTTTAGGTCGGGTTTAACGTCTTGTTGTGATTCATCGTGATAGTCCTCATAGTCACCGTAGTTTATGGTGGGCCCTTCTTCGTTTTCATTAATAATTTCATCATCAGCGCCTTCATCATTGACATCTGCTTCTTCATCATAAAAGCTTTCCAAAGGATCATCCTCATCGTTATTATTCTCATTGAATTCCTCAACATCTTGTGAATTACCATCTGTTTCTCCTGCTGTTTGATTTTTCGTGCTGCCCGGCTGCGAGGACAAAGCATTGTCCACCTCTTTGGCACAATATGTTATAATGTCTTTACAATTTAAAGATTTTTGAGGATTTTTGGCAATTATAATTTGATTTATATGATCTAAATCAATATTGAAAACCGACTTAAAATCTCTGATCCAAGCTCGATTCGGAAAGAATTTCTCAATGTTAATAATCTCTTTGAATTCCATGGCACGGTCTCGTATTATTTCATCCGTTATGGTTTGTAGTTTATGATAATGGGCCCGCTTTATATACTCGTACATACAATTGCCCAAGAAATTGATTTTCTTATGGCGCACCACCTTTGGATCATCCTTCATGACATCAATGATTTGACAACTAGCATAGTATTTAAGAATTTCTTTGCGATTTGCAACGACATTCTTAATTTGTTCCCAACTGCACTTAAAGGCCGATGCCACTCTTTGGTAAACGGGAATCTCATCATACATACGTATAGCCTGAACGCGCTCCTCCAAATTGAGTATTTTGCGCGGTTTATCTTTTAATTTTCTACGTTCCATAACGTAACGGCACGGCTGAAAGTGAAAAGAATAATAATACATTTTATAATAATAATAATAATTAGAAAAGTTTAAAATTTCAGAAACTACTTATAGGAAGTGGACCTGTGTATTATAGATCAAAGTATTATTGAGTAAACGATTTTTGGATAAAAAAGTATATGATAGCTGAGATTAGAAAATTATTTACTGAATGATGATATCACGCCCTGAATGATATTAAAAAGTTACGTACGAGTTTCATATTATTTCGGCTATATTTCGGATTCAGTGACAGACAAAGCGGATTTTATATTTAAATTTTGAAAAAGCTAAGTTAATGCGTATAATTGTCGGCTTCAACAAAGTCTTTCCAACAATGGATAGCAGAATGGGTAATAATAATAAAAAGGGGGCGTGGTGTTCCGCTGACCGGGAGGGACATACCTGACTTATGAATATATTTAAAAATTTTGGCGAATGTTTCAAGAAACAAATTAAGATCTGTACATGGTTGATAACCTAGTCAACGAAAATCTCCGAAAAATTAAAGCTACGATAATGCCAGAAGCGATATTTTAATTCGCAAAATATGTGAAACCCAAACATTAGAACATTCCAGGTCCCCAAATCCCTAACCATCCCTTTTTTCATTATTAACTCCTTTTATCGGCTCGTAATAGCTCTTTAGATTATTAACGATAACATGTAATGGAAGTTTTTAATACTTAAAAAATACTAGAGTTATTAGAAGTTATTGAAAATTCGAATTAAAATATGAAACTTACCATGTTCTCTTTTTCTCTATTTCACTTTACCTAGCGTTGCTGCAAATCTGGGGGAACAAAACACAAATTGATAAAAGATAGCTCTCGTTATACTTCAGAAAAATAAAAATTCAAGCGAATAAGCAGCTTGTATAAACTAAGAAACTCTTCTTTCTCAACTAAACGCTGTCTACCTACTGCAGAATGAAACTACAAAATAAAATGTAAAACAACCGTTCACCCTGCTTATGACCCTATTTTTTCCCACTTGTTTACGTTCAAAATATAAAAACTCACACACAGCTGTGCCTGACTGACTGCTTGCCTGCCTGCCTCAGTGTTTAAATCGATATATACAACACAAAATGCAAAATGGTTCCCCCAAACTTGTTCAGTTTCGTTTTTTTTATACACTTTTGCTCTGTATCTTTGATACACAATAATACGAGTACGAGTGCGAGTACGCTTTGTTCATATTCACTCGTTTATGTAGTACACACGAGTATATGGTAAAACACATACCTTTTTTCCCATCTTTGCAAAGATTTCTATGATGATGCCTGTTCAATGTAACTTGTTCGAAGAAACTCGTATAACGCCACCAAACAGCCAGCCAGCCAGCTAGCGCTAGTATACACAATTTTTTAATCGAAAGAAAACCTTTGTCCACCGAGATACACTGGCACAAAAAAAAACAGAGAGAACAAACAACAACGCTTCAAAGTACAATAACTAAAAACAACATGAGACTTTCCCGAAACCACAAAAACAAAACAAAACATACAGCACGTGAACTACCCAAGGATTGTAAAATACAACTAAAAGTATATTTTGCAAAAATTGTCTCACAAAGCAGCGTCCATCATATGAAGTATACAAGACGAGACCATGAGTGTAAAGTTAAGAGAGCAAATATACAAACTCAGCAGAGAGAAACATAACAAGCGTCAGCCCGATTAAAAGAGAACGCTAATGTGTGGAACCAACCGGCCAATACTGAAATAGAAATCGTTCAGCAAGCTTTAACAAAGTGCATGGCGAAACAAACAAGAGAAGTACCCGCCTGTTTGCCTTGTCTATGTGACTGTATACTATAGTCAGCCAGCCAGCCACCCAACCAGCCAAGCAGCTTAGTTTCTGGTCGGATGAAGCTAATAGCAAAGGCATGACAACTGTTTTACAATGTCTCTGCTTTCTTATTTATACGGCGAGAATAGAAACGAATGCACATAGCAAATATTTTATCGTAAAATTCTAACATTACACCACCACCACCTTTGCTCGTACATAGTACAAGCAGAGGCACACATATGTTCAGTAGTAAGTTCAATGCAGGAAAAAGAGAACTCACTCGTACTATACATATGTATGTATGTGGTGATGTGCTGTGCGTGGTGTATAATACAGTCAAGTGCAAATTTTTGCCAAGCCAACAAAACGACATGCAATCAATGTCTGTTCCATGTTATACTAGTAAAATTTGAAGAGATTGCAAGTGACCACAGCTACGCAAATGGCAATAAGTTGTGGAATTGTGTGTTGGGTTTACTGTATGCAAAAAGCAAAAGGAAAAAAGCTTGTACATATAGGAACAATTTTTAAAACTATTTTTATCTCATTTTATCTACATATATAGTAGGCTGCACCCCCTTAAACACAGCAGGTCAGCTCTTTGATATCGCATATACAATTTTGAAAAGAAAATAATGCTTGTGTATTATAAAAGAAATTAAAATTTTTGCAAAATTTTGGATAAAAATTGCGTGATTTAATGCGCACATATAGATGCATACATATGTATAAATATGGTACGTATTTGGTCCGTATAAACATAAGGTGAAATGCTTTATGTTTTCAATAGCTTTTCTAATTCCTATCTCCCGTTGTATAAATTCGCTTGTACTACGCTAAGTGACGTTATGGAAAGTGTTCTAAAAATGACTTTTTTTATTAACTCGAAAAAAGTGGACTTTTACAAAGAAAAATGCGCCATACTTCCCAGATTTTTTTTTTTTGCAATAAGGATGAAAGTCTGTTTCAGATACATATAATTTTCCTTTCGTTCATACCGTCTTGTCAATTTTCGTGTGTTCGAATGTGCACGAGTTCCATATGTGCTAACACAAAGACGAAAAGGACACCCGAAGAGGATGATTTCTGGAGAGTGTTACTGATTGTCGTAATCGAATTATAGTCAGCCATGTTATGCTATGTGTTTAGCGGAATTCAAAAAGAGTATTTCTCGTGCTGTCATGGTCTCAATTCTAATCTACACTTTCAACAATTGAACTGTTCAAAGGAAATAATCACACACAGGCGGCCAGATGGATTAATAAGAGAAGATTGTGTTTCATAAGAATAACACTAGCTCATAAATATCGATCCAGAATACAGTAAGACCCCGCTTAACGCTGTTTTGGTATTACGCGGTAGAACAAAAGCAGTGCACTATATGTATATATATATCTTTTTCAATGCTCTTTTGTTTGTCTGTCCAGAATAAAGATTCCAACGGTATTTTCTGAAGTCGCAATCACAGTACGAACGCATCTTTCCTGCGTCACAGTTGATTTATTAGTTTAACGCTGTTTTGTTTAGCGCTGGAACTTATTGGAACGTATCCCCCGCGTTAAGCGGGGTCTTAATGTATTCTAAGGCTCAAGGAGTTTAGTGGAGATATTCTTATACATCTAGCCAATAGTTCGGAGCGAGAAGAAATCATTACCACACTTTCCTTTCTTTAACCCATATGCGCTTATCGCCCCATTTTTAAAACGGTAAGATATTGATCAGCTGTGTAGTATACCATATAGATTCCAATAAATACACAAAATCCATGTTTTTACGAGAAAAAAAGTTGGGCATATACGGGTTAAAGAATACGGTCGCCTCGTAGTCTACTAGGTAACGTGTTGCTTTATTAGACGGGAGCTCGTGAGTTCAAACCTCAGCTCTAACATTTCGAAAAGTAAAGAGTAAATAATCGTCACGAAAAACACTTCTCAAATCTGTTTTTCGTAGTCAACTTTAACTTGTAGATACTCCCACTCATGAATATAATCAACACGAAGTACATGGGTTGTGTGAAAAACTAGGTTGTGTTTCAGGAAGTATAACCACAATATCAATATAAAGTAATGATTGAAGCTGTAAGAAGTATGTGAAAAACAAGAAAAAAAAATAAGTTTTCGATTTGTAGAAAAGCAATTCAAGGTTTTTTTAAGATACTTATTTACGACTTTGGTTGGATTCTAACAAAAAGCATTAAAATCATATCTCAGTCAATATACTTCGAAAATTGGGTTTTTCCTGATATTGTCATTCATATTCTACAAGACCTTAGCACAAGGGTAAAGGGCTGTTGCATTCAATTCAATAATTGAAAAAGACTGGATTTGGTCATGGAGTGTGAACGAATAGGAAATCAACTACTTATATGTACGATCATATTAAAAGCCTTAGGGAGGATTGTGATGGTATATTAAAGTGAAATAAAAGTAAACATATTTAAAATATAAAAATTTAAATAATAAAACTGAAATTGTTTATTAAAAAACTGTATAACTCAGTTATCTGAAAAGCACGTAAACTTCTCGAACATATCTCTAGTGTTGGTTTTTTTTTATATATTGAGCTGATACATTGGAAATAAATATTAATGAAATAAATTTCTCTTATATAACAATAAAATGTAATGAAAAATATAAAAAAGTCACTGGCCTCTATTTTGGAATGCATTAGAAATTAGTAAATTCGAAACAATAATATTTGTTTTCTTAATTGGAAAAATTGTAGTAATCAACGGTCTACATCTTATTTTTATTTTATTTTCACATTATGATTACATAAAAACAACTCTTTAATTATGAATATATACACAATATTCTACTTTATCTTACGACTTAGTAAATATAATCATTTTCTTAACTTAAGCTTACCAAATAATCATAACTTTAACCATTCATCAGTTCTGTGTACTTTTGATGCAGAGGCTTCACTTGCACATATGGTCAGAGTTATACTATTACTGCCACCACAATCAGCATTTGTAACGGCAGGCGTTGTGGTAGATGTTGAAGCTGACATTGACGTTGACCCATGCATTTGTTCATAAATTTCACCGCTTTCAACCTCTTCACTTAAAGGATCTTTTGTTGCATTTAGATTTTTATAGTCATTGGTATTATTTGTAGTTACACTACCATTTGAACCAATTACCAAATGGCCCATACAAGCCTCAAAGAGTATATCGTTTATAGCTTTTCGTGCTAAAATCTTTTGTTCATGCGTTAGTTCATCCAATTGTATGGCCCAGGATTTTGCTAAAATTTCCGATGATTCAGAGATTTTAGTACAGCAGCCACCATTGGGTTTGGCGGAGGTCATAGTTTTAACATCACGTACAAATTTATTATTTGTTGCTGTACTACTGCCACTATCGCTAATGTGTATTGATGTTGCAGCACTATGTTCCTGTTTCTGGTTTATATCATTGGCCGCCTTTATACACCACTGTGCAGTATGTATTGTTTCCTTTTCCTGACTTGCATGAAACTCATGAACGTTTTCTTGGTCTTGAGTCTCATTATTAATCTCTAATTTGCCATCAGTGGAAACAATTTCATTCGTTAGTTGCGTTACATGATTGACAATCAGTTCAACTTTTTGACTGTTATCATGGATGCTATCACTTCTTTGTAAAGTATAGTTTTCGTATTCAAGCTTATACTCTGAATGATTTTGATCCGCCTCATCGTCTTCCTCCTGATAGTCATGATTTTGTGGTATTTCCGAAGTGGTATCATCACTCTTGTCATCTACGAAAGCATGCCCTAAATCGTTAGGCACATAATCGAAATCGGCCTCCTCGTTTAGGTCGTACTCAAAGTCATGACTCGAATGAGGTTGATATTCGATTAAATGCTCTTTTTTTGTTGTAACTACAAATTGATCCGGTGATTTCTGCATCATATGATGAGGCCGTCGTTTGCGCTAAAATAGAAAAATAGATAGGTAATTATTTATGTGTTAAAAATAAATTTTCTTTCAAAAGTTAGTTTGTATTTTGCATATGAATTCGAAATACCCTGTTTTCGCAAGCCTTTATTCGTGAATGAGGAATCACACACGAGAACAATTATACTGGCATAAAATGGCAGCTTGTAGACAAGAGAGGTGAGGAGAGTGGTTTTTTGCTGGCATAATTTTTCAACCAGCTTCTACCCCGCACAAACCAATACATAAACAACACAAAACCAATACACATGCATTCATAAAACAGCAGATTCAGAAAATTAAAAAAAAATATAAAACACACAAAGCAAAGTACACATACAGTGTATCACTAAAGTGAGTATGCAGCGATATATATATTTGAAATGATTGGAAAAATTGCTTAAGATTTGCAATAAAAACACAAATATTATATTTTTTCATTTATTTTACATATAAACTTAAGAAAAATAATAAGGAACAAAAGTGTTTCTAATTCATTTCTGGTTGATAACAATATAATTAACAAAATGGTTAGAATTCAGGTCACATAAGTGAGTATGCAGTTCACAAAAATTAGCACTATGGTTCAATTTTTGAAGTCAGGCTGATATTTAATATTTTGTTGGATAGCCCTTTGCCTTTTTGACTGACTTCAATCCCGATGGCATAGATGTTATAAGATTTTGGGTAACCGAATGTGGAATTTTATTTCACTTCTCAAGTAGTGCAGTTTTAAGGGTGTCTTTACTTGCAATGACATGACTTCTGATTTTTTTTTTCGAGATAATCCCACAGATGTTCTATTGGATTAAGGTCGGGTGATTGGGAAGGAGTTTTTAGTTGTTTTGGCGTGTTACACAAAAGATAATCTCTAACGATATGGGCTGTATGTTTAGGGTCATTGTCCTGTTGGAATACAAATGATCCTGTTGGTCCCAATTTAGATGCACTTTGATGCAAGTTGTTTTTTAAAATGTTCAAATACACCGTCTTATCCATTTTTCCTTCGATAAACACAAGATGTCCAACACCTGATGCTGTCATACACCCCCATACCATAACCGCTCCACCACCATGTTTTACTGTTGCAGCCATATTTTTTGGATCGAGCTCAGTGTTCACTTTTCTCCACACTTTTTGACACCCATCTGAGCCAGAAATATTATATTTACTCTCATCAGAAAATATAACTGATTTTCAGAAATTTTCATCCTTGGTTTCGTACTCTTTTACGAAGTCCAACCGTTTTCTTCTATTGGTGCTGTTCACAAATGGCTTTTTGTGGATGTTACGGCCATGGTAACCAGAAACATACAGAACTCGACGAATGGTTTGTGGGTTACAGGCTTTTCCAGTCTATTTTTCTATTTCTGAGATAGTTTTTTGAGCGCTCATCTTGGGATTTACTTCTATTTTTCTGGTAATAATTCGTTTCTCCCTGTCATTGCAGATTTTTGGACGCCCAGGTCGAGACTTGTTATTTGTATTTTCCTTCTTATTATACTTTTCTATTATTTTTTGCACTGTGGAGCGACTTTTATTAATAATTTTTGCAATTTCACGTTGGCTTTTCTGCTCTTTATAAAGTTTAATAATTACATCTTTTAAATCTTGTGAAAGTTCTTTTCCATGAGGGGCCATAATAAAAGTTAAGAAAAAATTTCGGTATTTAATCTATTTATTTAATCTTTTTATATTTATTTATCTATTTATATTTATTTATAATAACAATTATTCACTTTTTCCGCGATTAAAATGCGTTTAGTTTAAGTGCAGCTCAAAACTTTAAAAAGTGCATACTTACTTTTGTGATGTGATTTTTTCTATTTTTTAAGAAATGATAACGAGATATGATAAAGGGATAATTATTTTGAGGTATGTTTGTGTTTTTGTGTAAGGCATTATTATATATTATTGTAAGTGTAAAAAAAAATATATTTTTCTGCATATTTTTGGAAAAAAATTGGGATATTTAATTATTTTCATGCTGCATACTCACTTTAGTGATACACTGTATGTATGTATACAATTTTATTGCCAGATTAAATAGTCTCGTGTGTGACTGAAAGAACAAAAATTGTGCGGCTTAAAAAATAGTCTCGTGTGTGAAACCACAATAAAAATTATGAGATACTTCAGTCCAGTGTTGAAAAATTCAGTACTTTAGTACTTTTTCATTTCTAAAATACCACGGTACCCCCGCTACACTTTTAGTACTTTTTTTATTAATATTTTATGGTTTGCGCTTTTCAACTAAAGGTAGAATTAGTTTTCAGTCCCAGTCAGCCAAACATCCACGGAACGTACGTTCGTTTTTACAAAACGAAAAGCAATGAGAACGCTTGCCGAACCGTAATGTAATTTCGTTAAGCATTTACATTGCTCTTCATATGCTAAAAACGGACTAAGTTCCATTACGTTCCCTCGACGTTTGACTAAACGATTCTCTTACGTTTTTTTTTGCGTTCCGAATCAGTGGGGTAGTTAGTTTTTCTGTTCCGTTCCGTACATGCATTAAATAAAAATAATTTAGTAGGTAGTGCGCTGACTTACTAGATGTAAGCCCACGGTTCAAACCCCATGTCAGACATCTCCAACAAAACGAAAAATTAAGAAAATATTTCTTCGGCGACCCCATTCTGTCAAAAAGTCTGTGAGTAAATAAAATTGCCTTGAAAAAATTTCTCAAAAATCTGTCGTTCGAAGTCGCCTTTAAACTGTAGGACATACTCATATACACTCATGTATAAAATTAACACACACAGCATAATTGATGTGACAAACTAGGTCATAATCCTGATTGATTGTAATGACCAATTATGTATGTATGTACCTTTTTACAAAAGTACCATTTGATGCGAAAAAGTATCTTTCAGTTATAGTTCAGTACCACTTCAAAATTTCAATTTTGCAACACTGCTTCAGTTCGTAAGTCTCTCTTTTTTATCCAAAAAGAAAAAAATCTCATTGTCGAGTTTCCTAAAAATATCTGCAAGGCAGCCAGCCAGTACGTTTTTGTTATCAAAACTTAACAGCGTTTAGTCATTTTTAATTTGCCTCAACACTTTTAATTACTTTATGAAATATATGTACTTTGACTAAATTTTTCCCAATTTTTCCAAGCAAAAGAGATATCTTTAATCTAGGAGTACGATTTATATCGAAGGCAAGAGATGTGATCTAAAAATTCAGTTTGGTTTCTTTTTTCAATCACATTTATTTCTTTAACAACAAAATGTTCTCTTATATTTTTCTCTCTTCGATTTTCTATTTCTTTAGATTTCTCTTTTATCAACTGTCACAACACATAAACAAACATGAAAACTCACCATTATACTTTTTTCACCATCATCATCCATTTGTTTTCGTTTTCTATCTCTGCGTGTATCAGCCGTTTGTAAAAAGCATAACAAATCAAAATACCATAGTGTGGATTGGTAATGACGCCCCTCTTGCAAACTCATGTTTATGCGTGAACACTCACGTCTGTAATTGGTGCGAAAGATATTAATTTTTCGCAAAACATCTTCACGGTCTGCGTTCGGTTCAATTTCCCTCAATTTATCGACCATTATATCGTAGGCATCACATTTGACCTGACGATTTTTGTACAGAGGATTATTCATATCCCATAGGGCCGGCAGCGATTCGTACAGATAAAAGAATTCAGTCCAAAATTTTTTATTATGTATGGAATGTATCGATTGACGACGTATAGACATTATTTGTTTGTGTTTTATTTTGATTTACAACCAATAAATCCTTATTTTTTAATTTACTTTGCGGTAGTTGTTGTTATATTGCCAGCGCCACTTGTTTGTTTACTATAGTTGTTGTTGTTCTATAAAAAAAAATCTAAACACACACACACACACAAAGAAATATCACTACACCGAGTAAATACAAATGCTTGACAAACAAACCGTTTGGCTTGAACGACAAAAATCAACTAAATTTTTAAAATGTGCGCTCTCATATATTTGCTTGTTGGAAAACGCCAAAACAAAACAATTCTCTGCTTGCCCGGAATATGTACGGAAAACAATGTTGCCAGGAAATAAAATATTTTGTAACCCACTGTTGAAAACGAAATCACCAAAAAGAGGGAAAAAAATAACCACATTATTTTAAGGATTTGTTTTCAATAATTTTTCCAGACTTTAAATGTGGATCCAATATATTTTCGAACAAAAAAAAATAATATATATATAAATATTTAGACAAAGATATCATTATCTAGCTTTTTTGCAAGCAAATTATACTAAAATTATCGCAGATGCGGATTTTTATATTTATTTGTTTGTGTTATTCAATTTTTTTATACTAAGTTCGCAGCAAAATTTTATTCGAAAAGAAAAAGTTCTGTTTTTGTCCCCTATTAAATTATGTCCTCAAACTTTTTCATTTAATACGTTTAAAAGAGTAAGAAAAACTATTCAAAAATTTATTTGCAAAAGTAATTCAAACATTAACTTTTATCAATAAATCTTAACAACCAATAATATTTTATAATTTTAATTTTTTAGGTATGTAGTAATGGAATAGTATTTACTGCCACATGGCAACTCTACTTACTACTACACTACTCGTTGAGTGTACTTCTTTTATCCAGTGTTTTTACTAATCGAAATTAATTATCCTTAATCCAAACATAAACCAAACCGGTATCCAGACACGTCGCTGAATGCCTCCGCTAACAGAGGTGAAAAATGCTTATTCTAGACACGCACCCGCGCAATTAACAGTATACAGTACATAAGTTTATGGTAATACCGTACCATTTCGAATAACGGCATATTGGTGAGTTTCGATTTATTCACCACACCGGAGAAATTCACCACCATTGAAACTCACCACAACAACAAAATTCACCACACTTCAAAAAAATTTAAAATTTTAATTCATCGCCGTCGTCGTTATATGGAAACTCCAAACTACAACAACAACGAAGAGTGGGGATGCAGCAGCAACCACAATTACAACAACCTCTATACACCACCTCCTCTCTCCTACCCTTCCCTTATTTCCCTTCGCCCCTTCACAGACACTACATACATACACTCCTGTCAAATTATCCACAACTCCAAACCAGCAAGCCAGCAGCAAGCAGCAAACAACAACACATACCCAAAAATCCACACACAGGGTGCGAACCCGTGGCCTTTCAATAAGCTAACGAACTACCTACTAAACAGACAGACCATTCACACTCATTAAACAACAGTGCTTAATTTTTACTTATAAAAACCGGAAACGGAAAAAGAATGTGCGAATTAGAAAAAAGGACGGAACAAACGAATTTTTCCAATGACCAGTGTTGCCAAGAAGCACAAAATTTTGTAATCAATCCCTGAATCCACAAAGTAGGAAAAAATACACAAATTTTAAATTCATTCATACTTTCACCTACCTGTTTCTTCAAAATTAAATTATGTTATTTATTTAGTATACAAATTAAATTTTTTAACAACAAAAACAATAACCAAAACCAGAAAAATCTAAAAATAATACCTTTCAGAGTTGGAAATAACCGAAAACGGCAACACTGCTTCCAAGCAACACTGTCCATTTTCCGTGCAAAGAAAAATAAAATACAACAACACTTTAGTATAAATCGAAACGTATTTCGGAGAGGAAGATTATTTCTTTAAGAGTAGTGTAACTCCGCGGTTTTAAAAGTAAGAGAGCTCCCTCCTCTGCACAACAAAATCAAAATAAATTAATAAAATGGCCAGTAGTATTGATTGTAAACAAACAACCAGTAGGAATGCACAACAACACCAACCCCGGCAAACTGCATCTTCGCCCCAAGATCAACGTTTATTACTCATACAAAATGTTCGTAAATGTCCCAGTTTATATAAAAATGAATTTTTACGAACGCCGTTCTTACACCGCAATGAAAAACAACAGATGTGGGATAAAATAGCACAAGAATCTGGTTTTGATAAAAGTAAAGTAAATTAATTAATTAATAATTATGTATACAACTATTCCTAACATAGAAAAAGGAGCCGGCCCAATTAAAATTGCAATGAGTTTGTTTGAGCCACAGAAACAACAAATACATACATTTTCGCTTAAGAAAAAAAACGAACAAAAACTGCTTTATTAAAAACATATGATTTTGTTTGTAAACAAACAAAAACGGGTTGTCAAATGAACACAGAAACAAAAAACGCTCAAACAAAAGCTATTTTTTAAGTGTTTTAATTTTAAATCGATTACAGAGACGGTAGTAAGCCTTGTTTTCAGTTTGTAATGCGGAAAATGATTATTCTATGATATCTATATAAGACTAAAATAGCCATCAATAATTAAAGCGACAAGGCCGTTGAATTATCACAACGGCCTAAGTTCGCATCGCATTCCTTGATCAAGATGGATGTTTCTAACGTGTCGATAACACCTTATCCGACCTTAACGTTGTGAAGAGAAAAGAGCTTCTGGGATTATTATATGAATATAAACACAAGCACTGTATTATAGAAAGAGGCATAGATTACGGCCGTAGGTAGTGCCTATCTCACTCCTCTAGAGGCGTAAATTATGCTGGTAACTTTTACTATACCTTCTCTTTTGAGTATACAATCACACCTAAGTACTTGTATTTTATTGACCAGCTGCAAAAACTCTTCCCATTAAGCTCTGGAAGTGGAAAATTAGAAATAGTGTTACTTAGAGTAAAATGTTGGAAATATATATATAAAATATATATATGTATATAAAATCACCCCCACGAAAGCTTTGTTAGCAATGCTCAACTGGACTAGACTTAATGCCCTGTCTCGTTGGCATATTGTACCTTCTGGTCACTCCACTATTCTGGAGGTTGATCCAGTGGCCCCCGTGAACATCGACTATCTCCCTGCTGAATATTGTCTCGACTGGGGTTTCCACTTTCCGATTCTGAGTAGGGACGACTGGAATCCTAATACGGTTGTCCCCCCGGAAGTCCTGGATATATATACCGATGACTCTAAACTCGATAATGGGGTTGGAAGCGGTGTCTACTCTGGGAAACTCGACCTGAACATTTCTCTCCGTTTGCCGGAATACTGTAGCATGTTTCAGGCGGAGGTGACGGCAATTTACCGGGAAGCTCAATGGATCCTCGTCTACGGTGCTCCTTTCACTCGCGTCTTGGTCTTTTCTGATTGTCAGGCCGCGATAAGATCTCTATCGGGTTTCGTGAATAACTCTAGAATTTTTAGGGAATGTTGTCGCTGTCTCGACTTTCTTTATGGGCGCTTCACCAGTGTCTCACTGGTGTGGGTCCAGGGGCACAGTAACATTCCAGGAAACCGTAGGGCCGACGAGTTCGCCAGAGCTGCTGCGCTCCTTCCGGAATCCTATTCAATTGAATTGGGTATACCACTTGCCTCGGTCAAGTTGGACATTGCGCGGAAATTCTTTCGGGACGCCAAACTATCCTGTGTCAATGAGGAGTCCTGCTCCACCGCTAGACTCACCTGGCCCTTCATGGATAGAAGGCGTGCCACGCGGAAAGAATGATATTCCCATTTAACGACTTCTGCCGTGGATGCAGATCCGCTGAGGAAGAGGAGACTGTTATCCACTTTCTTTGTGGACTGTTGTCCACCTTCTGGCTGGTTTTCCAGTGTAGGGTAGTCGTGCTTTTGATGTGCAGCCCTTGCGCTGACCAACTTCTTCCTCTTTTCCTTATTTTGGTGGAACTTGGTCAGTACAGCGACTGCGTTCACCCGTGGTGTCACAACGGACCGCTAAGCGTGCTCAAGTGAGCTTTGTGATATCAAAGCTACCTCTCCGACCTAACCTGACATTAAGACCGCTTGGCTCTTATCTTATCGTCAACTTACTCAGAGTGTTCCACAAACGGCAATAGTACTGACCTCACACGTAACGACATGTTTTCCACTTCCATAAAACGATACATTTACACTCCGGAACGGCTCGGATTACCAATTTTTCTAAAAGAAAAATGTCTTTGTTCCTCCCTCTTATACTATAAATAATTGTTTATTTTTTATTAAATTCCCCTTTTTTTTGTTTCTTTTAGCTGAAGACGCTAAATGCAAATGGCGTTCATTGATCAACTATCTGCGTCATCATTTGGATAGTGTGGCCCAAAAGAAAATCCGTCGATATATACCAAACACAGAGAATCCCGAAGATAAATATGTACAATTAACCGATTGGCAATACTACAGCGAATTGGAATTTATTGTACCGTATGTCAAATATTCAAGCAAACAAGATCCTAACACTGGAAAAAGTGCCATGGAAATGTTGCCAAGTGAAATTGATATGATAATAGAGGGCATTGAAAACGATGTCGATCATAAAAATGAACACGAAGAGACCCAAACGACACCTAATGCGGAAGAGCTCAGTGGAGAAGGAGACCCTAAGGATAAGGTCGACAAGTTGATACAATTAGTGAGCAATGACGATTTGTCAGAAGATGATGAAATTTTAAAAGAATATTTCGAGAATATGTTAAAAACTACATTAAATCTACCAAGATTCCATCAAAATCGTATTAAAGAAAAACTATTGGATACAGTCAATGAATGTGAATAACTATGTTGATGGATAAGTAAATAAAAATTCAATTTAAATTTTAATGCCTTAATATATACATATTTAAAGTATTGAAAAGATTTATTCAAAATTACTTCTTATGCTTAACACTACTACTACTGCTTAAATAGCTAGCCAATTTATTTAGGCTACTCCCTTCTTGGTTATGACAGATTTACACTCTTCATTGCGGTAAACACGATGGTAACTATTTATTTTGCCTAGAGTAGAAATGAAGGCTTCATCGTGGGTAATAATAATTAACATAAAATTTGATTGTGACTGACGTTCTTCGACAATACGATTGAGAGCATCACACAATGATAAGATATTCGCACGATCCAAATTAGTGGTGGGTTCATCTAATGCTAAGACACCACAGTTACTGCTAAAAGTTTCAGCCAGAGCCATACGTATAATAAGGGAAGCAAGTACCCGTTGGCCAGCACTGCAACGACCGCGCATTTCAATTTCTGAATTATTCTTGGATTGTATAACGCGATAGTTATAGCTGCGTCGGCGATCCATTGAAGAGGCAGCATCTTTACCTTCTTCTGTTTGGATTTGTATGTAATCAATATCGTTACCGCGATATATTAGACGCCAATATTCGCGTATCAAACGATTTATTTCACGCATTTTTTCTGTATGGAACTGCATGAGAGCCCATTCTAAGGCGACACGATGTTGACCCAGATCATTGACCACTTTCTTCGACAATTGAACTTCGTAATAGGTACGTTTATAATTCATAAGTGAATCGCGATATTTTGGTTCGGCCAACTCTTTTTCCAGTTTCTTTATTTGATGTTTAACTTCGCCCCGTTGACCCAACAGTTCACCCTTGCGTACTGTAAGCTTTTCACGTTTCTTTGTCAATTCGGACTTTTCTTTGGAGACATTGGGGAAATTTAATTTTCCCAATTCTTCACAGAGCGTTTGATATTTCTCATTTAAATCCTTTTCCTTTAGCTCGAGTGATTTTAATTCACGATTATCTTTTAGATCACGATCCATTATTTCCTGATTGGCAATTTCACCTTTAATTGCTTCCAATTTTTCTGTTATTTCCGCTGCGTTTAGAGCCTATTTGAGAGAGAATAAACTATTTTATTTAATTCTGTATGTGTGGCAGGAATCGGCGCTCAAAGTTTTACCACAACAATCGATTTCAAAATGATCTTCAAAAGGAACATTTTTTATTGCATGGATTTTGGCCCTCAAAGAGGAATAATTTATGAACAAAATTATTTACGTTTGAATAAAATGTTGGTGTATTAAACCATACCATAATGCAGTAGCACTTGCATAGCCAAAGGAAGCTGGTCTGCAAGTGAACTCCAAGCATCATGTAAAGTAATTCGAAAAGTATTTCGAAAATTTTGAACTGAATCATATTGTATTCATCAAGAATGGAACAATATTCCATCAAGCAATATTTATACAGCTTTAAAATTCTGCATTTTGCAGTAACAAACCTTTTTCCATACGCTTTTAAATATACTACAGCTTCTCTATAAATTTATTAATTGAAATTGACAAGACTTTGAGCATTGACTCCTCACCACATATGTTGTTTTTCTTTACATACACTTTGCTTAATTTCTTCCTTAATGGATTTTAAAGTATCATCCAAATTTTTTATCTTTTCACCCAGGTTCAGTTGTTGATAATCCAATACTTCCATGTCGAGTCTAAAGAGAATTTAAAAAGTTAAATTGTTGCTTGCCTGCCTGCCTCTGTTCGGAGAAAACAGATCATTACACACTTACCCATTGATTTCATGATCATCTCTTTTATATCCTTCCAATCGCTTTTGCATTTGATTAATTTTTTCACGATTTTTCGCTTTCATTTGAGCTTTTTCAGTAATTGTTACGTTTAATTGCTGCTTTAAAGGAGAAACTTTACCTTGTTTCTCTTGAATTTCAGTGGCAATGGCCACTAATAGATTATTAAGTTCACTTTGACGCTCCTTTAATTGAGGTAGGTTTTGTACACCTTCTTGTAATTTCATTTGTTGATCCTTTAATCTAAAAAAAAAAAAGATAATAGTTAAATTGTGAAAATGCTTTCGTATTTATTTTGTACAATACTTACGTATTTTTCAATTCTCTTAATTTGTTTAAAGCTTCCATATTCTTTTCATAGTACTGTTGATTCTTTTCCAATTCTTTTCGTTTCTCTTCTAGTTCTGTCGATATGACAGTTTTTTCGGTTTGCACTTCCTCTATGCTAACATTATCATTGTTTTCACTATCTGCAGGCATTTTTCTTTTCAACTTTTCAATGTCATTCTTAAAACGACCAGCTTCCTTAATGGCTTCATCCAAAAGAGACATATCGCCCATCATAGAATTGGTCGTATCCATATTAGCAGTAGGTTCAGCTAACAGTGTTTGTATATTTTCAGCTTCCGTACTACATTCGGCTAATTGATCCTGCAAGGCTTGCATTTCTTCTTTCTTTTTAGGAATTTCATTTTCCAAATTCTTTACTTTTTCAATAACCGGCTTTAAAAGCAACAGACTATCGTATTTCTTTTGTTCTTCCTTCAGGAGTTTATCAATCCTTTTAATATTTTCTGGTAAATCTTGGATTTTATCAGTTAATTCCGTTGTTAAGTTCGAGGCCTTTTATTAAAAAGCAAGACTATTAATATAGTTTTGGATACAAATATAAATGCAACTTAAAGTTAACTTACCTCATCTGTGTTCATACATTTCTGGCATAAAGGACAGTAGGGCTCTTCATCAATCTTTTGTAAATACTGTTTATAAAACAATTCGGCAGACTTTTGGGCACCCAATTCTAATTGATATTTGCTAACGGCCGCATTACATTTCGTTAGTAATTCTTCATAGGGTGTGGAATGGCATTTTTCAAATATGGTTTCTTTACAGTCCTCCAATTCTTTTTCGGATTTTTGTAAAGCTTCTTTCAGATTTTTACGCTTTATTTCTATGCGTTGTTGTTTTAATTTTAAAGCATTTAGTTTTTCATTGTATTCTTTGATTTTAATCCTTGATTTCTCGTAGGATGCTTTCAAGTGGCGCTGATAATTTGATTCTATTACACGACCTTCTTCGAAGACTTTTGTAAAGTTATCACTATGTTTACTTTTCACTCGGCGCACATCCTGCTCGCGTTTCTCTAATTCCTTTTCTTTCAGGTTAATCTCAGCCACCAGTTTCGATATGGAGTTAAGGAATGTTAAACGCTTATCAACATTACGAAATTTTTCCTCCAACTCCTTAACAGTTGTCTTATCGTTGGCTATTGATTCACGAAATTCATCTTGATTGAATTTACTTAAATGCTCTTCATAACACTGTTCCGTTTCTTTAAGCTTTTCCGTGACAACTTTTAGTTGCTGCGTGGACTTTTCAGCTTGTAAAATATTTTTCTCATTTTGTTCAGACTCCTTTTCATAGGCTTTCTTTTGTTTTAGCAGCGTTGCTACAGATTCTTGTAGTTTCGCCAATTCAACTCTTAGTTGATCTATTTTCGTTTGACGTTCTTGATCTTCTCTGTCATGTTGGCTTATTGTTTCGGTGATCTTACACTGTTCACTGGTTAAAACTTCTTGAATATTGTCGAGTATTTTGGTTATTTCCTCAACGCTATCCATTTGATCATCCGTTATGGGAATATTTATATCTTTACAGAGACTTTTCAATTTCTTCGTTCTTTTATCTTTACAATCCTGTTCTTTTTGCTGTTGTTGTTGCAAGACAACACGCTTTTTGTCCGTATCATTATATCGAGCTTGTAAACCTTTCTCTTCCACCTTTAAGCCATGAAGTTTTTGTTCAACCTCTCTTCGTTCGACACGTTTTTCGGAGATTTTTTGACTGAAGGAGGATATTTCAAGTTCCAATTCTTCCAATGTACCCTCAAAAATTTTTTTGATTTTTTTCTTTAGCGACGTCATTTGTTCGGTGCAATTTCTTTGTCTGGAAGATAAAACGTAACAGTTAAGATATATTTCTTTATCATGGGGCACTGCGAGATTAGGTCGCTGACGAGTATCTGGAACAGATCCCAGCCGGACTATTGCAGGGCATGTTGCGATGAAGAGAAGTTAGAGACTATCGAAAACCTCCTCTGTAACTTCCCAGCCCTTGGTAGGTTGAGGACCCTTGGCATGGCCTTCTTTGAGATTATGAATTCTGTGTCGAGAGCCGACATCAAGGCTCTCCACAGATTCATTAGTGGCTTGGGCTGGTTGAGAGGTGCTAGGGCTTCATCAGTGTAGTCCCTTTTTGTTGTGTCTGGTCTGTGTAATCCTCCGCTTCCCATTCTACCCCTTTCCTACATCCTATTCCCTCTATTATTCTTCTCTCTTTAAGGACATTGTACAATAGGTCAATTCAACATCCGGGTACTGTACTTGTCTGAAGTGACAAGTACACGTCCTCTAACCTAACCTAACCTAAGATATATATAATGAAGCTTTATTGTATTACGTAGGATAAAGTACGGGAAATGTGTAAACGCCTTTAGAAAGGAATGGGGGAGGACAATAACGAGTAACAACAGTACCAAAAATTCAATTGTCAATCAGAAAGACAATTGTCAATCAGAAAGAGGCTCCTAGTCTCCTAATATTCGTGTACTACAAGCTTAATACGGGGGACAAATGCCTGCTTATTACCAAATTATAAGGGTTTGTTCGTAAAATAATAATGAAAAAACGGAAATACTCACTTAGTTTGCAGTTCCACTTTTTGAGCATTGTATTTACTCACATCATATTCGATTTTGTGAATTTGTTTCAAACGTTCCTCAATAGGTGTCATTTCTTCATCACACTGCTTACACTGTTCATCTATGGATTGTGCTTTCTGTTGATTCTTCTGAAGATTCAAAGATTTCTCTTCCATTTCATCTTTTAAATGTCCATCCAAACGTAAATTGGCCTCTAAATATTGAATTGAATAGATTTATAATAAGAATTCTCTCCATTAACAAATTTATTTACCTACCCTTTACTTTAAGTTCTTCCATTTCCTCCTTGCGCATTTTAATAATGCGATCCAGCGCTTTATTATACTCCGATATGCCAAAAATGGCATCAAATTTTTCTTTTAGCTTTTTCGGTTCATCCAGAGGCCAGCTGGAATCTTCCTGATGACAAAATAATACATTGTTTATAATGGCTTTTGAGACGCCCATAAATTGACTCATGACTAGGTCAACATCTGCACAACGTTTACTTATCGATTCGCTACGCGTTTTATCATCATCATTTAAATAATTCAAAGTAGCATCCAATGTTTCAAACGTTATTTTGTTACGCTTCATGCCCAGCTTCATGGAACGGCATATTGAAAGGCGGGCACCTTGTACATTACGTACCTCTAGCTTAATCTGACCAAACACATCAGTCAAATTGGAAATTTTCGGATCATGTACGAAATTCTTGCCTCTATCACTGCCGGGTGGAAATTCACCGGTCAAAGCATATTTGAGACATTCAATGATAGTAGTTTTACCACAACCGTTTTCACCTAAAATTAATGTTACCGGCGAACTAAAACGTATAACCTGTACATATTACATATAAACAATTATGTTGTCATTAGTATTTCTGCGTGTGTTTGTATGTTTATAAAAGAAAAGCTTCATTAGTATGTACCTGAGCGTCTCCAGCATTGCCACCAAAACTACGAATACCTTGTATGGACAATCTCTCAATTGTAGACATTTTAAAACAACACACACACTTTTTACAATAATACTAACGTTTTTATTTAAATAATATACTTTTCACAAATATGTTTACTTATAGACAACACCGAATTTCTAATAGAAACACAAATAAACACACAAAAACATGTATAAAAAGGATTTTCGCACAGCAAAAACTGAAATTTCACAACGCAGCGTCAAAAATTTGCGCGTCTGCAATGAATGACTTTAAAACAGTGTTGCATTACGTTAACAGAATACACCGCAATTTTAGATGTGCATTCTTGTACAGTGTTGTTAGTATAAAAATGGAAATAAAATTTGAAATATTGTTTTTTTTTCCAATTTTCGTTTTTTAATTTTCAGAACCTAAAATTTTTATTAATTAAACATAAAGTAAACAAGATATGTCAGGAACAATTATTTTCCAGCTTGGAAATCAAAATGGTCCTCCAACTACTGTGTGTAAAAGAAAATAGCATAGAGGACTAAATTATTTTGTTTTACAACACTGTAACAGTGATTCATCTGGCATCTCAGTTTTTTAGTTTTGTTGTGGTCGGTTTGTTTTGTTTACGCAGAGAAAAAAAAACCAAATATTCTATGAAATGAATACTTTTATAATAAAATAAATGTGAAGTAAATTATTTAAAGTAAAGCAAGCAATAATTTTCTTCGTAAAATGACGGAATTTTCAAGTGATCCCATAATACGTTTTTATTGTAAAATGTTAAGGTGATTGAAGAAGCATAATTTAGTGTTTAGGCATGTCATAATTTACAGATTAATGAAAAGCACACTTAACGAAAAAGTGAGAGCGAACAGATTCTAATTTAATTTTCTAAATTACCTTTACAGTAAAACGCAAACTTATAATAATTTACCCGAATATAGTGAAATTTATTTGCGCTTGGCTTTTAAGGATATCTTTGGACTAAATTATGTAAGTAATTCTAGAAGAAAATCAATAAATTTAATTATTTATATATTAAATCCAATTGCAGGTACTTTCACCAGATATTCTTCAATTGTATCGTAAATTACTTGTTTTTCATTACTGCCAAGAGTATCCCGGTATATCTGACGTTTGTCTAATTATGGAAAAATGTTTTAGTAAAAGCGATATCTATGCGATCATAGCTGAACGAGAAAATTACGTTAACGAATGGACACAGTTTAAAACTACAAAACAAAATTGTATATATTCTGATAATAAAGTTTTAAAGAAACGTAGAAATAGCTTAACAGATAAATTGGAATTTAATAAAAAACTAAAAACCTAAAACCGTATGCAGAGTTATCATATGATCTGCTAGTTTACATATTTTCTTTCAGTGTATTTTTGTGTTTTGTTTACATTTCAATTCGTTCGCAATTTTATAACTGTCGATAAAATCTATAGTAATTGCAGTGAAGAAAATCAAATTTACAATGAAAACAAGTTTTTTGTTGCTTTGTTTTGTTGTTTAAGTGTTTAATAAATAATTATTTATTTAAATTTTTGCTAAATAATATATTTGTAGAGCGGTAAATCTACAAAATTCGGTATCATTTTCATTAGAAACGCTATTACCAGAAAAATTATGCTCATCTCGCTACCGATCCCGGTAAATGCATAGTAAATCATAGTACTACTTGGTTGTAAAGGGTATCCCGTTATATATACCTATGTATGTAATTAGAGTACATATAAACTCAAATTAAGAAAGTTTGCTATTTTCGTCCATTGAATAAATTGTGTTTCTAACATCCAAAAAAATTGTTGCCATCAGTGGCTCATGACATCAAAATGTATGGTCTCAAGAGTCATTCATATGATATGGTAAGTTTTTTTTTGAAAATATATTGAAAATTATTTTGAATGATTAGGAGGGCATTAAACAATAATTTTCCAATGCTTATCTGTAACTCATGGAAATCATTTCCATTTACACGGAGCTTATTTTTATTGAGTTAACAAATTATGTGAGAAACGTATACACAGTGCTTCCATCAAACAAACAAACAGTCTTTCCCGTTTGATTTATTTATGGGATGGAATCCACATTGCCAATCGATTTTCACAACATTGAAAACATTTCTCAGCTTATAATGCAATTAGGTTAGGTTAGGTTAGAGGACGTGTACTTGTCAATTGAGACAAGTGCAGTACCCGAAGATCGATTTGACCTTCCTTAAGAAGGAAGCATAAAAGAAGGGATGGGAAAAAGGAGAGGAAGTAGGAAGGGAGAATGGGAAGCGAAGGGATTACACAGATCAAACAAAACAATACTAACACTCTACAAGACACTCATCCTACTCGTGTTTCTTTATGGCGCATGGACCCTATTAAGTACTGATGCAGCGGCCTTGAGAGTATTCGAGAGAAAAGTCCTTCTTAAGATCTTCGGTCCAGTGCTCGCCAACTCGATTTCCGTATCCGATCCAACAGTGAGCTGTATGAGCTCCTCAACGACATAGACGTTGTACAGGGTATTAATATCTAGCGACTGATCTGGCCATGTCGTTCGAATGGAGGAGGATGCTACGGCGAGACGGGTATTTGATGCGGTAACCAGCGGAAGTCGAGGAAGCCTTGTCATCGATTGGTGTGACCAACTGGCTTGGCGCGCAAGAAGCAGAGGCGCCTAGAAGGATGTGTTGCGGCGGGCCGAAATCCGTTGAACGGGTTCTTATGGCCAATTAAATAAGTAACTAAGTAACAAAACAAAAAGGGAGAACGCGGCTAAACTGACGAAGCCTGACGAAGAAACTGCTCAACTAGCTTTAGTTACTAATGAATCTGGAGAGTCTTGATGTCGGCTCTCGACACAGAATTCAAACCCTCAAAGAAGCTCCTGCCAAGGCTTCTCAACATCGACCTTAAACTACCAAGGGCTGGGCAGTTACAGAAGAGAAGGTGCTCGACAGTCTACAACTCCTCCTCATCGCAGCATACCCTGCATTAGTCCGGCTGGGCTCTGTTCCAGATCCCCGTCAGCGACCTAATCTTGATAATCAACCTTAAACTGGCCTTATCCAAGGCCAGCAGCCAACTTGTCCTTACATATGTTTTATTTTTTCGTAAACGACTTCGAAAAATCGAAAATCGCAAGTAAAACGAGTGAGTTTCAGAACTCCCTGAAATAAAATCCGCGTTTTTAAAATCACTTGCGATTTCAAATCTTGCGATTGTCAGAACATGCCTGTATAGCAGGCCATAGACAACGAGAAACATAACAACCCCCTCCGTTCCCAAAACGCCTCTGCTCTTCCCTCCTGACCCATCCATCGATGAGTCCGTAGAGGTGGCAGATTGGGGGCTCAGGACCAACTATTAAATCGCCCTCAGAAATTGAACCTAGCCTAGCGAGAACATCCGCTGTCTCATTGCCCAGTATTCCGCTATGACTCGGAACCCAGCATAGACGGATACGGTCTGGCCCAAAAGTCCTTAAAGACTCCTTGCATTCGTGAACGAGCCGTGCTTTGCACTAGACCGACGCAATGGCCCTTAGGGCAGCCTGACTGTCAACGAAGATCATGTAAGATTCCGAATTAGAAGCGGGGGCACCAACTATGGCCTCAACAGCCTTCAAGATAATGCAGTAAATAGCTCTGTAATCCTAAAAATCAATTATTTTAAAATGTTAAATTTATTTACTAGTGTTTATAAGCCTTGCTTTTGATATTTTTATTCTAGGTTATCGATGTCATACCATTGGAGAAACAATTTGAACTCTTAGAACTGTATGATACTATAGAAGATCATATGCTCTTAGCACAAATAACTGGTATTGACTCACTACATATTAAACTTATATTGCATCGTAGACGTATAATTTTAAATAGACGTGGACGACCCACCGGTAAATATATGGATGCTGCTGATCTCATACTCTTGGAATGGGTAAAATATAATATAAGAACTGAAGAAGATATTTCGAAAAAGAAAATATACGAACAAATTGAACATTTGAGGGCTTTATTAGACATACCGTGCTATCACGTACGTAAACAAACCTGGCTACAAATAAATTCCGTAATTTGTGATAATCTTCAAATCACAGACTCAAAAGAAAATTTCAAATTGAATATTTATAGCATAATAAAAACATGTGGTGAATGTATACTGGAACCGAATGCATATCGAAAATTTATATACTCTGTAGAACAGAACACATTCTTTCGTGTAAAAGAGGAAGTTACAAATACAGAATTTGATAAAACTGATAAATCGGTTCTAAGTAAAGATATAGAAAATCCAGAACAAATCGTTGATCAAAGTGTTACCACACCGAATTTAATTTCAATTGAAAAGCCAGTTATTCATATAGATGCTAGCAATGATGATGATGATACAAATAAAACCGAAAGCAAAAGTGATTCAAATTCCAAGTTAAATGACGAAAGTATGAAGAAGAGTTCCTCGTCCTTAGAAGAAAGCGAGGTTCGTTTTGGAAGAACGTCCGATGTTAGTCCAATTGAAAAGCCAGTTATTGAAATAGATATCATCGATGAAGATGTTGTAGATAACACCGAAATTAAAAGTGATTCTAGTTACAAGTTAAATGATGAAAGTATGAAGAAGAGTTCCTCGTCCTTAGAAAAAAGCGAAGAAGAAGTTTTAGCCTCGCCCGATTTAATTTTAATTGAAAAGCCAATTGTACAAATAGATATTAGCAACGATGATGAGGAAAATAACAAAGAAATGAAAAATAAATCGAACGATAAGTTAAATGCTGAATGTATAAAGAGAAGTTCTCCTTCCTCAAAAGAAAGCGAAGAACAAGTCTTAGCCTCGCCCGATTTAATTCTAATTGAGAAACCAATTGTACAAATAGACATTAGCAACGATGATGAGGAAAATAACAAAGAAATGAAAAATAAATCGAACGATAAGTTAAATGCTGAATGTACGAGTATAAAGGGAAGTTCTCCTTCCTTAGAAGAAAGGAAGGAGAAAGGAGTTTTAACCTCACCCGATTTAATTCTTATTGAGAGACCAATTGTACAAATAGACATTAGCAACGATGATGAGGAAAATAACAAAGAAATGAAAAATAAATCGAACGATAAGTTAAATGCTGAACGTATAAAGGAAAGTTCTACTCCCTTAGAACAAAGGAAGGACGGAGTTTTAACCTCGCCCGATTTAATTCTAATTGAGAAACCAATTGTGCAAATAGATATTAGCAACGATGATGAGGAAACTAACAAAGAAATGAAAAGTAGAAGTTCTCCATCCTTAGAAGAAAGAAAGGAACGCGTTTCAACCTCGCCCGATTTAATTCTAATTGAAAAGCCAATTGTGCAAATAGATATAAGCAACGATGATGAGGAAACTAACAAAGAAATGAATAGTAATTCAAAGAACAAGTTTAATGCGGAGTGTACAGCGAGAAGTTCTCCGTCCTTAGAAGATAGAAAGGAACGCGTTTCAACCTCGCCCGATTTAATTCTAATTGAGAAACCAATTGTACAAATAGATATTAGCAACGATGATGATGGAACTAATACAGCAAACAAAAATGGTAAGCTAAACTGTATTTTATATTCTTTCACATTAAAAAGTATGAAACTAAAGTCCTTAGAGAAATGGAACAAAACATTTTTACCTCATTCAAATTAATTCCAGTTGATATACCAGATATTTCGATAAGTGGTTACTAAAAATACAGTGTGTGAAACGAAATAGCTTTTGATTATTCATTGAATCTTATAAATAATGATTTACATTCGCTAGGGTTATTTCTTCGCTTCTCGCTAACTACACCTAAGAGAATGCATACGAATCTCTGGACTCTATGCTATACCACCAGCACTAGTCCTTTTCCTTTGACATTGCGGTTGATATGTTGGCCCAATTCTCTGAATTATGTAGGCAGATAAACGTTGTAAAGATTTTCAAAAAACATCTTAAAGTACTTCTTTTTTAAATTTATAACTAAGATTGCTCAGATATCGTAGTACATATTTGATTTATTATGTGTTCAAGTTGAATTCCGAGTTACCATAGGGTTCCGTTCCGTTTCGTGTAGGTGCCGTAGTCTAGTAGGTAGTGTATTCGCCTATTAGACGTAAAGCCCGGGTTCGAGCCCCAGGCCAGACATCAAAACGAAATATGAAAAATACTATTTCTTCCGCGACTTCGTCTCAGCAGATTTCTGGCAAAAAATCTGAGAGTAAATAAAGCTGCCATAAAAAAGTTTCTCAAAAATCTGTCGTTCGGAGTCGACGTTAAACTGTAGGTCCCGCCACTCAAGTATAAAATTAAGGCACATAACATGAGTGGTGTTTGAAGCTAGGCTGTAATTTGACTGAAGGGCTGTAATGGCCAATTATGTGTGTATGTATGTATGCATAGGATTCCGTTTTCTTACCAATTCTGTTTCTTTCGTAGTCTATGTATATCCGTATTCACTTTGAGTTTGGGGGGAAAAGATTTAATAAGATGGACTCACTCAAAGAAGTATGTAAATAAGGGGTGATTTTTTAGGAGCTATAGGAAAATTTAAAAAAAACACATAAATTTCAGAAAAATACATGAAATCTTTATTTGAATCGATAGTACGGTCAATATAATTTAATGTTTGAAAATTATTTCATGCAAATGTTGACTGCGACTACGCCTCAAATGGTCCAATTTTGGCATACTCTTTCCAACATTTCGGCCGGTATCCCACGAATAAATGCTTCAATGTTGTCTTCCAATGCGTCAATTGAAGCGGGCTTGTCTGTATAGGCATGAGCTTTAACATAGCCCCACAAAAAATAGTCTAAAAACGTTAAATCGCACGATCTAGGCGGCTAATTGACCGGTGCCGAATGTGAAATAAAATGTTCACCGAACTCGCCTCTCAATAAGTCCATTGTTACGTGCTGTGTGGCATGTGGCACTGTCTTGTTGAAACCACATGTCATGCAAGTCAAGCTCTTGCATTTTGGGCAAAAAAAAGTTGGATATCATCTCACGGTAGCGCTCACAATTCACAGTTACGTTACGATTCGCAGCATCTTTGAAGAAGTACGGTCCAATGATGCCACCACCCCATAAACCGCACCAAACTGTGACTTTTTCTGGATGCATTGGTAGCTTTTGCAATGCTTCTGGCTGATCTTCACTCCAAAATCGACAATTCTGCTTATTTACGTATCCATTGTGCCAAAAATGAGCTTCGTCGCTGAACACAACTTTTCGATAAAGAAGTGGATTTTCGGCCAACTTTCCAAGAGCACTCATTTTGATAATAAAATTCAACGATTAGCAAGCGTTGTTCGTTTGTAAGACGATTTATGGTTAAATTATAGACCAAACTGAAGATGTTTGACAGTGAAACGAAACACGAAACGTGCGTGAGCTGTTTAAACCAGTGTTGCCAAAAAGATAATAGCTAAAAATCACCCTTTAGTATTGATTTCATAAGCGTTAAATTAATTCTTCGCACTCCATTCTATTGATATATACATATATACAGTGAATTAAAGTGTTAAAAATAAAAAAATTTTAAAAATAAAGAAAACAAAATTTCACCTTTTCAGACTCAACGTTTTTGTCGCCTACAAAATTAGGAAAACGTCATCATCAGACCATAGATTTCGAAGATTCGAATCCGGTACCTGTTAAGAAAGAACGAAAGGAACAAAACAAACAAACAACAAAAAAAGATATTTTAAACATTTCAAAGTGCAATAATGATTGCCAAGCAAATGGATCAGCCTTAGCCGTTTTAAATACAACGGTTGTGGATATGAAATCAAATTTGCAATCAAATTCTAGAAATACGAAAGCAACATCATCAGCGAAAGAAAGTAATAGACCAGTACTAATTGATAAAGAACTAGAGGAGGGGTTAGACAATTTTGAAGAATTTCTAGACATTATTCAGCCCAATGACGATTGTAAATTAAATGGATCAGCATTAGACACTCTCAATACATCGGTGGTAGTAGATGTAAAACAAGAATTTGAAAACTGTGAACAAAATTTGCAACTGAAGCGTGAAGTAACGAAAATAAAATCAGCAAAAGTAAACGTTGAACGTGTAAATTTCAAAGTCTCCCATTCAGTGGCTGTTAATAAAAAAGCGGAGGAGCTAAAGGAGTCAAATAATGGATCGCCGTCAAACAATGTTAATACACAGCTTGGGGATATACACAAATACTTTACAAGACTTGAACAGAATAGAACAGAGTCTGGTGAATTTTCTACAACAAATCACGAAACTCAGAGAGACGAAAGCTTAGTTCAAGAAGCAAAACCAAAGTCTTCCATGGATTGTATTTCGCAGACTGTTAAAAAGGAGAATGTAAAATCAAATCAAGTATTGAATAGAATTGAAAAAATACAAGAAGTAAAAAGTACTGAAACACAAAATAAGGATAATAACATTGATAATGAAGAGAATGGCGATGAAGATAATATTGAAATTGTTTTCGAAATAGAGGATGACGATGGAAATGTACAAATTAAACTTTTGGAAATTAATGAATTGGTGGCAAAGCAACTAATGGAAAAGTAAACTAAGGAGAACGAGGGAGAAATTAAATTGTACAGAAATGTATATAAATCCTCCAAATTTACTAAACAATTATAAAATAAATGGAAATAGTTTAAGTTTATAATGATAGTTTCTAATTAATAAATATTAATGAGATATGGAAATGTGATTTTACACTATCGTAACTTAACTGTGATACTTAAGAAGACTGTTATACATATCATTTAAGCATATTCAATAAATTTTGATTATACACAAACGCGCTACGATTTTGTTTTTAATCATAGACACGAACCACAACTTAAAGGTTCTTATATATGATATTTAAAAAAATTGAGTTTGGTCTATGCTAATCCATACTATCACTTTCAATTGGTTTGAAGCTTTACTAACTGGACTTATTTTAGATACGAATCGGTATTCATAAAATTATGGTTGCCAAATACTCATTGTTAAGTATAAGCGATTATAACCGGTTTCATAACGGTTTTGAATTAAAAGGTAGCCTCGTGAAGTGCTTGACTGCAGGCCCATGCATCCCAATTGAACTAAATTGAAAGACAAAGAATTGTTCATCACTAATGTTTCGAATTTTAAATCATCCAAATAATACATACAGAATCTCCTAACCTTCGGACGGAAACCTTCGTCGTAGAGCTCAATGAACTTTACAACCAATACAACAACCCGATATATTTCTACTCACACATTTATTTCCAGTGACGACAGAACATACTTCAGTAGATGAATACTCTTATAACTGGTAAAACTTGATTAATAAAAAGTGTAGCGAAAACCAAATAAGACAACAAAACCGTTTCCGACTTCCCTATACTTCCTAAAGGAACGAAATGAAACTTAGTTACATATCTGACGTAATAATATACCAAATCGGTTTATAACCGTACTACAATGGTTTGAAGCAAAACTAATGTATGGTATGACTATAGTATTAAATACTAAAAGCTTCAGTTAATCTCTCTACCTTAGCGGTTTATATCATAACTAACTTTGATAGAAATAATTGAATATCAATGTGTATGTGTCTGTACTATACGAGCAAAGCTTTAAAAGCTTTAAATCGGTTCATGTCGTGGGTATTATGATGGTTCACGCTCTAATTATAATTTATTTTTATGATTTTTAGGATTGGCTAACGCAATAAGTTAACACGTTGACTGTCACGGCAATTTTCAGAATGCTGGCCACGCAGGCCAACATTGACTTTTTGTTCTTTTCCCAGAAGCCATTTATCGATACTAGCACTGATATAATATGATTTTATTCGTAGCTACACAAAAATGGCAGGTTTAGTGAGTACGAGATAACTCGTAGTTAGCACCCTAGAAGGGAACGCAATCTACGAGTTATTTCGTAGTCGGCAGTCAACGTGTTAAGGCCCTAATTGTAAAGTAAGCAGGAAGCTCTTTAACCGTTTGACTGCTACGCGGCGCATAAGCGCTGCGTTCATTTGTTACGAAAATCTTTTTATAAATTTTAATTTTCAAAGAAAAAATAATTTAATGTTTATTTTTCTTATTCACATTCACAATTAATATTGTTTCTTTATAATACGAAAAGAATTATGAAAATTGATTGACATTTGTCTAAATTATTTGACAATATCGAACGTTCTCACCAGAATCGCTTAGCAGTCAAACGGTTAAATATACTAAAATCCACATGGAAATAGATTCTATTATGACGGGATCGTCCGAACGAAATGGTTAGTAGTAGTAGAGCAAAGTATTCTTTTCATATTCCATCAAACGCTCAACGAAACTTCACTGATCGTCAATACTGATTGCATACATAACATACTTCAATGGTCATTACAACCCTTTAGTCAGGATTACGATCTAGTTTCTCTCACCACCCACGTTGTGGGTGTTAAGTTAATGAATCAGTGGCGGGAACTATAGTTTGATATCGACTCTGAACGACAATTTTTTGAAACAATTTTCATGGCAATTTTATTTACTATTTTTTACTATTCACAGTTTTTGCCAGAAATCTGCTGAGAGCAAGCCACCATTTTGCTAAAGACGTCTGAGCTGGTGTTTGAACCGTAGCCTCACGTCTAATAAGCCAATACACTACATACTACACTACAGCGACTTCAATACTAACTTCATTATGTGCGTATTGAACAATTTGTTCGTTTGCTATTCTACTTACATACATACATAATTGGCCATTACAACCCTTAAAGTCAGGATTACGGCCTAGCTTCTCATATCAGTCATGTTGTGTGCCTTAATTTTATACTTGAGTGTCGGGACCTACAGTTTAATGTCGACTCCGAACGACAGATTTTTGAGAAACTTTTCATGGCAGATTTATTTACTCTCAGAGTTTTTGCCAGAAATCTGCTGAGAGAAAGTCGCCGAAGAAATATTTTTTCAGATTTCGTTTTGATGTCTGACCTGGGATACGAACCCGGTCTTTACGTCTTATAAGCGAGCACAGTACCTACTAGACTAAAGCGACTTCAATACTAACTTCACATTATGTGAGAATTGAACAATTTGTTCGTTTGCTATTCTACTTCACTAGCAGATTTTCAAAATGCTACTGTATTAGTGAAGATCCAGAGTTTATGCTTAACGTCTTGATTGATTGCCGAAAATTAATTGTTTTTTTTTTTAAATTTTTATTTGATTTGATAAACTCACATCATATAAGAACTGCGGTTTAAATAATTTTGGTCTCTTTCGCTTCTCTAGGAATATGTTTCTTTTCCATCCTTGCATTCATTTACATTTCAAGTCAGTTTTCAAATCCAAGTGGCCGTTACTTATTTTTATGTAACATTTGTGTTTGTGTTTGTATTTGAAGTGTTTTCTATTTACGCAGAAATATTACACCTGTTACCCTATCTACATATATTTTTAAGTATTTTTATAAGAAAATAAAGTGTAATTATTCCCCTGCATTAAGCCTCTCTCTCTGCCAACTGTGTTGTAAACATTTATTTAAAATCTCAACAAGTTTTTCTTTCCTTTTATTCTTTCCTTTTTTTTCGCTTGAGGAATTTCTAAACTTACAATTGCTTACAAGTTGGGGTGCGCTCCTTTTGAAAACAGATTTTTCTAAATCTGTAGGCAGATGTTTTCAGAAGATTTTCAGACAGATGTTTCATATAAACCAGGATCATCATCCTTTAAGGCTAAACGAACAACAACAGCAACAGCAACTTGAATAATAACTCCCCTTTTTTAACATTAAAAGGGGGGGGGGGCAAGAAAAATATTGAAAAACATTGTAAGCAACTCGTAATAGGTTTTCTTCCATAGATAATGGATGAAACAAGTTGCTGTATGTAATAAGGAATCCATATAAATTAGGAAATCAAAAAATGTGCTGCTGATGACTTTTCATGAGAAGGGGAAAGAACAGGTGAGAAGAGGTGTACTTGTATTGCAATTATATTTCATGTACGAGTTACGTACAAGCAAAAGTAGTTTATGTGAATGGGGTTCGAGTAAGTAAGTGAGTGAGTGAATGAGTTTTCATTGTGGCAATTGGTTGCATTTGTGGCGACAGGTGCAAATAGTTTTGTTGTGTGGCAGTTAGGAGGTATCAACTGACAGTGATTTTGTTGTTTATCATAAATTCACATGTCTATGATTGTTGTTGGTTGCTCCGCATATGTATGTACATATGTATGTATGGAACGCTCGTTTGCTCATTTACTTGTTTGCTTTTATTTTATTTATTAACCAATATATTCCAATCGTTGTAGTTGGCTGGTTAGCTGGCTAGTCAATTCGCAAAGTATTAGTCACTCTACTAATACTAGTTGTTGTTTGTAGTAAGTAGTTTATTTACACTCTCTATTATACTATTATAGATTAGGGCAAAGAGTGTGTGGGGAGGAATTAGGCGTTTAGTATAATGTTGTGCTAAGTTGGGTGGCGGGCCTACTAGAATGCATTCAAACGTACGTACGAGTATGTATGTGCTAATGCTTAATGTGACCACACATAGTCTGTGTTTTCTGCTTAGAATGTTATACCCGATCATAGCTTGAGATCATTGTGTTATTGCATCGGCATTCAGAGAAACTATGGCCAGTTTTTATTTACTCTCAGAGTTTTTTTTCCAGAAACCTGCTGAGGGGTAGTCGCCTAAAAAATATTCTTTTATATTTCGTTTTGTTAAAGAAGTCTCACATGGGGTTTGATCCAAGGCCTCATGTCTAATAAGCTAATACACTACTAGAACACACAACACACTACTAGACTACGACCACAACGGTGAAGCTTACAATTGGCCGAAATATTTAGATGCTGCTTGGCTTAAATCACTCGGACGCTTGAATATTTTCGGGCCAAAATTCTGGAGCTACTTTATATGTTGTAGTGACACTGTGTTTTTAGATCTTTTAGTGTTTAATACAGTTGCTTCTCAGTCAGTTTTGATTATGATTAGTTGTTGTTGTAATAGTTCGGCTGTTATCTCCGGAAGCTTCCTTCCTGTATATAAAATATAAGATGGTTAGTTTTAGTTCATCCATCTGGTTGGTTGTGTGCCATGTTATCCGGTGAGGATGGGATGGGTAAGAGATGGGACGGTTTAGCACCGTGTCGTGTGGTGCTTGGTTGCATAAGGGGTAGGTATCCTGGGTTCCCGGGATGAATTTAGCCCTGTAGCTATGCAGGAAGTTCGACCATCCTGATCTAAGCTGGGCCAGAATGGTTCTCGTAGCCCTTGGTAGCTGATTATGATTAGTAGGTCAGCCTGCTTATTTGTAAAGTTAATATTTCCTCTCTAGGAGATCAAACTCGTAGGTAGGTAGGTAGAAGTGGCTGTCCCCTCGATTGAGTCATGAGCGGACACACTTAGGCTGTACACAGGGTCCATTGTGATACCACAGTTCTTCATTTTGCCTCTATTCCAGGAAACACTCGGAGCTTCCAATGAAGCGACTCAGACTGCGCCAATATCCATGCATGACAGTTCATCTAGGTCCTCCATGTTGTAGGCACCCAGGTGCTTCTTTCTCCTCTGTCCAAGTACCGGACATGTGTACCGGAAAAGTCTCAGTCTCCTCCTCATCTCCACACAGCTTCTGCAGAAATCATTCGCAAGCCATCTCCGCATGCGTTGCTATAATACAATGCTCCGTTATAAACCCCGATAACAGTGCTGAGCCTACTTCTTTGGATTTTAGTCAGATTTTTTGCGTAATTTTTTCTCATTCGCAAGGTGTCCAAGACCAATACGCCTCGTATGCGTTCCTATAATACAATGACCCGATTTAACCTCGATAACAGTGCTGCGAACCTACTTCTTTTGAGTTAAAGTAGAGTAGTCGTGCGCTTCCTATCCAGCCTTGGTCAGATTTTTTGCGCCGTTCTGCCCTTGTCCGAAGCTACCCACCTACTGTTGACAAGATCTACGATTGCATTGTCAATTATAAGCTAGCAGTTACCTAAAGGGATCGCCAATGTAGAGAATTCATCAGAGTTCGATGGTCGTTCATCCGCTCTGCAGTTGCCAGGAATATCCTTTTGTCATCACACTCTTATGATGATGAGATATCGCACTCGTAATGAAACGTAAAATCTTAACCCATCCAAGTGGCGAATATCTCAGACATCTGATTTAAAAACGATCGGTAAATACACAATGTTCCACTGTGTCAAATTTTGTGACCATCCCAGAAATGTTGATGCTATCGATAACAGCGAATTTTCTCTCTTTTATGAAATTTTCAATGAAAATCTTGTGGTCACGCTAATCAGACTCTACCATACTTTAGCATAAAATAGCATACCTACACACTTATAGACAGAGAAAAAAAAGAAAAACGATCACAAGTGTATTTATTTAGTTGCAGCTGCATTAGTTGCCAATTTATCAATTGATGCTTGTTATAGCTGTTGGGGTAGTCGATGGAAAACAACCTTGCCGTTGTCTACATATTTTATTATGCTATTGGAAGCTATTGGAGAAAAACTCGTATAACTTTGAGACTTGGGCGCATACCGACAACGCGGCAATGCGGCAACACCACTAGTAAACCCACCACCAACTTAACAAATCATGCCACAAATGCAGAGTTGTGACCAAATAAAAATGAAAAGAATACCTGAAAATCTAAGAGTTTAACATTTTTTCATCAACGAAGAATAAAGCAAAACAGAAAAAAAGCAAACCAATTGACTAGTCAACCACACAATAAGATTGCTGGCAACCACATCATTTCTTATTGGCGTGTTTGGGGAAAAACTGGTCTAAACACTTAGAAGCACAGGTGTATTTGAAATACATACATATTTCGTTAATCGCAGCCGTGTGTCTCCCTAAATAAAATGCCGCTTAAGTTTGCAAGAGGAAAAAAAACGCAAAATAAAGCAGAGCACTTAAGACACAAATCGCAATAGAAAACTGGCATCAGCAAACGAGGTGCAAGAAAGTGAAAGATGGCAAAGACAGAATATATGATACGCTATAGAGGAGCAATGCAAATTCCAAATGTAGTTTCTTTGTAAAGTTACTGGAGAGTGGTCTAGTAGGTAGTGTGCATGCTTGTTAGACGAGAGCCCGTGGTTCTAAGCCTAGCTCAGACGAAGAAAAGATATTTCTTTTGGCAGACTTCTGGCAAAAGCTGTACGATTAAATCAATTTGCCATGAAAAGTTTTTCAAATCTGTCGTTCGGAGTCGATATTTAAACTGTGGGCCCTGCCATTTATGGATAAAATTAACACAACAACATGAGTGATATGAGAAGCTAAGAAGAAAGTCATAGATAGCATCGCCGTGGTCTAGTAGATAGTGTGTTCGCTTATTAGACGTACGGCCCGAGTTCAAACCCCAGTCCAGATATCAAAAACGAAATATGAAAAAAAAATATTTCTTCGGCGACTTCCTCTCAGCAGATTTCTGGCAAAAACTCTGAGAGTAAATAAACCTGCCATGAAAAAGTTTCTCAAAAATCTGTCGTTCGTAGTCGACGTTAAACTGTAGGTCCCGCTACTCACGCATAAAATTAACGCACACAACATGAGTGGTGTGAGAAGCTAGGCCGTAATCCTGACTGAAGGTTTGTAATGGCCAATTATGTATGTATGTATGCATGTATGTATGTTTTTTTTATAGCTTTACGAGCTAAAGGCTTAGAATCTTCAAAAGACATTAGTAGCCCGGGCTACCATGTGCACCATTCGCCGCAAGACTTACTCTCGACTTGCTGAGCGCCTGCGTACTAAACCCAACCTCGTTCGTCACACTTCCAACCATTTGCCCCCCCCCGGGACCACAATCAAGTATTACTTCAGGGGTGGAGATTCAGCGAGTGCTGCCTTCCAATTCTGCTGACCTTGCTCTCTCAGCCAATCTTTGCCACATCAATACCCTCCTTGTGAAAACACATACTGCGTTCCAATTGTCACTTGAGGTTAATATTAGGTTAACTACATTATCGGGTGTTACCTGCGATCCTATTGTCCTCCCCAGGCAAATTCGTTGGTCGTCGTATCGCGGGCTGGTAAAGAAATATGCTCCGCCGTCTCCTTCTCTTTAGGGCATTCTGGGCATGATTCATCTACGTCGTGACCATACTTATAGAGATATGCTCTATAACATCCATGGCCCGTTAGCAACTGTATCAGGTGGAAGTTCACCTGGCCGTGTTTCCTTTTGGTCCATTCGCTTATACTCGGTATGAGTCTGTAGGTCCATCTTCCCTGGCTGGAATTGGATCAGTCTTGCTGCCATTTATGTATGTATGTATGTATGTATGTGTGTAACTTGTATTTCAAGCGGTTAGAAGTAGGAAATATTTTGAATATCTTTTTCCGGTAAAAATATCAAAATATCGGCGTAAATATCAAAATTTACTTGAGTAAATCCAAGTAAACATGAGAAGTTTCCATTTTTTTCACAACATCTAAGTCCATCCGTATAACTAAAGACGCATCAGCATTTTCTCTCACACCGTTACAACAATTATGTGCAACTCCTTGCATCGCTGTAAGCATGTAGGGTGTACGAAAATAAAAATTACTTTTCATTTGTTTATGTGACAAAGATTCAAATCACAAATGCAAAAAATGAATGAAAAATAAAATGTAAACGAAATAAAAGCGCGTTAAATTCAGCGCACACACACACGCATACACACATTCGCACATTTAAATTTGAACAGCAGGTTTATGACAACGGCCGGATGGGTGTCTATCAAACGACACGCATCGATCGACATTATAATGATCGGCAAACACTGGTTGCTGGATACGTGATTTAGAGGCTGCATATTGTATGTGTGTGTTTGAGTGAGTGACAGCAGCAAAGAGCAGCAACAACAGCAACAGCAACAGCAACAGCAATATTTGTGTTGTCGTCAGTCCAGTGGTCACTTAAACCACTTGTTATAAGTTGTTGTTATTAATCTTATAACAAGTATTTTATGGCACCCAAACTCCTCAGCATCCGGTGTGATTATTTAATGTGAATTCAATTGCCTCCTAATGGAGCACAGCATTCATTAATGAGGCAAGTTCTTCTTATTGCTTGTTATTGTTGCTTCTTGTCAATAGTTAATTTGAATGATGTCGTCCAATATTTGCATAGAAAACTAGAAGTTTAACTTGTTTCTTTTTTCGCTTTTTTTTAATTAAATGTTAAGATGGTTTTAAACAAGAGTTTCCAATGTTTGTTCATACAAATGTGATAAAATTATACTATGTTCAGACATGCACTCAATATTTCATATAAAGTTTCAATTAATTATTGCGCAATAAATACGCAAATTGTTATAATATTGAGTAGAACTTAAAATGCAGCATTGTCATAAGTACGTTCAGTAAGCATAATATAGTTTTCCGAACACTTTCTATTGATATTTGACAACTCAAATGTCAACAACAAAAAACAAAATAAAAAATTTTGTTGATGCAACCAGCCTTTTTTGTTTACCAGCTGTCAAATGAATATTGAATAAGCAGCTGTGCTGCGTATATTGTTATGTCTGAACACTTAAAATATTGTACTCAATAAACCGAATATTGACTCAATAAAAGTGCATATCTGAACATAGTATAAATTGTAAAAAAGAAATTTTAAAGAGAATATTTGCCTCTTGTAATGATTGATCCATTAGGAAATGAACCTCTACGAATAACAACATTATATTTCAAACTACTAACTATAAATCGTAGTTCAAATATAAGTATTGGGTGTCCATGGAAGCTTCAAAAACGTTGCTCAATTTCTTTACACAAACAGTTCAGGAGTATATCTAAACTTGGCTTCGTTTAGGGCCGTTACAGTCTGTCATATAAGTAAATATATTCTCGAATTTAAGCACTAGGGAAGATACCCGACTTTATTGTTTATACTTCTTATTTGTGATCCTTAGCTGTTTATTTCGTACTGCACCAGGAATAAGCTAGGGCTAGTACCACGATTTATTCCTATCTAGAACTTCAAGTGCAATGTAAACTACTTATTTAATAAAGGACCTTTAATCAAGACAATAATTTCCAATAAGAAAATATCCAATTCAGTATAGTTCTACATATTTGCCCACAGAAGGCTTGAAGTCAGCAATCTTAGCACTTTCAATATTACTTTCCTGGTCTCATTCTACAAAAGAAACTCGCACAAGATAATTACCATCACCATATGGGAATCCTGGTCCCATATTGGGTCAATTTAATTTCGTAAACATGGTCGGCTTTCCTTAACGACGAACTAAGATGTTATGTACACACCAGAGATCAGCAATGAGTATTCAAAAAGATAAGTAGATACGAATCATAATCATAATTTCTGATATTTATACGCATTCATACTTATTTTAATATCATACTCATACTCATACTATTCATATTCAAAGTCTGAAGTACTCATCGTACTCATACTTAACAATACGCATGATGTTGTTGATTTCGACTCTCCTTTACTCAACATTTAGAAGAATCACAAAATAAGTATGATTCGCTTACGAACACTGCAATACTCACTAGAAGGTTGTATGTTGGCTTTGCTTGCTGTCTTTGTCTTTTTCTTTCTTCTTTTTTTTGCAAATGCAACAACAATTAAGACTGTAAATTTTGATGAATGATTCGAATCACTCGAATCGTTTATGAGTATTATAAGTATTTTTCTAAATTTATGAATCTGAATGAGTAGGCATATGAATCAAACATATTTCGAATGTTATGAGTTTGATGTCAACGTTGTACTCATACTCATTGCAACCTGTACCTGTAAATCAATGTTGAAGTGAGTACGAATGAATCAGAGTAGTTGAATTTCAGTACTGTTGACTCACTCATACTCAAAATTTCCTAAGTACTTATGAGTAGCAAAAAAACGATTTATTGCTGATCTCTGGTATACACCTATCACTATATTTGTCCTTGTAATAGGCGTTGTCTGTATTACAGTTGCCAGAAATCAGAACCACCACATTTCTTTGAAGTTGCCCTGCTAAACCCATGAGGCCGCAGTTCAAACCCCAGGTCAAACATCAAAACGAAAATATGAAAAAAATATTTCTTGCAGATTTCTGCCAAAATCTCTGACAGTAATTAAAAGTGCCATGAAAAGTTTTTCAGAAATCTGACGTTCGAAATCGACTTTAAACTGTAGGTCTCGACACTCATGTATAAAATTAACATACACAACATCAGTGGTGTGAGAAGCTAGGTTGTAATCCTGACTAAAATGTTGTAAAGACCAATTATGTATGTATGTAGTTATGCTACACATACCATCTCCGGTACATTTGCAGTCATCTTCGTAATCCCGTAATAATATATACACTGTATCTATGGGCCTCTAGGGCTAATAAGTGGTATTGTATACGCAGTATCGGGCTTTACTAATTGTACGCGGCCTATACATGTATGTATTTTCCGTTTTTTGTTTTCTCAACAAATTTACATTCTCACCATGATCGTTATTCCATTCGTTATTAATCTTCTTGCATTAATACTCTGCTTTATCGACATTATTAAATTGCTATCAATCATAAAGGCTTGTGTCAATAAACTATACCCACCCCTATAAGGGTTTCTAGCTTCACACCTGTGTTTCCATTTAAAATACTTAACACATGCACTATTCTCTGGCATTTCGTTAAGCTATTGTGTTCAGCGGCGCACAAATATTTTTGTCAGTTTTAGAAAATTTAAGGGTGTTCTGTTGTATTAATTTTTCCGTGGGTTAGACACGCGTTGTGTGTATCTTGGCACGTGTCTGTGGGAATGTATCATTTAATAATGTCCTTAATCATTATTTGTTTGCCACTTGGTGAAGCCTTTTTTGTGTTACTGCATGGGAAAATAAACGGATGAACTTATTTGAATGAAAGACTGTTTTCACATAGGAATTGTTGCAGATGTTATGGAAACCTGTGATATATTGTTGAAAGTAATCTTTGTAATCTTTTCTATAGGAAGTAAATGTGAAATATAAAATATTTCGAGCAAATCTGTCGCTTAAATCTGTCAATAACTCCTGAACATATAACGGGTGTTGCAATAGAAATTTTATGTTGTGAATGAGGTTCCAGTTTTGCAAAAGTCGTTACGTGTTGAAAATAAATCACAGCGTTATGGGCATACTGTACTATACTACGTTTGTTAAATCGGTACTGCCACATCTTATATGCCATCGGTGGAATCTTATCCTATCTGAGGTTGCAAAACTAGTCTATGTACTCATAAGAAACACAGGCTAGTTTGGAACCGATGTGTCTTTTGACATCCATTGATATTTACATTGAGAGCATACATACAATGGTCATTGCAACCCTTCAGTCAGTATTACGAGCTAGCTTCTCTCACCATTTATGTTGCGTGTGTTAATTTTATTGCACATGTGGGGCGGGACCTACAGTTATAGTCGATTCCGAACGACAGATTTTTTTGGATAAACTTTTCATGGCAATTTTATTTACTCTTAGAGTGTTTGTAGATCCGTACAAATTTACACCGACGATTCGAAGCTGAACGGAGCTGATGGCAGTGGAATTTTTTCGGAATCGACCACTGCAGCGTCTTTTAAGCGGAGGTGGTGGCAATACAGGCTGCGGCGAAAATTATTGGTGACGGAAGGATGCGGAACGTCACCATACTTTCTGATAACCAGGCGACTATCAGGGTACAAATTCCAACGTGATGAACTCCAAGACGGTATACGGCTGTCGCAGATATCTCGACGAGATGGCAGAACGATATGCTATCCATATCCGGGTAACTGCAGAGCTGATGAACTCGAATCTGGACATCCATATGAAGACCTGCAGGCTTATAATTGATAATGCGATCGTCGATTGCGTCAACGACAAGCAGGCGGCCTCGGACTTGGGTAGAACGGCTCGTAAAATCTGGCCAAGGCTGGATGATGGGCGCACAATGAGTCTATTTAAACTCCAAAGAGGTGCGCTCAGTGTAGTTATCGTCCTCATTACGGGGCATTGCATTATGGGTAAGCATGCGAGGCGCATTGGCCTTGGATACCTTGCTAATGATTTCTGCAGAAGCTGTAGAGATAAGGAAGACTGTCCCTCACCTGCTGGGTACATGCCCGGCTTTTTGCCAAAGGAGAAAGAAGTACATACTTGGATGCTTACTACATGGATGACCTAGAGGAACTGTTAGGGATTGACATTGGCAGCATAAATCGCTTCATCAGGAGCTTCGAGTGGTCTCGAGGCTAGGAGATACTGGATAACTGTGGTAAAACAATGGGCCCAATGCGACCTAAGTAGGTCCATCCAATTTTCTTGGATGGGCAGCCACCTCTACCTCTATATTTCGCTGAAGAAATATTTGTTCATATTTCATTTTATTGGAGATGTCCGACATGGGAGAACATCTGAGTTTAATTGATAGTGAATCGCAGAAGGGCTTGTGAATTGCTCCAGAATCGATCTAAAATATACTGAAAATGAATGAGTTCCATAAAACGTGAAAGAATCCAAGAATATGATTAAAGGAGCCACAGAGATTCATAAGGAGAAGTATGGAGTGTTAGAAGTCGCCGTGGTCTAGTAGGTAGTGTGTTGGCTTTTTAGACGAAAGGCCCAAGTTCAAATCCCAGGTCAGACATCAAAGCGAAAATATGAAAATATTTCTTCGGCGACTTCCTCTCAGCAGATTTCTGGCAAAAACTCTGAGAGTAAAAATTGCCATGAAAAGCTTCTCAAAAATCTGTCGTTCGGAGTCGACTTTAAACTGTAGGTCCCGCTGCTCATGTATAAAATTAACGCACACAACACGAGTGGTGTGAGAAGCTAGAACGTTGTACAATGGATCAATTCGATCTCTGGGTACTGTACTTGGGACAGTTGACAAGTACACGTTCTCTAACCTAACCTAACCTAAGTATGGAGTATGTTCGGAATACGAAATTTTTGTCGGAGTTATTTTACACGATCTAATGTACATATACCTGAGCGTATGAAAAATAATATTTGCCAGCGTATCTTTTGTGAGTACACAATTTAAATCGGACGTCCAAAAACCCTGCCATGAAAACGTCAGGTTTTACGCTAATCGCAACAGACAACAAACCTTACAAGTGTTTAAGCCTAATATTGTTTGGTGCACATAAACGTGGCATTTATTATGTGTTATCTAAAGCAACGGGTGATGCAAATATTTAAGGCTGTTGCTTTTAATGTGCAATAAAACTGAGCATAACTACCTATTACTACCTACTACAGTGGTACAAGCGATAAAAATCATAAAAAAAACGTGTAAACATTTTAATAAGTTTCGTGAGTTAAACTTAAATTTTTTTTTCTACAATCCATTTAGGTTTAATCCGAAACACATAAGTATACTCCTGCCTCATAACGACTAGACCAGACGAGATGAGATGAATCGTTCACATCAATTCTTTTTCAACATACATACAACAATACATTTTGATTGTGTGTATTGTGTTGCCTGCCCTCTGTTCTAAATTTACTTACCATTTTTCGCATTTTGCCAATTATCGTCGTGCGTCGTGATTGTGATTATGAAAAGAATTTCGAATGCGAAACAAATTACCCCCACTCAGTCAGTCACTCAGACAGCCAGTAAATTGTTCTCATAACTTAATTGAATTGTAGATGTAGTCGAGATGGACTATAAATGAAAAAACAAAAACAATAACAACTCACCCTCATATTTTTAGATTATTTGCTGCGATTAACTTTTGTTTTCACATAAAACACGCAGCAAATGTTTCAGTTCTCGTGTGATTTTTCTTTTGACTATAACGTTCCGATGAGAAACAACAAACGTATGTATGATGGATAATGATGGCATTCCAAATTGCCGCGAATGAGATGGTCATTTTCATGTGAAATATTTTAAAAAAATGTCGCTTCAAAAAAAAAAATTTTTTTTTTAATGCCGGTTGCTTTCGGAAAATAAACTGATGCATGGCTGGTTATCGGTATGTTGGTGGATTTTGGTAATAAGCTTGAAAATCTTACATATATGTATACAGCAGTTTATCGACAAGGTGACCCGAAAATAATTGCAAAATGTTAGTTACTAGACGTTCCATTAGAAATCAAACATTTTTAGGGTCCATGGCTCATGAATAGATTTTTATATGCATGCATTGCAAGTAGAAAAATAGGTTTTAGGAAGAGAAATCTCTGAATAATTTCTAAGGACCATACTATAAACAGCTTACAGGCATTGGTCTCTTTATGAGACTTGAGTTCCACTCTCGGTCGTCTGAAGGTGGTGTAAATACGAGTTCGAATTAAATCAGGGTCTGACAGTAAAGCGAGATAATTGCCGGAGAGTCCATCATCATGCCATTTATCATGTAAGCATTGATAACTATATACATGAGGACTACCGACCAAATGACGCTGACAACATATACACACACAATCAGCAACAAACAATCCCATCTCTAACCCATCCCATCCTCACCGAATAATATGGCACACAACCAACTAAATGCATGAAACTAAAACCAGCCATCTTATATTTTATATACAGGGAGAAGCTTCCGGAGACAACAGCCGAACTGTTACAACAATAACATGAGAACGTTGATGGCTTTAAAAAAGTAGACGAATTTGACAATCTTCGTACATCCATAAATACGATTGACATCAATTGAGAGATAAAATGGAGAGTAATGCCTGTTGATAGACCTTATTTCGGCCCTAGCTAGCAGGTTAACAACAAAGATGTCTTTTGATTTACCAAGATCTCCCTCTAGAAGACTATGTTACTGTCGTCTGTATTGTTATGTGGCGCAGAGGCATGGTTATTTGCTTAGGTAAAGAGAAATGTGCTTTGAGTCTTTGCGAGAAAAATTCCTTGTAAAATATATAGTCCCGTCGCCACTGGCGGCGAGTATAGGCATCGAAGACTTATCAAAGTACATTGCCTACGTTGGTTTTTATGTACATGCTGTGCGTATTAAGGCAGAGAAGATCTTTCCGCTGGAAAGATCAGGTTGCAGACGATGTTACAATATTTACATACATACATAATTGGCCATTGCAACCCTTCAGTCAGGATTACGACCTAGCTTCTTACACCACTGATGTTGTGTGTGTTAATTTTATACATGGGTGGCGAGACCTACAGTTTAAAGTTAACTTTGAACGACAGATTTTTTTGCGAAACTTTTCATGGCAATTTTATTTACTCTCAGAGTTTTTGCCAGAAATCTGCTGAGAGGTAGTCGCCATAGAAATTATTTTTCATATTTCATTTTGATGTTTGGCCTGGGGCTCGAACCCGGGCTTTACGTCTAATAAGCGAATGCACTACCTACTAGACTACGGGGACTACATACATAATTGGCCATTACAACCCTTTAGTCAGGATTACGACCTAGTTTCTCACACCACTTTTGTTGTGTGTGTTAAATTAGTTACATGAGGGGCGGACCTACAGTTTAAAATCGTTTCCGAACGGCACATTTTTGCGAAATTTTTCATGGCAATTTTATTTTACGGTCAGAGTTTTTGTCAGAAATTCGCTGAGAGGAAGTTGCCTAAAAATATTTCTACATGTTTCGTTCTGTAAGAAATGTTTGGCCTGGGGTTTGAACCGTGGTCTTACGTCTAGTAAGCCAACGCACTACCTACTAGACTACGGCGACTTCAGCGTTGATAACTACAGTTTTTAAAAAGTCTTGTCTTTGGAGTCTTTGAGAGAAAAATTCTTTGTAAAATATATGATCCTCTCTCCATTGGCGGAGAGAATTCATTCACCGAATGAATTATGACACAAATGAGACGCATCAAAGCACAACGTCTACGTTGATTTTGATTTGCTGGGCATATGAAGGCACAGAAGACCACAACCGAGACTTCGATGGAAAGATCAGGTTGAAGGCGATCTTACAAAATTTGGTGTAAGAAATTGATAGAAGAGCACATATTTACAATCGGGACACTAGTTATGCAATTCTAATTAAAGCTAAGGCCCATAGACTTATAATGTAGAAAGTAAAGAAGAAGAGAGAGTGTTTTGGTTTTTGTGAAAATAGCTTTGGATTATTATGCCCAGAGCATTAAGGACTTCTGACTGCTCATAGCTACAGACGACGTATCATTTCTGTTATATTTATGGTATATTCTTCACACGACTTCATTCAAAAATTGTCTGTAGTCTGATGCGCCATATGTTTCTAAAGAAAATGCTGGAGGTGAAAAAAAAAAAACGCTTGGCATCTCTGAATTTTCATTTAAAACCTTTTGATTGGAAGCTGTAACTAGAGCTCGTATAGGACGATCTCTGAAGAAGTTCAATTTAAATTGACAAAATTGATTACCTATGCCTGTCATTGAGCGGATTGCTTGCTTTTATTTATTTTACAAGATGTTCGTTAACTATACTCTTCGTGTATGTACCTGGAAAGTGCAGAACTTAGTGTCAGGTCAGGTTAGGTCGGGTCAGTTCGGAGTGGTAGCTATCATGTCAAAAAGCTATGATATCAAAAAGCTTACTTGAGCACTCATAGCGGCCCGTTATGATGCCACGGGTGAAACGCAGTCTCTGTACTGACCAAGTTCCACCAAAATCAGGGAAGAGGAAGAAATTGGCTGCACATCAAATTTAGTGTATTGAGCGGCAGTTTTAAGTCTTGTTAGCCTCAATATCTTGGGCAACGTTATATTAATGACCTCCAATATGTAAACTACGGCAAGGCTTGGGACACTGTAAGGGTTAAATAACGTAAGACGCTGTCGTTAAATAGTACCGCTTCAGATATTATTGTGGTATACATACCACCGCATTAGCAGACTAGTTTATGCAGAGATCATGTAAGAGCTTTTAATTTTCTAAAACTAGTAAGCTCTGTAATTTAGAATGGGGCAACCTTTATATTTTAATGGCGTACTTAACTTTCGTTTTCTGTTTACCAAAGAAATGCTAAATCGTGTTGGCGTGATGTTTACGAAATTCATGAATTCCACTACTCTCTCTCTATCTCTCTCAGTCACTCTTCAATGTTACTCAAAAATGTAAACAACAACTTGAAATATTATAAGCGAATGGTTGTTGGCAATTAATTAAAATTTAAACAGAGCTGGGATTCATCTTGTCGGCTTTTTGTTTGGCGTACGCAGTTGTGTATGTGTTTCGTATTCCAGAAGTGTAAACACAATTCAACAGGCAATTATTTATTAAATTGTATTTTGGACTGTGGTTTTTTATTTTGTTTTATTTCAGTTTTATACGGCCTTTACATACATACATACATACAGAGTACGAATCCCTCATATTTCTAGTAACTTGTATTGTAGTAGAGTAAAAGAAGAAATTTAAATTAAAAAATTTTTGAAATTATTTTCACACGCCATCATTTGGTGGGAATACTGGAATTGTGTGTGACTGAGAAAATTCTGTTTCTGCTTAAAATTGGGACTGTTTTTGCGTTTCTTCTTTTTTTTTGTTTCGCTTGTTAAAATTTCGCTTATTTTTTTTTCAAGTCAAGTATTTTGATTTTTGAAAATTTTTTTACTTGTGATTTAATTCCGGGCAGTTTTAAATTTTCATTATCAACTGGAATTTCATGTCAAGTTTATGGTTGGCTTGGGCGATATTTTTTTGTTGTGTTTATTTAAAATGCGGCTTGACTTTGAATTGAATTCATACAGAAAAATGGCAAATATTTCCTTTTGTAGATAACGACAGATTTACGTGAAACATCTGCTTAGTAAATTCATACTTATAATATACTTTTAAGCCTGAATTATGATGGGTTAATGGTGGTGGCAATTTGTGAACAAAAAAAAAAATAACGCAATCAAATAAAGTTGACTTAATTTCGCTTTTTTGGGTGTTTTAGATGAAATTCCCATAATTTTGTTTAGTATGACCCTGAAATATATTTGTGAAAAGACATAAGGAAGAGTGAAAAATATTTAAAATATCATCTACTAAAGCTTAGACACGCGTTTTGTTACAGATTCACACTTCCTTACATAATTCCTAATTACTTGCATACATATATACATAATTGGCCATTACAACCCTTCAGTCAGGATTACGGCCTAGCTTCTCTGGACTGGGGCTCGAACCCGGGCTTTACGTCTAATAAGCGAACACACTACCTACTAGACTACGGCGACTACAATTCTTAATTACTTACCATACATAATTCCTAAGTACATGATCGTACTTCTTACAGAGTGATTGACCCACAAATTGCGTGAATGTGGGTGTTGATTTGATATTGTTTTATTGTATGTCGTCAATGGGTCTAAGAGAGCCCTGTTTAGAAAATGTATACAAAAAAACATAGACAGTGTTACAATTCCGAATAAAATTTGAAATCATAGGAATAATAAAGAGCAGATTACAAGCCACGCTTGAGCTCTGAATTAGAAATTAATTGGACCTAAATAGAAATTTTTTTTTGAAATCGCCGTAGTCTAGTAGGTAGTGTGTTGGCTTATTAGACGCGAAGCCACGGTTCAAATAAAAAAAAAATTTCTTCTGCGACTTCCTCTCAGCAGATTTTTGGCAAAAACTCTGACAGTAAAATAAAATTGCCATGAAAAGTTTCTCAAAAAAATCTGTCGTTCAGAGCCGACGTTAAACTGTAGGTCCCGCCATTCATGAATAAAATTAACACACACAACATGAGTGGTGTTGAGAAGTTAGGCCGTAATCCTGACTAAAAGGTTGTAACAGCCAATTATGTATGTAAGTAGAAATTTTTTAACAATTTGGAGTTAAATTTTAACCTAAAGTAGAACTATGCTATGAAAAGGTCCTCAGCATTAGTCTTAATTAGGATATAAGCATGATTTTGTATAGGACTCCTTTTATAGGCATAATTATTTGCAAAGTGATTACTTTTGGTTGCTCATACAACATTTTGTTGACATTTCAATCCCTGACTACATGCAGATTATATTTCTGAATCTCGTTATCAGTTCTGTATGGTTATATACATAATATGGTCAAATGCCAAGTGAGCCTTTCTTCTCTTATTGTAAGAATGGTTAAGTTCCTGGGCATCTACCTATGTTTGCATAACTTCTGATTTCTATACTTATCTTACTTACTTACTCAATTGGTTGTTACTAGCCTTTAGCCAGGATTACAACCTAGCTCCTCACACCACCCATGTAGTGTGTGTTAATTTTATCTATGAGTGACGGGAGCTACAGTTTAAAGTTGTCTTCAAACGACAGCTTTTTTTTAGAAACTCTTCATTACATTTATTCTTAGAGTTTTTGCCAGGAGTCTGCCGAAAGAAATATTTTTTCATGTTTCGTTTTGTTTGAGATATTTGGGCTAAGATTTGAACCAAGAACCTACCTATTGGATAATGGCATCTCTGGTTTCTATATCACTCGACATTGTCGACTGAGATATCCTCATAGAAGACATCAAAAAGCTTCCTAAGGACTAGATTAGGTCTTCGCTTAGAGCTGACTACTTAGTGTGTCACCACTGACCTAAATTCATAACAAAGTGACTCTAAAATATTTTCCAATCTTCTAAGTAAAGAAGTTTTAAAAATTCTGTTATACCCACTATATGTAGAGGTTGCATAGTTGTTGTGAAAGAATCGATATAATGAACCACATTTTCTACAACGATATTAATAGTATTCATAATCGGAGCATTAGGCCCATCAGAATTCAGTGCGTATAAGCTAACAAACGAAGAATAAACTTTGTTTGTGTGAATTTGTATGTTATAAATTCAGTTTCTCATTTTAAATTAAGTGGAAATTCTACAATTCTTTAGACTGAGAACTTGAAGTTCTAGGTGCATAGTTTGGGCTATTTCCATGGATCTACAGTCACAGAAAAAACTCTACATACAAAGGCGTATATATAACTTTTTGATTTTTTCTAAGAATTTCTAGGTTATATTTTTCATATTCCTTTCTATCTTCAAACATTCTTAATTGTAGCTGTCTTAAACGAGGCTATAACACCCATTTCAGCTTGATAAAAATTACCGGGAAAAAAGTCTACATACACCGCTGCTTTGACTGTATATGTAGTGATAGCACTGTTCTTCATACTTACATATGTAATACCATTGGCAATTGAATGCTAATCTCATTTCTAAATAAGATTCTAGGCAGTTTAGTATGATTTTTAAGAAATTCTGGAGAGCGCCTACTAATGATAAGATTGAGGCACCATCATAGGCATTTCAATTTGTGAAATGGCATAAAATTCTTTGATCTTAAAAAATGCTCTTAATTGTATGTACAGTTTTGTTTTAAATTTAATAATACTATGTTCGGTTATTTGAGTACAATATTTTAAGTGTTCAGACATAATATAAGCAATATTCATTTGACAGCTGGTATATAAAACAGCTGGTTGTTTCAACAACAGCTTTCAACAGAAAGTGTTCGGAAAATTGTAATATGCTCACTGAACGTACTTATGGCAGTGCTGTATTTGAAATTTTTCTCAATATTATAACAATTTGCGTATTTATTGCGCAACAATTAATTGAAAATTTATATGAAATATTGAGCTCAATAAGTGCATGTCTGAACATAGTATAAGACTATATTGAAAGAAATCAAAATACGTTAAACAATTCAAAATTTAGTCCTTTTCCAAAAAAATATGACAAGTTTTTTTAGGTCATCGAAATAAGTGTACGGCAAACACTTATTTATGAGCAATATTGATAAGGATTATGACTAAAGGAATATTGAAATTTAAATGACACCTTTTTTTTAAAAGAATATGAATTCAGAAATTGATGTTTCAACGCTCAATAACGTGTTGCATTGAAAGTTCATTCTTTATCTACCGCAAAAAGAATACGAAAATGCAGCTGCCAAATTGTGTTAAATTTGGGCAAAAAAAACTTCTTTTTTTTTAATTGTCAAAATTTTAAACCCAATATTCTACAAAAAAAAAAAACATTCCACAGGTTTTATGTGATTTTCAATGTGATTAAGTGAAGAAACTAAAACAAAAACAACGACGTTAAGCATTTAAAAAAGAATCGACTTGAGTGAGATTTTTGACATGTTTAAACATGTTTTGCCAATTTGAAAATCACCTAATTTACCACAACATCAACAAAACACCATCAGAATGGTAAATAATAATAATAATCGGAGAGGACAAAAATGACACACAGTGTTCCTTTTTTTATATTGAAGTTATAAGAGAATAATGATGAGCAAACAGACAGAGGAAATCTTCTGCAAAAGCTATCAGTTAAACAAGAAATTGCCAACTTTTTCTCCTTTGATTCGTTCTGATGTCAGGCTTAATAAGGGGTTCGTTGCATGTGCAGGCAATGAAATTGTTGTTGTAGTAGTCGCCGTTGTCTAGTAGGTGGTGTGTTCGCTTATTAGACGTAAAGTCCGGGTTCGAGCCATAGGCCAGACATCAAAACGAAAAAAAAATATTTCTTCGGCGACATCCTCTCAGCAGATTTCTGGCAAAACCTCTGAGAGTAAATATGCCTGCCATGAAAAAGTTTCTAAAAAATCTGTCGTTTGAAGTCGACGTTAAACTGTAGGTCCCGCCACTCGGATATAAAATTAACGCACACAACATTAGTGGTGCGAGAAGCTAGACCGTAATCCTGACGGAAGGGTTGTAATGGCCAATTATGTAAGTATGTATGTATGATTATCGAAAACTTGTTGAGTCTTCACTATATCATGCTCAGCATGTTTTGTGCGCAATTAAATTGTAAAATTAAATACTTCCCGACTGTGCAGTAGAACAGCTTATTACCCTATCCATGCTCCCCCATTTCCCGGAGAACTTAAAACTCTTTCAGTTTCTTTTCTAAACGCATATAATTTTGCAGAAATATTTACGATTTTTTGTTAGGACTTACCCAACCCCTTAGGCAAACGTAGTGGCAATCCCAAAACAGTAAAAAACAAAATGAGGCAGCTGCAGTCGTTTGTATTTGCTTCTGTTACTTATTTTGTTTCAGTTACAAATACACAGAATTAGTAGCGGCTATATTTGCTGCTGTTGTTAATTTATAAATTGCCACTGCTACTGCCCAATGCCAATGTTGCTACTCTACTTTACTGCTCAAATTGCATTGGCGATGATGAGGATTTTTGTTTCGCATCACCATCTTTGAGTCAGTTTTACCTCTTTTTCAATCGTCTTTTTTAATCGTCTCAACATTTAATGGCTGTGATTCAATTTTCAACAATTCGCTTTCTTCGTACTTTTTTCCCCATAACTGGCTACGACGACTACTGCTGCTGCACTGCTGTTTTGCGACTTTGCGACTACTTGTCGGTTATTTTTATTATTTTCGATTTTAATCGATCGTTATGCCTTCTGCATATGCTTTTGCCTTTACAGATATGTATGTTGTGCGTTCGTTGAATCATTGTTTGTGTTTGTATGTATAGTTTTAGAGGCAACATGTTTCTTAATTGAAATCATCAATTTTGTTTAATTTATTAATAATATGACAGCCTCACACCATTACAGTTTAATTGAACTATTGAAACTAAAACTGCCTTCAATGGCATTGTACGCCATTCAGCCAGTCGAGATTTCTTACTTTTTGAAGAGCCTTTAGATCTGGTATACCAAAGGATCATTTAAATTATTTTTTTGAAGGGTTTACGCGATAATTTCACAATGAATGTGCCACAATGCATTTTCAACTTCAATTATTTTACAATTAATTGTCGACATTAGTGGTAATCGAAAAGGAAGAAGAATTTTAATTGAATTTTAAATTGGTTTCCCTTCTATTAGAGCGTTGATTTGAGGTTTTATTTTTATTTGTTTTTATAATATTTATGCATTTTGTTGAAACTGTTAAGAGTATTAAAATAGGAGTTTTGTGTGTGTCTTTTAAGCATGGAATAAAGTGTTTAAATGCAAATCATAGCAAACGAACTTCAAAAATGTGTATTCTTGTTCTTAAAGATAGACGCATATGAAAAATTCCGTTCATTTCCCTTTTAGGACAAGTTTTTCAGTAGTTTCACTGGAGGATCCTGATCAGAGAAGTTTTTAATTCGTGTACACTACTAAACTGTGTTGTCTACATTGCCCAGTTCCATACCAGTTATGCAATTATAATTGCACAATATCTGATTTGTGTTTTGCCTTAATTCAACTACATTTTGCCATAAAAAAATCGTAATCTTGGTAACTTTAGAGGCAGCATAAAATTCTAAACCATTGAACTTCCTATTGAACTTCCTTCGTCGTGTTTGACATTAGATGTGAGGTTTTTGTTCTGATGCTCTTTATTATGTTATTCGAATTAAATTTTTGCTCAAATTAATAAAATATAACACGAGTAAAATCCTTTCAGTATATAATTGGCTTTATTGTGAAGTTCTGGGCTATTTTAACCCCGGGACGGTTTCTGTTCGTCGAATCGACGATGCTCATTTACTCTTTATCATATAACTCTTTTATGTTTGACCAAATTTCGCTCTTTTTTCAACAACGTTATTTGATAACGAAAGCTGTAGACGAAAAAAAATGTTTTTGGTGTTCGTTGATTCAACGAAGAGTAACCTTACCGTACAAAATGACCGGATCAAAAAAATGGGTGGCCAGGGTACGTTTGCTCACTATAAGCTTTCATTATCATCCAACATTATTGATAAAACGAGCGAAATTTGGACAAACATAAAAGAATTATATGATAAAGAGTAAAAGAGCTTCGTCGATTGGACGAACAGTAACCAATTAGCGCTAAAGTGTTCGTCGATTCAAACCTTAATGTACAAAAATGAAGAGTAACCGTCGAGGGTTAAGCAGACTTTATACATTCTTTTGTAATATGTTCGGATTTTTGCGAGATACTTGGTGCTTGAGGTCCTGATCCTATTTTATTTTCGATCACTATCAACCAATATTTTACGATTTTCTTTTATCACGATTTACGATTATCTTTTATATATTTTACAACATCTGTAATGCGGTTCTCGGGTAAATATTTCTAAAATGTTTGGTAGACTAAATTGGCAGACAATTGTCCTGCTATATCTCATATCATATCGACGCCTCCATTCTATAACGTTCTAAGTGTACTTAGAATCTACTTAGAATACACATATAGTCGTATGTCGCGTGAAAACTTTGAGAGCTCATAACTCAAAACCCACTTTTTCTACTTAGAATGTTATAGAACGGAGGCGTCGATATGCTGACCCTTTCTTCTTTTTTAAGGCTTAAGAGCAGATTTCGTTCTTCAAAAAAAGTCCGTGGATCCATTTTACTCTGTATCCATGTGATTAAAAAAATTTAACGAAAATAGTTGGAACAAATGCTGGCGGTTTAAAAGAAAGAAATGTTAAAAAAGAGTATCTTCACCTGCCTTCTGCCAATAGAATTCTAGCAAAAGCTCTGAGAGTAACAAAATTTCATAAAAAAAATTCTCAAATCCCTCTTTCTCAATTTCGTCTTTAAACTGTTGGTGTAGTTACTCGTGAACTATATTAACGCACACAATACATATTAATGGTTTCAGAAGCTAGGCCGTAAGCATGATTAAAAAGTTGAAATGTTCAATAATATATAAAATTAAATTGAAAATAATTTAAATCAATGGAACATATGCCTTTTTAAAATATTATGATGAATATTGCTTATATTATATCTGAACACTTAAAATATTGTACTCAAATAATCGAATATTGGCTCAATAAACGTGCATGTCTGAACATAGTAATAGGATAATAAGAAGTAAATTAAATTGTAAGAACTTATATTTAAAATTTTACTAACATGTATTGTACACTAGACAATAAAAAAATCTCAATTAATCCTCAAAACTGCATTTGCTTTTAAAATCTTGACTCATACGTAATTAACTTTTAACGCTACTCTTGAAGCCATTGTTGCCATAGCCTATTTAACAATCAGTTTCTATTGTAAGTGATAATAACGTTTAAAATATCAACCCTCTTTAAAATCTAATAAAACTTTTCCCACACCCCTCACAAACATTAATTGTAAACAAACAGAGCAAGCATATGATAAACATTAAACACGTGCTGGTCTTTTATACACTCTTTTTTCATTATTAATCGCTTAATGTTTGCCTACACAAGTCTCTCTCTGTCTTCTCTCATACAAATTTAGCAAAAAAAAAAAAGTTTATTCTCTACAAAACATATAAAATTGTGAACCCCTTCTTAATAAATATCCCTGAAGGTAATTTTCTCCTTTTCAATTTAATTTTCCCCTACTAAAGCACCCCTAAAGGAGAAAGAACATACTGGTATTTGCTTGTGTTAAAAATATGCCAATGTTCCCTAGGGATTTTTCTCCAAGTGTAGAGATTTTCAAAAGGAGTAGAAAGAAGATCATTTTTATTGAAGGGGAAATTTGTTTTTTATAATCAAGAGAGTGAAGAAATTCGATGTGTTGTTTTATTTGAAATGGGTAGAGGATATTTTTTATAAGGGGAGGAAAGCAGCAAAATTTCGGTTTTGAAATTAAATATTTATGAGTAGTTTTGTTTTGACGAAACAAAATGTATCTTCTATTAGTTTAATTTGATCGCTCGTTGGCATTTGTTATCTTCAGATATTTCAATTATTGATAGTATAGACCAGAGATAACAGTTTACCTATACGACTGATAGTTGATAAGTCCCTGAAATTGAAATCATAGAAATTTTATTTTACTGACCTTCTAGAGCGCGATGCGTTTTTGTCATTAAAATTAAAGGTCTAGAATCAACGAAGTCGCCGTAGGCTAGTAGCCAGTAAGTTGGCTAATTAGACGTAAGGTCGCGGTTCAAAGCCCAACCCCAACATCTCGAACAAGCCTTGCCTTGAAAAGCTTCTTAAAAATCTATTACTCGAATTAAACTTTAAACTGTAGCTCCCGTCATTCATGGATAAAATTAACACACACAAAATGGCTGGAGTGAAAAGCTAGGTCGTAATCTTGATTAAATGGTTAACCAATTAAGTAACCGAGAAACAACGAAAATAAAATTGGGAATCATTGAGACTTTCTCATTTGCAATCGACTGGCTTGAGTCTTAGGTCGAAGTGGTAGGTCTGATATCAAAGAGCTCACTTGAGCGCGGATGGCGGCCCGTTGTGATGCCACGACTGAACGAAGTCTCTGTACCGACCTAGTTCCACCAAAATCAGGGAAGAGAAGGAAGTTGGTCAGCGTAGGGGCTGCACGCTTGAGTCTTTATCGAAGAAAAACTATAAAATATTGCTGGTGATCATTTTTGGCATGCGTTCAAACAAACTAACTTAATTTATTTACAAAACCTAGAAAAAAAGTAATAAATCTTCTCTCTGCGGAGGTTTTTTGTTTCTCTCATTTTGCATAATTTCAAAATTTAAAAAAATTCGGTTAAAACTACGCTCTTTCTTAAAGAGGTATTAAATTCTCTCTTTAAGCTTAAAAATTTTCCCCAATTTGTTTAAGTAATAAATCCCATTTTAAATTTATAAAAAAAAAAGGGGAAGAATTAAGAATTCAGAATTACAATTGGAAATTTCCCCTTTTTTATTAAGCTTGGTTTTAAGGGGTTTTAACCCCTCTTTATTACCCCATTCTGCCCCTTGTTACAAATTTCCCATTATTAACTTAAGCTGTGCTCCTTACTTAAGACTGTTTTCCCCAATTATGTTAAGGGGAATTTATAAACCTCTCTTTGGCTTTTCCCCTTACTTTATAAAAGAGCTTTAGCTTGTACGCTTAAATCTCTCTGTTCTTATATTTTTCGAGAGGTAATATCTCTCTCTCTCGCTTTAATTTTAAATGAGAAGTGATCTTTTGAAAATTATAAGTAATTGAAATGAAAATGATCTCTGATTTGTAAGTCGTGCTCAGAGATGAATTTTGCAACAAAACGACAGTTACGAAGACTTGGCCAAATACAAAATTCGTTTAAAAGAATTTTATTTCAGCCAACAAAATGTGAGATGAACAACTTACATACATTTTTGTGATCATAGAGAAAAAGAAACGACGACAACAACGACGATGTTTTTAGGTTTTCAACTAAAACACGATGTTGATCTATTTGCAACGAAGTCAACTAACGATGTTGTAAAATGTAATTTAATGGTTTAACTATATTGTAATATTATTTTAGTAGTTATTGTTGTAGTTGTATTTATTGTTGTTGTTGTTATTTCTATTAATAATAAATATTTCTTTTTTTACAACAATTTTGTTTATATTTTACCGATACAATTACAATGTTATTGATATAGAGGTGCGCCAAAAACTGTTTTTCATGCATTAGAAAATCCGATGATCGGTATTCTGTATATTAGAGAGAGTATGTGCTCGTGTGTGTATGTGTATGTATTTTGCGAATTCATATGGAAAGAATTATTCATGGTCTATTGCCTTGTAGTTTGGTTGGTGATTTACATGATTTCGTCGTTTGGCATCTGTTTCGTTTTCCGATGATTTTTCTTCAATTAGGTTTTTTCTCGTTTTTTTTTTTTAATTTTTATTGAGATGCTCATTGAAATGATTGTTTATTTACGAGCATTTCATACCCGTATAAACACTGTACATATGTATATGGAGAGTTCAGACATGTGTGCCTCTTTGAGTACGAGTACGATTACAAGTACAAGTACGAGTACGAGTACAATTCTATTTCGATAAGTTCAATATGAATAGTTTTAGTTGTTGCATTTGCTTTATAGTTTTAGGCTTTTAAGTGGAAAAATAGTTTTATTCTAAACGTATGTGCATGCATACATACATATTTATTATGTATGTATGTATATGTGTAGGTATGCATTTAGTATATCATGGTGCATTTATTGTTTTGGCATATGATTTTACAGTGAACAACAAATGTTGATTTGAAGAAGGAATTATAATTCAATATATTGATTTGATATTAAGCCTGTAAATTTTCTACTTTGAGGGCCATTATTACAACTTCCCATTAAAGTTGGGTTTAGTCAAAGTGAACTTTAAAGTCACCTTTAAAATCTTTTCGTTATTATAATTATATATTATATATATATGGCAGTGCCAGAGCAATGTCGATAACACTGCTCAATTAAACACGTTTTTTTAACACAGTGCTAACGACGAACATCTTTTTTTTGTCGTACATATATGCTAATTTTGTTTATATTTGAAGTTGCCATATTGAAAATAATATATAATATGGCAAGTTCAAACATAAACTCAACTTTAAAAGTTACTGGTAGGATGATCCTTTATTTAGCTTAACGCTCACTTCTATCTTATTGTCCACTTATAATAATGAAAAACAATTTATCTATCCGTTAAAATCCTCCCTCGGTAAGTTGTAATAATGGCCCTGAAATGCGTTACTCAAGTCATAGTTACAAGGATTTTTTAAAACCTATATTTAGTACAGTATAGCTCTGCAATTGGGAAATTAAAGTAATAGATTATATGTCGTTAGGTATGATATTCCTTTCCTTTTCTTGGTGGAGAACCTTTGACAGGGCATGCTAGAGGTAGCATGTTTTGAATAACTGATGGTTGCGGGTGTGATACTTATCAAAACCTGTTTTTTAAACAGCAGTCGAGAGGCTTTAAACTTAGCTTTGAGACTGAATAGATATCCACCCTACATCCTGGTTGTCATTGTGAACATAAATTGACTGTTTGGAGAACATTTAACCCAACCTCACTGATAGATTAGTACAATTCAATTGGCATAATGCCAATTCAATTAAATATTGTTCAGTGTGATGTTAAGATGTGTAAAGTGTCAGACCATTAAATGGGTACCCTCTCTTCAGACAAAGGTTTCTGCCATTCCAGATTAGAATTATTCGAGTTTTTACTGTTGCTCACTGAACAATTAATGTTCTGATGGGCGTGCATTTGACATTTGGGTAAGTTTGAGATCGTCCAGCTTTCCTACAGAAGATACGACTGATTCTAGGATCACTTTGCTGGGAATGTTTATTTTTGGAATACAATTGGAGGCCTGAATGGTTTGATGTTGCTTTGATTGAAGCAAACGTTTTCAAAGAATGTTGTACTTGATGTTCATTTCAGACCATTAAATGGGTGCCCTCTCCTCAGGCAAAGGTTTCTGTCATTACGGATTAGAATTATTCGAGTTTTTACTGTTGCTCACTTAACATTCGACATTTGAGTAAGTCAGAGATCGTCCGGCTTTCCTACAGAATATAACGACTGATTCTAGGATCACTTTGATGGGAATGTTTATTTCTGGAATGCAACTGGTGGTCTGAATGGATTGCTGTTGCCTTGATTTCAGAAAAGTTTGAAGAGAATGTTGTATTTGATGTCCATTTCTGGTGTCTCGATTACTTACATATATCCATTACTTACATATATCATTACAACCCTTTAGTGAGGATTGCGACCTAGCTTCTCACACCACTTACATATGTTGTGTGTGTTAATTTTATACATGAGTGGCTGCAACTTCAGTTTAAAGTCGACTCCGAACGACTGCTTTTTGAGAAACTTTTCATGGCAATTTTATTTACTCTCAGAATTTTTGCCAGAAATCTGCTGAGAGGAAGTCGCCGAAGAAATTTTTTTTTTCATTTTCGTTTTTTTCGTATTTCATATTTCGTAATAAGCCAACATAGTACCTACTAGACTCCCACGACTTCACTACGAAGAATTCACTACGGTGTCTCGATTAGTTTCTTCTTATTAGAGGACCTCTGAGCCTCACATCTTTTTTTGTGAGTATCTCTGTAACTTGCCTACAGACTGGTTAAGCTGTGATCGGTGATCATTATACCCCTTAGAATTTATTAAGTTTCATCTAAGCTAGTCCAGTCCAGTTTCGAATCCTTTAAAGTGAACATCTTTTGTCTCTTAATATAATTTACATGACAATCTTACCCCCTACAAAAAGAATGGCGGTCTTCTTTAAATGCTAATGAAATCTGGCTAGGCAAATTGCAACTGCATTTAGCAAACTATCAACCACAAAAATATGCTTTTATGTCTCCGCTTAATATTTGCCATACACTGTAGAATTTGATATCTGTTGATTTGTAATCATGCGGAAATGATCACAATGACCTTTCGGCAAGATCATTTGTGTTTTAATGTTTTACCAGACGTTCATTGTAAATCGTTATACAATATAGAGTGTATTATTTCAGTCTATGTACTATGGCTGGTCGATTATTCTATTCTGATGATCATCATCAATATATGATCATCACATCTTTTACAGCAAATCAGTTGGTACAAGTCAGTTTGAATGGGTGTGTGTGTGAGTATATGTAAAAGATCAGTTGAATTCTTAATGCTTGATTTCTGGAAATGAAAGGTTTTTGACTGAATGCGAATAAAGCCTGTGTGATCTTTTGGCTCTTCGATGGACTCCGATTGGCATCTGATTGTTTTGAAGTGATGATCGAAGATGCTAATGTTGGTGGTTGATGGTTTAAGTTGCATTAATATACAGCAAACTATGGCCAATAGGAATATGTATTCTTCCGTTAGTCTGCTACTGAGAGTTCGATCGATCAGCGAGTATGTGAGGTTATTAAGAAGGTCATTACTACTGTTACTACTTAGTTGACTGGTTGGGTGGTTGGTTAGTTAGTTGCTTGCTTAGTTGGTTGGCTAGTTGGTTCGGTGGTTTGATGGTCGATTGATTCCTATGTAAGATATACAAAACGTAATGACAGCTGTTATTTGAATTTTATTACTATTGGCATTACGTATGCGATTGTTTAGCTACTCTGTTAAGCTATTGTGGGTTACTTTCAAAAATTTTAAATGTTTTTTTTCAAAGAAATATTTTTAATGTTTACTTTTATTTCTTTTGTTAGTGATTGTTGGAATATGTTTACAATTTTGTATTTTTTGGGCAATATTTTTTAATTTTCCCAGGGGAATATAACGATGCTTAAAAGCTTATTACGGGCTACACGTGTGTAAGGCTTGAAGGCACAGTTTTTATTTAAAGATAGGTTAGCAGGTGAAGAGTTAACATCGAAAACATTTACTAGATTGATTTTATACTCTATTTTTATGGAACTTAAATTCCTTTAAAACTCTGAGAGTAATTAAAACTCTGAAAGTAAATAAAATTGCCAAAAAGGACTTCTCAAAAATCTGTCGTTCGGACAGACTGTAGGTCCCGCCACTCATGTATAAATGTAACATACACAACATAAGTAGTGCAAGAAGTTAGGTCGTAATCATGACTGACATGTGTTTGTACAGTTAACGCTGCAATGTCGAGCAACCTGCGATGAACGTCTCTTTCAGTTTCTCAGGCGCCATACATATCCTTCCGGGAACTCCTTCCGTAGAGGACTTCATTCCTTTACCATTTATGGATCTATGATATGGGGCCCTGTGTGAGAGGTTGTTCTCTAACATTCGCATAAGATGTCTAATTAATACACCAATTGTGCCCTTTACCCCTCCGTGCATTATTTCTTATCCCATCTTTTCAATTGTTAACTTTATTGTGTTTAAGGCATCCTACGTTCCTGTTAACATCGCCAGAATCTTCCGTTTTTTTATTGGGCATCTTGCTAAGAAGTGTAATTTGAGTGTTTTTGACTTCGTTTTTTTTTTATTCCTCTGGATGTTGGTTTTTTGTTTTCTTTTGTTAACAATTTTATTACTTGTTGGTTTTTGCTTTAAATTCAGGAAAAATTTGTGTTTAACCCGGTGCAATTTTATTACCATAAATCTGGCAGATTTCTTTTGTTGCCGCAATTTTGTTGTTGTTATTGTAAAGTTTCCCAAGGTGAAACTTTAAAATACAATTTGTTGATTGTATGTTGTTCGATTGTGCCTGGAAAATTGAATTGTTCACCACTCTTTTGGGTTTTTTGTTTTTGTTTTTGCTGCCGTTGTTGTAAAGCAATTGCTTGAAAGGTATGATCCGGCTGGCCTTTTGGTCGACTTGTATTGATCGTTTGTGGCATCATAAAAATTGCTTAAGTGGTGCCTGATCTTTTGCCTCAATATCACGATTAATAATGTGATGATGATGATCATCTCTTCATATTCCTTTTTTTTCTTCTATATATCTCATGACCAATAAGCAACCAACCAACCAACCAACCAAGCACCAGGCTGTAATAAAATTGCAATTGCAATTGCAATGTTTGCAATTTTTTGAGCAGGTCTCATCATTTTAGTTTATAAAAGCAAAAGAGAAGAAAAAGAAGAAGAAAAAATTGTGGCGAAATAATGATGTAGAATTGCAAGTAAATGTATTGAACTTTATTGTTTGTACTCGTATAGTGACCGAGTGAGTGAGTGAGTGCTCTTGTAGTACCAAAGAAAATCAATGAAGAAACTTTTTTACATGCTGCCGAGACGTGCATTTAAGCAAAAATACTTAAAACTGATGAAACAAGATGGATCATCATCGTCATCATCATCATCATTACAGATCATAGGTCAATAGCGTTGATTTCGTATTTTTTTTTTCTTCTTATATTTCTGGCCTGTATTCGTATGAAACGTGTCTTTAAATAATTTCAAGATCACGCATGTACGTGTATAATTTTAATATGATTCCGTAACTTTTTGTAATTTTTTCTTAAATTTTTTTGAAAGAAAATTGATCGAATGCGGCTTAAATTGAAATGAAGAAATATTTTGAGAAGCCTTAAATGAAAATTTTACTTAATTCTGTTGTAATAATAATTGTATTTAAAATATTGACGTTAAACTAACTGAGCATGACAGTAAGATTTTGGTCCGTAAAAGAAACTTTTTTTAAATTAAAAAAAATTGATTTGATCTACAGAAGCCAACACTAAAAGTCTCTCTAACGCACTGATTCTTCTCTTATGAACTCGCTCTCTTATTTGTTGTTAGAGATATACAGCCTTGTTACGGTTAATATCCATTATCGACATGATAGCGTTAAAAACTCCTCCAGGAATATAAGCTACATCATGTAACTGACCTCGCATTTTTTATATTTAAGAACGAGCGGAGAATGACTGTCATTAAGAGACATGTGGCATCGCAAGTGAGTTGTGGAAGTGAGACACACATGCTTGACTGATACTTGTCCTTCTCTATGGTTACAAATCCTGCAGCTTTATAGGCAGTTTCAGTTCCAGTCTGCCCGATACTGTATTCCGCTTTGTTAGAGTTAATTCATATTTTAGAGTTAATTCACAGCAGTCAGACTGATACTTTAGTTAGGGCGAGTAGGCGTGGTCCCTAAGGCTTGAATTACCTTTTTTGCATTTTTAGAAGAATGAAGTCGATACAACTACAATGTAGTCTTAAGAAATTTGAATTTGGTATTAAAGGAAGTTAGACGAGAGAACTTTGGGGCACAATTACGATCCGATCGAAGATGGATATAAAGGGTCCGCCAGCTAACGTTTTTTTTCAACTAGTGCTTATTTCGTGAATGGTAACACTTAGCTCATGTCTGATTTGACAGATAATTAGTTTATCCTTTCGCTGAACGAATATGGCTTGAAGCCAATTGACCATCCAATGCGTTTTCGCTTAGCTAAGTGGGCATGGGATCGACTTACAGAAGATGCCGATTTTGGCAAAAAAAATCATCTTTTCAGATGAAGCTCATTTTGATCTTGGCGGGTATGTAAACAAGCAAAATTGTCGCATTTGGGGCACAGAAAACCGGCACGCATACATTGAAAAGCCGATGCACCCAAAACGAGTCACCGTTTGGTGCGGATTTTGGTCCAGAGGCATAATTGGGCCATTTTTCTTCGAAATTGAGCAAGGAGTGGCCGTTACAGTCAATGACGATCGTTATCGGGCCATGTTGAACGAATTTTTGTTCACAAAAATTCAAAAGGAAGATACTGGCAACATTTGGTTTCAACAGGACGGCGCTACGTGCCACACAGCCGAAGTACACTCGATGTTTTGCGCCCTGTTTTTGAAGATCGCATTATCAGCCGCAGAGCTGATGTCGTTTGGCCACCTCGGAGCTTCGATTTGACACCGTTGGACTATTTGAGGGGTGCCGTCAAAGATAAGTGTTACGCCGACAAGCCAGAGACAATTGACGCTTTAAAGGACAATATTCGTGAAGCCATTGGTGAAATACAGCTGCACACAATCGATAATGGGCTTAAAAATTGGACCGATCGTGTAGGCTACTGCATGGCCAGCCGAGGCAGCCATTTGAATGAAATTATTTTTCATTATTAACCGGAAGGAATGTACTTTCAAATAAAAAAGAAATTTGAGAAAATATTCACTAGTTTTTTTAAAGCATTTCCAAAAAAAAAAAAGTTATTTGGCGGACCCTTTAGAAAGGGTGCTTAGACTAGTCAATTGTTGAGTTGCCATAGTCTAATAGGTAGTGTGTTGGCTTGCCAGATCAGAGTTCATGAGTTTAAACCTCAGTACTGACTTCTCGAAAAAAAAGATGTATAAAAAATTATTATTTCGCCGAAATTCGTCTCAGCAGTTTTCTGATAAAACTGACGCTAAACTATAGGTTCCACTACTCATGGGCAAAATTAACACACACAATATCGGTGGTGTGAAAAGCACGGTCGTAATCCTGAATACTCCTTTGAATTCTATGGGATTAGTCTTTCCGTCCGTCCGTAATGGAAATTATTCTTTCAATAAAACATTTTTAATAGAGAAATATTTAGATTAACACACGACATTTTTGCCCCCTGTAGAATCCTTTTCTAACCCACTGTATTTATTTTCGGATATAATCATTAGCAAAACAAAACATACCAAACCAGTAGAAAAAAAACAAAAAAATAAGAGAACCATTTCAACTTACTACTGTTAATCATTCTCGAAAAATCGTGATCATGATCACAGAAAAAAAAAACAACAACAGGCTGCTAAAGATGATCATGACGATATGCCACTTGCTTTTATACCCCAAAAAACCTTTTGTAATACGAAAGCTTTATCTATGAGTGTCTGTGTTTATTCACAGGGTATTTCCAAAAAAAAAAACACATACAAAGAGAACACGTATGATATTATTTTCCATGTTATTTTTTCTTCTTCAGTAGTCAGTCAGCCAGTGAGCACAGTCCCTTTTTCAAACACAATTGCAGAGATCATGGCAAAAGGGCATATAGTTGTGCTTGCTTGATAGTTGGTGTGGGAACAAAATCTTTCTAATAAATTCATAAAAATCATACAAAAACGAAAGAAAAAAACAAAAAAAAAAAAACATAAGCAAAGAGAAATCAATTGTTTTATGATTTATTTACTCGGAGCAATTCTTTCTTCTGTAAAGTTTTTCTTGGAAGTGTTAAATAAAATTTCCTGTCTACGTTTACTGTATTTGCTAAAAGGACAATAAAAATTTGTTTTTATTTTTTTGTATGCTTTTGCTTTCTCAATTGGAAATTTAATTTATTTCTCACACCAGTATTGCTTCTGGGGCATATATCCTTAACCTAATTTTCTAGGAATTTTAAAAGTTTTATTGTACAAAAGAAGTTTCAAATTTCATTTCATTTTAAAAATCATATTTTATTAGGTATTGTACCATACGTACATATGTAGGTACATATGTATAATGAAATGGATTCCCAGATTATTGGTTTAATTGTTGAATAATGAATTCAATATCATGCTAAATAGCAGTGTTTAAGAAAATAAATAGTTTTGTATGAAGTCGTTGCAGTCTAGTAGGTAGTATATTGGTTTATTAAACATGAGGCCTCAGTTCAAATCCCAGGTTAGACATCTCCACCAAAACAAAATATGAAAAAAATATTTCTTCGGTGACTTTCTCTCAGCAGATTTTTGGCAAAAATTGGCCAATAAAATTCCCATGAAAAGTTTCCCAGAAATATCCGTCGTTCGGAATCGACTTTAAACTGTAGGTCCCGCCAATCATGTATAAAATTACCACACACAACATAACTGATGTGAAAAGCTAGGTCGTAATCCTGACTGAAGTGTTGTAATGACCAAATATGTATGTACTTAAGTATATGTCACTGTCTAGGTATTGTCAAGGATTGTCTGGTTGCGGTCTGATAAGGTCAAAACCCTAAAAAGTCTTGAAATCCTCTACTCTGTTTACAAAGGCATAGCGATGTATACTGTCTGGACAATCGGTTTATATGCGAAGAAAAAGGGTTTACCCCTTAACCTTTAATGGAAAAGCTGCAGGATAACTTCACAGAGGGAGCCTATAATTCATTTGTTCTTTTAATATCTAGATCTACCTGTAAGACAATTAAGATTTTTCGGGTTAGCTTTCTTCAATGGCATAGTGCAGTGCCTGGTTTTTCTTAACGTCCTATACTCAAGGCAACTTTAATAATTTCTCCATATTTTTTCTTTGGATGTATATCACCTGTGGTTTCGAAACCACACTTTAGGTTAAGTGTTGTTAATCAAGCTTTCGGTTAACTAACTCACTTGTATTAGGTATACGCATTAGTTTTAGTTGTTCTTTTTTACTGATAAATATACAGTATAATCTTCATTATCCTTTAGTTATCGTGGGACAAATGTTAAGATGCAGGATCCTGTTGTTGTGTTTGCATGAAATGTCATTCGCAAGCAGCGAGGTGAGGTGAGATGAGAGCAGGCCTTATAAAAGTCTGAAGTTGGCTACTGCACTACTACGACTTACGTCCGGTTGCGAACTTCGGATTATTTCTCCCAGATAGTAGGGAGCATTACTCAAATCTCCTCTTATTGTAATTCCTTTATAAAAGTTTTGATTGCCTGAAACTCGAGAAGAGTCTTTCCCTCTCCCTACCTTCCCTTTCGCTGGGTATAATTTTCCAAACATTCGCTCCCACTACACCCAGAGGTTCTGACTACATATGGTGGCTTATGCCTGCTGTTATTTTTGCATGAGAAGTCAATCTCAAGCAGAGAGATGAGGTGAGAGTAGGTGCATATAAAAGTCTGAAATTTGTGATTATTTCTTACAAATAAGATCGTACGATCTACATATTTCTTCTCGAACAAGGCCGCAGTCGTATGGGTTATGGATTATTTCTAAATTGAAAAAGAAACTGTTAGCAAAACCTAAATAATAGATCAATCACGGCCTGTCTTCGTTAGTTTTTTGTATTTTTGCATTTTTGCTCTTCCATTGCGTCCATTGAATTTAAGGATCATTAAAGCATTCGAAAAATTTGCGTGTCATAGGCCACAATTGTCAACTTTTCAGAGCTTAACCTTCATATCAATTTCCTACAGGTCATCAGTGAAATTGAAAGAGTTTTTTTTGCCAACAATAACGAAGGTTTTAATAACAGAAACATAATGGAAATAAATTAAATACAGCTACAATTAGCCGAACGTTTACGGAACATATGTTTGTTTCTAGACAATGAAGGGCAATGAGAACGATTACCCAACCGTAATGGAATTTCGGTAAGCATTTGTATTATTTTTGGTATGCTATAAGGTATGTACGTTCTGTTTCGTTCCGTGAACGTTCGGGTAATTGTACCTTAAGTCTTTCATTACCTTGTATTGATCACTACGAAACAGAAAAAAGCAGGCAAACATTTGCCATGAAAATTTGATAAATGACTAAACCTCATTAAACTTCCTATCCAGGGAGTCATTTATTTCGAAGCCTGAGTTTATTCAAATGATATTGTAAGGGTGTATTAAAATGGTGTTTTCCATAATATAGACAGAAAATGTGGCCCAAGCGGTTCATATTGGACTCTTCTGCTGTTTAGGCAATCAGAATAAAGTTCGTCATTGTAAAACTTTGAGGTATTCTCACTATTTTTCTTATTATTTTCGTATGCTATAAGCGAATGTGCGTTTCATTACATCCCGTAAACGTTCGGCTAATTGTACCTTAAGTCTATGACCACCTCGTATTGATTACCACGTATTAGAAAAAAACATACAAACCTGTGCAATAGAAATTTGAATTCATTACTCTCCTTACCCAGGGAGCTGATTTAACTGCTGATTTAAAAGACTGAGATTACTTGTATGATATTGTAAAAGTGTATTAAAATAGTGTTTGCCATAATATAGACAGGAAATGTAGCCCAAGGGGCTTATATTGGGCCCTTCTACTGTTTAGGCAATCAGAATAAAGTTCGTCATTCGTCAACTCTGATATATTCCCACCGATTTTTCTCATAAATTTTCATATGCAACCATTATAGCAATGAGAAAATGTCTTAAGGTAAAATCAGTGTCTAACATTCAATGTTATTTTATGCTACTATTATTATTATCGCCACTGTGCTTACTGTTCAATTCAATTTAAGCGAAATATTTACAAAAAATAAAATTATACCCTGAGGCATTATTAATTAATAAAAATCACGAAAAACCGTTTTAAATATCAGCAAATTATTATTTAATTAAAACAATATCAATGGAGACACATACTGACTGACATCAGGTAATGGAAAAACCAACCAAGCAGAGCAGCCAAACAACCAGACAGTCAGGTGGGTATACGGGTAGGCAAATGGCTACCATTTTTTATATTCTGCTCTCATCACACAGACGGAATTCAATGTTCATGATGCTAATGAAGACGATCATGTATACATAAATTTATTGAATATTTTTTGTTTTTTGTTTTTGTTGTTTATTTAAATATTGATTTAAAAACATAAACGTTACAATTTACACCCAGAAATTTAAAGAAAATAATTACAAAAAAATTGTCCTCCTTTGTAAGCAACACGTTTAGTATATCAGACTATAATGATCATTGATTTTAATTTGACATTTGTGTGTGTGTGTTTTTGAGAGAAAAGTGGCAGAAGTGCCAGTAGCTCTTGAATAGGTTCACGTATAGTTATGCCGCATTACATTTCATGCTACAGTCTTTGGTTTATTATTTGTTGCATGATGTTTTTGGCTGTAACTGACGACTGATCTATTTATGGTTTAATTTAATTTGCAACTTTTGTGAACTGCTTATGCTAAATTTTAAAGAAATCCAACTAAGATTATTTGTTGTAATTTTGTTCATTGTTTTGCCGCAGCAGCAGTGGTTTCATTTGTGTTTTTCTTCAAACCACAATTTGTCGACTGAAATTACTCCTGGTTTTCGAGGTCATGGGAAACAAAAATATGCTTTAAAACAGAAAAAAGAAAACACGACTGTATGTTGTTGTATCGCATTTGCCTTTTGTTTGGCGCTTTAATAGTTTTTTTTTTGATTTTTTTTGTAACTGAAATTATTTTCAGTTTCAAATTTCAATTGGTTTAAGCCATGAAATTAAGATCATTATTTCAATTTTATACAGTTTGTTGCACAAAAACTCAGCGGATTGAAAGTGATTTGAGAAAATGTAAAATTTTAATAAAAGAATTGTTAATAAAATACGTCTTATCATAGTGACGTCGATAGTTCTGACCTTTGACTGAAGACAACAAAAGACATGAAAAGGGGTGTGGGTTTAATGGCTCTATTCTCATATCTGTAGGTGTGATTCTACCATATCTAGTGTAACAATCGTAACAGCCAAAAACATTTCGAGAACATTGATAACAGAATAGGAATTTTATGACGCACTTCGTTAAGGACTTTGAACTCTGATCTTGACTGATGGCTCAGATCTGAATGGAGCATTGAATTGACACATGTTTTCGAAATCAGCTGATGTATCTTACTCTCGTTAACTACTCTGAACAGACATTGATTGATGGCTCAGGTCTGAATGCAGCATTGAATTGAGGTATTTTTTCGAAATCAGCTGATGTACCTTACTCAGGCATTAGTATGAATCATACGGACTTCTTTCACAATCATTGGAAAGGGTAATGTTCACAGAAGAAATATCAGCATCCTTTTTGATAGCTAGGCGGCTTTTAGGCCACCACATTCTCTTCTAACCAATGCAAGGATGACTTTTGACTTGAAGTTTCTTAACGAGATGCCTAAGCAGTACAGCATTCGCAACATATAGCAGATAGCTGGCACAAATGTGTAAAATTTCGGATAACTTTTCTACATTGGTCGAGGAAAGAACCTGCAAGATAGGGTGTCAGAATCTGTTAAAGCCGCATAGGCAGCTTCATATAAGGGCGTATAAGGGCGTGGCAGTGTCTGCTGAGAACCTGCAAGTTTAGGTGTCAGACTCTGTTAAAGCCACAGAGGCAGCTTCATATAAGGGCATAACAGGTCCCGTTGCGAACCTGCAAGCTTAGGTGTCAGATTCTGTTAATCAGCGTGGCAGTGTCTGCTGAGGAACCGCAAGCTTAAATATCAGATTCCGTTAAAGCCGCATAGGCAGTTTCGTAGAATAGAGTGGCAAGTCCTGTTGAGGACCTGCAAGCTTAGATTTTAGATTCTGTTAAAGCCACTTAACAGGTTTATGTGTCAAATTTTATTAAATCCGCATAGGTAGCTTTATATGAGGGTAACATAGCACAGTAAATGTGCTCAAAGCTAAATAGAACTTAAAGAGAGTACGTTTAGCGTCGTTGTCGGAAAAATTACTAGATTTTGTATTCAAAGACGTATTGGTCTCGATCACCAGCCAAATGGTTTTTAGATAAGTTGCAGAAGACCGAGAAGAAGTGGAAACAGGCTATGCACTTACTTTCTACAGAGCTATGTCGACCAAAGAACAATTCAGCTGCTTAACCGACTTAATGAGTTCAAATGATTCCAGAATTAGGGAAATTTCAGACTGTCCCAGGTAGATATCAGAGATCAGCTATGAATCGTTTTTTCCCTGCTCATAAGTATCCATGAAATTTTGAGTATGAGTGAGACAACAACCTGACCCATCTAGTGATGAGGCCGTAAAGGTGGCAGGTTACGGGATCAGCAAAAGAAATTAGTAATGAATCAGCCCTAATCCTAACTGAAGGATTGTAATGGCCAATTATGTATTATGTTGATTAGCTTAGTTCAACTTCATCTCTAATGCCTATATGTGGCAAACAAGGCAAATTGTTGCGTCTGCCTTTCAACGAATTGCAAATGCATACCCCAAGAAGGAACAAATTCTGATAAAAAACAGTCTCTTAAAGGCTTTGTAATTAAAATTGCAAATCAAACGTACCTATATTTTTCACACAAAAACAGAACAAGTTAATCTGTTTCAGGCCTTTGGCTTAAAATACTTACAAACATTTTTATAATCTGAGTTATTTATAGAGTGCTGCTCGTATGTTATTTTCAAATCAAAATATTTCATATCCAAAGAAAACTTTATAACACTTCATAATTCTTATTTCTATAGTCGTCTAGTTAACATCTATTATGACTAAATAATTTTAAATAATTTGTTATAATTAAGAAATATTTTCAAAATCTTTTTCAAGAAAACCTACACACTTAGGATTTGAACATTCGCATGCTGCTTTTCTACATTTTTTTCCAAGTCAAATTCGCACCGAACATGTTGCGAATTTTTTTTTTTGCGAAACTTCTAATATTCAAGCATAGAGTTTCCATAGAGTTTTTCTAAACGTACATATTTTTTTTTGTTTATTGTCGCCTGTTTACTGTGTCATATTTATGTGCGCAAATTAATAATGATCATTAAAGGTGTGCTTTAAATAAAATACTTGTCATTATTAGTGTTTCATTTACACTTTAACACTCTAAAACGTTAACAATTTTTAACAACAATTTTTTTCTCTTTATTTTTCATTTATTTTATGCATTTGAACTACGGTTTACCGTGGTGAAAGAAATAAAAATCAGAAAAAAGTGTTGCTGCATAATCATAAACACAATGGAAAACGCAAATGGTAGTGGCAACACATTAAACTTTTGCCGTGTGGGTAGATGAATAGCAGGGCACTGGCACTATAGCAGCGATAATATAATAAAAAACCGAGAAAAAAAATTAAAAAATAAAATGTTATTATTCGTTAATCAATAAATCTTTTACAATAAAAAAAAAACAAATACCTTAGATACTAACGATTTTACGAGTGTTGTATGAATGAGAAGTTTAAAATAATTTCAAAAAATTCGAAAATCAAAAGCTTAAATGGAATTAAAGATTTTTCTTTTATTGGTTTTTATTTATATTTTAATTATTTAGAGCCGAGGTTTAAGGATGTGTGTGAAGATACAAAATTCGAATTTGAAAATCCAAGACGCAATCCATAAATTTTAGCAGCGGCGTTAACATAGTAAAATTTGCTATTAACAGAGCACTGTTAACTGTTTAACAGTGGCAATAAGTAGATTTATCTCCTACTCTGCAATTATAGAAGAGTTCTGACATAAAATTTAATTCTCATTATGATCACTATTATTTGTGATAATGGAGGGCAGAATTATTCCAGCTGTCCCACTACCACTGTTCGAAAGAGGTCCCTCTGGAGTACCATTTCCATATAGTGTATATAGTGCACTATTTCTTAAAGGGGCCAAAATGGCCGCACAAATTTTGTTCTGTTAAGAGACAATATTGTTCTGTTAATTAACGCCAAATGTGGCGCTGCTAAAATTTGGGGATTGCGTCTTGGATTTTCAAATTCTAAGTTATCTGCACACACATGGTTTGCGGACACAGGCTCTATCTGTGTACCACACAAAAGTATTTCATTGGAATATCATTCATTACACAAAAGTATCAGGCCTCTTGAATTATAATCTTATTTCACAATTAACGCCACTGAAGAATATCTTTCGTGTCATTAGAGGTATTATTACGTATACATATGTGGCCATATGATTTATTGTACTCCCTTCAGTATATTCCCTTATAGGGTGCCCTATAATGTGTCTTCCAAGCTCTGACAAACTTCATAGTGCTGTCGATGTGGACAAAGACACCACAGCACCTGATATGTTCCCAAGTGTTTTCTGTTGGGCTGTATTAATGCCTCACAGTTTTCAAGAAAGTGTTCTGATAATTCCTTCCCCTTATCAACCCCTCAGTCGGCATTACGAAGCAAGTCTCGCACCCCTTATGCTGTGTGCGTTAATTTTATACATGAGTTGTGGGACCTACAGTTGAAAGTCGAATTTTTAGAAACTTTTCATGGGAATTTTATTTACTCTCAAGGTTTTTGCCAGAAATTTGCTGAGCGGAAGTCGCCGAAGAAGTATTTTTTCATATTTCGTATTGTTGGAGATGTCTGACCTGGGATTTGAACCGAGGCCTCTCGTCTAATAAGCCAACTCACTACTTACTAGACTAAAGCGACTTACGCCCGCTCACCTGCTTCGGGTTCTTCCTTCCCGATAGTCGGGAGCCTGACTCTAATTTCCTCTTATTGTAATTCCTCTACAAAAGTTTTGATCGCCTGAAACCAGAGAAAAGTCTTTGCTTATCTCTACCTTCCCTTTTATTTACTTTTCCAAACATTCGTACGTAATACACAGAGAGGAGTACTGGCCCCATTAGACTTTTGTAAGCTTCACTTCTCACAAGCTTATCCGCATGCACATACATACATACATAATTGGCCATTACAACCCTTCAGTCAGGATTACGGCCTAGCTTCTCAACACCACTCATGTTGTGTGCGTTAATTTTATACATGAGTGGCGGGACCTACAGTTTAAAGTCGACTCCGAACGACAGATTTTTTGAGAAACTTTTCATGGCAATTTTTACTCTCAGAGTTTTTGCCAGAAATCTGCTGAGAGGAAGTGGCCGAAGAAATATTTTCATATTTTCTTTTTGATGTCTGATCTGGGATTCGAACTCGGGCCTTTCGTCTAATAAGCCAACACACTACCTACTAGACCACGGCGACTTCTTCCGCATGCACACTGCCGAAAATTCCGCTGTGAGCTGGGGCGGAGCAGGCGGTAAACCTAATTTCTTTATCGAGACTGTCCCATACTATTTCCAATTTAATCTAATAAGAGCCGAGTGCTCCAATGTCGGCCTGATTGTCAGATAGTATTTCTTAGTTGCCTAATTTGTAGTTTCTATCCAAGTTGAATTGTGCACATGTTTCAATAGCTCAGACATCCACCTTAAATATACTCAGCACAATAACTGAACTTCGTTCGCAGCATGAGGATAAGGACTATACTCCATCCCTCTATTTATTTTCGTTCTGTTTTGTAGTCTTCTAAAGCATTAGGTATGGATCTGAGGAGTGTGTGGGTGCCCGACAAGCCAGAGGTGATTGATCTCTAATTTTGTATCACTCTGAACTCTCCGAAATAACAACTGCTGCTATAAAGAGATTTATGTCGGAGTTGGTATGGTTTCCTATAGAAATTGTTTTATCCTTGTGTTGAATATTAATTTCTGGGCCTAATTACTAGCCTAAATGTGTCTTTACCATTCAAGTAGGGTTTGCCACCTAACTAACACATTTTTTTAAAAATTTATATTTTTACTAATTTTCTTTCCTTGAGTGTAGCTAGCATTAAGAGAAAACTACAAGAAAGAAAGAAAAGAACAAAATTATTAATTTAATGATTCTCAAGTTTTTATAACAACATAAACATGAACAAGGCAAATATAATTTGCAGGTGAAAAGTGGCAAAAGGAAAAGGACACCAACTCACATTAAAAGTGTTGGAAACCATTTCTGATGAATCAAAAAAAAAAAAATATTAAATTATATACAATCTTAAAACAACAATAAAAACAAAATTTATAAATGAAAACACCAAAAAAAAAAAAAACAAGTGGCAAAAGTGTTGTTTCGCAACACTTTAACATCAAATACCATGAAATTCCAAGAACGCCTGTTTTTTTTGGGGGATTTTAAAACCTCCAAAAGAAATGGGATAAAAAAAGAATTAAAAAAAGTAAAAAAAAGTGTATGAAACAATCAGAGAACATGAGCTTAAGTCCTTAATAAAACAAACCGACAAATGCCTGGCTGGCCAAAACACTGCAACAACTGTAATTAACGGATTTATAAAGTTTTATAATACGAACAAGGTGTTACTTATTGTCTGGTTGGTTATGCTTAAGCATTTATTAGAGCAAACAAGATACAAAAAAAACAACAAATACTTAATCTCCAGTATGGCAAACCTCAATAGTGATTACTAATGATGATTTGATATACACTTTCCATTCACCTCCTTTTAAGTTGGGGTTTTAATACTACGACTTAAGTATTGCTTTTGTGATTTTAAGTACATCCTGTATGTTGGCTGGCTGACTGAATGATTTTTTGTTGTTGTTGTATTCGTTTCAGTGTTAATTTGTCCAACTGATCCAACTGAAAATCACTTGAAAATTACAGTATAAAAGATTTAATTCTGCTGCCAAGCCATTGCTTGTTGGTATTTCTAAAAGGACCATTACAAAACCAAACGAACAGAAAGTAGAGGTTAATCTGAGATGATATATGAGGAGGCCAAATATATAATTTCATATGACCACCGATTAAAGCAGGTGTTGTGATGGGGCGATAAATAGGCCGTTAAAGAAAATGTGTATTTGATACAGTCTGTAGTCATATGGGAAACTAATTTATATAATAATAATTTTGATTGGTTTTGAATGGAAAATGAATGATGCTATCGTATATGGGTAACAGGAGCAATAAATATTGAAATACATTTTAGACCATATGTCCGTAATTTAGCACTTACTTACTTTACTTAATTGGCCATTAACAACCCGATTAACGGATTTCGGCCTGCCGCAACACATCCTTCCAGGTGCCTCTGCTTCTTGCGCGCCTAGGCCAGTTGGTCACACCAATCGATGACAGGGCTTCCTCGATTTGGTTCTTCCAACGCATACAAGGTCGTCCTCTCCGCCGACTTCCGCAGATTACCGCATCAAATACCCGTCCCGCCGGAGCATCCTCCTCCATTCGAACGACGTGGCCGAGCCAGCGCAGCCGCTGGATATTAATACGCTGCACGACGTCTATGTCGTTGAGGGGCCCATAAAGCTGACTGTTGGATCGGATGCGGATATCATCGCCAACTCGTACTGGACCGAAGATCTTACGTAGAACTTTTCTCTCGAATACTTTCAAGGCTACTACATCAGTGCTTAATAGGGTCCATACCTCTGCGCCATAAAGAAGCACGGGGAGGATAAGCGCCTTGTAGAGTATTAGTTTCGTCGTACGGGAGAGATCACTGCTACTCAATTGTCTATTCAGACCTTAGTAGAACCTGTTGGCAATAGTGATCCTGCGCTTGATCTCCAGGCTGGCATCATTTTTGGTGGTGACGACGGAGCCAAGATAAATAAATTCTTTGACTGTTTCGAAATGATAGTTACCGGTCGTAATTTGAAATGCAATACGCGGCATGTCTCTACTTGTCGATAACATATGCTTCATTTTGTCGTCAGCGGACGCAAGCAACTGGACACTTTTTTGAAAATTTAGCATGGATTTCGAATTTCGAAAAAGGGGGTCTAGAAAGGGTCTTAAATTATTTGAAGGATAGTTGATCTAGGAAGTCGTCTGCTACACGCATTCCAAGTAGCATTAATCAACGAACGAACATCATATTGTAGGAAAACTCACCTATTAAGGAACAAAACTTCCTCACAACTATACCCAATACAATTTCACAAAAGGTGTGGGCTCGAGACAATGACAGGCTGCTTGTCATCATGCTAGATACAGTAGACCAATCACCTAATAAGTTGAAAAAATTTAATCTTTGCAAGACATTAATTCAATTGTATTGTTAAATTTTAATCTACAGCAGAGATGTAAAAATGAAACGCCAAGGAAGGTAATAAAAACAATAAAAACACTAAAAAACTGAAAATCTGCGCATGTCGGAAAAATAGTTTGCTTGGTAAAAACAAAAGACTTAAGACACAAACTTGATTTATAACTATAACTACAGAATGTTTAACAATGATTTCTTTGCATTAAGACTTTACATTAAATTTATGTTTTTATGTTTTTTTTAATGTTTTTAATGATATTATTATTAAACGCACTAGTTAGCATGCTGAAAGGAACATACTTATAAAGCACAATGAATGAAACTAGATGAAGCCCTGTAAAGATATACGTTGTGTGTGTACTCCGTGGAAAAAAAACAGAATTTTATGAAGTATTGCAAAAAGAGAAAAGAAAGAAAGATGAAACTGGCTGCAAAAATGTCATAGCTAAGTGGGAGAATACGCAATGAGTTTCCCCAGGATCTTGTTAAAACACCACACACTGTACTGTATGTGTAAAGGCATTTCAATGTAAACCTTATCAGGCAAGCCAATAAAGAAAACAATTTTCATTATTATTGTTGTGAATATGTACAATTGCTCATGTAAATTTATTGGCTTGACAAACTTCTGAATGCCGCTCGATGTTAAAAAGGTCAATTCCCTGCCGAGCAAATGTTGTCCTTCTAGGATGCATTAGTATCGAACAGCTTCCAAAAACATATTCCTTTCCGTCATCACAGAATCTATATGTTGGGTTCGATAAAATCTCATTTGAAATTACCCAATAAATGTTTTGATTGCCTCAAACCTTTGCCTTTATTTATCTTCCTTTTACTTGAGTGTACCTTTCCAAATAAATCTTCCCAATCCTTAAGTGACGTGGAAGTTCGTCTCCTTGCAACCTAATCTTCCTGCTCATTGCGGCGAATTCTTACATCACTTGGAGCTCAGTAGAGGGCAGCAATCCTACTTTTCCAACCTCGCTAATTCAGCAGATATTCTGATACTATATTCAATTTACACATACATACATACACGTCCATAATTAACCATTACAAGCTTTCAGTCAAGATTATGGACCTGGTTGCTCACACCATTAATGTTGTGTGTGTTAATTGTATACATGAGAGGCGGGACGTACAGTTTAACGTCGACTACGAACGACAGATTTTGAGAAACTTTTTTCATGGCAGGTTTTATTTATTGTCAGAGTTTTTGTCAGAAATCTGCTGAGAGGAAGTCGCCAAAAAAAATAGTTTGCTTCATATTTCATTTCATTGGAGATGTCTGACCAGGGGTTTGAACCGTGGTCTCACATCTAAGAAGTTAGTACACTACCTACTAGACTATGGCGAATTCAAATTCGATTTAACCTTAAAAAATTTGAGTTCTCAATATGACGACCGTCACCATTCCATAGAAAGGCCTTGACCCCATCAGTGACGTTGACGTTCATATCTTTTCTACCTCATCTGCCTGCTCATTGCCACGAATTCCTAATTCGATTCGATTTCAGTAGAGGTTCTACCCTATTTTTCCAACCTCGGTAATTCAGCTTACCCAGATAGTCTCATAATATTTTCATATCTTCGATTTACTGTCATAAAACTTGAGTTCCTATGCTATGTACTTTCTATTCAAGTTTAATTGAGTGCATCTTTTCATGGGATAGGCTTCCACTTATCAGGTACCCACGAGTTTTCGCATGAGCACAAAATATTTCATTCTGGTACTAAAAGCTCCAGCTAGTATTCTTTTCTGTTCTTCTTTTAAAATTGTGTGTAGCTTCCAGATTTCCACTTTGAAAAATAAAAAAACTTGGCTACAAAAATACTAAGCCATCATAAACATACATACATACATAATTGGTCATTACAACCCTTCAGTCAGAATTATGACCTAGCTTCTCACACCTTATTTTATACATGAGAGACATGACAGATTTTTTTGAGAAACTTTTCATGACAATTTTATTTGGTCTGAGAGTTTTTGCCTGAAATCCGCTGAGAGGAACTCGGCGAAGAAATATTTTTATTTTCATATTTCGTTTTTGATGTCTCGCCTGGGGCTCGAACCCGGGCTTTACGTCTAATAAGCCAACACACTACCTACTAGACTACGGCGACTTCAAGATATCATGAACATGTTTGATTTAATCTTGAACAGTTAGTCAATAAAATATTTGATAAAATGTAAATTGAAGAATAGAACTTCCATCCAACATCCTCTAATCCGCTTGCGGCACCGTTTAGCAGTGTGTAGTTAACTTTGCATGTCAGGACTGATGCATCTCAAACTGACTAGTCCATAATCACACAAACAATGGGAACAGTTACTATTAAAAACGATTTTCACAGCAAGAAATAAATGACTTTTCGTAGTTTCAACTTCAAGCATTTTAAAGAATAAATAGCAAAGGCACAGGCAAACGCCATAGATTCCATAAATTTCATATTTTAGCATCTTTAACATGTTTTGTATCAGCAATTAAGAAAACCTTCTCAAATGTGTAGGCTGAAAACAAAATTGTTTTGTTTTAGATGATGATGATGAAGCATTTGTTATGGAGCAGTTGTCAAGAGTCAACATAACAATGAATATCAGTTTTGCTTTGACTTTTAATGGCTCTCCACCTACTAAATATGGTTAAGAAATGTGTAAATTAAATACTCGTACTATTTTCTTTTTTCTTCTGACTAAAGTGGTACTAAATCATCAAGTACCTCTTTACTAAGTATAACAGAAACAGGTAAATAAGTAAAGAGCCTAAATAGACAGCCAGCCAGCCAAACAGAGTACGAGGAAAAGAAGATCCAGAAACATTAATTTATTTATTATGTGTTGTTATTTCTGTTGTTGTTGTAGTAGTTGTTGTTGTTGTTGCTAACCATAAAAAGATCGTGAGAAATAAAAGTTCTTTTAAGAATTTGTGTCCTTGACTTGAGAAAGTCATAAAAATAATCAGGTGGACACAGGGGCTCCCCTTGTCACAGCAAAAATGCCTTGTAGCTTTGTAATGGCTCTCAGAGTGAGTGTGGAGGCAGAGAATTAATGAGATGAGAAAGAAACATCTTTTGCTTCATAATATATAATGTTTTTACACGTGTATATATTAAATGTGAAGTATGTTGACGATGCCAATGAGTTGCTGTTTCTGATGCAACAAATAAACATTAAAGATGCGACAACTTGGTTGGTCGTGCTTTAATGCAACAGGCATGCGTGGTGGCTGTAAATACTGAACAAAAAACGGGAAGATTGAAATGCGAAAGCCATGGCTAAAGAAAAACCCACCACAAGAATCTTAAGGTCTTAACTTTGTTGAAAACAGAGAAAAAAAGAGAAAAAAATTATTTGAAGATGAAAGAAAAATTAAAAAAAAAATGAAAAATAAATTTCAAAAATAAATAAAAATGCATAATAAAAAACGACGAACAAAAATTGTAAACAAAAAAAAACACTTGGCGCACCTGAGAATGTTGATGGGTCTTTTGAGCGTAAAGTACTTAAAAAACACTTGCACGAAGAGCCTACACATTCGCTAACTTGCAAATCCAATACATAAAATCAACCAGTCAACCAGGCAGCCATCCAGCCAAGTTAGTTCATACATACGAAATGAATACGAAGTAGGGAAACAACGTTCGTTGTTAAAGCGTTGCTTCTTCTTCTTCATTCCTTTATTTCTAGAGGCTGAGATTTTGTTGTTGTTGTTTTTTGGCATATTTTTTTATGTTTAATTTTCATTTAAACAATAATGTATGAAAACAAGCGAGAAGCCCTTTATCACAGCCACCACTTACTTAACATTTTTTTCTTATTATTACTGTTGTCGTTGTTGTTGTTGTTGCTGTTTAATAGGTCCTGAAGCTATGGCTAAATGTAGGGTTTTCAATGCTAAGTTCAATTCGAAATGTGAAATCGTTAAATCTATGGAACTTGTCGAGTATTGTTAGGAGTTTGTAGATTGCAAATAAAAATAAATTTGTGTTTGGTTCTAAATCAATTCTTTATTGTTGGCACAATTCCGTGTGCCACCTTTGGCAACTTGATGTAAACAACAACAATTTGCTTTATTCGAAGTCGTCGTGGTCTAGTAGGTAGTGTGTTGGCTTATTAGACGAAAGGCCCGAGTTCGAATCCCAGGTCAGACATCAAAACGAAATGTGAAAAAATATATTTCTTCGGCGACTTCCCCTCAGCAGATTTCTGGCAAAAACTCTGAGAGTAAAAAATTGCCATGAAAAGCTTCTCCAAAAAATCTGTCGTTCGGAGTCGACGTTAAACTGTAGGTCCCGCCACTCATGTATAAAATTAACACACACAACAAGGGGGTTGTAATGGCCAATTATGTATGTATGTATGAATTTGCTTTATTTGTTATTATTCTTTACACTCTTCCGCATACACACTAACAATTGTTTGTTAGATATTTGACACGGACTTCTTCAAATCACAATTATTCTCTTCACATGCAACGCATCTTCAGACTGACTGAATTCTTTCAGATCTCGTTGTCTGCTTTGTCTTGCCTTTTTATATCGCTAGGTAAACAGTCTGATGAATACTATCGAAGGAGAATAACTTTGCCTGCGCGAAATATCTATAAATGTAAACATATTATTTTCGGTATTGTTGTTTGTGTATTTTGTTTACGTTTGTCCTTGCAGTGTTGTTGTTATTTGCCTATTTGTTTACTTTGTTTATTCCCTATTCTTTTTATACTGATGTTGTTGCTATATTTTTGCTTATTTGTTGATCATGTAAACAAGTCCATTGTTTTGTTTTTGTAGCTTTTGTTTATCATTTTAATAACACCATTTTCGTAACAATTTTGAAGATTATTTGCATAGTTGGAATTGGATTGCTTACATCAGTTATGTTTGAAATATTTTACTTAAGAGGCGATTGCATATTTATCGGCTATCCGAGATTGGCATATTCGTTAAAAATCTTAATGGTTCTGAGGGGTTTACGAAATCTCGGTTTCTCTACATCATAAAAACCTGTTCTAAATATGTTTGGCTATGTTGTGATTCAGTTTCAGACTCTTTCAGACAATTTAATAAGCTCGCATGATTAACTAATTAAGACTAGCGCTTGTCTAGTTTAGAGGATGTGTACTTGTCAATTAAAACAAGTACAGTACCCGGAGGTCGAATTGACCCATTGTACGCGCGTATCCAAGTTTCAGAACTTCCTACGAGTCCTTTAGAGCATTCAGCAGGATAAAAAGAATTAGCTTATCAAGTGGATTATTGCTTTTAAATTCTTCAACACAGTTATAGATATACACCGAGGGGTGTTTTCATGTTAGGTAACCTTGTCAAGGTACCAAATATACCTCTAGCCATGTTAATACTCTTCGAAACTACCATTCTTTTCGGGATAGTCATGAGTTTGGATGGCTTTCAATTCCACATCCTTTTTTCATATCGATTTCTTGTGTTATTCAAAGCTGATCCATCACAGCTATTTAACTTAGATACATCATGGACTACATACATACCAGAGATTAGCAATGAATCGTTTTTTCGCTACGCATAAGTACTCATGAAATTTTGAGTATGAATGAGTCAACAGTATTTAAATTCAACCGCTCTGATTCATTCATACTCATTACAACATTGATTTATAGGTGCAGGTTGCAATGAGTACGAGTACAACGTTGTCATCGAACTCATACCATTCGAAATATGTTTGATTCATGCTCATTCAGATTCCTAAATTTTGAAAGATACTTATAATACTCATAAATGATTCCAGTGACTGGAATCATTCATCAAAATTTACAGTCTTAGTTGTTGTTGTATTTACAAAAAAAAAGAAGAAAGAAAAAGGCAAAGACAGCAAACAAAGCAAATCAAACCCACAACCTTCTAGTGAGTATTGTAGTGTTCGTATGCGAATCATACTTATTTTGTGATTCTTGTAAATGTTGAGTAAAGGAGAATCAAAATCAACAACATCAAGCGTATTGTTAAGTATGAGTACGATGAGTACTTCAAACATTGAATATGCGTAGTATGAGCATGATATTAAAATAAGTATGAATGCGTATAAGTATCAGAATTTATGAGTATGATTCGCATCCACTCATCTCTTTGAATACTCACTGCTGATCTCTGGTCTAAATACAAAGGTGAATGTAGACTTTTTTCTGTGACTGTACTATAGTTAACATCATATGGTACTAGATTTGATAGCGAAAAACAGTAAATGCTTCTTCAAATTAGTTAAACTATTCTGCTAACTTGCAGGAAATTCTGAAGACATGTTGAGTATTGGAAAATTAATGTCATTTCCGTTTATGATCCCTACTTTCCACCTACACTACATATAAGAAACCCTAATATAAAAATATAGCACATACCTGCCGATGACTATAGGCTTATTGCTGGGGATGCGAATGATGATGATGATAATGATGATTACAATGACGACGACAATGATGGTTATTTTTACTGCGTACAAAACAATCTCAACTCCTTTGATTATTGAAAAACCGCTTGTATAATTTTGTTTTCTTGTTGTTGTTGTTATTATAGTTATTGTTACTTTCAAACATCATATCGTAACGTACTCATATGCGAAAACAACAACAACAGCAATAACAACAACACACAGACAGAAAAAAAGAAGAATAACTATTTCCATTTAAGTGTTGTTCGGTGTACGCTTCGTGACAAAATCAATGTTGTGTGTGTCTTTTGTCGCACACGGACACATTTTCCAATAAGCAATGACGGGTCTTTGTCGCGACATGTGCTGAATAACGAGGAGCCAAGTGTACGAGTTGCGAGTTATATTTTGTATCATCATTTTATTATTTTTTCTCATCTTTGCTGTTGGCCAAAGAAGGTAGAAGAGGACAGGAGCGTGCAGTTTATGGTGATATACTAAGAGGGGCAGAATGATGTTTAATGATGATAGCAAATATTAAGAGATCTAAAGTGTTGGTGTTCTATGTCTATTATAGAAGTCGCCGTGGTCTAGTAGGTAGTGTGTTGGCTTATTAGACGAAAGGCCCGGGTTCGTATCCCAGGTCAGACATCAAAAAGGAAATATGAAAATATTTCTTCGGCGACTTCCTCTCAGCAGACTTCTGGCAAAAACTCTGAAAGTAAAAATTGCCATGAAAAGCTTCTCAAAAATCTGTCGTTCGGAGTCGATTTTAAACTGTAGGTCCCGCTACTCATGTATAAAATTAACGCACACAACACGAGTGGTGTGAGAAGCTAGGACGTTGTACAATGGGTCAATTCGACCTCCGGGTACTGTACTTGTCACAGTTGACAAGTACACGTCCTCTAACCTAACCTAACCTAACCATGTCTATTATACGTATCCTTTCACTATAAATAACAAGATATAAATATCTTTACTACATGTCATGGGCTACAACTTCATTTGCTTGTGGTCTGGCAACTTCTAGAACTATGTTGTTTCTATGTAGTTTTGTTATTGTAATGTGATCTTTGCAACTTCTAGAACTATGCTGTTTCTATGTTGTTTTGTTATTTGTACAGTATTCGCGCCAGCCGTACTTGTAATTGCAGGTACAATTCCCGTGGATCTGCAGACCGCGGAGTGGATGGAGATTTATATGGCGAAATTGACCGGAAATTATACAACAGGTTCCTTTAGGCAAAACACCATCTCAAAATGGCAACGCCAATGGGATGAAGAGGACAGAGGAAGGTGGACGGCGAGACTTATACCGGATATTGGGCTATGGATTGGACGAAAAATCGGAGAGGTGAACTACGACACTACATAGATGCTATCGGGTATTTTAAAAAGTACCTGCATAGGATGGGCAAGAGTGCTTCCCCTTATTGCCTTTACGAAGAGGAGGAAGTAATTGATGATGCAGATCACACTATTTTCGAATGTGCACGCTGGCAGAGCTATCGCTCTGAACTGACGTCAATAGTTGGAACGATCATGGCCGCTAACATTATCGGGGCTATGATTGCGAGTAGAGAGAATTGGACTTAGTGGCGAATTACGTGGATCGTAACCTAAGACTGAAGAAGAGAGATCTCGAGGCTGCAGAACATGTAGGCACGCCGGCATAGATGATACCTGCACACGTGTCAAACAAAATCCGACACAGGGGCCTGGACGAAAGGAATAGTGGAGACACTTAGATGTCTCCCCAACTTTCGACACGCAATCCGGGCGCGGATAAGAACACGCAGGGGTCAAAGGGCCAAAAGGACTCCACTCCAAAGTAATACCACCGTAGTTGCGGAGTGTGCACAACAAGTCCACGACACGAGGGGGGATTTAGTGGGTGAGGGCCCCACACACGGAGGATGTGACGACTTGGTGCTGTAATGTCTTTTAGAGAGTGGTCTAATTTTATTTATAATAGAAAAAGAGTTGCCATATACATGTTATATAAATAAGTACTAAATAGTACATTTGGGCATTATTTTACATATACAACATCTCTCTTTTTCAGATATTATTACAATTCTTAAAATAAATTTACAAATATATTTTTAGTACTTAAATAATAATTACAATGTTGTTATTATATTTTTATATTATTATATAAATAATTTAAAAATATATTTTTAGTACTTAAATAATAATTACAATGTTGTTATTATATTTTTATATTATTATATAAATATAATTACAAATACGATTGATAATACAATTTACAAGTTTAATTTTTTTGGTTCTTTGACAATTCTGCCACTTCTTGTAACATAGCTATTTTTATTATTTTCTTGAACATTAAACGGAATTTCAATACTTGTCTCATTTGGAATTTCGTCCTCATTAGGCACTTTAACATTTTCATCATTATTAAGAATTTTATCTTCAATTTCGGTTGTTTTAGTTACATTAGGATGTTCAATTAATTTGTTGTCTAAAGTTGTTTTTATGTGTTCCTGATTTCTCCTGTAAAAAGTTTCATTGTCGTCTTGTATTAAAAATGATTTTGGCTCCTTGCAATTATCCATTATACGTCCTGGAAACCAACAGCCTGTGGGTGTCTTTTTAAACATCACCTTATCACCCTTTTCAATGGGTCTAACTATTTTCCTTGCATTTTTATTGTAATTATCACAATACTTTTGAATGCTTGCATTTAATTCCCTTTTGTAGTTATTGTGGTCGATGACTTTTGGTCGAAAATTTCGAGTTAAGGAAGGAATTTTTGTCCTAAGGGATCTCGACATTAATAATTCCGCAGGACTGGGTAAGTTGCCCTTAGGAGATGTGCGATAATGCAGTAATGCCATATAAGGGTCCGATTTACCTTCGTAAGATTTCAATAATAACTTTTTAATAGTTTGAATCGACCGCTCCGCCAAGCCATTGGATCTAGGTAAATATGGACTAGACGTTTTCAGGTCAATTCCCCAATCTTGACAGAATGTTCTAAAACCTCTAGAATTAAATGGAGGCCCATTATCCGTTACCAAAATATGCGGAATACCATGTCTTGAAAAAATAGATTTAAGTTTGGATATAACTTGTGAGCTGCTATAACCAGAGCTCAATGATTCCAATTCAATGTATTTGGAGTAATAATCGACTACCAGTAAATACATATTTTTGTTAAATTCAAAAAGATCACACCCTAATTTTAACCAAGGTATATCAATTATATTATGAGGTGACAATTCAGATTTCGGATTTGAGTTCTGATGTCGCATACAAATCTCACAATCTGTGACAATATTCTCAATGTCGTTATAAATATTTGGCCAATAAATTGACTGACGGGCTAAATCTTTGCATCGCTGCATACCTAAATGACCCTCATGTATTTTACCCAAAATAGATTTCCGCAAACTCTTTGGTATTAAGATCTGATTGTCCTTCAACAAAACACCATTCAACGTGGAAATATTGTCCTTCATTTTAAAATAAGGCATAACATCTTGATCAACATTTTTCTTGTTTATTGGCCATCCATTCTCCAGATAATTAAATAACTTCCTAAAAGTTTCATCATTGTTAGAATGTTCCCTTACATCACTTATATTTGAAAATGGGGTTCCCAAATGTGAAGCCACGAAGTTGCAGTGTAGTGAAATCTCATTGTCCATTTCCGTAAAAGTTGTTCCCTTTAGTGGAGCTCTGGACAAAGTATCTGCTATATTCAAATTTTTACCCGGTTTGAAAACCACTAAAAGATCATAACACTGCAAGCGTAACATAAACCTCTGCAACCTGACCGGAATTTTATAAAGAGGTTTGTCAAATAAATTAACGAGAGGCTTGTGATCGGTTTCGACTATAACTTTTGAACCGTAAACAAATTGATGGAATCTTGTGCACCCAAAAAGTATGGCAAATAGTTCTTTTTCTATTTGTGCATATTTTTGTTGGGCTTCTGTTAATGATACTGATGCATATGCAATAGGGTGTTTGTCATGCATAATTGTAGCACCCATAGCGAATTTCGATGCATCAACTGACAAAATTAAATCTCTTTTGGGATCAAAATATGTTAGAACAGGCGATTTAGTAATTTCATGTTTAAGATTCTCAAATTCCTCCTCGTGTTTAGACGACCAATGCCACTGAATTTCCTTCTTTAAAAGCTCCCTCAAATGTTTATTCTTTGACGACAAGTTTTCTATAAAAGAACCGAGATAGGTAATCATACCTAAGAAACGTTGTAATTCCTTAACATTACCAGGTCTAGGCATATTAATGATCGATTTGATCTTCTCCCCATCGGGTTTTATACCAGTTTTATCAAAAATGTGTCCTAAAAACTTTATTTCAGTTTGCAACAATTTGCATTTGGATTTGTTAAATTTCAATCCAACCTCGTTGGCTCTTCGAAAAACCTTTTCAAGAATTTCAAAATGTTCCTCTCTTGAACTTGAATGAATTAAAAAATCGTCGATATAAATAATTAAACCTGAAATATCTCCAAATAATTTTACCATCTCCGCGTGAAATATTTCTGGTGCTGCGTTAATACCAAAAGGTAACCTCAAAAAACGATATCGACCAAAAGGTGTATTGAAAGTACACAATTTTGAAGATTTCTCATTTAGTGAAATCATCCAAAAGCCACTATTGGCATCTAGCGAGGAAAAATAATTAGACCCATGTAATTGAGACTTACAGTCCTCAATATTAGGAAAAGGATAGTGAGGACGCAAGATGGCCTTGTTCAGATTCCGCGGATCTAAACAAATTCTTAGATTCCCGTTTGGCTTAGATACGATAACTATAGAACTCACCCACTCTGTTGGTTCACTGACCTGCTTAATAACATTTAAATTACACATTCTTTCCAATTCAATTTTCAATTTATCAAGTAATTTAAATGGTATTTTGCGTGGTGGATCCACAACAGGGGGAACGTCTTCACGTATTTTCAAATTACATTTACTTTGCAAAAGGCCAAGACCATTACAAGACAAGACATGTCCACTTGACATACAATTTTGTTGTTGTTTACCGTTACCTCAATGTTCCACTCAGCCGCTGTTGTTGTTTTTTTAGAAAGCGCGCCAATAAACAGGTTTTCTTCTTCTTCATCAATTTCGTTTTCATTTTCATCAGCACTTACATATTTAATGTATTTCTTCTTTAAAAAGCACCTTTTCTCAAAATGTCCTATTTTTCCACAATGGTGACATTTTGCATTCAATGCAGGACATTTATTACGATGAATTTGGCCACACTTAGTACATGGCATATTTGTCTGCTTCACTTTATAATTGTCTTTTTTAATATAATTAATAATAGGCTCCCCATCATCTATTTGTTGCAGCATATTTGCATTTTCCCTGGCTTTTGCCATATTCTTTGCGATGTCTACTGCTTTTTCAAGAGTAATACCACCTTCCGAAAGCAGCCTTTCCCTTATATTATTCATTTTGGCAGACAAACCGCAGGTAAATACGTCTCTTACCAAGCTTTCACGAAGGGATCCAAATTCACAGCTCAAACTTAAGTTTTTTAATAAAGTCACATACTCTTCAATTGGCTGTTCCGGCTGTTGCTGACAAGTGAAAAATGCATGTCTTTCCATGGCAATATTTATCTTCGGAATAAAATATGCCTCGAATTTGGATACCAGAACCTCATATTTTATTGAATCCACATCTTCATTAAAAGAATGGAAAATATCCAACGCTCCACTACCAAGGTGGTGGAGTAAAAGAGCAACTTTACGTTGATTCGAAGCATCTTCCAAATTAGATGCTCTGACAAAAATTTTAAATTGTGTATACCACATTTTCCATTCACGGGACATATTGGTCGCTTTCAAGTTGATTTGTGGTAATGTAGCAGCAAAAACTTGACCACTTGTCTCCTTTATTTGTGTTGCTTCATTTTTTGTTGCCATTCTATTTTAACTTTTATTATATTTTCTTCACTAATTCTTTATTTCAGACTCAAACACTTCTGACACCATGTAATGTCTTTTAGAGAGTGGTCTAATTTTATTTATAATAGAAAAAGAGTTGCCATATACATGTTATATAAATAAGTACTAAATAGTACATTTGGGCATTATTTTACATATACAACAGGTGCGGTTAGGTACATTTATCCCTCCTAGGCGATAAAAAAAATCTAGTTTTGTTATTGTAATTTGATCTTTGTCTTGCTATTTAGTCTGTAATTCATTGATTACTTCAAGTGTTTTGCTTAAATAGACTTACAAGCACAGACCAAAGCTTTGTTGACTGTAGGAAATTATACCTTATTTATTCATTACCTCCTTTATTTTGTTCTTGACTATAAAGTGAGACGGATAGCATCCCCATTTATGGCTACGCTCAAGGATAATATCATGACAATGTCATACCAGTCATTGATTCAAACCGACCACAAGAAACGACAGTGATTCATGGTTTATTAAGCACATTATGCTGCAGGACACTTGAGTCTCTCTTTTACGATGAGTACCCCAATGCAATCAGTTCACAAAAGTTAAAATCCAGCTTTCGTACATGAAAATGACAACAGCCAGCAGAATAATAATAATAAAAAAACGCATGCGCAGCTGCGCTCTGCACGTGTTTAACAATTGTATTGTACATATTTAGCTTCATTGTCAGCTCGTATTTTTTGTTTTTGTATTTTTCGTTCGTTCTCATACCATTGTTGCCATTCTTCTTCATTGTGTGCTTTGAAGGAGTGAATGAGAGAGGATAGAGGGTAACAGACTTTTACTTCGACATTGAGTTAATGATGCGCCAGAGAACGTTGAAAATCAGTTGGATTTGTTGTTGTTGTTGTTTTTTTTTTCATTATACAGACGAAAGTGTAGCACAACTGCCTAAGAAAAAGCATTCAGAAAACGTTAAATATTAAGAGTCCTGGTTGGCTTTGGCTTATTAAACCCTGTGGGCCTATGAGCTCATAACAATCATCCCGATTGTATAGTGTAAGCCCCTTGTTGCCACACTAACAAACTCTTGAACATTTTTTGGTTTAAATGCTGGAATTTATGGCAATTGATTATTGAACATGTTTTTCACAGAATACCAGAACACAGAACAGCAGAACACCAGAACACCAGAACACATGTGACATATTCCGGTATATAAAAATGCTTTAAAGTGTTGTTGTACGTACATTCTCTTTGATTTTTCAAATGTTTGTTTTTGTTCTTGTTCTTGATCGATTTTACCTTATGCTGTTGTGCGGCTTACTTTTCATTCTGTGCCTGACTTTGGCCACATAATAAACGGGAACAGTTGCCATAAATTGTAGCAACTTGTTAAAATCTTGTAACTTGACTTGGAGGCAAATAAAATCAGTTGTCGACGTAATGTATGCGAAAGACAAAAAAGAAAATCCGCGCATTTACAAATTATTTTATAATTTCCGTAAATGTAAAACCATTAATTTCTTGAAACACTCTTTCAGTGCCATGGCTTTTTTTGTTCAAAATTAAATGAATTCCAACACCTTTTAATTTAAAAAAGTTTAAAAGGCTGATCCAGTGGCCCCAGTGAACATAGACTATTTCCCCGCTGAATATTGTCTTGACAGATATTTCCACCTTCTGATTCCAAATAGGGATGACTGGAATCCTGATACGGTCGTCCGCCCGGAAGTTCTGGATATATATACCGACGGCTCTAGACTCGATAATGGGGTTGGGAGCGGTGTCTACTCTGGGAAACTGGACCTGAATATTTCTCTCCGTCTGCCGGACTACTGCAGTGTGTTTCAGGCGGAGGTGATGGCGATTTACCGAGCCGCGCAATGGATCCTCGTCAACGATGCTCCTTTCACTCGCGTCTCGATCTTCTCTGATAGTCAGGCCGCGATAGGATCTCTATCGGGTTCCGTGATTAACTCTAGGATCGTTAGGGATTGTCGCCGCTGTCTTGACCTTCTTTCTGGGCGCTTCTCCAGTGTCTCTCTGGTGTGGGTCCCCGGCCACAGTGGAATTCCGGGAAACTGTAGGGCAGACGAGCTCGCCAGAGCTGGTGCGCTCCTTCCGGAATCCTCTTCTGTTGAATTGGGTATGCCACTTGCCTCGGTCAAGTTGACCATTGCGCGGACGTTCTTTCGGGACGCCAACCTATCCTGGGTCAATGAGGAGTCCTGCTCCACCGCTAGACTCACCTGGCCCAGGATGGATAGAAGGCGTACCAACCGATTACTTGGTCTCGGTCGTGATGTCATCTCGACTACAGTGGCGGTGCTTACAGGCCATTGCGTCATGGGTAGACACGCGGAAAGAATGAGGCTCCCTTTCAACGACTTTTGCCGTGGATGCAGGTCCACTGAGGAAGAGGAGACTGTTGTTCACTCTCTCTGCCAGTGCCCGTCTCTTGCTAGGTGTAGATATAGGTTATTTGGCTCCCCATTCCTGGTTAGCTTAACGGAGCTATCATCTATTGACATCAAGGATATAGCTTCGTTCATCAAACTTTCTGGCTGGTTTTCCAGAGCGGGGTAGTCGTGCTTTTGTTGTGCAGACCTTGCGCTGACCAACTTCCTCCTTTTCTCTGATTTTGGTGGAACTTGGTTAGTACAGGGCCTGCGTTCACCCGTGGCATCACAACGGGCCGCTATGCATGCTCAAGTGAGCTTTGTGATATCAGAGCTACCACTCCGACCTAACCTAACCTAACCTCGATGATATAGTAGATGATTTGTCGAACATTGACATCGGCAGTTTGAGCCGCTCTAAAGGGTTCCAGGACTAGGGTATAATTGACATTAACTGTAGTATCACAATAGGCCCCTTGTGGCATAAGTTTCTCTATCCGAATTCCTTGGGGGGATGGTCACCTCTATATACCTATCTAACTGTAGAAATAGTTTTCTTTTTAAGAGAGTTGATAGCATTCGAAAGTTGTTACCTCTGCTGTGTGTGAAAACTTAGCACACAAAAATGCTTGTAAATACATATAGGATTTGGACTTAGTATTGTCTGGACTGAGTATGAGATACGACTTTATTTACTTACTTAATTGGCCATTACAACTCTTTAGACGGGATTACAACCTAGCCTCTCACACCATCCATGCTGTAAGTGTTCATTTTATCCATGAGTAGTACAACATACAGTTCAATGTCGACTACGAACAGCAGAATTATTCATTTTGTCTCACAGTTTTTTCAGAAGAAGGAGAACCACGGTTTCTCGTCTAATAAGTCGACTTACTACCTACTAGACTATGGCGATTTCAATGACGACTTTATTAAAATGTAAGCAGCTGTTCATTACAACTCTTAAGTCGGCATTACAACATAGCCTCTCACACCACCCATATTGTATGATTTAATGTTTTCCACGAGTGGCGGAATCCACAGTCTAATGTAGACTACGAACAACAGATTGTTTATTTAGCCTCACAGTTTTTTTCAGAAGGCTGCTGAGAAGATGTCTAAGCTAGGATTTCAACCACGGGTTCTCGTCTAATAAGTCTACATGTTACCTACTGTACTACGACGATTTCAATGATAACTTTACTAAAATGAAAGCAGCCCGGGTTCGAGCCCCAGGCCAGACATCAAAACGAAATATGAAAAAAAATATTTCTTCGGCGACTTCCTCTCAGCAGATTTCTGGCAAATAAATAAACCTGCCATGAAAAAGTTTCTCAAAATCTGTCGTTAGGAGTCGACGTTAAACTGTAGGTCCCGCCACTCAAGTATAAAATTAAGGCACACAACATGAGTGATGTGAGAAGCTAATCCGTAATCCTGACTGAAGGGTTGTAATGAAAAATTGTGTGTGTTTTGCATGTATGTAGAAGGTACAGTTGAAGAATTCAATGGAAGGGAATGTTATCACTTATTTTCTTACAGTATAGTTCGGTTTGAGCTTGTTCTATTTGGTTTATATGCCAATACACTGTTTATCTATCACTTGGTACTCTAAGGTACCAAATGTCTGCTTACAATAGAATTTCCTATTTATGGTGTTCTATGTAAAGAGGAAGATGAATATAAAGCCAACACCATTAAACGTGCTTCAGTGTACACTGATTCCATGACTCCAATGATCGACACAAGGGCCGTCATTGTTCAAACAATTCTCTGTAAATCAAACTATCGTTCCTGTTTAATAACCACATTTGCTGACATACAGATTCAATATTTTGTGAAATACATCACAAAGCAGTTTGTTAACGCATTCAAACTGTTTTTCATTTATCTCTTCAAATTGTTGCAAAAAAAAAAACACACACAAATTGTTCGTTCGCCTCAAGTCCAAAAAGCAAATCGCTGACACAACTCAAATGAATAATTGTTTGACAATTACAGCCAACAAAACAAAATGCATCAACAACTAAATTTAATTGACTGTGGCAGTGGCTGTGGCTGTGGCTGTGGCTGCTGCTCCTGTACAATGACAGACTGACGGTCTGACTGCCTTATCTTCCTTAAACTCATACCATATGAAACGTTTGCCGCTTGTCTGAGCAGTAGCATTAGTAGCCGAAAACTACGTATGTGGCAACTGTTTTAAAAAGTAAACAATTTATCGGATCGAACTTTTTAATTCGAACCATAAATAACAAATTAAAATTTGTTGTTGTTGTAGTTGTTGTTGTTTGCCTTCCTTTAATAAAATTGATAACATTATGTATGTGTGTGAATGAAAGAAACAAATCAGTAAAAATGCTTAAGGCTTCCGAAATCTAGATCAAACATTAAAGAACTCGCCTTCAAACCAATCTGCTAAAGTTGTTGCAAATTTGTCTTAAAATTTAGTGTGTGGCATGTCACTTACATACATATATGCATATATATTCATACATACATTGTGTTTAAGTATCAGTGATCAATGTATTGATATTTGGCAGTGATTTCATTTGTTATTATTGTTGTCATTAAATTGCAACATTATGAACAAAACAGTTGCACTTTTGCTTGCAACATTCAATAAAAAAACAAAACAGTATCTGACACGCCTTCATAGCAATTGATATGAATCATATATAATATGGCAAAGCAAATATCATATACAAAGTATGTGGTGGCAATAACAATAACAACAACAATATAAATATTAACAAAAAAATCAAAAAAAAATTATTAAAAACGTTTGTTATACCGTTCAGTCCACTTATTGTTTCAAAGATATGAATTTTATGACAAATTACGTGTTCATTGCTATTTCAAGTGGTATCAGCATGCACCCTATGCAAGAGAAAAAATACATTTTGTTTTTTTTTGGTGTAAGAGGCCTATTTAGCTAATGTTTAAGAAATCTATGTTATGGAAGGAATTTTTCTTTCTTTCGTATAAGAATGTTATTAATGAAATGGAACTGTGGCTTAAATAATTAACGACCCCTAGCTCTAGGTATGGAATGGCTTTAGTAGCTCACCCGTACCAAATCAACGAATATCATTAATACTGTCTAAATACCGTTCAACATCAATATTACCGTTAACTTTTAAAGTCGTCGTACTCTAGTAGGTAGTGTGTTGGCTTACTAGACGTGAAGCCTCGGTTCAAACCCCTGGTCAGACATCAAAACGAAAGTCTGAAAAAAATATTTCTTGGCGACTTCTTCTCTGTAGATTTCTGGCAAAAATTCTGAAGGTAAATAAAATTGTCATGTTTTGCAAAGCTTTTCAAAAATCTGTCGTCCGGAATCGAATTTTCATCACCACTTAACAGCCAAATCGCAAAATTTTTAAACCGCACGGTGTGAGGGATGAAATGTGGATCATTAAAGACAGAGTGAAGTAGAAATTTGCGTAATCGAATCGCAATGTGTCCTCGCAAAGGGTGACTAAGCCGTATATGGCTGCGGTACAAACGATTGATATTCTTTGTATATGTACTGATCATAAAGCTGCCATTAGATTCCTAGGCAGTGTGTTTGCCTTTTTGAAAATTGCTCAAGAAAGCCGAAAAATATTCATCGCTTACCCCTACATACATACATAATTTGATCATTACAATACTTCAGTCAGGATTACGATCTAGCTTCTCATAATACTTATGTTGTGGCGTTAATTTTGTACAGGAGTGGCGGGACCTACACTTTGAAGTCGTTTCCGACTGGTAGTTTTTTGAGAAACTTTTTCCTGGGAATTTTATTTTACTCTCAGAGTTTTTCCCAAAAATCTGCTAAGAGGATATCGTCGAAGAAATATTTTTTCATATTTCGTTTGGTTGGAGATGTCTGACTTGGAGTTTGAACCGAGGGCTCATGCCTAATAAGCCAACATACTATCTACTAGACTACGGCGACTTCATCGCTTACCCTTACTAGAGATATATCGGGATACGGAGATCTAGAAGTTAACAACATAGCTAATGCCCTTGCGAATGCTAGTACAACTATTAATTGTAACGAATTCAGACGAGATAAACATTATTCTGTTGATTTGGAAATGGAACTACTTGAGAGCAGACACCATTTCATTTAAATCTTCATCGAATTCATTTTAGGAATACCAAGACTTTCTTGTTGGGACAGTGAGCCAAGAGAGTCCAAAAGTTCAAAAAAAGAAACCCTTCACAGATATCGTCAGAAGCTGTATGGATGAGGAAATTGGAGGTTTGAGATGAACGGTTTTTCGACAACCAGGTTTTAACGATAAAACTTGTTTAACCAGGGTTGCTGTGGGTAAAAGCCTAACCAGTATAAAATTGACAGGATATTAGAGAAAAAATGTCAGCCCACAAGTATGGATACAGTGAGCGTCAAAAGAAACTGTACAAACTCAATTTTTAGCACTTAAGGAGAGTGCCCGAAAAAATTTGATAATATTTCGAAATTTTTTGTAATTTTTTTTTGTTTCAATTTTAAAAACTTTCAATGAACCAATTTTATAACAAAAATAACGGTAATTTATTAATGTATATTTTTTTTAATATACAGTTTATTTTGACGCTCACTGTATATTATAGGGAAGTCGCCGTGGTCTAGTAGGTAGTGTGTTGACTCTGAGAGTAAAAATTGCCATGAAAAGCTTCTCAAAAAATCTGTCATTCGGAGTCGACTTTAAACTGTAGGTCCCGCCACTCATGTATAAAATTAACGCACACAACAAGAGTGGTGTTGAGAAGCTAGGCCGTAATCCTGACGAAGGGTTGTAATGGCCAATTATGTATGTATGTATGTGTATATTATAGGATAGATTCAAATGTTATACAATGTGATCTTTGTTGGGACTTTTGTGTACTATGCTTTGGATGGTTAATAATTTAAACCAACAAACGTTAGACTATTTACACAAAAATATAATGTCAAGATCGGTCATGGACTCCATGTATTCTGTTATTAAATATTGCATATGATTTCCAGCCTCTCAACTATATTGAAAACAAGTTAAAATTTTTTCATTGTCAACCCATAGATCATAAACTAACATTCACTTTATTTTGTTTGAATATCCTTTATGTCCACTTTAGAGTGCAATTAAGAAACCATTGCCCATAGCATTTCGATATTTTTTTCCATTTGGATTTGGTGACAAATCCAAGAAAACATATCATTTACCACACAACTCTTCTATGAGTGCATATACAATATCCATATTTCCATATCGTTAAGAGATTATGGCTTAAAACTTTGTTGATTGAACATTAACAAACTACAAGCATATGAGTGCATATGTATTTATGTATATATGTTGGCATTATCAAGATTAAATCAATTCCATTCATTCATTCACTCACTCTCTAAAAAACTGTTGAGATTTTGTTCCACCAAAAAAATATGAATTTTTTTCCATATTTTTTAGAATAAAAATGATTTTCAATACATTTTACACATTGCAAGAGTGACTGTCTATATAGATGGTGGCTTATTTGATTATCAACGTATTTCGATGGTGGCAGTTCAAATGACAATCAATTTAAGTTCACTTTGTATTGTTGAGTTCAAAACAAAAAAATAGAAAAAAATGAAAAAAACGAAATAAATAAATTGCAATCATATGCACTCGTATGTATGTATGTACTTGTAGTCTTTTGTTTTCACAAGTTGAGTTCACAAGAAAACGTGACACGATACTGAAAACAATTTGGAGGAGTGTCAAAATGAATGTCACTTTAAAAAACAATATTCCACCATTTTGTTTAAAAGCAATAAAAAAAGTATATGTATTGTTTAGACCAAATGTATAAATCATGTGATCATTTGACATTGTGTCGAATGGCAAAAACAAAACACAATTAGAGAAAGGATGTGAAAAACATTACTTTTGAGGTGAGACGAGCTCAAATTGCCAAATGTTTGAAAAGAGAAGGTGATACATTTGTATGTACATACATATATTATTGGCAATGAAAGCTCTTTTTATTACAGTCTAGCATATCACATAACCCTGATTATGTGGGTTAATTTTATTCATTAGTTTTGGAACCCACAGGTTGACTCCTAGGGTGTATGGTCATGCCATGGAAAACGGCGATAAAATATCTGGAAATAATACTACGTAGTAAATTTTTATGGACCTAACCATAGAAAGTTTGCAGAAAAACTGGGTGGTGTAACTCGAAGAAGTTGTATTGACTCCATATCATGACATACATACATACATATATAATTGGCCATTACAACCCTTCAGTAAAGATTACGGCCTAGCTTCTCTATATCCTGACAGTCGACCCAATTGTTAATTATGATGCCATTAATTGTTTAAGCGGACGAACTTGAAGACATTTCAAACAGAGTTAGGTAAGACACAGAGTTCGGGGTAATGAGGGCTTTTTCTGTGGCTACACTTTACTGTATTCAAGGCTTACAAACCTTACAAGAAAAGAAGAATTATTCTTCAGAATGGGAAGAGAAATTTGGTAGGCTATATTTAGTGAAAGAGAGCATAGAGAGCAGCGAAGAGACCAAATGGGAGTGCCGATAATCCAAACCTTTTTGGGTAGTTATAGGAGGATAAGTTGTAGTCGTCGTAGTTTAGTAGGCAGTGTGTTGGCTTACTAGACGTGAGCCCATGGTTCAAACCTTAGGTCGGAAATCTTCAACAAAACGAAGTATGAAGATATATCTTCGGCGACTGCCTTTCAGCAGATTTCCGGCAAAAATTCTGAGAGGAAATAAAAACTGCCATGAAAAGTTTCTCAAAAATCTGTCGTTCGGACTCGGCTTTAAACTGTACGCCCCGCCCCACATGTATAAAATTAACCCACACAGCGTAACAATTGTCGCCGTGGTCTAGTAGGCGCTGCGTTGGCTTATTAGACATAAGGTCTCGGTTCAAAGCCAAGGTCACACATGTCCAACTAAACGAAATATGAAAAAATATATCTTCGGCGACTGCCTTTCAGCAGATTTCCGGCAAAAATTCTGAGAGTAAATAAAATTGTCAGAAACTTGGTCGTAATCATGACTCAAGGGTTGTAATGATCAATTACGCATACATATATAGGAGGATGAGAGATGAGGAGTCTGGCATCAGATTATATAGGTTAAGTGTAGTAATTGGCTTTCTGCCCGGGTATTGTAGCCTCATGGATCCATAAGTAGATTATGTGAAGAATGCAGATGAATAGAACTTATAATTGGAATGTGCTCGTTCAGTTATCCTTACTAATATCAGACAGCACTTTGAGGCTCACCTAATCAATAGGGTTAGAGGAGACGTTATAGGGAAACCTTATAGGTTGAGAGATCTAAAGTAGATTATTTAGTCGCAGTACTTTAGGACCTCTACTCGACAGTAATAATAATGACTGTAAGTTACTTCAGATTTTTTGCTGAAAAACTTCTCTTCTTCTTCAGAGACATCTACTTTGCAGTAAAAAAACGTGTTTTTCATATCCCTTTACTTCCAAGATTTGTGAGCGGAAGCTTGAACGTGGAGGTCTCGTTTAATAAGCCAACACACTACCTACTATCCTTTGGCGACCACAATTTTGGAAAATTAGGTTAGGAAATTTAGGTTTTAGACTTAAAAAAGAACAATTTTCAACTAAACAGTAGTTTTGGTTTAGCTGCCTTTTATTTACGTGCGCATTGCCTTTACCTGCACAAAAATTTTGACTCGTACTTTGAGAGAGTGATCTATAATTAAAGTTAAAAATTTAATTTAACTGCATTTTTGGCTTATCTGCACAAAAATTCTTGCAAAAGTTAGTTGTGCAGGTAAGTCAAAACTACTGTAGTAGTCGTTCCTGTGGAGATAATGCTGAAAATATTAGCTACTGAATCATTCATCACCTGTCAGATACGGTGAGCGTCAAAAGAAACTGTACATTAAAAAAAAAAATAATATACATTAATAAATTGCCGTTATTTTTATTTTAATTTTGATTTCATTGCCAATTTTTAAAATTGAAACGAAAAAAAACTATAAAAATTTTTTGAAAAATTGTCAAATTTTTTCGGGCACTCTCCTTCAGTGGTACAAATTGAGTTTGGTGATTGGTAGAATTTTATGCATAGTGCACAGTTTTTTTTGAAGCTCACTGTAGCTCTACTTCAAAATAAAGGAATTAATTTTTATCAAATTCTCTTGGCTCTTAAGCATACTGTTGGTACTACCACCAAAATATTAACTCATATGTGCTTATCGCCCTATTTTTAAAACGGTAAGATATTGATCAGCTGTGTGGTATACCATATATGTAGATTCCAATAAATATGTAAAATCCATGTTTTTACGAAAAATAAAAAGTTGGGCACATATGGGTTAAAATGTAAACTTAATTGAAAGCAATAAATTAAAATTAAAACAAAGGCTAGAAAGTAAGAAAGCGAAAAATCTTCAAAAATCCCTTCCTAAGTCAACAATTTTTTTTTTATCAAAACCTAAAAAAATGAAAACTTAATTGACAACAATAAATTAAATTAAAAAAAATAAAATAAAGAAAGGATAGGAAGGAAGAAAGAAAAAAATCTTGATTAATTTTCATTCACTTAAAATAATCCATCCATAAGGCCATTATTTATACACGTACATACATATATACGTTAAGATATTCTACAATTTTAATCGCCATGTATTGTGAGCTGTTTTTTGTGTTTTTTTTTTGTTTTTACTTTTCATTTGTCTCCTCTATTCATGGCATCTCTTTATTTTGCAGTTTGAACTTCGACTATGTACATGGTGAACATGATTTCAAACGTTTCAGCAGATAATTGGTTAACGAACAGCGATGACATGTACTTACTGTCTTCGACGCAACAAGGCGACGCTATTTAACGACTCTTTCTCTCCACACGATTCCAGCTTATCCCAGACAATCCAGGCAATTGTATGCCAAATAACAAAACAACTTTTAAGCACCTACCGTTAAGGTAATCTTTTTTTTCTTTTCTTTTTATTTTTTGTTTTTCTTTTTTTGTGGTAATTTTAACAATTGTTAGTAAAAGCAATAACAACAAGAAGAAGTAGTAGAAGAAGAATAGTAAGAAACATCACCATCATCAAGAGCTTTCAACTCGTTAGCAAAGGAAAATTGTAGGATTACAGCGGACGCAGGAGTTAGAATGTCGTTGCAGTCTTTTTTGTTGTTGCAAAATCTTGTCGAAATTTTCCACAAAACTAAACATTAAGTCAAGTCTGCTTAAGTCTATCTTAGAGCTGACAGCTTGACAGTGTAGCCAAGCAACCAGCCAACTAGAGTCAATGATCCTATTCAAGCCTTAAAGGCAACAAATGAAAGAAAAAAATAAGAAAAGGATAGAATTATACGGCTTAAAAAACTAGAATCACACTTTTAAAGACTTCTGAGAATCAAAAAAGGGCTTCGTTTTCAACACATTTGAAGTTGAGAAAACAAAAAAAACTGCACAAAAAAAAAAATACAAGAGAATATTAAAGAATAGTATTATGGAGATGATGAAAATATACGAAGGTCGTTTTTTAATTTTTAATATACATAACAAAGGTTTTTAATGCAATTGTAAAGATAAGAAGTCCCCATAGTCTAGTAAGTAGTGTGTTGGCTTATTAGACATGAGGCCACGGTTCAAACCCCAGTTTAGACCAGAGATCAGCAATGAATCATTTTTTCGCTACTCATAAGTACTCATGAAATTTTGAGTATAAGTGAGTCAACAATATTGAAATTTAACTATGTACTCTGATTCATTCGTACTCACTATAACATTGATTTATAACTCCAGGTTGCAATGAGTATGAGTACAACGTTGACATCAAACTCATACCATTCGAAATATGTTTCATTCATACGCATACCTATTCAGATTCATAAATTTAGATAAATACTTATAATACTCATAAATGATTCGAGTGATTCGAATCATTCATTAAAATTTACAGTCATAGTTGTTGTTGCATTTACAAGCAAAAAAGAAGAAAGAAAAAGACAAAGACAGCAAGCACGGCAACTACACAACCTTCTAGTGAGTACTGTAGTGTTCGTATGCGAATCATACTTATTTTGTGATTCTTGTAAATGTTGAGTTAAGGAGAGTCGAAATCAACAACATCATGTGTATTGTTAAGTATGAGTACGATGAGTACTTCATACTTTGAATATGAGCAGTATGAGTATGATATTAAAATAAGTATGAATGCATATATATAAGTATCAGAAATTGTAAGTATGATTCGAATCTACTCATCTTTTTTAATACTCATTACTGACCTCTGGTTCAGACATCTCGATTAAATCGAAATATGAAAAATATTTCTTCGGCTACTTCCTCTCAACAGAGTGAGAAGGAATATAGGTTGTAATCTAGACTAAAGGCGACCAATTAAGAAAGTCGATAGATAGCATCGCCGTAGTCTAGTAGGTAGTGTGTTCGCTTATTAGACGTGAAGCCCGGGTTCGAGACCCAAGCCAGACATCAAAACGAAATATGAAACAAAAAAAAAATATTTCTTCGGCCACTTCAGATTTCTGGCAAAAACTCTGCGAGTAAATAAAATTGCCATTAAAAGTTTCTCAAAAATCTTCCGTTCGGAATCGACTGTAAACTGTAGGTCCTGTCGCTCATGTCTGAAATTAACGTACACAACATAAGTGATGTGAGATGCTAGGTTGGAATCCTATCTGAACGGTTGTATGTATGTAAAGATAAGATTAAGATAACTGGGTTATCTCCACAAAGGATACCCCAGCGCCTTGTAGCTATTATACATATGTACATACATAATTGGTCATTACAACACATACAACACTTCAGTCAGGATTACGACCTAGCTCTCACACCACTTGTGTTGAGTGTGTTAATTTTGTCAGATGTTTGAGAAACTTTTCATGGCAATTTTATTTACTTCCAGAGTTTTTGTCAGAAATCTGCTGAGAAATATTTTGATGATGTCTGACCTGGGGTTTGAACCCAGGCCTTATGTCTAACAAGCCAACACACTACCTACTAGACTACGGCGACTACATCCACCGATTATACCCAGTCAACATTTTTTCTGATATGTAAGTGATGTGACAGTCTTACTCACTTACTCAATTGGTCGTTACAGCCCCTTAGTCAGGATTACAACCTAACTTCTCACATTACCCATGTCGTGTGTTAATTTTCTTTACGAGTTTCAGATGCTGTAAACATAATTACATACAAACAATGTTATTATTTCAGCATTGCTATATTTCAATACGACCCTCGTACCCTTGTTGCGATCGTTAGTTGAAGTCGTTTGTCGTTTATGAATATTTAAATTGTTTCCCAGGAATTAAAAATTTCAAATCACGTTTTATATTTGTGTGTGTGTGTGTGTGTGTATTGTTACGTACAAATCCTTTTGACTACACACAACTCCTTTTACGTTTCACCCTCGGCTTTACAAGTTGAGAAACTTAACATAAAACACATCATGTGATTGCAAGTAACTACTACTATTACTAGTATTACTACTACTACTACTGGTAGTTAAGGTAACTAAGCTTATATATATACATAAAATATGTTTTCTTTGCTACAACAAAAGTGAAGCATATCGTTGTTTTACATGCTATTTTGTTTGGGATTTATAATGTGAATTTCTTTCTTTCTTTTTTCTTCTCTTCTCCTTTCTTTCTTTCTATTTTTTGTCAGCTATTTTTGATTTAACAACTCAGATAGCGTTGACAGTTTCATGCTTCCTCCGTTTAGCTACTGTATAGTGAAGCCTGAGATTTGTTTGTTACACCAAAAGAAAAAGAAAGAAGTGAACCGGGTTCATAGAAACCTTAAATGTAAACAAGCTTTTTAAGGTTATAAAGAAAACCATTTAACCGCAATGCCAAAGATCATACCAATTTGCGGTTAACAGAGTTAAAAGAGTTGACTCTTTTTCTTTTTAATCGTGAAGATTTTCCATTAGAGTAAATGCTCTTGTAATTAATTAAAAAAAAAGAATACATTTTAAATGGTAATACAATTGCTTAAACAAACGTATGCTAACGTACCAAACTGTGATTAGGAAGAGGAGCATTGGTCAGAGGACAGTCAACCAAATTTTGTGAAGTGCAAAGAATGTTTGCAAGGAATGAAATTCTTCCTAAATACAGAACACGATGGCCATATAGCATATGACCTATTAAAAGCTTTCATACTATACTCTCCCGCAAACCAGGGTCCCCAGCTTAATTGTATGAAATATACAATTCCTAGTTTAGTAGCTAACTATACGTCCTCAGATGGTGCCTTCGTCAGTAGTTTTAACTAGATAACATGGTATACAAAACAGTTGACCCAAAATGACTCCGTAGTAAACTGAGCAAAGGTTTAATGTACCAAGAAATCTAAAATGCCGATATCTTAGTTACTTAATTGGCCATTAACAACCCGTTTAACGGATTTCGACCTGCCGCAATACATGGTTCCAGGCCCCTCTGCTTCTTGCGCGCCTGCGCCAGTTGGTTACACCAATTGATGAAAGGGCTTTCTCGATTTGGTCCTTAAAACGCAAACAAGGTCGTCCTTTTCGGCGACTTCCGCAGATCCCCGCATCAAATACTCGTCTCGCCGGAGCATCCTCCTCCATTCGAATGACATAGACGAGCCAGCGCAGCCGCTGGATACTAATACGCTGTACAACGTCTATGTAGTTGAGGAGCTCATTCAGCTTACTGTTGGATCGGATGCGGAAATCATGAGCAACTCACACTGGATCGAAGATCGTACGCAGGACTTTTCTCTCGAACACTCTCAAGGCTGCTGCATCAGTGATTAATAGAGTCCACACGGGTAGGATGAGCGTCTTGTAGAGTATTAGTTTTGTCGTACGAGTGGAAGCTCTTCTACTCAATTGCTTATTGAGACCATAGTGATCTTCAGCTTGATCTCCAGACTGATATCATTTTTGCTGGTAACGGCGGAATGAATATGACTGACGCTATTAACAGCTTTCTAAAGATTTCAGAGCTCTGATACTTTTCGTTTCAGGTTTGTGGATATCAGCCAAGCAGAATTTGGAATTCTATACTTACAGCAGTAAAACGATTGAAATCGGAGAAAACAGTTTCTTGAAAGAGAGTTTAAAAGATCTCCAGCAGAGAATAATTCTAGGAAATATGGAGAACTAGCGACTGGCGCCTTAAAACCTTGAAAAGATGGCTGAGTCTGGATCTAGATTTCTAGTTTTATTGTGGGGCATTTTAATGAATGAAGGAAGAAGGTCAGGATTACATTTCTAGTTTGGCCAGACAATTATAATTTGAATTTTAGTTCTTCTCATGGCATACGCTATTAATTTTATTACAACACAACAGTGAAGTCGAGATAGAGTTCTCAAGTAGGCGAAACACCGAACGTTCTACTTCAAAAACCTTCATCAGACTCATTACGTGCGAATATAAAAAGGCAAGACAAAGTAGGCAACGAGTCGTAAGAGTTCAGTCAGTCTTGTGTGAACATGCGTTGCATGTGAAGAGAACAGTCGTGGTTTGAAGATCGCCGTTGAAAAGATCTGCGTTGTAAATAAAGAAGAATAGCGAACAAGAATTTGGAATTATGTACTTACAACAGTAAAACTCGTGAAATCGAAGAAACACTTTCTTGAAAGAGAGTTTAACAGATATCCAGTAGAGAATAATTCTAGGGAATATGCAGAACAAGCAAGTGGCGCCTTAAAACTTTGAAAAGATGGCTGAGTAAGTCTAGATCTAGATTTCTAGTTTTATTGTGGGGCATTTTAAGTGATGAAGGACTAAGATAAGGATAACATTTCTGGTCAATACTTGACCAGACAATTATAATTCGAATTTTAGTTCTTCTCATGGCATACGCTATTAACTCGATTCTTTCGTACAGTGACTTTGTACGCACCTGCATTTAACCTGTTGCTGATGCCATTTAATGAAATTATCCGTTTGTCGCTTAGAATTGATAAAGAAAACTTGCGTAATGCAAGTTTTTTTTATTGTATTCCAATAAGTCTCAACACATGTGCCTAACTAGCAGCCACATGATATAATAGCCAAAGACAATAACAACAATAATGGGTATGTTTCCGAACTTTTACTTTCCATTTGTGGTCATTGTAATTCATGCTCAAACATCGTACATGTCTATACATTTGATTACACATTCTAACTAAGCGAAGAAAGAAACATCGGCTTCCTTTCTCATACTCAGTTAGTTGGTGGACGGTGGTCAACGTTTATTTATAATTTTCCCAACAGTCATTTCGTAAAACCGTCCGTCTCTAAAACACTTGTTGGCTGACTGTTGTGTTCGTTTGTTGGTTTGTTTTGTTTGTTTTATTCTTTTTTGATGGTTCAGTTTGGATGTTTGCTTCATTGAATGGTCATATCTGTTCTTGAAAATAACAGGCAACATTTGTTCATTGTTTAAGCCATGGCCATCATAGCTGGTCGCACCATAAATGGTTTCTTTCTTGGCCATTATTGCATAAAAGTTTTCAATGTTCCAAACAGTCATTGTTAGGTTTTCTGTTCTGTTCTATTCATGTAGGCCTTCTTTTGCTGCCATACTCGTACACGCTTATTATTATTGTTGATGTTGTGTTAAAAGCCAAGGGAATTATTAATGCCTTATTAAATGCGAAATATTTGTTTAAATTGCAATTCGTTTAACAAAATCATAAAACGAAGAAGAGTCAAAAAGATGACATCGCCGTCATCTGTTCTCATCTCTTCGTTACGATAAGAATGTTGTAATACTCACTATGTATGGTTTCTAATTTAATATCATAATGATATTTTGTATTAACTTTGCCATTTATGGAGGTAGTTCTTTTCCATTTTGTGTTTTAATATTCAACGATTATCGCTGTTAAAGTTAAATGCCTACAAGTGTTCCAGCTCTCTCGCTCTCTCTCGCTCTCTTAAATGGTCTGTAATGATTATGAGTATTAATTAGTGTGGCATTTAAAATGTTTGTTAGTGTTAGGAATTAGTTGTAAAATTATTTTTTTTTTCTTTAATTTTAATTACATACATATATAATTGGCCATTACAACTCTTCAGTCAGGATTCCGGCCTAGCGTCTCACACCACACACTACATGAGTGGCGGGACCTACAGTTTAACGTCGATTTCGAACGTTAGATTTTTTTTGAGAAACTTTTTCATCGCAGGGTTATTTACTCTCAGAGGTTTTTGCCAGAAATCTGATTAGAGGAAGTCGCCAAAGAAATATTTTTTTTTCATATTTCGTTTTGATGTCTGGCCTGGGGCTCGAACCCGGGCTTTACGTCTAATAAGTGAACACACTACCTACTAGACTACGGCGACTTCTTAATTATTCATTAGAAAAAGTAGTTAAAATTCGAATGGGGTTAATTAAGGGTCAACGTGGTTACCGTTTAATAGGTGGTGTGTTGCCTTATTACATATAAGGCCTCGGTTCCACCCAGAGATCAACAATGAGTATTCAAAAAGATGAGTAGATTCGAATCACACTCATAATTTCTGATACTTATACGCATTCATACTTATTTTAATATCATACTCATACAACTCATATTCAAAGTTTGAAGTACTCATCGTACTCATACTTAACCATACGCATGGTGTTGTTGATTTCGATTCTCCTTTACTCAACATTTACACGAAACACAAAATGAGTATGATTCGTATACGAACACTACAATACTCACTAGAAGGTTGTGTGTTTGCTTTGCTTGCTGTCTTTTTCTTTTTTTTTTTGTAAATGCAACAACAACTACCACTGTAAATTTTGATGAACGATTCGAATCGCTCGAATCATTTATGAGCATTATAAATATTTTTCTAAATTTATGAATCTGAATGAGTAGGCGCATGAATCAAACATATTTCGAATGTTATGAGTTCGATGTCAACGTTGTAACGCATACTCATTGCAACCTGTACTTTTAAATCAATGTTGTAGTGAGTACGTATGAATCAGAGTAGTTGAATTTTAATACTGTTGACTCACTCATACTCGAAATTTCATCAGTACTTACGAGTATCGAAAAAACGATTCATTGCTGATCTCTGGTTCCAACTCAGGTCAGAAGCTAGGTCGTTAACCTGACTGAAGGGGTGTAATAACCAATTATGTAGGTATGTATGTGTATCTTATTCTAGACAATTTTTATAACACAGCATTAGATATTGTTACGAAAATGGAAACGCTGTACATTGTTTAACATTAAAATGAGCAAAAGCTACACTTACAAATACGACGAACTTGTTACAAGTAAACCAACAACATGAGTATGAAAGAAAAGGGGATAGACAAGTAAGAGAGAATGCAACAACAACTAATGTGAATAAAATACACAAATAACAGTGTGAAGTCGCGATAGAGTTCTCAAGAAGGCGAAACTACGAACGTTCGACTTCAAAAACCCTCATCAGACTGATTACGTGGGCATATAAATGGGCGTTAGTCGCCGTAGTCTAGTAAGTAGTGTGTTCGCTTATTAGACGCAAAGCCCGGATTCGAGCCCCAGGCCAGACATCAAAACGAAATATGAAAAAAAATATTTCTTCTGTGACTTCCTCTCAGCAGATTTCTGGAAAAAAATTTTGAGAGTAAATAAACCTGCCACGAAAAAGTTTCTCAAAAAGTCTGTCGTTCGTAGTCGACGTTAAACTGTAGGTCCCACCACTCAAGTATAAAATTAAGGCACACAACATGAGTGGTGTGAGAAGCTAGACCGTAATCCTTACTGAAAGATTGTAATGGCCAATTATGTATGTATGTATAAAAATTCAAGACAAAGCAGGCAACGAGTAGTAAGAATTCAGCCAATCTTGCGTGTAGACGTGAAGAGAACAGTCGTGGTTTGAAGATCGCCGTTTAAAAGATCTGCGTTGTAAGCAAAGAAGAATAGCGAAAGAATCGAATTAACACTCAAATGTACTGTTAGTACTGTTAGTTTTTAAAAAGCACTCACTTGAAAGGAAAATAACAAATGCTGATGGCTTGCTATACTACTCTGTACTTATATTTCTTGTCAATATTTGCAATATTTTTCGCTATAATTTCCCAGAAAATCTTAAACACAGACTCGCCCATAATTTTCAATTAAAAAATTCGTTGTCATTCGGCTAAAAGCTTAATTATACTTTTGCTTGTTTATTGCAAGTGTTGTCACTGAGGAAGAAAAATACAAAAACCTTTTATTACATTTAGTGTTGAGATTAATTTGATAAACATTTACTTGACGAAAATATATGTATGTATGTACTCGAATGTCTACCGTTTATTTAGTTGTTATATTTTTGCTCGCAGTCAGCCTTCTTCTGTGCCATACCCAGCAAATAGTTAAGAAGGCTTTAAATGAAATTTATTTTTAGTCTTAATGACTGTTGCCTTTTAAAGAAAATTTTTGTTTTCATTTTATAAGAATCTCCTTTACTTTTATATTTTATCTTCATCTTAAGATTTGCACATGTTGTCCATTTGTTGTTGGTGAGTTCCTCATAATAAAATCGAGACGAACAAAAGCAACGTATGACCATACGAACGAAATAAAAAAATAAAAAAAAAATATTTACCATTACAAGAGTGTCGAAAAATTGCTGCCGTTTGTAATTGTTGTAAACTGACAATTAATTAATTCATTGTAATTTTTCACTGTTGACAATGCCACAACATACCAGACAATTTTAACATTTTTAAACACAATGCAACTGAAAAGCACACAACAGCCAGCGATAAGGCAAATACTACATGCATGCCAATGCTGCAAGTATACGGTTAGACTAGCACTACCAATGCCACTACTTTTATTGCTACTACTGCCTTTGGCTAAATAAAGTCAATAGAGTTAGTGAAGCTAGCCAGAGTTTATGTTGCATGGCATCATATACATACGTGGACTTTGATATGTATTTTGTGCCAAGTTTTTTGGGAAAAAATTAATTTTACGCCGTCAATTGTAGTAATTATTTGGTCTTGATACTTCAATTTATAGCTTAGAAAAGTATTTGAATGAAGCTTTTAAAATATTTGATACAAAATAAGTCGTACGATAATTTCTTCTCTTTAAATAGAGGCCTAATACTGATCACATAGAGGACTAGCTTGTTGATATTATTTACTATACGTAAATTATTTACTATACATACATACATACAGTGGTGGCCACGAATTTAAGACACGACATATGACTGCCTTATTTGTGATAATTGAGAAATCTCAAGAAACCCACGATGTTTTGGAAAAATATACTTTGGAGCGACGAGTTAAAGTTTTGCCCTCCAAACATGGAGCATCATCTAAAGTACACCCTAAAAACAACATGGTGGTGGAAATGTGACGGTGTGGGCAGCATTTTCCTGGCATGGTGTAGGTCCCATTTACAAGATAGATTCTAAAATGGACCAGCATGTTTACAAAAATATTATAACAGACACAATGATACCATTCGCTGAAGACGACATACCTCTAATATAGAAATTTATGCATGATAATGACCCAAAGCACATTTCACGTCTAGTGAAGAGTTGCTTAGAGGAAAACGATGTCATTGTTCTTAAGTGGCCAGATCAATCCCCGAACCTCAATCCAATTGAGAACTTGTGGAATGATGTTGAGGAACATGTACGAACAGTTAACCCAAAAAATTCAAGCGATTTGTGGGAAGAAATCCGAAGGGCTTGGTATGCAATTCCAAAGCAACGTTATGTGGCATTTGTCGAAAGTTTACCCAGGAGATGTGCAGCTGTGATCAAAAATAAAGGATTTTCCACTAAATACTATGATTTTTTTATGAAGCTGAGCTTAATTTAGAGAATAGTGTTATATAATGCCTATGTCTTAAATTCGTGACCAGGTAAAATTTGTGTTTATGTATATAATATGTAAATAAAAATTCTTTACCGAATATAGGTAAGAAAATATTATTAATTTTTCTTCATAACATTACTAAAATCTTAAAAAAAATATCATGGACCCAAAATTTTTTCGATAAAATGTAAAAATTATCACAAATAACTCAGTCATATGTCGTGTCTTAAATTCGTGGCCACCACTGTACATTGAGTGGCGGGACCTACAATTTAACGTCGACTCCGAACGACAGATTTTTTGAGAAACTTTTTCATGACAGGTTTATTTACTCTCAGAGTTTTTGCCAGAAATCTGCTGAGAGGAAGTCGCCGAAGAAATATTTCGTTTTGATGTCTGGCCTGGGGCTCGAACCTGGGCTTTACGTCTAATAAGCGAACACGCTACCTACTAGACTACGGCGACTACATTTACGTAAAATGTTTTTGCAAATTCGGAAACAGATACGATCTCCATACAATCTTCTGTTGAGAACCGACCACACGAAATTAATCTAATCAGCGCGTATTCCAATGGTCTCTATCTAAAAATATTTCTTCACCGATTCGGTGCACTATCTCAGGGCGATTTGATAGTTGCTGCTGATCAGTAGTCGCCGTAGTCTAGTAAGTAGTGTGTTCGCTTATTAGACGTAAAGCCCGGGTTCGATCCCCAGGCCAGACATCAAAACGAAATATTTCTTCTGCCGTGGGTGCAGATCCGCTGAAGAAGAGGAGACTGCTTTCCACTTTCTTTGTCAATGACCATCTCTTACGAGGTTGTCCAACCCTTGTCAGCTTGATGTCAAGAATATAGCCTAGTTTATCTGGCTGGTTTTCCAGCGTGTGGTAGTCGAGCTTTGAATGTGCAGCCCTTGCGCTGACCAACTTCTCCCTCCGATGATTATTATTCCAAAAATATATGGCAAATAAGGCTCGTAAGATGAGATAGCATTGTCCTAAATATAAATACACCAATACCCCGATTTGCGTCGCTTCAGTTTGCGTCGCTTCGAAGTTGCGTCTTTTTTTAAGTTTCTGGAATTTCAATGTTGCGTCGTTTTTGTTTCAGTTTGCGTCGCATGGCTTCGAAGTTGCGTCGTAAATGCTTCGATTTGCGTCGTTGATATGAAAATGTTTCTACAAAGCTAAAGCAGAAAAAGGGGATTTCCCGTTTAGTAGAAAGCAAATTTGCAGGTGTGCGTTGTTTACAGTTATTAGTTTCGAATTATATGTCGTGGAGTGAAGTTCAGTCTGAAAGTTGAAATTGAAAATTCTGCTTCAGTTTGCGTCGTTTCGGTTTGCGTCTCATTTTTTCAGTCCCAATTAGCGACGCAAACCGGGGTATTGGTGTAGTAGCCCTCGCTCTTTTATTTTTGGTGAATTCATAGCAATTTTTTCCCCCTCACTGTATGACAAAAAAAAACAGAACGTTAACCATATCGCATTGTATTGTATCGAGTATTAAACTTTTGGCTGCATACAACATGCTTTATAGGAATGAATGAACTGAACTGAAGTGAACACTGCTGCTGCAATGAAACAGTTTGAAAAAGTTGAATGTCTTTGGCTATGAAGTCAGTGGCAAACTGAGGCAATTGAGGCATTTAAGGCAACTGTTTAATTGCGGTACCATATTAGTTAAAGACGGTAATGGGTACCTTAAAGTATTGCTGTGATAAACGGTGGGGGTATGTCAAAAAAACACACATACTTATACATACATACATACACGGTAGAGAGTGTTTATTGTGGAGTTGTCCAAAAGATTTACGGGCTGTAGTTTAACTTTAAAATCACAACCATTGTTGTTGGCCTTAACAATTGTCTCCCATTTTAAACAAGCGCAAGTGCTGAGCGCTTAACGACCAACGAGAAATAGACAAATTTCTTTACATGCTTAAATAATGTTGAAAGAAAAAAAAAACAAAAAAGAAAATGTTGTTCTCGTGGTTAATTTAATTTTAATCATTGGCTTTAAATCTTAATTCATGCTTAAGCAAGTCTTTAATCATTTTTACAAGAGAGTCAAAACCAAACCAAACAAAAAAAAAAAAAAGAAAAATGTTTGAATGACAGTTAAACAAAACGAACCGTCTGTCCGTCCATTGCCACAACACAACGTATGATTAGTGTTTCTATGCGTTTCTATTTCATGTAATTTAAATGTAAATCTTTGTAACGATTTGAAAAATTATTTGCATTCATCATTTCAAACAAATCAGAAAATCGTTAAACATTCATGTTATTTTTCCCTCTTTTTTTTCTCTTTTTCTCTCTCTCTCTCTCTCTCTCGTTGTTGCTTTACAGCTTCCAACACGCACATGATCATTTAAAAGCCTGTGTGTACAAGCCTGACTACAATAAATCTTTAATCATTTTATAGTGTTGCTTGGCTTGGCTTGGCTTGGCTTGGCAATAAAATTTATTTGTTTTTTATTTTTATTTTATTTGTTTTTATTTTTATTTCTGTTTAAGGTGCTGATGAGTAAGCTTAAGGCATTTTTTACAATTTCAAAAATAAAAAAAATAACAAAAAACACTCAATTTTATACAAGACACCTTCTGTTGCATGTACAAATAAAATTAATTATACGCCACCACCATCCATATAATCTACTATGATTATGTGTGTGTGTGTGTGTGAAAAAGTCTAAAAAAAAGAAAAAAAAATATAAAATAATTCGTTTTAGGCTGCGTAACACCCTATAATACGATTACGAAGAGTGGATTAATTGCATATCTGAAACCGCATCTTCATACCTGATTTATTTCAGAAGCGTCGCAGTGAGTTTGTTGTGACTTGTGAATCGTAAGGGACTAGTAACCCTTGTATGTCCTTAGAGCGCAAATTCGAAAGCTTGCTATAAGTCAGGGTTATAATTATTAGGTGCCCGATTTTTGAATTGGGGATACCTTCATTACATCTGTATTAAAGGAAATGACAATGACTCGTACGGCAAAACTAATACTCTACAAGACGCTCATCCTACTCGTGCTTCTTTATGGCGCAGACACATGGATCCTACTAAGCACCGATGAGAGTATTCGAGAGAAAAGTTCTACGTAAGATCTCCAGTGAGAAACAAGGCCGTAATCCTGACTGAAGGGTTGTAATGACCAATTATGTATGTATGTATGTATGCTTTATGTAGGTATATATGTATGTATGTATGTATATATGTACATATGTATGTATGTATGTGTGTATGCATGTATGCATGTATGTATGTATGTATGCATGTATGTAATATCTTCGGTCCAGTGCGACTTGGCGATGATATTCGCATCCGATGCAAGAGTGAGCTGTATGAAGTCCTCAACGACATAGACGTTGAGCAGCGTATTAACATACAGCGGCTGCGCTGGCTCAGCCATATCGTTCGAATGAAGGAGGATGCTCCGGCTAGACGGGTATTTGATGCGGCGATCTGCCGAAGTCGGCGACGTGCACGACCTTTTTTGCGTTGGAAGGACCAAATCTAAGAAGCCCTGTCATCGATTGATGTTCCCAACTGGCGTAGGCGCGCAAGAAGCAGAGGCGCCTGGAAGGATGTGTTGCGGCAAAAATCTGGCGTTCGGAGTCAACTTTAAACTGTAGGGTCCGCGACCCATATATAAAAATAACACACACAATATAAGTGGTGTGAGGAACTAGGTAGTAATTCTGGCTGAAGGATTGTAATTACCAATTATGTATGTATTAAGGGAAAGCCCTAGTCGACATTATTTTTTTCTACCATCTTTTCTACTCTGATTTGTAATCCTTTAACTGTTTACGTCGAGTATACTTGTCAGAACGAAACGAGCACTTTTCGTATTATGTCGAGTATACTCGTCATGAAGTAAAAAAAAATCGAATTCTTATTATTATTCAACGAATGTACTGACATTTTTCCCTGAGAAAAGTCAAATTTAATTAGCACACACAACATAAGTGGTGTGGGGAACTGGAACGTAATCCTGGCTGACGGGTTGTTATGACTAATTATGTATGTTGGTATCAATGGAAATCCTTATTCCGCTTTATGTTTTTTCTATCACCTTTTCTGCTCTGATTTTTAACCCTTTAACTGTTTACGTCGAGTTTACTCGCTAGAATGAAACGAGCATTTTTCGTATTATGTCGAGTATAATCGTCATTAAAAAAATCGCATCCGTATCATTATTCAACGAATCTACTGGATTTTGTTTTGCCTGAGAAAGGTGAAATGAAGGTCTTTTAAAAACGACATTCGTTAGTTTGGCAACAAAAGCTACTATTAAGCTGAAATAACAAATTCTGGGGAAGTACGTTACAAAATTTTTTAAAAAATATTTATTTATTTATTTACTTATTTATTAATTACAATACAATTACAGATTATATTTAATTATATACGAGCTGAGTAACTTCGACCATATGCTCGGTATAGTGTAACAGATCAGAGTCTCTGGTGGAAATCGAACCCACGAACCTCATGCTAATAGTCTAACACACTAACCACTAGACTACCAGGGCACCCAAATTTTTGAAAAATATGTACATATTTACTATAAAACCAATTCGCAGGGTTTTAATTTCTTACGTTTACAGGCGAATCCATTTAACTTTGTTTATGTCGAGTATACTCGTCTTCGTTGGCAAATAGTTAAACAGGCAGAAAAGCTTTTTTAAAATAAAATTGAACAGTTGGAAGGGATAAAAGGAAGTCCGTACTCCTCATTCTTTTTTTAAATAGTTTAATTTGATTGTGGGATCCAACTAAACTCTTCCTCTCTTTTTTCTCAATCACAGAAATTGATGTTTCTAACCTGCTTTCCTTTCTAATATTACATTCGAACTTCTCCTGCCTTAACTCCTGTTTATAGGGCATTTGACATAAAGCAAAAAAAAAAATCTAAAGACTGATTTCAATTTAAGTTTAAGCCCATGATATATGACTTTAATGCATTTTTATGCTTGTTACCAAAAATGCTGCTGATAAGGCTTTAAAACCAAATTATTTATGTTGAATGTTCTTTTTGCCCGATCAATCGATGCTTGTTTTGAGTATTTTATTTTATTTTTGTTGTTGCCTTTTTTATCATTGATTTTCATGGCATACATACGTACTACATGTATACAAACATCTACAAGGGTATACACAATATACCCATATTGTATGGTATACTGAGTACAAATGTACTTTTAACACATGGCACTGTAGTATGGCATGTAGTATCGTCTTGTATTGTGTAAGTTGATATTGATTTACTGTAAACTACTCATACACTTTACGAATATTTTAATTTAAAATTTTAATTTTTGTATTTGTTTTTGTTGTTGCTTTTTTCATGTGTGTGTGATTTATGTTTTAACACCAATTTGATTGAAATTCAATTTTTGCCACTCAGTAAACGAGTAAAAAATTTAACAATTTTTCAATAAACAAATATTGATTGTAGGTATTGTAGGAATTAAATAAATTAAAGAAAACAGAAAAAACAACAACAATCAACTTAAATTTATGACTGTATATTGTTTGTAATGGAAAGTGAATAATAAATTTTATGTCTCAAAAACCTTCTGTGTATTATACTATGTACTTGCATCTGTATGTATGTATGTATGTATGGAAATCAGTTAAGAAATTTACAATATTGCCTTTTTGTTACGTTAAGAAGATGATTTTTCGTTTTAACAATTTTACATAAAGGCTTTGGGCTAAACAAATTATGGTTAACCCAGTAAAAAAGATGTTAAACGAACTAAACTGATAAATACCACATTTACATACGGATTTCTTTTTAGCTCTTTTAGGCGACAACTTAATAATGAATGCCTTATAAACACGCCTTGAATTCCAATCATACACAGGATGATCTACAATATACAAAATGTTCCATATATTCGATGTTTTATATTTCTTCAATGCCTGCAAAAATCCGTACTAAAGATTATGTCATCGGCTCCTGGACACCACTATCATTCCGGAAAACTTATTATTCATTCTAAGCTTTTATATACATACATACACACATACATATATAATTGGTCATTACAACCTTTTAGTCAGGACTACGACCTAGTTTCTTACACCACTCATGTTGTGTGTGTTAATTTTTATACATGAGCGGCGTGACCTACAGTTTAAAGTCGACTCCGAACTACAGATTTTTGAGAAAATTTTTCTTGGCAATTTTATTTACTCTCAGAGATTTTGCCAGAAATCTTCTGAGCGGAAGTCTCCGAAGGCTTATTTTCTCATATCTTCGTTTTGATGTCTGACCTGGTGGTTGAATCGTGGCCTTACGTCTAATAAGCCAACACACTACCTTCTAGCTCATGGCGACTTCAACTTTAATGTGTAACAAAATCTGGTTATACATTCATAAATGGAAACTAAAAAAAAACTTTCATATCTTCAGCATTCCCTAGCTAAGTCGTTGCTGAGAGTCAGAAAGTAACACTCTTACACTGGTAACTCAGCATCCTATAAAAAGGTGGTAGCCGATCAGTTCAAACAAAATATGATGTGATATCTGTCTTGAGCTTTGCTGTGACTTTTAGGTAAGATTGGTTTCGAAGACAGAAAAGTTTTAATCGTATATTTATTTCGAAGAACATGATTGCACATTGTCATTGCCATTGACAGGACAGCTAGGTGTATTGAAGAATAAAATGTCGTAACTTGGGTTATCGATATCTACTTCGATAGTATAAACCATTGCAAGTCTAATGCAGTAAGAACAAATTGTGTTCTCGATTGCAATTAGGCAACGGTCCTGGGATTGATATTGTTGGGGAATGAGCTGCAACAGCGGTATACTTTTGTGTTCTTGCCCTGGAAGACATTTATAACACTTTAGTTGTGTCTCGAAATCCATTAACTGAGATGGACGAACATATATAGACCATCTAATACCCTCTGACTCTGGGAGAGATACAGTTAAGTTTCTAATGGGCATAATTACAGTACATTGTAACAGTGGAAGTGGAGTGGAATGGGGAAGAGCAGTCATGCCTTCAACACGTTCTTTTTAAATTGCAACGCTTTGAGGAAACATAGACTCAAAGCAAGCATACATACACACATAATTGGCCATTACAATCCTTCAGTCAGGATTACAACCTAGCTTCTCACACCATTCATGTTGTGTGCGTTAAATTTATACATGAGTAGCGGAATCTACAGTTTAAAGTCGACTCAGAGCGGCAGATTTTTGAGAAGCTTTTCATGGCAATTTGTTACACTTAGAGTTTTTGCCAGAAATCTGCTGAGAGGGAGTCACCGAAGAAATATTTTCATATTTTCGTTTTGGTGTCTGACCTGGGTTTTGAACCCGGGCCTTTCGTCTAATAAGCCAACACGCTACCTACTAGACCACGGCGACTTCTATGGCTACTGTAGAGTTGTCAGAATGAGTATGAGCAGTAATGTGTTCAGTCGCCGTAGTCTAGTAGGTAGTGTGTTCGCTTATTAGACGTAAAGCCCGGGTTCGAGCTCCAGGCCAAACATCAAAACGAAATATGAAAAAAAAATATTTCTTCGGCGACTTCCTCTTAGCAGAGTTCTGGCAAAAACTCTGAGAGTAAGTAAATAAACCTGCCATGCAAAAATTTCTCAAAAATCTGTCATTCGCTTTAAGGAAATCAATCGTCTGAATTAATGTATGATCCGTGCTGTGGTTTGTCTCAAGAATATGTTACTGAAAAATCAGCTCAATTTTGTTAGTGATACCCGACCGATTGGCTCTCATGCGGAGTACGTGGATTGCATTTTTCGGCTAAGAGTTCTTGCAAAGAGAATATCGAATGCAAGTGATCTGATGGCGCCACTTGCAAAATATCTACAATTCTCTGACCTACTCTGATGAGAGAAAGAAACAAAGCTCTGTTAGCTCTTCGCAGGAGTCCATTAAGGATTTTTATATGTGTGGGATGTCCGGAAGATCACATTCTGTGTAAATGGTTTGCTCTAGGAAACGTGGAATAAAGCCCTTTGGAAAGAGCCTGGTACGAATATGTAAAACTGAATCTAATAGGATTTGCTACGAGTACTGATTGGCTTTCAAGAGAGCCGCATGGAATGTATAAGAAACTGTAGGATGGAGTTTGAATTTTCACAGTATAGTGTGATGAAAGTGGGTTGTATGGTTGAAAATGTAAGTAACCGGCACATATTTCCTATGCCTACTATACTACCTATAAAACCTGTTTGATACAACCTCCAATTTAAAGTTAAGTTTGATGTACTACAGCTAAGGTACACTGTTTCATATCAGGAACTTTGATTGGATCACTGAGTGTCAGCTATTTCTGAGGACAACTTTAAATATTCCTGCTCTCCACTTATTTGTATTGGCTTGCAGGATTACACCAACGTCTACTAGGCATTTGGGCACTTAAACTTGAAATTTTGCGAATTTATATTAACCACCCTAATAACATCCAATACTGATTAGCTAGCTACATGTTAATTGCGTTATTTCGTAAAACAACAAAAATGCGTTCAATCTGATATTTAACACGCAAATTAATATAAAAGCCTGTTCCAAAATATGGCAATAAAAGCGTAAAATAAATTGAATAATATTCCAGAACATTGCAAAGGTGGTTCAACACATTCTGTCCGTCAGTTTATTTCCCCTATATGCCATTCATGTTGTAAATGGTGTTAAACAATTTCCATTTTTGTTTTATTGTAAGTATTTCAAACTCTGTCTACATACATACAGATATTTAATTATCTCAACATGTTTGTTTGTGTTTCTTTTATGTTTTTATTTCAGTTTTTTGTAGTTTTGCAGCGTTGAGAATACAAAATAAATTACAAAATTGTGTAAAGTGTTTAAATAGTTTTTTAATAACATATGTACGAGACGTCGTTTATCTCCCTCTATTTCGATACACTCGAGGAAAATGTTTGGTAAAATAAAACAAAACAAGGCTGTATTTTTTTCTGTCTTTGCACAACTTAGCTTCTTAAACCACTTATGTTGTGTTTGTTAATTTTATTTCAAAAATGCTTTTCTGCCTGTTTAACTATTTGCCAGCGAAGACGAGTATACTCGACCTAAACAAAGTTAAATGTTTTCGCCTTATAAGTAGGCAATTATGACTGAAATCGAAACGCTGCGAATAGGTTTTTTAGCAAATATATATTTTTTAAAAATTTGGGTGCCCTGGTAGTCTAGTGGATAGTGTGTTAAACTATTAGCGTGAGGTTCGTGGGTTCGATTTCCACCAGAGGCTCTGGTCTGTTACACTACGCCAAGCATATGGTCGAAGTTACTCAGCTCCGATATAATTAAATATAATTTGTAATTGTATTCTAATTAATAAATAAGTAAATAGATATTTTTTAAACAATTTTGTAACTCTACTTCCCTAGAATTTGCTATTTCAGCTTAATAGAAGCAAATGTTGCTAAATAAACGAATGTTCTGAAATGCATATTTTTTTTTTCAGTAAAAAAAATCCAGTAGATTCGTTGAATAATAATACAAATCCAATTTTTTTTTCATGACGAGTATACTCGACATAATACGAAAAGTGCACGTTTCGCTCTGACGAGTATACTCGACGTAAGCAGTTAAAGTGCTAAAAATTAGAGCAGAAAGGGTGGTAGAGGAAAGATAAAGTAGAATAAGGATTTCCTTTAATACATACATACATAATTTGTCACTACAACCCGTACGCCAGGATTACGTTCTAGTTCCTCACACCACTTACGTATGTTGTGTTTGTTAATTTTATATATATGAGTGGTGAAACCTAAAGTTTAAAGTCGAATCCGAACGACAGATTTTTGAGAAACAGTTGTAACGCTTTGACTGCCGCGGCAATTTTCAGAAAACTGGCCACGCAAGCCAGCATTGACTTTTTGTTAATTTCCCAGAAGCCATTTATCGATACTAGCACTCATATAATACGATTTTATTCGTAGTTACACAAAAATGGCAGATTTAGTGAGTACGAGATAACTTGCAGGTTGCGTTCCCTTCAAGGGTGCCAACGTGTTAATGGCAATTTTATTTATTTTTGGAGTTTTTGCCAGAAACTGCTGAGAGGAAGTCGACGAAGAAATATTTCTTCACTTTTTCATTTTGTTGGAGATGTCTGAACTGGGGTTTGAACCGTGGCTTTATGTCTAATAAGCCAACACACTATCTACTAGACTACGGCGACTTCTTTTTTTTTCTTTCTATGAATCTCAGCCATCTTTGCTTCCATGTTAACATGGTTGGCTAAGGCAAAGGCTAAGGGCCACTATTACAACTTGCCGTTAACTAAAGGGAGGATTTTAAGGGGCAGATAAATTGTTGTTCAATATTATAACTGGACAATAAGGTAAGAAGTAAGCGTTAAGCTAAAGGGAGGATCATCCTACCTCTAACTTTTAACGATAAGTTTATGTTAGAACTTGCCTTATTATATATTATTTTCAATATGGCAACTTCAAATATAAACAAAATGAGGAAATACAACAAAAAGAAAAAAAGCCCTTCGTTGACACTGCGTTTAAAAATAACTTATTTGACCCGTATATACCCAACTTTTCTCGTAAAAACATGGATTTTTTGTATTTATTGGAATCTATATGGTATACCATATCGCCGTGGTCTAGTAGGTAGTGTGTTGGCTTATTAGACGAAAGGCCCGAGTTCGAATCCCAGGCCAGACATCAAAAACAAAATACAAAAAGTATTTCTTCAGCGACTTCCTCTCAGCAGATTTCTGGCAAAAACTCTGAGAGTAAAAATTGCCATGAAAAGCTTCTCAAAAAATCTGTGGTTCGGAGTCGACTTTAAACTGTAGGTCCCGCCACTCATGTATAAAATTAACGCACACAACATGAGTGGTGTTGAGAAGCTAGGCCGTAATCCTGACGAAGGGTTGTAATGGCCAATTATGTATGTATGTATGTATGGTATACCACACAGCTGATTAATATCTTACCGTTTTAAAAATGGGGCGATAAGCGCATATGTGTTAATTAAGCAGTGTTATCGACATTGCTCCGGCATTGCCATATTTTTGGAAAAGTTAACATTATTTTATTTGTAGGTTGTAATAACGAAAAAAAGTTAAAGGTGACATTAAAGTTCACTTTAGATAAAGTTACCTTTAACTAAACCCTACTACAGATTTTGAGAAACTTGTTCATGGCGGGTTTATTAACTCTCAGAATTTTTGCCAGAAATCTACTGAGAGGAAGTCGCCGAAAAAGTAATTTTTTTTTTATATTTCGTTTTGATGTCTGGCCTGGGGCTCGAACCCGGAGCTTTACGTCTAATAAGCGAACACACTACCTACTAGACCAAGGCGACTTTAGATTAAATTTCTTAAATTTTTTCATGAGTGTATTAATCTGCTCCTGCCCTGTTGTAATAGTCAAATATCAACATAAGAAGAAGGAGGTCCACAAAAAACAAAAAAAAAAAGAACAGACTTGTAGTCAATAAGTTTTTGACTGGCAACTACATAAACACTTGGCTTTGGCAATGCTGCTTTAATAGCTAGCTAACTGTCTGTATGTCGATCTGTCTGCCTATATGTATGTATGTATGTACATTGCATTCATTATAAAGTGTTGATAGTATATGCTACGGTCTTTAATCACTAACAGACACGTCTACATAATATTTGTTGTCAAGACATAAATCTTACAGACAAAAAGAGTCAAATATTTGCTTTTAAGCCAAAGCCAAAGCCTTTACAAACATTATTTATGAGTTATTCTTAAGATCAGGTGCAAAATATATGTATTTTTGTTAATGCTGGCCAAGTTTAACATGTTGAAATTTGATGCCAACAATTTCCTGTCTGAAATTGAATGACTGAAATGCAACAAATGAAAAATGGTGTTGTTGTTGTTGTTGCCAGTCAGCCAATATAGCCAATATACGAGAGACGAGAACATTTCCATTAATTGGCAACATCTTCATCATTTATTGGTAGTTAGTCTGGTGAGACTTCTCAGAAGTTGTGGTTAGTTTTATAGGCATCATTTATTACTTTAACATCTCATATATTATCTTATCTTATTTCTACAATTCATTTAAAATCGTTTCTCAATTTTTGTTTCCTTTTTTTTCATTTTTTTTAGACCTTAGGCCAAATACATATATAAGTACATACATATGTATATGTACATTATTGTTTTTGATTTTATATTTAATATTTAAAATTCTTTTTTTTTTTAATAATTTATCAGCCTTGTCTACCTGTCTTTGTCTGCTTCTGAAATTTTAAAGAATTTTTTTTTCGGTTTCTTTTCTGAAATTACTTACGCATTGATTGAACTTGCCTTTGGCCACAATATTAAAATAAAAAGCCAAAGACTAAAAGAGAAATATAAGAAACGAAACGTACATTTTTTGGTAGCAAATATTTTGCTGATGCCAAACAATTCTAATGACTGTTTAATGAAATATTAAATTGTGTTTTTCCCTTTTGGCCATATTTAATACAGAAAAAAAAAGAACGAAACAAATTCGAATAACTCTTGATTGGCTTATGCAAGCACATGCATGCAAAAACTTAAAAATTATTGATAAATTGAATGTTTTATAGGTGATATTAAACTTGGTAACAACGTAATTATTTTAGGGGGAAAAATATGAAATTCGTATATGGAAAAACATTTAATTTTCTTTAATACGAAAATATATACGGGTTGCCATAGCATATCTACTCTGATATGATAATTTAGTAACATTATTGTTTATTGGACTATTTATTGAAATAAAATAAATTTGAAATAAAATTTGAAATAAAAGCTATAACTAGGTGCTATTTGTTTCGAAGAATATTTTATAACACTTACTTACATAATTAGTCATTACAACACTTCAGTCAGGATTACCACAAAAGACTTAAGCAACAAACGTTTTGAAAATGGACGATATTTTTATTTGGAACAATAAAACGCCAGCCATTCACTTTTAACACATTGACCGCCTTGTCAGGTACCAGTGACTGACACTGGAGTACTCCAACGGGGCTATGGTAAACCAATCACTGGTGACTGACAGTGAGTACCTACTTTATGAATATGTTAAAGTATTACTTACTTAATTCATTACTACATACATACATACATGTAATTGGCCATTACAACCCTTCAGTCTAAATTTCGGCATAGCTTCTCAACACCACTCATGTTGTGTGCGTTAATTTTATACATGAGTGGCGGGACCTACAGTTTAAAGTCGACTCCGAACGACAGATTTTTTGAGAAGCTTTTCATGGCAATTTTTACTCTCAGAGTTTTTGCCAGAAATTTGCTGAGAGGAAGTCGCCGAAGAAATATTTTCCATATTTCATTTTGATGTCTGACCTGGGATTCGAACTCTGGCCTTTCGTCTAATAATCCAACACACTAACTACTAGACCACGGCGACTTAATTCATTACGACAATTCTTTTACTCGGAATTGCGGCCTAGGTTCTCACGCCGCCCATGTTGTGGGTGATTAGTTTTTATCCACGAGTGGCGGGGCCAGCGTTACCAGTAATACACTTTATAAAAAACTTTTTATTTACAAAAAAAAAAACTTGTGTTCTACGAAAGTACCAAAACTCTAAAAGAAAATCGCGAAGTCCAGCGCCTCTGTTATTTATTCTGACTTCTCATACCACTTATGTTGTGTGTGTTAATTTTATACATGAGTGCCGGGACCTACAATATAAAGCCAACTCAGAACGAGTGATTTTTGAGAAACTTTTCTTGGCAATTTTATTTACTGTCAGAGTTTATGCCTGAAATCTGCTGAGAGGAACACTCCGAAGGAATATTTTTGTATGTTTTGTTTTGGTCGATATGTTTGGGTTGGGGTTTGACCCGTGGCGTCACTTCTAATAAGCCAACATACTACCTATTAGACTACGGCGACATCATTCATGATTCGTGATTCGTTATTACAACCCGTTTTGTCGGGATTACGACCTAGATTCTCACACCACCCATGTTGTGCGTGATAGTTTTTATACATTAGTGGCGGGACCAGCGTTGCTTGTTCTTTAAAAAAAAAATAAGTTGTGGTTTACGAAAGTACCAAAATTCCAAAAGAAAATAACGGAGTCCAGTGCGTCCATGACTTCCTCTGATTTCTCACACCATTTACGTTGTGTGTGTTAATTTTATACATGAGTGGCGGGACCTATAGCTTAAAATCGATTGCGAATGACAGATTTTCGAGAAACTTTTCATGTCAATTTTATTTACTCTCAGAGTTTAAGCCTGAAATCTGCTGCGGGGAAGCCGCCCAAGAAATATTTATTTACATTTCCTTTTGGTCGCTATGTCTGGACTAGGGTTTGAACCACTCCCTTACGTCTAATAAGCCAATACACTAATAACTAGACTACGGTGTATAATACTCACAATGGGCAAATGCCGAGGAGGGCATGGGTTTACCATCCTACCAATTTAATCGACTAAAATTTTATTAGACTTTGAATCCAATTGATGTTGCTTTTGTCATTTTGATAAACGACTCTGAGCACTTAATTTTGTATGATGGTGAAGAATGTATGTATCAGAGATCAGCAATAAATCGTTTTTTCGTTACTCATAAGCACTCATGAAATTTTGAATATAAGTGAGTCAACAATATTGGAATTTAACTACTCTGATTTATTCGTACTCACTACAACATTGATTTATAAGTACAGGTTGCAATGAGTATGAGTACAACGTTGACATCAAACTCATCCATTCGAAATATGTTTGATTCATAAGCCCACTCATTTAGATTAATAAATTTAGAAAAATAATTATAATACTCATAAATGATTCGAGTGATTTGTCGAATCATTCATCAAAATTTACAGTCTTAGTTGTTGTTGCATTTACAAAAAAAGAGAAAAAGAGAAAAGAAAAAGACAAAGACAGCAAGCAAAGCAAACGCACAACCTTTTAGTGAGTATTGTAGTGTTCGTACGCGAATCATATTTATTTTATGATTCTTCTAAATGTTGAGTAAAAGAGAGTCGAAATCAACAACATCATGCGTATTGTTAAGTATGAGTACGATGAATACTTCAAACTTTGAATATAAGTAGTATGAGTATGATATTCAAATAAGTATGAATGCGTATAAGTATCAGAAATTATGAGTATGATTTGACTCTACTCGTCTTTCTGAATACTCATTGCTGATCACTGGTCAGTATTACCACAAAAGACTTAAGCAACAAACGTTTTGTAAATTTAAGAAAAAAACGCAGAATATTTGTACAAGTGGATGATATTTGATTTGAAACGATAATTGAATGTCAGCCGTTCACTTTTGAAATATTACTTACTTACTTACTTAATTTATTACTACAACTCTTTTAGTCGGAATTACGACCTAGCTTCTTACACCACGTACATATGTTGTGAGCGTTAATTTTTATCCATGAGTGGTGAAACCTACAGTTTAAAGTCAACTCCAAACGACAAATTTTTGACAAACTTTTCATGGCAATTTTATTTACTGTCAACAGTTTTCTAGCCGGAGAAATATTTTTTCATCTTTTGATTTATCCGATATGTCTGGAATGGGGTTTAAACAACGTCCTTACGTCTAATAAGCCAATACAATCAATAGACTACGATGAATAATACTCACAATGGGCAAATGCCGAAAAGGGCGCTGGTTTAGATACCATTAATTCCATTAACTGACATTATATCAGATTTTGAATCGACTTAATTTTGTTTTTGAGAAAGTTTTCATGGCAGGTTCTATTTACTCTCTGAGTTTTTTTCATAAAACTGCTGAGAGGAAGTCGGAGAATAAATATTCTTTCACATTTCATTTTGTTCTATATGTCTCGGTTAGGGCTTGAAGCAAGGTTTTACTACTATTGAGTCAACACACTACCAACTTGACTAGGGCGAATAATACTTATAGGGGGGCAAATGTCAAAAGGGCCCTGTTTTACCATTCTACCGACTTTATCAGCTGAAATTTTATTAGCCTTAGTATTTATGTGGTCTTGTTTTTGTATTTTTGATAAACGACTGCGAGCTCTTAATTTTGTATGGTGATGAAGTCCGTATAAACAAAAATGATTTATCCATTTCTTCAAACAATTATAACAGTTCGCTATCATCTCTCAGCCATCAATTCCAAGACAACGTTTGACTTGATGCGTTCTATCAATGAGATTCTACGTGCCCATACCCTACGAGCTAGAGCTGAAGGTACAAAATCTTTAAAGGGAATATTAAACTTCCTTGGTCTTTTTCTTTGAAGTCGTCGTAGTCTAGTAGGTAGTGTGCCGGCTTATTGGACGTGAGGCCACGGTTCAAACTCCAGGGCCATAAAAAATATTTCTGCGGCGACTTCCTCTCAGCAGACTCGGAGTCGGCTTTAGAGAGTAGTTCTCGTCACTAATTAATAAAAATTAACATACACAACATAAGCGGTGTGAGAAGCTAAGTCGTAATCCTAACTGAAGGGTTGTAATTACGAATTTATGTATGTTATGTATGGTTTTTGTCCATAGACGTGAAGTATATATACCTGGAAATTGTCCTGGAAAATTGTTAAGAAGGCAGAGTATTTTCAAATGCAATGAAAATATGCTTAGTTTTCTAATATGTACTAGCAAATCTATTTACTGATTTATAATCATAAACAAAAGTACATACTTTTCAAACACTGCAATTGTTCATTACATTCAATTGGAAGCAATTGTACTCTTTCTTTCGATTGACATATACAAGACTAACACAGTTGGTCAGTCTGCTTAAGTTTTTTATAAAAAGTTTGTTGCTTAAGTCTTTTAGACAAAAATTTCAAAGCTTTGTATTAACATTCTGGGTTTTATACATTTTATTTAACCTTAACTTTTAATTTCGTAATAACTTTTCCTTGTACAGTCTTTTAACGAATCTTAAATAATTGTAAATTAGCTTTAAATTCTCGTTGCTTTTTTTCATATCCTTTTCTGGTCTTTCGCATACAATCAACGGAATGAATGACTGAAATTGCAACACGTTTTCATTTCTTAAACTTGTCATGTCATTCGGATACCAACAAAACAAACAAAAAAAAATTTTTGGAATGAAAAATAAAAATCCTTTGATGTTGAACTCGATTGAAGTCGGTGGATAGACATAAAATCATTAAAAAAAAAATGATCAAGAAAACTAATTAATATTCAAGTCAAGATTGGCGGCTGTCAGCAATTAGTACAATAACAAATTTTACAATGTTCTACAGAAAACCATGAAAAAGAACAATTTTTTTTTGGAGCAGCTTAATTTTTCGGATTTCGTGGTTTTTGGCAGCGCAAGAATTTTCATTACCAGCCAGAGTCATAAAAAAAATGAAAAAATTTTTTGCATTTTGTTTAAAGCTTTTCAAAACAATTTTTAATTAAAAAACAAATTCTTTAACCTGCTCTGCTCTCTCTTGTGTTGTCTCTTTTATGAGACAGTGACTGTATTGATCAATATTTTAATGAAATTATGTATGAGAGCCAGGCCAATCAAGTATGCAGAAGGAGTATGATGCAGTACTCATTTATTATGCATAACGGGTGTTAATTTAAAATACTACAGATTTTAATTAATTTATTAACAACAAACCATCGAAACCAAATGAAATTGACTATAAATATGTAGATTTTTTGTTGTTGTTGTTGTTGTTGTACATACATTTGAATATTAATGATTCGCAAAACGAAAAAAAATTTTTTAATTCCTTATCATTTTATGGACATTTAAAATCTTAATTAATGTTTATAAGCGTAAAAATGATTAAATCAATATAAATTAGTTTTAAAATATTGTGTAATGAAATGGAAAGTTCTGTGACCTTGTCCAATGATTGATGTGACTTGCAATCAATATTCAATTAAATCAGATAAAAATCAGAGTCAATCAAACAACAAATGAAATGAAATGCAATGCAAAAAATAATGACAATATTTTATATTTATTGTATTTATCTCTTCTTTTGCTTAAACTAGTTTCAAAATAAGGAATATTGATGAGTAATTTAAACGAAATTTTTGTATTTCACTTTAGATGAGACTGAATTGAATTAGGAAAGGCACCTTAATTTATAATTTTTTTTTTCTCATTTTTTTCTTCTTTTAGAAAAATATTTTTAACTCATATCACCATAGCCCTTGTAATAACGGTATATTGACTCAAATAATTGTAATGCCCGGTTGACATATCTCAGTCACTTCGAAGACTCGTATGAAGGTATGTGTGCTCTAGAAGTTGCCGTAGTCTAGTAGGTAGTGTGTTGGCTTATTAAATGTGAGGCCTCGGTTCAAACCTCTGGTCAGACCTCTCCAACTAAGCGAAATATTAAAAAAATATTTCCTATGCGATTTCCTCTCAACAGAGCAAAACTATGAGATCAAACAAAATTGCCATAAAAAGTTTCTCAAAAATCTGTCGTTCGAGGTCGCCTTTAAATTGTAGGACGTGCTACTCAATCATAAAATTAACATACACACTACATAAGTGATGTGAGAAGCTACCTTGTAATCCTGACTGATGGATTGTAATGACCAACTTTGTATGTTATGTGTGTAAATCAGAGGAAGGCTTCGCCTTCAATTGTAATTTTTTCTTTTTTAGAAAAATATTTTCAACTCAGATCAGCCATTAGATATCTACGTTTTAGGAGCAATTAATCTCTGACTTTTAATCAGCGACTTAGCCCCAATGGATGATTTTTATGACGATATGTGTAGTCTTTCGGATACAGGGACAGATGAGGTACTGTACCAGGCCTGGGAGACACCATTACAATTGGAATTGCTAATATACTGGAGGAAAAAGTACATCAATTGAATGAATTTCTGACATACATACATACGGCCAATTGGTCATTACAACCCTTCAGTCAGGATTATGGCCTAGCTTCTCACACCACTCATGTTGTGTGCTTTAAATTTTATACTCGCGTGGCGGGACCTACAGTCTAACGGAGATTCCGAAGGTTTATTTACTCTCAGAGTTTTTGCCAGAAATCTGCTGAGAGGAAGTCGCCGAAGAAAAATATTTTTTTTATTTCGTTTTGATGTCTGGCCTGGAGCAAGAACCCGTGATTTATGTCTATAAGCGAACACACTACCAATAGACTACGGCGACTGAACACATTACTGCTCATACTCATTCTGACAACTCTACAGTACAGTACATACACTGAAATGGTGTTATCGGTTAATATTTATCTCAGAGCAGTTGTTAAGCATTAACAACAAGTTTGTTGCTTAAGTCTTTTGTTTGATTTCGTGTAAGTACTCTTTTTTCAAACTTTTCAAATCAAAATCAAAATAATGAAACATATAATAATAATTAAAAATAAAAATCAACATCAAAATGAAATGTAAATTTAAGTTAATTATGTTTGTTTTTTTTGGCATGTGGTATACTCCTTTACTTAATATCTTAATTATTTCAACAGTTAAATGCACCATTTTAAACGTCAATCTAATGACCAACGTAACGTAACGTAACGGTAATAACGATAACAATATTTCTTAAAGCTTAAATACACCTGTATTTGCAAATAAAATAATTTTGAATTTTAATTTAATATAAACAAATGTACCATAAACTATTGTTTTTGTATGTATTGAAGCAAACTCATAAAGTTGCCAATGAAATAGCCATGAATATGCATTAGAAAATTCAAACTGAAGTATGCAAATAGTACGGCAATAGAAACAAAATGTTGTTGACATGTTGATCGACATTTTTGCGGCACACCCCCAAAAAAACAAAAAACAAAAATAAAAAAGCAACGAATTACGAGAAGAAAAAAAAGATTTTAAATTAAAAATAATTATGCAGTAGTTTGTTACGTTTTGTTTATTGCAAATCATTGTAAATCATTGATACCATATACGAGCACAATAATATTGTATAAGAAATATTCAAACTGCTAAATGAACTCAACACTCCACACTCCACTTACATAGAATAGGGAAACGTATTGCGATTTATGTTTTAAATAATTAAAAATTATTTACAACTTTATTGTAATATTTGCAAGTGTAGTTTTCTTAAATTAAAGACTCAACAAGAATTTTAATATCGATTTATAACCTCAGCATTATAACATACGAGTACATACATGCATGGTTTTTTTCTCCTCTCTATTTAGCTTAACAGCAAGGCGCCTTAAATTATAATTTTTTTCTCATTTAAATCAGGAAAACATTTTCAACTCATATATGATCACATACATACAGCAAACAACTGAAATAGACATGCTTAGGCATGCATTAAACATGTTTGCTAGTTTGATCTCATGGTGTTGAGTTAATGTGTTTTTTCATTATTGTTTTAAACAATTCTTTTATAAATTATAAATTATTTGTTTCGCCATTTATTTAATATTATTTTTTTCTGTTTTCCTTTTATTATGAAAAAACAAAAACAAAAATGTGGTTTAAATATTCCTTGTATGGCAGGCATACTAACTAACTAAGGGGAATTATTGACAGAACCAGATAATTTATTATGGTCAGGCGACAGACACATGTGGACAGACATTAAGTCATATTAACAGCCAATTAAAACAGTTATGGTTTTAAATGGTGTGTAATAATTTATAATTTTTCTCGTATACGATTTTGTAATACATGGTAAATTATAACCTGTCTGTCTATAAAGGTTATGTAGGGTGTTCTTGTTTAGTTGATGTAAATAATTGTCAAACAAATATCAATTTTTTTTATATCTTTTCTAAGCTCTACTAACATAGAATTGAATATGATAAGATTAATCATCTAATCTGATTTGGTATTGCAAAGATCAATACAAATATTTCCGTGCTGGCAATATAATTCAAATATTTTAAAAGTGTATGGCATACATGAGATTGTTTAAATGTTAACCAATTTATTCTCTGAAGTTAACTCCACACAGTCAGAATAAAGGACAACTACAGCTGCAAACGGCCGAAGAGTAGAAGGGCTTAGAAGAATAGTAAGGATAGTATGGTAATACAACGCCTCTTTCCAGCAGCACTGAATTTAACTTCATGGAAATACATACACACCTTAGATCAGCAATGAATCATTTTTTCGCTACTCATAAGTGCTCATGAAATTTTGAGTACGAGTGAGTCAACAGTATTGAAATTCAACTATTCTGGTTCATTCGTACTCACTATAACGTTGATTTATAAGTACAGGTTGCAATGAGTACGAATACAACGTTTACATCAAACTCATAACATTCGAAATATTCATTCAGATTTATAAACTTTGAAAAATACTTATAATACTCAAATGATTCGAGTGAAGTCACCGTAGTCTAGTAGGTAGTGTGTTCGGTTATTAGACGTAAAGCCCGGGTTCGAGTCCCAGGCCAGACATTAAGAAGAAATATGAAAAAAAAAATTTCTTCGGCGACTTTCTCTCAGCAGATTTCTGGCAAAAACTCTAAGAGTAAATAAACCTACCATGAAAAAGTTTCTCAAAAATCTGTCGTTCGGAATCGACGTTAAACTACACGTCCTGCCACTCAAGTATAAAATTAAGGCACACATTTGAGCGGTGTGAGAAGCTAGTCCGTAATCCTGACTGAAGGGTTGTAATGGCCAATTATGTATGTATATATTGGAATCATCCTTCGATCTGAACCTAACCTCCCTTGCCAATCCATTTTCGTTTCCAACATTGAAGCTAAAATCCATGATATTTAAAGGCCTGTAAACTGGCCATGCTATTGCCGACTATATGATGGTGATATTCAGATCTTTAAAGATCTTATCGCTACTTTTAACACCTTGAATGAAGCCTACATGACTTTCCTCTAAATTATGAGATCTATAAATAACATTGCGAGTGGTGCTATAGTGGGTCTGGATGAATGGGTAGGATTACCCATTACACAACAGATTAATCGTTTGTGGATAGCTATCACATGATTTTCACATAATTAGTGTCCCATTGACTATATGTCTATGCAAAAACGTTGCAGAATTATGACATTATGATTGCAAGGGCTAATTAACGTTGATCAGCATATAAAGAGGACAGCCACTTGTATTCATGATCACTGGTAATATACTTGTTATTTGGTATTTGGTCTTACGCGTAATTTATTCTGCAGAAATTGTAAAGAAGTAGAAGAGAGATCAAATTCTATATAAGTTCAATACAATTTACGAGGAGGTCACATACATATATATACATAATTGGTTATACAGTAAACCCTCCTATAACGCGGTACTCTCAGAACGCGGTTTCCATATAACGCGGAGCTCAAATTGCGACAGCCCTCCTATAACGCGGTACTTTCAAAGCGCGGTATCCATATAACGCGGAGCCCTCCTATAACGCGATACTCTTACTGCGCGGTTTCCGTTCAATAACATCCCATAAGTTCCTTGCAGTCTTTTAGTTTAGTTTTTATTTCATTTTTTTTATTAATCCTTATATGAACTCTTGAATTCAATAAAAATAATTTATAATTTATCTTGTCTTTTGTATTTCTTGGTCTCCATATAACGCGGTACGAATGATGGAATTTGTACTAACTCTTAGTTTCTTATAGCGCGGTTTCCATACAACGCGGTAGACGGTTTCCATAGAACGCGCTACGAATTAGCCTGATTTGTATGGTGAAATCTGAGTTTCTGATAGCGCGGTTTCCATATAACGCGGTACGCACTCACCGCGTTATAGGAGGGTTGACTGTACATTGTTTATACTAAGTGTCATGTGTCGTTTCGTTGCATTCTGCTATTGTCACAGTTTTAAGGGCTTTGGATATGCTACATACATAATTGGTCAGGATTGCAACCTTGCTTCTCACATCACTTATGTATGTTGTGTGTGTTAATTTTATGCATGATTGGCAGGATCTACATTAGTCCAGGGTTTTACGTGAGTATCGCCGCGATGGCTTATCCCACGGTGCTCAAAGCACGGGTGGAAACAATGCGTCTACCAGCGCCCCTACGCATGGCAGAATTTACAGTTTAAAGTCGACTCCAAGCTACAAGTTTTTGAAAACTTTTATCATGGGAATTGTATTTTGCCAGAAATCTGCTGAGAGGATGTCGCTGAAGAAATATTTTTTAATATTTCGTTTAGTAGTTGGAGATATCTGACCTGGGGTTTGAACCGAGAACTCGCATCTAATAAACCAACATACTACCTTCAAGACTACGGCGACAGCATTTACGAGTAAATTAAATTGCTTTAATTCAATTTTCAAACAGCAGTCCTTTAAAAAAGTTAAAACGAATTTCATTCATAAAGTTTGTAGCTTAAGTCTTTTGTTTCTTAACATACACTGTCATCTTAAGGAATTACTATTCAGAGCTTATGTTCATATTTTTCATAATTAACATTTTAATTATTATACATAAGGTATTTTAAGTATGATAGGGCATTATGGTACAGGGTGTAGGGTATTATGGTAGCGCCGATAACTGAAAATATTTAAATTTTTGCTAACAACTATTAATTTTAAAAACATGCTTAAGTACATGTTAACAGTTGAATATAAAGTTTGTTTCAGTTTCATAATACATGTGTAATCATCGACGGCAACGTTGACGTTTTGGTCTACGTAGACGTCTACTTGCCATCATTCTCATACATTATCATTTGGTACAGTTTGTTTAAGACACATATGTATTTCTTGTTTGCTGTACATTATTTGAATATGTGTGGAAGTATGTAATATTTTGGTGTGCCTGTATCTGTGTTATTATAATTGACAGACAATTACATTAATGGGACACAAATGGCAAATTAATTAGTTTCAGGCCATATCATGGTCATTTATTTAAAACAATTACATGCCAAAATGAAACAGAGAAAATATGCAGCAGCAGCAGCAACAGCCACAAGCAGCAGTCACAAACAAAACATACGAGTACATATGCAAACAACATACAAAATTTATATATGAAATGTAATGTAAAGAGACGGTGGCAAAACAACAAAACTACAGCTTGTATCTCATATTCAAAAGACTTAAAGTAATACACTATTGTCTGTGTTTTATTGTTTTCTTTCTTTTTGCTAACGTTTAACAACAATAATATTGTATGTAATAATAACAATAACAACAAAAGCAATAATAATACAATATAATAAAAAAATGGAAAAGAACAATAACGACATTGTTTTGCCATCAAAAACCAATATATACTCGTACATTGTAAATACTCGTATATAAAAAAAGGTTCGGGGTCTTTGATAAAAGCCGCCAATAGATGTTTGAAGTCATTTGAAAATGCCCTTCAAAGAAAGAAAATAAAATAAATGCTTTGCCTGGTATTTTCTCAAACAAACAAAACTTAAGGAAAATTAGAACTTAAAACGTTTGTGCAATAAATAAATTCAAAAGTAATTTTGATGAATATTTTTTTTTGGCTTTTTTTGAAAGAAGCTTAAGCATCGTTTACATTAGTGAATGGTTTACATTAGTGAATAGCAAAACGGTTAATGTTAATAATTTTATGGTAAACATGGTTTCACCATGCATTCATATTGACCATACTTCTCTTTAGATGTACATATATTGATTGCCTTAATTATAATACAATGAACCTGTGAACATTTATATTTAAAGTTCAATCTTGTTATAGACACCTTTAAATAACATGAAAAAGCAAAATATCGAATTCGCAATAAAATATTTTGTTTAGAAAAAAAACGAAAGAAAAAAAGTTCACTTGCAGAGGTCAAAAACGTGAGTTCCACACCGATTAGTTATTTGAAATATTTGTAAAAACATAAGCGTTCACTATGTATGATGTATAATGGAAAGTTTTTTTTATAAATTGTTTAACAATAAATTGAACATATTTATTATATAATACATGTCAATAAAAAAAAAAATAACAAAAAAAAAAAATTTGGTTTTTAAAAAGCTTGTTTAAATTTTTGTATTACAAGCCAAAACGTTCAAATGATCTTTTAAAGTAATTTTAAAGTAGAACTGTAACTAAAGGGCCCACCATCTAATGTTTTTTTTCAACTAGTGCTTATTTCGTGAATGGTAACACTTAGCTCATGTAAGATTTGACAGATAATTAGTTTTATCCTTCCGCTGAACGACTATTGACCATCCAATGCGTTTTCGCTTCGCTAAGTGGGCCTGCGATCGACTAACAGAAGATGCCGATTTTGGCAAAAAAAAAATCATCTTTTCAGATGAAGCTCATTTTGATCTTGGCGGGTATGTAGACAAGCAAAATTGTCGCATTTGGGGCACAGAAAACCCGCACGCATACGCATACTGACGCACCCAAAACGAGTCACTGTTTGATGTGGATTTTGGTCCAGAGGCCATAATTGGGCCATTTTTCTTCGAAAATGAGCAAGGAGTGGCCGTTACAGTCAATGGCGATCGTTATCGCATTTCATGCATAATTCTGTTCTGTTCTGTATTTTGTGAACAAAAATTGAAGAGGAGAATATTGGCAACATTTGGTTTCAACAGGACGGCGCTACGTGCCACACAGCCGAAGTACACTCGATGTTTTGCGCCCTGTTTTTGAAGATCGCATTATCAGCCGCAGAGCTGATGTCGTTTGGCCACCTCGGAGCTTCGATTTGACATCGTTGGACTATTTGTGGGGTGCCGTCAAAGATAAGAGTTACGCCGACAAGCCAGAGACAATTGACGCTTTAAAGGACAATATTCGTGAAGCCATTGGTGAAATACAGCTGCACACAATCGATAATGGGCTTAAAAATTGGACCGATCGTGTAGGCTACTGCATGGACAGCCGAGGCAGCCATTTGAATGAAATTATTTTCCATTATTAACCGGAAGGATTGTACTTTCAAATAAAAAAAGAAATTTGAGAAAATATTCAGTAGTTTTTTTTAAAAGCATTTTCAAAAATAAAAAAGTTATTTGGCGGACCCTTTAGCCAGTTAGTGTGGTAGTAGTCGTAGTCGTAGTCGCCGTAGTCTTGTAGGTAGTGTTCGCTTATTAGACGTAAAGCCCGGGGTCGAGCCCCAGGCCAGACATCAAAACGAAATATAAAAACATATATCTTCGGCGACTTCCTCCTCTCAGCAGATTTCTGGCACACAACATAAGTGGTGTGAGAAGCTAGGCTGTAATCCTGACTGAAGAGTTGTAATGGGCTGTTTTGTATGTATATATGTATGTATATCATACCCCAGCATTTAGGTCAGCGTCTTATTGGACCGACATACGGAGAAATTAGAGCTGCATCTGGATCAGAACAGAATATGGCAATTATGCATGAACATCGTAATAGATGGCGACGCTCACAACTATCTAAAAGATTTTGATGGTGCATGCCCTAAAATCAGTCAGACGTTTAAATATTTTTGGAGCACTACAAATCGCCGTGGTGTAGTAGGTAGTATGTTGGCTTATTAGACTCGAGGCCTTAGTTCAAATCTCAGATCAGACATCAAAACGAAATATGAAAAAGTATTTCTTCGGCGACTTCCTCTCAGCAGATTTCTGGCAAAAACTCTGAGAGTAAATAAAATTGCAATGAAAAGTTTCTCAAAAATCTGTCGTTCAGAGTCGACGTTAAACTGCAGCTCCCGCTACTCATGTATAAAAATTAACGCCCACAACATGAGTGGTGTGAGAAGCTAGGACGTAATCCTGACTGAAGGGTTGTAAAGGCCAATTATGTATGTATGTATGTATGTAGACAATGCAAAATAACGTTGTATTCTTTTACGTTTTTTTTTATTACATTTCATTGGCCTTAGGGCTTTAAGGTCTGTGGAACAAAAAATACTTTTTTTTTAATTTGTTAAAGCTCAAATGTAAACCATAAAAAAAGGTTTTCTTTTTTGCGAGTTTTATGGTTAAATGAAAATTTAACACTTTGGAAAAATAATACGTTTTTTTGTTAACAAATTTTTTATTACAACAGCATCGTTGTTATCATTTGCAAGCCACTGATCCTCCACCAAACAAACACCTGCATTTAGTATATCCCTTCAATCCATATTATTTCTTTGTTTTTTTTTTGTTTTTTTTTTTTGATAATTTTGTAAATTGCTTTTTTTACTATCCAATATAATTTCGCACTTTAAAGTCATAAAAAAAAAGATTGCGCCAAAGTTTAACAAAAAAAACAGAAAAAAACCTCTCATCGAGAAACAGCAGCTTCATTAAGCTGGAAACAAAATTACTTTTACAAATGACATAAAATTTTTAAGATTGTCTTCCGTTAACATTACAGAGGGGAAAAAATTGGTCATTAAATCTTTTAACAGCATGTTGTCCTAATCGTAACAATATTAATAATCTCCACAGGGACAGAACTGCAGCATGCCAGCCAGTGCAACCAAAAAAGGCTGTTTCATTCATTTCCTTTATGATCTCATTTTAAAGTCGTTATTTTAAATTTGCCTTAATTAAGTATGAAATATAATTAATGATTCTCTTTAAACTTTATTTGTTTTCTTATGTTTTTTTTCTTTTCTTTTCTTCTCAATATTTAATTGCTAAAAAGAAAAAAAAAAGCAAAATGATTACAGAAAAAAAAAATATAAAATTTCAAAACTATCCTTGGTTAAGAATATTTCGTTTAAGAATCTTCCTTTTTATTACAGCTTTCTTTATAGTCTATCAGCTTGAGAATTCAAAATCCGATCTTAATTAAGAAACATATTTCGGATTATCTGTGGCATAAGGTGTACAAAAAAAAATTTTTGTTTAATAAAAAATTCTTTTGAATACAAAAAAAATTAAAAAATTATTTTTATTGCACATCTTAATATGCGATATTGCGATAAATATATGTACATATGTATACTTTAATTACTAGCCAGCAGTAATAAACTTTTTATCGATGAGAACTATTCTTGTAGCTTTGTTCTAATCATCATACCGTTGCATTTCGTTATTGCCACAATTTTAAAAGCTTTGAATATGGAGAGTTTAAACAGATTACAGTTTACGATTTCGGAAAGAGTAGAACTCATTGATCATTGAGTATGATGCTATAGTGGCTGCTTGATTCAAATTTTTCAGGTATATTTTTGTAGATGCGTAGTTATCGAAGAATGCAGGGGATATCAAAACCAAATGAATAGCTACTAGAGATTAGCAATGAATCGTTTTTTCGCTACTCATAAGTACTCATGAAATTTTGAGTATGAGTGAGTCAACAGTATTAAAATTCACTCTGATTCATTCATACTCACTACAACGTTGATTTATAAGTACAGGTTGCAATGAATATGGGTAGAACAATGTTGGCATCAAACTCATACCATTCGAAATATGTTTGATTCATAATAAGTCTACTTATTCAGATTCATAAATTTAGAAAAATACTTATAACATTCATAAATGATTCGAGTGATTCGAATTTGTAGTCGCCGTAGTCTAGTAGGTAGTGTGTTCGCTTATTAGACGGTTTCGAGCCCCAGGCCAGACATCAAAACGTAATATGAACAAAAACAATATCTCTTCGGCGACTTCGTCTCAGCAGATTTCTGGCAAAAACTCTGAGAGTAAATAAACCTGCCATGAAAGAGTTTCTCAAAATCTGTCGTTCGGAGTCGACGTTAAACTGTAGATCCCGCCCCTCAAGTTTAATATTAAGGCACACAACATGAGTGGTGTTGAGAAGCTAGGCCGTAATCCTGACTGAAGGGTTGTAATGGCCAATTATGTATGTATGTATGTCATAGATGGCTCACTTTTCAACACCAGTTTCAGAAACAGTTCGTAGATGAAAATTCGAGCCTTGGAATTACCTTGTGCTTACTCATGTCTGACCCATGGTAGGAAGACAACTAGAGGTGGCTGCCCGCACCAAGGGTATATAAACGTAGGCCAGGAAAGACCAATTATGATATTATAATGAATTATTACCCTAATCGTAGTTCAGAATAAAATCACAGACTTTACCAATGTTCATTACCAGTAGGTTAATGAGTTAAACCACATGATATAAGCACAAAAGTTCCTTGCTTGTGCAATGTAATTCTGGGCATAAATTTAGTAAGTGAACAATAACTTGATTATCTTCTTTATCTCCTCAACTTCTGCAAAAGTCGATATGACTTAAACATGGCACATCTTTTCCAGACATAGTTCTTATGGGGTGATAATAATTACGCTGGTGAAAAAACCACCACAAGCCAATATTCAAGACAGCTAAGTTATCGATCAGTAAGGTACACATTTAATCTGAATGCGATTATTTTAATTCTTTGAAATTCGATTTCATGGAAATATAAGGAATTTGTTTAACTAAATGGTATAAAATGTTGAATTTAAGAAAGGACAATCAAACATTTGAGATGATCAAAAAAAAAACAAGGTTTTTAGTGTCTACAACAGCAGGGCGTGGCGCCGTTAATACAAAATTTGTTTGTTTTTAAACTCACAAAATCGAAACATCTAAATGAATATTTTTAATGTTTTATTTTTGAAATCACGCATGTAAGAAATATCTCGTATTTATTGAGAGGAGGAAACAAATACGAACATTTCCAAACTTATCAATATCATTTGAAATATGTTTTTGGTTTTAAATTTTTCTTCTTTTTTTCTTGTTTCTTAAGTCTTTTGCGTTATTAAAAGTCTGCCTTTTTTTGACAAGAAGCATTCTTAATAACCATGATGTGTTGCTTGCTTTTTTCCTCTAACATTTTTTAGGGTGTTATTTATTAACAATATTGAAAAAAAGAAAAAATCAATGAATTTTTTGTTAATAACACGCAAAAGCTTTTAAATCGAGGCTGGATTTCTTTACGACAATGCAAAGATTTTTTAAAATGGATTAAAAATTTAATTTGCTTTTGATACTTTTTTGTTGTTTTTTTTTCTTTATATTTTTTTTTTTCATAAAAACTTGAAGCTTTTATTTTGTGCCTGCATGAAATATTAAAAAAAAAAAAAGTGTAAATGATCTTTTGTTCAAAGTGTTGAACTTGATATTCCTTTGGCATCGTTTGTTTCTTAACACCCTTTAGTTTTGCGATTCTGTGCAGCGTGCGTAGTGCAGAAAAAAAAACATCTTCTCGTGAAAAGGGTGTTAATGTACAGACGCTTTATCTTGACACGTAATATTTCGGTACAGAAAACAAGGTACCAAAACGCAATACCCTCTGCCCATTTTTAATATTAAATTTGTGTTCTTTTAAGGCGTTAAACAAAAATTAAAGATAAGCAAGAACAGTTAAGGAAAAATTAATTTTTGTTGTTTTTGTTCTTTTGATTTTCTTTTGAAGTTTTTGAAAATTTCAAATGTTTCCATTCGATTAGTGATGCCAACTTGTTTGAGAAATATTCGTTTTCCTTACCTTAAGATTGTTACAAAACATCTCTTCTATCTTCTTATCAAGCATTACAAACAACTGTAATGTGGTTACTGTTACGTTTTTACCTTTTTAAAAACGTTAAAAATATGAGTTCCTTGATTGTAAACAAAAATAAAAACAAATATGTATATGTTTAGTTTCAATTAAACTATTTATTGTTCACACTACTTTTGTGTGCCACCGTATACAACTTCACGATACAACAACAACTTGCTTGTTCGTTATTCTTCTCTACTCACACCCTTTGCGTAAGCATCAACACTTGTACGTTAGATCTGTATAGCGGAGAACTTCACAACAACGATCTTCCAACCACGACTGTTTACTTTGCATGGAACACGTCTTCACACAAGACTCATTGAATTCTTACTACTAGCTGTCTTCTTCATCTTGCCTTATACATGCCCATACAAACAGTCGGACGAAGACTCTCGAAGTAGATTGTTCGTTGTTTCGCCTTCTCGAGAACTCAATTTTGTGTGCCATCGTTTACAACTTGATGAATGCAACAATAATTGCTTGTTCGCTATTCTTCTTTGCTAACAACGCAGATCTTTACGGTGATATTCAAACCACGACTGTTCTCTTCACAAGCAACGCGTCTTCTCCACAAGACTGACTGAATTATTACTATTCGTTGCCTGCTTTCTCTTGCCTTTTTATATAACCATGTAATGAGTCTGATGAAAGTTCTTAAAGTAGCTCGTTTGGGGTTTCGCCTTCTCGAGAACTCTATCGCGTCTTTATTGTTGTTTGTGTATTTTGTTCACATTGTGTTGTTGTTGCGTTCTTGCTTACTTGTCTATCCCATTTTCTTTCATACTGATCTTGTTTTCTTGGTTTACTTGTAACAAGTTCGTTGTATGTGTTTGTGTAGCTTTTGCTCATTTTAATAAAAGTAAAAATACTTTGTACATACATACATATATAATTGGTCATTACAACCCTGTAGTCAGGATTACAGCCTAGTTTCTCACACCACTTATGTTGTGTGCGTTAATTTTTATACATAAGTGGCGGGATCTTCAGTTTAAAGTCGACTCTGAATGACAGATTTTTGTGAATGTTTTCATGGCAATTTTATTTTACTCTCAGAGGTTTTGCTAGAAATCTGTTGAGAGGAAGTTGCCTGAAGAAATATTTTTTCATATTTTCGTTTTGATGTCTGACCTGGGCTTTATACCGTGGCCTTACATCTAATAAGCCAACGCACTACCTTCTACACTATGGCGAATACTTTGTACATTGCAATCAAAGTCTAGTTCACAGTTCCCTAATTATGGCATCAAATAAACGTCTCCAATTTATCTTCTTTTTTTTATTTTCCCTTTTCCACAGTTTTATCTTTTGCACTTGAAAATCTCATTAATAAGTCATTTAAATATGTTGACTGCCTTCTTTAAATTATAGAGCCTCCCATTTCATTATAATTTAATCACTTGACATTAAATTGTTATTAAAATATTTTTCCAAAATGCCATTAAATGTAAATTTTAAAAAATAAAGTAAAAAAACAACAATTGTTTTCTTTGGCTCCCAACACCTGTAAAACTTTAAAGAACATTTAATTCCATTAAAATAAAATGAAATAAAACTTGTTTCGGTTTTAATTCGTGTTGCAAAAACAAAAAATAAAATAAAATTTATTCAATTTTAGTTGATAGTTTATGGCAATTAATTTTCAAAAAAAAAAAAAAAAATTATTTTAATGAAATATTGCCATAATGATTGGTTCGTTAAATGGACATCATTATCGAGTCACGTTTTTGACACTTAATGTGACTGAAAAAAGAAAAAAATAAAATAAAAAACTTAATCATTCAGCCTAAAAAGATCATTAAGTACGAGAGCATAACTAAAAACTGTTTATGTGCAACTAAATGATACATACTATGTGAGTAGGGGCAGTATGACATTTAAGCGAAATGTGGAAAACAAGGGGCAACATTGTATCATACGTTCCGTAGTAATACCAATAAAAAGAAAAACTTAATCAGTGCTGATTATGCCATTTGCTGTCAGATATAATTTCGAACAAGTGCCTGCACGGCTGCCACATAGAAATTGCCATAGACTAGCTTAGGTAAGTCGTAATCGCCGTAGTCTATTAGGTAGTGTGTTGATTTATTAGACGTATGGCCACGGCTCAAACCTCAGATCAGACATCAAAACGAAATATAAAAAAATATTTCTTTGGCAACTTCCACTCAGCAGATTTCTGGCAAAAACTCTGAGAGCAAATAAAATTACAATGAAAAGTTACTCAAAAATCTGTCGTTCGGAATCGACTTTAAACTGTAGGTCTCGCCACTCATGTATGAAATTAACGCACACAAGATAAGTGGTGTGAGAAATTAGGTTGTAATCCTGACTACAGGGTTGTACTGACCAATTATGTATGTATAAATTAATGTTTTGTTCCGAAATCAAAACATTGTTGTTTGAGTGTCTGGTATGAACTGATTTTTCTTTATTTCAAAATCTCTTACTTGCTATAAATCTTAAGTTTAATTACATACAATTACATACTTATCAATATCTTACTTTACTATTTCAGCAAGTGGCGTGGGAGGTTAAAACATAAATTCCTCGAATTATGCTACACTTGCTGAATTTCTTAATTCTAATGCTATGCAACTTGCTCATCATTACATTTCAATACTTGAGCAAGCTGCGTGGGAAGTTGAAACATAAATCCCCGAAACATGCTGCACCTGCTGCATTTCATAAATCTAAAGCTTAGCAACTTGCCCATCATCCAGCTTCTACATTTGTGCAAGTGGCGTGGGCAGTTGAAACATAACACCCCTAACCACAATTTCGTTTATCATTGCTCTAATGCAATGTTTAAACAAAGAACCAGAATATCAATTCCGATTAACCCTAACAAGTGCTATGGGAAGTTGCCGGCATGCCGGCTGTGTTAACTTATACATGTAGGTTAGTTAAGGTAGGCCTATTGTGATACCACAATCAATTCTATCCCGCGATCTAATATTTCCTAGAGGAAACCTTCCCGAGTCCAAAATGAATCTTGCTATTGCATCAATACTTATATTAGGGAGCTCGGACAAAGATGTCAGAAAATGAGAGATTGAAAACATCCGTGTCTTTATGACAACAGCAAGGCACTAACGCATGAGTTGAAAGACAAACTCTTCCATCTCTTCAGCCCCCTAACTCTTGCAGAAGTCATTTGTCGAAATCCAAAGTCTTTCGTCATGCCTACCAAAAGAACAGTGGTCTGTAGAATCGTTATTGTATAATAGAATGCCATGTGATTTAAGAACAGATGTGAGTCAGTCTTCTACTTGTCCATACGTGTCTACCAGAGTCTAGCAATATTGCGCGTAATATTCTGCCACCAGTGAGATTGAGCTTTCTCGTAAAATGGGTGGGAAACATCCAGATTAACTGAGGCAGTCATTAATATCTATGCCCTGTAACATGTCGGGGGCCCTAGCCAGCTCATCATCAATGCAATTTTAGTCGATATTCCTAGGGTCCCAAACCCATATAAGAGTTACCTTCGAAGTATCCGAAATTTCTGTGAGAAATCCTTGGCTTTAATGGACAAAGACGCACGTTGAAATTACATTTTTTAGGGACTTAAACGCAGCCTGGATATCCCAGTAAATCAAGGGATTTTCAGTAATTCAACTAAATCAAGGGATCTCGCCAATCAACAAGCATTGCGCTGCTTTCAAATTTGCCATGTCATTGCAAGACAGACGTTGCAGTACCCATGCAGCCTATGAGAAAGTTTAATATCGGAACCCTTAATAAATATACCACAGTCCGTCCTCATCACCATTATCTTTGAGCAATGAGTGTAGACTTCAAGGATCCGATCGGCAAGCTGCGGATTTTCTGTTCAGAATTTCCTAGTGAGAATTCTAAAATTGTATCCTCTATTCAGAAAGTTATACATACACTATACATAATTGACCATTACAACCCTTCAATCAGGATTACGTCCTAGCTTCTCACACCACTCATGTTGTGTGCCTTAATTTTATACTTGATAGTGGCGGGACCTACAGTTTAATGTCGACTCCGAATGACAGATTTTAGAGAAACTTTTTCAAGGCAGGTTTATTTACTCTCAGAGTTTTTGCCAGAAATCTGCTGAGAGGAAGTCGCCGAAGAAAAATTTTTGTTTCATATTTCGTTTTGATGTCTGGCCTGTGGCTTGAACCTGGGCTTTACGTCTAATAAGCGAACACACTACCTACTAGACTACGGCGACTACATTCAGAAAGTTATAAGGAATTATATAATCTCCTCTAATATATCTATGCTTTTCCAGAATAGTAGCATGTTAAAGTCCAGATTAAAAGAGGATTTGACTGCATTAAATCTTACTGCCAGCAGCTCAGCCCATTACCTTAATAGAAGATTAGAGGGGAGCCCATTGAGTATAGAAAATAATGCATTTGTTGGTGTGAAACAGATCGCACTTGTGATCACAACAGCTGACAGCCTGTGTACTCTATCTCTCAGTCGGGAATGGTATTGGTGCTTGCACACCATAGAGCAAGGTTGGTTCCACAATGGCCCGATAGAGCCAGTATGTGGTTGTCGTCTTAAAGGTGTAAAAAGCGCTAATATTGCTGTCCTAGCCCTATCAATAATGTAGTCTTTCCATAAGAGCATGGGGTAAAGAATCTCCTGCAGATCCTTAACCCTTTTGGATGAGGAAGATGAGTTGAAACCCATTAAGGATCGGTAGGCCTAAAATAGGTAGCTTCTTCCGCATGGTAAATATCAACAATTCCGTTTTGCAAGGATTGACACTTAAACCACACGAGGAGCATTCTTAATTTTCTTAAGCTCAGGTCTTCAGGATTACATATGAAGGCAAAAAAAAAGGACTCAACAAAGAAATTTTATTACAACCAAATTTTTTCATAGCATCCATGTATTAAAACTTGAGCATCATTAATCAGAATGTTTAGAAAAACCACCCTTTATATGTCATTAATCCGCTGTCAAGTATCTTTAAGCAATTCTTTATAAAAAAAGAAATAATTTTTTAAACGTTTTACTTTAATGCCAGTTGTCACAGGTTGACATTGTTTTTTTTATAAAGAAATCTTTCTTAATGAAAGAAGTCATCAAACTGTTAAGAATTTGATTTTTTTTTTCCTGTAACGACCACAACTTCTTTTAATGAAAAATTTCTGTCAAATTAAACCACACTGCCTACTGGATGAAAAATCAAGAAAACGTCTGAAATATTTTTCAATTTAATTTTTTATTCTTTTTCCGCAACTCTTGACTAAATATGGTCAACGAGTAGGTTGTATAATTTTTTTTAAATTGTTTGAGTACAACAAAACACAAAACACAAGACAAATAAATAAAAAAAATAAATAAAAATTAAATAAATGATCATCTATAGTGGAGTTCTATCAGAAAAAAAATGAAAAAAATAAATGATTCCTATAGCAATGGCGCCTAGAAGTCTGTAGAACACCTGCATCATTTCATTTAACAACAACTGCATGAAATGAAAAGAAGCCAACGCAACCAACAAACGAAATGCAATTCAATAAAATATAAGCAACACAGTTGTTTATAGATACGATGGCATGAACATGCAACATCCATACATCCATATTGTATTCTTACTACGCAAAGAATACGGAAAAACTTTTTAGCTGCAACATCAACATCAACATCAACCCACAATGGCGCTGTAGATATTATAAAAGACGAGGTTACTCGTCCTACTCTAGCTTACTAAAGCGTTTTTCTGTCTCTGTGTTTGTCTTTCTACATTTAATTTTGTTTAGCGAAAAATAAAAGGAATTATAAAACGTGATTATTTGTTGTGTATATGGATGGTAGCATTTTGTGATTCTTCCCTATTCCCCATTATATTCTTCCTTGTCTGCTAGAAATTTCGCAGTCTGTTGTCTGTTTAAATTGTTGCAGCACAATGCGAGTATATAACGAGATCCACACTATCAACACACAATAAAGTTTAAAATTGTCTGGCCTCCAGTTAAGACTGCAAATGTACGATGAGAACATATTCAAGTGTTTTTTGGTGGTAATAAATACAATTTCTAGCATACAAACACCATCACCAACACGAACACCACTACCACTATTGGTAGTATGTTCTAAAAGTTATAGATAAAATTTGTTACCAAACTGCAACCAGATGCGTGGGTTTGTAAGTCGGATTTGTTAATTTTCTTTTCTTAATACTTCAAACACTCAGGGGATTGTCCCTATATTGCTGCATTCTATTGAAAGAAAGGGAAGAAATGTAGAGCGGGGCAAAAAAGTAAGATTTTTATTTGTGGACATAAGATTTGAATCTTTTCGCACAGGGATAGAATGGAAAGATTTCTAGAGAATTGGTAATTGACCATTTTCGAAAGGATTTACAAGAAAAACTCATGCATTAAGATGTACGAATTTCGGGAAAAAGTCTACTTTTACCATAGTTCAAGTTCCGTTATAGTACCGATAAAATAGTGAAATACAAGTCATATTGCAAGAATACTCTAAAAGATCACTAAGGGCCATTATTACAATTTGCCGTTAACTAAAATTAGGATTTTAACGGGCAGATAAATTGTTTTTCATTATTATGAGTACCCAATAAGATAGAATTGAGCGTTAAGCTAAAAGAATGGATCTTCCTACCTCTAACTTATAAAGTTAAGTTTATGTTTGAACTTGCCATATTATATATTATTTTCAATATGGCAACTTCAAATTTAAACCAAATGAGCATATACAATAACAAAAACTGGTTTAATTTGAACAGTTTTATCGACATTGTTCCGGCACTGCCATATTTTTGAAAACAGTTAACTTTATTTTATCTGTAAGTTGTAATAACGAAAGTAAGTTAAAGTTGACTTTACAGTTCCCTTTAGCTAAAGGTACCTTTAACTGAATCCAAGTTTTACGGCAAGTTGTAATAGTGGCCCTAAGAGAATAAATTGAAGACATTGTAACGATGAGACATTTTTAATGTCATTGCCCAAAATTCGTGTGCTCGAAATCCTAGTATTTTGGGAATGATACTATACCGGATATAACTTTTTTAAGAAGAAGAAGTTAAGATACCTTGAACAAGAAGAAGTTAAGGTACCTTGAATAAGATATAGATTTCCTCTAAAAATTGGAAGACTTATGTTTATGCCGATAGGCATGAGACTCTTGGCTTGTGCTTTCTCTCAACTTATCTGCCTACATACCTATGCTAGAGACTCTTGTTTGAAAACATTCGAGTTTTTGCAAGAAGACCTTTTTCAATAAATCAAGTGTTTTGCAGTTAAACAGATAATTGGTCTATCATAGTAGGTAGGGATAAAATTCTAACAATCACCAAACACAACTTTCACCATTTAAGGAGAGTGCCCCAAAAAAATTTGACAATATTCCGAAATTTTTTTTGGAATTTTTTTGTTTCAATTTTAAAAACTGGCAATAAAACAATTTTGAATTCCAAATTTTTTAATTAAACTTCCTTTGGCTTATCGCCTTGTAACATGTCATTGTAATTTCAAGCAGTCTTTCTCGTAACTAAACTAAACGTAACGTAAATGTTTCTCATAATGAATCCTCCTTTACGGTTTGATTTTTATTAAACATTTTACGTTGTTGCAACGTAATAAATCAATTAAGTGTTCTGTGTCATTGACAAGTACAAGATCACTTTTTTGGTTTTTGACTTTGAAATGACAATGACATCCCTAAAGAATACAATACAATAAGAAGAAGAGTTCAAAAATTAACAAGCTGTATACAACATGCAAGCAGCATCATGTTGCAAATTTAACAACTAACAACAATCAGTATCTTTAGTTATTGCATATTTATTTATTTATTTGTGCATTTAAAACCGAATGAAAAATACAACAAATCGGTCGGCAAGACATGCAGTTTTGTGTTATTAAACTGATGCGATATTAAAAAAGTTTGACTTGTAAGGACATTTCAAAAGGAGCCACTCAACCAACATATTCAAAAGAATACCGAATTTAGAAAAGACTTACGAAACGAACAACAAAACAAAACTGATTGCAAATGAAAGTTTTTTTTTACGTAAAAGACATATGCAATGACAGTTTACATAAGAGCTTACAAATGAAATGAAATTTAAAGAAGCCGCCTTGTAAGAAGAGTCATTCTGAAATGGTTATACAATGTTGCGAAGGAAGGAAGTACACGAAAATTCAATGTTTTGTTTTCTCTTATGCAATAATAATTGATTCAAAAATAATGGAATGAATGAATAATGAAGCTGAAAAGTGCTGGCACAGAGGTAGTAAACAACATTTAATTTAAAGTAAATAAATAAGAAACTTTAATTATAATTTATGATTAAAATTAAAACCAACGCGACACACCCACCAAAAGCTGCAACTTCTTCATTGGTTAAACGATATTGATTTTCTTTTCACACACGCTACAGTAGAGTGAACGATATTATTGGTTGCTTGAAATGTTTGTCTTTAATTTAGTCACGCGTCACATTTTACATCATACATACATACATAATTGGCATTACAACCCTTCAGTCAGGATTACGGGATAGCTTCTCATACCACTCATGTTGTATGCGTTAATTTTATACGTGAGTGGCGGGAGCTACAATTTCACGTCGACTCCGAACGACAGATTTTTTGAGAAAATTTTTCATGGCAAGATTTATTTACTCTCAGAGTTTTTGCCAGAAATCTGCTGAGAGGAAGTCGCCGAAGAAATATTTTTTTTCATATTTCGTTTTGATGTCTGTCTGGGCTCGAACCCGGGCTTTACGTCTAATAAGCGAACACACTACCTACGAGAATACGCCGGCTTCAGTTTTTTCCCAAACGGCTGTTTGATACAGAGATCAGCAATGAGTATTCAAAATGATAAGTAGATTCGAATCATACTAATAATTTCTGATACTTATACGCATTCATACTTATTTTAATATCATACTCATACTACTCATATCCAAAGTTTGAAGTACTCATCGTACTCATACTTAACAATACGCATGATTTACTCAACATTTACAAAAATCACAAAATAAGTATGATTCGCATACAAACACTACAATACTCACTAGAAGGTTGTGTGTTTGCTTTGCTTGCTGCCTTAGTCTTTCTCTTTCTTCTTTTTTTGTGAATGCAACAACAACTAAAACTGTAAATTTTGATGAATGATTCGAATCACTCGAATCATTTATGAGTATTATAAGTATTTTTCTAAATTTATGAATCTGTATGAACAGGCGTATGAATCAAACATATTTCGAATGGTATGAGTTTGATGTCAACGTTGTACTCATACTCACACTCATAGATATGTAAGCAGATAAATGCCTAATAACAACTAATCGAATCATTTATGAGTATTACGAGTATTTTTCTAAATTTATGAATCTGTATGAACAGGCGTATGAATCAAACATATTTCGAATGTTATGAGTCAACGTTGTACTCATACTCATTGCAACCTGTACTTATAAATCACAGTAGTTCAATTTCAATACTGTTGACTCACTCACATATTCAAAATTTCATGAGTACTTATGAGTAGCGAAAAAACGATTCATTGCTGATCTCTGGTTTGATATATGTATGCTTGGAGGTTATGTTAGAGAATGTATGCTATTAACAAAGAAACTTGAAGCACCCTGTGTGTATAAAGAACTGTTCCAAAAATACTTGAAGTAAGAAAAGGAAAAATAAATTTGTATTGGCTCTAATTACACGAGAGCAATTGTGCTGGCGTAAAATGATAGTTTATAGGCAAGAGAGGTGAAGAGAATGGTTTTTTGGTGGCGTAATGTTTCAACCACCTACAACCCCGCATTACCAGCACAAAACTAATACATACATGCACATTCTTAAAAATCAGCCAAACATCAAATGAATGCAAAAACACTAATACATACAAGGTTGTGTATACGTATACATTTCATGCCAAACTAATATTCAACCCGTGTGATTTGAAAAGAACAAAAATTGTGCGACTAAAAACTGTTCTCGTGTGATTAGAGCCATTTACTGTAGGGCCCCCCTTAGCATCGTTGGTCCATTACCTAAACGACTTATTAAAATAAATGTCTTTCGATTAAAAGACATCGACATCAAAGAACCACAACGAAAAAAAACGATAAACAAAAACAAAAAAATGAAGAAGGAAAATCAGACACAATTTATAACAAGAAAACATATTTTTTAATTGTTTGAGAAAATCACCAGTAAATCCCATAATTTAAACAAGAAAGAAGAAAAACAACAACAACAACAAAAAAAAAGAAACATCTTTTCGCAAAGAGATATGAAGCACTCACTCTCTCACAATACATTTTATTTTAATTAATGACTTAAAAACACGCAGAAATTAGCCACGGCTAAATGCCAGTCCCATTAACAATTGACCAGTAAATATACGAACAATGTTTGATTATAAAAAACAAAAGGCTTAAAAGGTCTTTTGTCTTAAGCCTTGATAAACGGTATTTTATTAAATCCAAAAAGCAAAAAAAAAACAACAGAAAAATCCAATGCTTTTTCAACATTGCAACGTACATAGTTGCCTTTAAGGCAACAGAAGAAAAAGAAAGAAAATAACCACGGCGATATTTTTGAAGGAACAACAAAATAATTTAAATAAAAGTTTTTCTTAATTGCCACTACAACAACACAAACTAAAGAAATAACCGATAAGAAAATAAAGAAAAGAAAAATTGAAATTGGTATTTAAATGGTATTGTATGTATGTAGTAGGAAAAGACAAAGTACCCCAAGTGCCAAAATATATTCAGGCTTTATTTTTAATGCCAAACAATGTAATCTAAATTTATTTCTTGGACCAATACAATTCCGGGCTTAGAAGTCCTTATGAACTACGTCATTTACCTATATATATAAAAATGAATGTTTGTTTGTATGTAACTTATAGAATCGTAAGCTATGTACTTGATCATGTTATGATATTTAGGAAAGCTGTTGCCCATGATCTGGCGAAGGTTTCTAAGTTGGTATGACCAATTTCCGACAGGTGGCGCCACTGAAAATTACTAAAAATGAATTAAATCGTAAACTGTGCATTTGACCATGTTATGATATTTAGGAAAGCTGTTGCCCATCATCTGACGAAGTTTTCTAAGTTTGGTATGACCGATTTCCAACAGGTGGCGCCACTGAAAATTACTCAAAATGAATTAAATCGTAAACTGTGCATTTAATCATGTTATGATCTTTAGCAAAGTTGTTGCGTATAAGTCGACGGAGGTTTCTAAGTTGATGCGATTAATTTCCGACAGATGGCGCCACTGAGAATTATTCAAAATGAATTGAATCGTAAACTATATTTGATCATGTGTTGATCGGACCACTACCAGACAATTTAGGATTCATCTTTTGTGATTTTAATAACATTTAGTATAAGTCATTCCCGTAAGATGTCAATCACAAATTTGAAATATTTTAATTTTGGAAAATTTTTAAAAGAGTGCTGTTGGGTTCAATTGGATTCTAATTCTGTGTGAATTGTGAGATTCTAATAAATTTAAATGCATGCCGTGCAATCATGCCTCCAAAGCGACAAGCAATTGCTTGACCTACAGCTCAAGCACGGAAGAAAAGAGCATTAAGAGCCTCAGAATCAGGCGGGCAACGAGCATTGAGACTTGAAAACCTTGGAGTACATGCCGCTGAGAGCCGCTCGCATGAATCACTTGAACAACGAGAAGTGAGATTAGAAACCGATCGAATGCGTACTACTCAGGCCTGTTCGTCTGAATCATCACGACAACGGGAAACAAAATCAATAAAATGATTCAAAATGATTGGATATTTGTGTAATGTCTTTCCTTTAAATTTATTTTAGTTGGTGGCGTAGGGTACAGCTAGTTTTTATCGATAAAAATATTTTGAAAACTTTGCAAGTCTAACTTGTATTCTATATGGCTCTTCTACCTCTTGTGGCAGAATAATACAGTTATGTTTCTGATCTATCAAACAATCTTCAATATTGTCTACCTACTAACTTCTTCTGAATGACTGGTTACTCTTGTAAGAATTTGTGGAGTCTCAAGATTACTTTAAAATCTTGCTTTTAAAAAGTCTTAGAACTGTATCACAAAAGATACGACTTGAATAAATTCGCCTTTTTTATACAAATTTTTTTTATTCTCAAACCATTGAAATTATTACGGCAGCCAAAAATACGAGAATCTTACAATTCATCTGTAAAATATCCGCCTTATTAAGATTTTTGGCAATCCAATCACGATGGTACCAAACACCAGTATACAAACTGGGAAAATCATCGGTACCACAGCCAATCGTCCAAGAGATAATACCTGTCAGCTCGTTATTACATATCAACGGGCCACCACTATCACCACGACAAGGATCTTCGTCCTGACCAGCACTATCGCCGGCACACAAGACACCATCATGATAATGTCTTTGCATGTAATATTTACATTGTTCCTCATTGAACAGAAGCACATCCACAGTCATGGCCTTAGCAGCTAAAGGTCCTTTCTGTAATCGAAACTTAAACAGGGTAAAAAGAAATTCTAAAACGAGTCAAATAAATAAGTATTACTCTCATGAGACGACCCCATCCTGTAATGGTACATGACACACCATAAGGTGGTGGTCCAGAGGCCATTTTCATTATTTTTATGTTTTCATTATCAATGGGTATTTCTTTTTTCAAATGAATAATGGCAATGTCGTTGTAGTTCTTACGTATAAAATCTGTATGGGCCTTAACGCTTTTAGCCGGTAATTGTACGGTGGTCTTAACGGGTAATAAACGATTTGCTGTGCCAGCCACTAGCAAAAGACTCCGGGGACGTGTTAACACACGTCTTTTGCTTTTGTATTTGAAAGTAAAATCGAATTAAAAGAAAAAACAAATGATTACAAAATTAAAATAAGACAATGAATGCAATCTTTGCCTTTTACTTACTCCATAACACAGTGGGCTGCTGTTAAGACCGCCGTTTTTGATATAATGGTACCGGCACAAAAATGATTGTCACCAAAAAATCGTTGCGGATTTCGAGAACGTATTGAAACCATATATTTTAAATAAGGAAATTTCTCAGTCACTGGATAGCCACCCGCAATAAGGAATTTTGAATTGTATTCTGTACTATTGCCCGAGAAAGTATTATTACCAACGCTCTCTGTAGCTGATGAAACATTTAAAGTTGAATTCGCTTCAATTAGTTGAAAGCAATAAATAATTGCACAGAGTTTCAAAATTATTTCGAACATTTTAACTCGAAATAATTATAAATTGAAAAGAAAAAAATGACGTCGTATTGATTCAGAAAAAAAAAAAAAAACTGAAACATGTTGTTTAACAATGTAGAGAAATAAATACAGAGTCACACAAAGTGGGTATAATTATTGATTTTAATTAAAAGTACGCCGAAACTAATAGTACTATAGCGAGACAAGAAATTTTATGATCTTAAGTGGTGGCATAACCCTTCTTGGGGAAGTACTTCATCTCATACGGTTTGTTGTACGGTGTACCTCCATTTATTTTTGATTAGCAGCGACTTCTGGAGCCTTAGGAATTCTACTACATGCTTGGGAGACTATCAATCTCCATAATATTCTGTTTCTGTATGAATTTGGGTTCATCGTTGGCTAAGTTCTAGAGATGCCATCCGTAACCTCCAGTTTTGATACAGTTTTTCCCCTTTTCGACCGGCATTCTAGCACAGTGTTGAAAAATTCAATACTTTAGTACTTTTTTTAGTACTTTTCCATTTCAAAAATATCGCAGTAGCCCCGCGAAGCTTTCAGTACTTTTTTATTATTCCATATTTTATCTCTTGAACTTTTCAACTATTAATGCATTAACAATGTAATGCTAAAGGTAAAATTAGTCTTCAGTCCCAGTCAGTCAAACGTCCACGGGACGTATGTTTGTTTTTAGAATACGAAAAGCAATGAGAACGCTTGCCGAACCGTAATGTAATTTCAGTAATCATTTGCAATGCTCTTCATATGCTAAAAACGAACGTAAGTTCCATTACGTTTCGTCGACGTTTGACTAAACGATGATCTTACGTTTTTTTTGCATTCCGAATCAGCTTTTTTTTGTTCTGTTAGAGGAACACGTATAAGTAGTTAGTTATTCTGTTCCGTACGTGTATTAAACATAAATAAATAAATAGTTTAGTAGGTAGTGTGCTGGCTTATTATATTTGAACCCACGGTTCAAATCCCATGTCAGACATCTCTAACAAAACGAAAAATGAAGAAAGTATTTCTTCGGCGACCTCTTTATGGTAAAAAGCTCTAAGGGTCAATAAACTTGCCTTGAAAAAATTTCACAAGAAATCTGTCGTTCGTAGTCGACTTTAAACTGTAGGTCCTGCCTCATGTATAAAATTAGCACACACAAAATAAGTGGTGTGAGAAGCTAGGTCGTAATCCTGATTGAAGGGTTGTAATGGCCAATTATGTATGTATGTATTTTTTTTAAAAAGTACTCTGTTAGTTATAGTTCAGTACCATTTTAAAATTTCAATTTTGCAACACTGTTCTAGCAATATCAGATGTATTGTTGGCCTCTAATGGTGGAGTAGATTAACATCGATTCCAAACGACAGGTCTAAGAAACTTTTCATGGTAATTTTTATTTACTCCTTGAGCTTTTATCAGAAAACTGCTTAGAGGAAGTTGCTGAAAAAAGTAATTTTTTTTTTTGAAATTTTGTTCGAAATTTCTGAGCTCTCGTCTAATAAGCCAATACACTACCTACTACTGGACTTACTAGACTCAGATGTCTTCATAAAGATCAAATGAAATGGAATAATCTTGGATTAATTGTTTATCAAATGCGTTCTTGGCTCTGTCACATATCATACATACATACATAATATGGTCATTACAACCCTTCACACCACCCATGTTGTGTCTGTTAATTTTATACTTGAGGGGCGGGAGCTACAGTTTAAAGTCGACTCTTTAGACTTTATATGGCAATTTTATTTGCTTTCAGAGCTTTTTGCTAGAAATCTGCTGAGAGAAAGTTGGCGAAGAAATATTTTTTTTTCATATTTCGTTTTGATGTCTGGCCTGGGGTTTGAACCGTGGTCTTACGTCTAATAAGCCAACACACTACCTACTAGACTGAGATGTCTTCATAAAGATCAAATACTGGTTTCAAATGGAATAAACTTGGATTAATTGTTTATCAAACTCGTCTCTCAATGCGTTCTTGGCTCTGTCACATATCATACATACATAATATGGTCATTACAATCCTTCAGTCGGGATTACGACGTAGCTTCTCACAGCACTGATGTTGTGTGGGTTAATTTTATACATGAATGGCGCGCTCGAAAATTCGCACCAAACAGTGCATCTTTCAGCTCCTGAACAGTTTCTGGCTTCTCTTTACAGCAAATAAGGCAATTCTGTTTGTTGATGTACACAATGAACCAAAAACGTGCTTCATTGCTGGCGATAATTTTTCGATTGAAACAGATTTATCGCATACCATGAATTTTCATAATGAATTTCAATGAGTCGTATGAGCTATTCGTGGTAGAATAGCAAACCCTGATGAATATTTTTTTCATTGCCACATGTGACGAATCTTTTTTTAAACTGAACAAAAATACACCAAAAATCACACACTAATAGATATGGTTGGTGCTGGATATTTTTGGCATTGCCACATGTGACGAAACTTTTTTTATACCGAAAAAAAAAAATACACCAAAAATCACACCCTAATAGATACGGTTGGTGATGTTACTTAGTGCGGTAATGAAAAAACCTCATGATTTTTAAACTTAAGAATTCAGTTAAAGAGGTATCCTTCATTGCTAACATTTTGTTATTATTGGCGTACCCTAATTGCATGCAAATATAACACATATTTGCCAAACAACGGAGAAAAGAAAGAAAACCGTTTCTGTTTAATTATATTTTGGTTTAAGGCCACATAAAGGAGAGCATTAAGTTTCATTACACTTACTTACACGTGCTTAGTCAGGCACTCCAAAAACAAGAAAAAAAGAAAAAAAAACATGTACCAGAAACACAAAGGTTTACTCCTCTTTAATTTCACATTATTTTCCGCTTTCTGTTGTTTAATTTTCGAACTGAAGATTTTTGGGAGGCTGTAACTTAACAAAAAAAAAAAAACACAAATACTGAAACCAACAATTAAAGTGTGGTAAATGCAACGAACTTTATGACTCTAATTTATAAAAAATATAAGCGATAATTAAAAATACCTACAGGATAGCTGTAGACTGGACTCGTAACAATACTGACCCAAGAGAAATATCTCCAAAATGGTAATTATGATTTGTAGAGAAGCTTTTGTTTATAATTTATGCCTATACGCGGGGCTACATTAATAGCACGCACTATTCTACCATATTGTATATGAGAACGTATAAAAAAAGGAAAGAACGCAACATGATTTCTTACTTTGCAATGAAATTTTAAACTAATGAAGACATCATGCAATATGTTGTGTCTTATTCTTCTGGGCCGTTATTGATTTTTTAATACAATTTCTTTCATTTTTTGATTTTGGCGACCCTTCAAATTATGCATGTATATGCTGTTAACACAAGCATAAAATTATTGGCAAAATCCTTATACAGCCTGGTTATGATAAATAATAAAAAAAATTATTTTTTTCCTTTGGCTCTCTTTTTTCTTAGCACCTGCAGACATAATTTTGTCTGCATGTCATAAATAAATTAGCTTTTGTTATTCAATATTATTTTTTTGGCAGAATAAAAAAAACAAAACAACTTAAACAGCAATACAGCAGCCCATATCATATTCTAAAATGCTCTTATTTTACCCAATTTTTTCCTTTCTTTTTTAAAACAAAAGTTTATTCATTATTTTCATTACTACTACTACTGTTCGTTTAGAATGAAGCAAAAAAAAAAGAGAAGATTGTCTTATAAGTGTCAAATTACTTGCAAATTATTAAATTGCTTTCAATGCATTAAGAAATAAAAAATAATAAGAAAAATTGCATTTTTCCTTTAAAAATGAAATAATTTTGTAATTTGTTAACAACTTCATACAGAATGTTGTTGTTTATTAGAAAACGAAAGACTTAGGACACATACATACATGCATTCTCCATTTATCGCACTTTGCTGAAAGGTGCAAAATGTGGCATAATTTTATAATCATTATTTCAATTGCCAATTGATGTTAGTAAACAAAGCAAAACAAAAGACTTAAGACGCATACCTACAATGAGCATCAAAAGAAACTGTACGTTAAAAAATATATACATTAATAAATTACCGTTATTTTTATTTTGAAATTGTTTCATTGCCATTTTTCAAAATTTAAAAAAATTTAAACAAACAAAAGACTTAAGACACATACATACAGTGAGCGTCAAAGGAAACTGTACATTAAAAAAAAATTATAAATTACCGTTATGTTTATTTCAAAATTGTTTCATTGCCAGTTTTTAGAATTGAAACAAAAAAAAAAAATTACAAAAAATTTCGCAATATTGTCAAATTTTTTCGGGCACTCTCCTTAAGTGGTAAAAGTTTAGGTAGGTGATTGTTAGAATTTTATCTATAGTGTACAGTTTCTTTTGACGCTCATTGTACATTGTTAAACAACAAATTAAAGGAATGAAGGAATGAATTTTCAACCTATGCATATAAAATTTATCTTGGTGCTAGTAACGACTAGGCTTGGAAAGAGAGATATTTTTTCCTAAATCCCAATTTCAAGTAGAAAGTCAAAATGTTTTCTGAACTCATTCAAGAATAGATAAAGAATATTGATCGATTGTGTATTTTGTTGAGAAATTTAACATTTTTAAAATGCAATACATAATCACTTACTTAATTAGCCATTACAATTCTTTAGTCAGGATCAGAGATCAGCAATGAATATTTAAACAAAATGAGTAGATTCGAATCATACTCATAATTTCCGATACTTAAATGCATTCATACTTATTTTAATATCATACTCATATTCTACTCATATTCAAAGTTTAAAGTACTCATCGTACTCATACTTAACAATACGCATAATGTTGTTGATTTCGACTCTCCTTTACTCAATATTTACAAGAATCACAAAACAAGTATGATTCACGTACGAGCACTACAATACTCACTACAAGGCTGTATGTTTGCTTTGCTTGTTGTCTTTATCTTTTTCCTTCTGCTTTTTTTGGAAATGCAACAACAACTAAGACTGTAAATTTTGATGAATGATTCAAATTACTCGACTCATTTATGAGTATTATAAGTATTTTTCTATCTGAATGAGTCGGCGTATGAATCAAACATATTTCGAATGGTATGAGTTTGATGTCAACGTTGTACTCATACTCATTGTAACTTGTACTTATAAATCAATGTTTTAGTGAGTACGAATAAAGCAGACTAGTTGAATTTCAACACTGTTGACTCACTCATACTCAAAATATCATGAGTACTTATGAGTAGCGAAAAAACGATTCATTGCTGACCTCTAGTCCATACCATATAAAAGTTGCATCATAACATTTCTTTATTAACTTATACCGGGTCGTCAAAAGTGTGTGTTTGACCTTGTTACTCAATTCTGGTCTTCTTAATTGTTATCGTTGAGTATTACCAGCAGAGATAAGAATCAATCGTTTAACTATGCGGTTGTACAGCATAAGGCCCTTACATTCCCTCCAGATACACAGCAATACCTCTTTACGGTGTCAATCCCGGCTTTGTAAATATCTTCTACTGCTTATTATAAGGTCATGTCTGAACTTGACAATATATGAAATCAAAAGACTTAAGACACATACATGCAATATTTATTCCCTTGTATTTGATCTAAAATTTAAAAAATCCTATTAATTTCGTAAATCAACTTAAAATAAATCTAATATATAAAATTCTCGTGTCACGGTGTTAGTGGTTAAACTCCTCCGAAATGGGTAGACTGATTTTCATGAAATTTTGTGTGCAAATCGGGTAGGTCTGAGAATCGGACAACATCTATTTTTCATATCCCTAAATGTTAAGAGGGCGTGGCAAATCGTTAAAATTTAATATTTAGGTACATAGTAATCGTAGACGAATGCAATTTGGTGGGTAAGTTCGTAAAGTCGATATCGACAAACTCACCAAAAATATGCGTGCCAACCCTCCCCCTTCAAGTGATACCTATAACTCTTAAACTACTGAACCGATTTTAACCATTAGTTTTTTGTTCGAAAGCTTATCAGGTTTAGATGGTTTAAAAAAAATTCGATATAGCAAAAAGTAGGCGTGGCAAACCTTTAAAATTGAATATTTAGGTACATAGTAATCGTAGACGAATGCAATTTGGTGGGTAAGTTCGTAGAGTCGATATCGGCAAACTCACAAAAAATGGGCATGGCAACCCTCCCATTTAAGAGATACCTATAAGTCGGCTAATTCGATTGTTTATAACTACATACATATGTACCTATATAACATATGTCTGTTAGTTTTTGTTTTGCAGCGAGTACAACAACTACAACTTCGTCAGCGCTATTACAATAAATTGTTAAAATAAATATATGAATAATGTGACCTGTTTTGGGCAATAAAAAAAATCAATTTTGGGCGGTACGAAGTGAGCCGGGTCAGCTAGTTTTATATATAAACGTATTGTCCTATATTAAAACAGAACTTATAATTTTAATTCAAACCACAAACTTTTAAAAATAGAATCGTTACTAGCCCCTAAAAAACAGACACACTTACAATCAAAGTTCATTTGAGAAAAAAAAGAAGAAAAACCAAATGAACATCAACAACAAGATTTTTACCATATTTTTCGCTTGTTAAGATAACATGTGGAATTAAAAACGAATCTAAACACAATGCCATGCAAGTGTTTCTTCCTTCTATGGAGGAACCCGCATATAATTAGAAAAATCTGTTACAAAAAATAAAAATAAATCAAAAATAAAATCAAAAAAGAAAAGAAAAGAGATTCACTTTGCAACATGTTCCTCTAACATAAATTGCTAGAATTGTAAGACGAAATATTGTACAACAAGAAGATACAACCTACACACATAATTCATCTTTAAGCCAACACGTACAATCGGGCCAACTAAACAACTAAGAAGGAAAGAAAAAAAGAATCCTCTTGCAGACATATGAGTGCATGTATAGGAATGTAGATTTGGACTTGGCTTGGCTTTCTGTGGCAAATTTAATTCCTTTGGTTGATTGTATTTTATCTTAAAACACAAATCCCGGCTTTAGTTGGCAGACGTTTGTTATTTTTGCTTATGCCACAGAGTATTAATGCGCTGAAAAGGTACACTACACTAGGATTTATAAATGTTTACCTTCTGTATTGGTGTAGGGGATTTAAAAGTTTTTGTGAGGGCCTATATAAATTTGGCTGTAAGTTAAACAGCAACAAAAGCATCTTGGCTAGACAAGTGCGTGGGCCAACCTTTACTAACTTGCCAGACTTTTAGACAAACAATTCACGCAGCTGCAATTTGAATTGTTCATATTCTTTCTCCCTCCCTCTCTCTCTCTCTCACTGTACACTTATCATCTTAGTAAGTACTTGTTTTGCTCATTTTTTTATTTCTATTTTTTCTTTATAAAAGTAACAACGATTTTCTTGAAAAGGGTTTTTTTTTTGTTGTTTTTGTTCTCTGATTATTTTTCTATTTATTCTAGGAATAATAAGACTTTTGCCAACTCCACTCACAGAGACATCTGTGTCTGGGCATCTCTATTTGCCTTGTGTTTGCCGCAAGATCCAAACGATTGTCGCGTTTGGTGAAGAGTGGATGGAGTATGAGTTGCAGCTGCAGGCGGTAAGTTTAGACAAATAGTAAAAGAATCCCATACAGACACTTACAGGCTGGTAAACAGCCAGACAGAACAATAACGACCACAAGCAATTGCCAAAAGCGTAGTTGTATTCTCATAGTGGGGTATATATGTAGTAACGTTCTAAAATTCTTTGAAATTAAATAAATTTAATTATAAACAGGTGTTAATATGTTGATTGCAAATGAGGAAACAAATGAAATCAATAGAAAGCATGAACAACGTTTATATAACCATATTTGTAAATCAAAAGAATTTACATGTCGTTATTTTAAAAAGTAATTAGAATTTTAGATGATATGGGGGTACTTATATGCAGACTTTTTTATTTTATCTTTTCTTTTCTGACTTCAAACATGTAATATCGAACGGTTTAAAATGATATTCTAAAGCGTTTACATATTTATTGGATGTACAAAAAATCTCCTTTCAAATTATGTATGGTTTTTGCCATAAAAAACGAAAGACTTAAGAAACATACATAATATTTTCACAGCTCCAAGCATTAATTACCACCGCCTAGAGTAATATATCGGAAATACATATATTAAGAATATGTCTACATCTGTACAGCTCCAAAGAATTAAGGCAATTAAATTGTGTTTATATTCTATTATGAATGAAGTATTGTTGTATGTACATTGAATTTTATTATCAAACTCATGCTTTGTGAGAAATACATACATACAGGCATACATACATAATTTGTCACTATAGTGACAAAAAAAGGACTCCTAAACATATTGATAAATTACTCATAAAAGACTCGTATGCGATTAAACGATGATTGAAAGACGGCTCGGAAAAGAATCAGAAACGAAAGTAAATAAGACTAATAATAAAATAAGACAGAAAGCGATTCGAAAATGATTATAAGGCTACTAGAAAAAGAGTCGAAAATTACTCTAAACTTATATAGAAAATGACTCATAAATGACGTAGTCACTTTTTTCCCCCGACAGAAGAGCATATTCTAGCTTTTCAATCGCGCAGAAGTATCAAAAAAGACTCGAATTTGATAAAAAAAAATTTCCAAAAATGCTGGCTGGGTACATGCAACCCTTCAGTCAGGACTACGACCTAGCTTTTTGTTGCGTGTGTTAATTTTTATACATGAGTGGCGGGACCTACAGTTTAAGTAAGCTCCAGTTTTGATACAGTTAGATACAGTTTTTCGACCGGCATCATAGCAATATCAGCTGTAATGTAGGCCTCTTATGGTGGAGTAGGTAAACGTTGACTCCGAACAACAGGTTTAAGAAACATTTCATGGTGAGTTCTTGCTAGAAAACGGCTGAGACGAAGTCGCCGGAATCATTTTATCTTTTTTTTTTCGAAAATTCTGAGCTCTCGTCTATTAATCCAACACGCTACCTACTACTAGACTTACTAGACTCAGATGCCTGCAAAAAGATCTTAAACTGGTTTTAAATGGAAGAATCTTGGATTAATTGTTAATCAAACTCGCCTTTCAATACGTTCTTGGCTCTGTTACATATCATACATACATAATATGGTCATTACAATCCTTCAGTCAGGATTACGACCTAGCTTTTCACACCACCCATGTTGTGTCTATTAATTTTACCCATCAGTGGCAGGGCCTACAGTTTAAAGGCGACTCCGAGCGTCAGATTTTTGAAAAACTTTTCATGCCAATTTTATTTACTCTCAGAGTATTTGCCAGAAGTCTGCAGAGAGAAAGTCGCCAAAGAAATATTTTTTTCGTATTTCGTTTTGTTGGAGATGTCTGACCTGGAGTTTGAACCGTAGCTACACGTCTAATAAACCAAAACACTCATATTAGACCACGGCAACTGTTTGAGAAATGTGCTGTCTAACTCAAAAGATCAGTTTTTAGCGACGAAGTTCCATTTTGGCTCAATGGAGACGTCAACAAACAGAATTTTTGAATTTTGTGTAAAGAACAGCCAGAAGTATTCCAAGAGCAGCCAACGTACAGTGAAATATCCTGTACTCCTATAAGAATAATGAAAATTTCAATAATACTCCCAGTAGAGCAAGGTACTGTGCGATGTTTATTGACTTTTAATGCACAAAATGTAAGACATGGTGCACATATGGTTTCAACAAAATTGAGCAACATAATACTATACAGGCAGTCATAAAATGATCATATTAAGAGGAGAACAATTTAATTCACGTTTTGACCTCACTATCACGTGCAAAATCTTCTCAAATTAATGCTGTGCTGCTTAGTTAACACATTTACTGGCAAGATGTTTATGAGAAGGTGTTATTTCTAAGCCACACCTACTGTTTTCGATACACTTTCGTTATAAAGGGCTATCCAGGTGAAAGTCTGACATTGACGAAAATGGATCGCTTAACTATCACACAACGCATACAAATTATCAAAACCTACTACAAGAATGGTGATTCTGCCACAGCCACGTATCGACAATTTTTCGAACAAAATTTTCTTCAGCGATGAAGCACATTTCACACTCGGTGGGTATGTTAATAAACAAAATTGTCGTATTTGGTGTTCTGCGAATCCTCAAGTAATTGAAGAGAGGCCATTACATCCAGAAAAATTCACTGTTTGATGCGCTCTTTGGTCCGAAGGTGTGATTGGACCTTACTTCTTCGAAAACGACGATGGAACGACTGTCACCGTCAATTCGGAGCGTTACGGTCATATGATAATCAACTTTTTTTTGGTTTCAACAAGACGGTGCCACATGCCCCACAACTCGAGCGAATATGGCTTTATTGCAAGAGACATTTCCTGGCCGCGTAATTTCTCGTCGTAGCGATATCAACTGGCCACCAAAATCATGCTATTTGACACCATTAGACTTTTTTTTGTGGGACTACGCGAAAGACCGTGTTTATGCAGATAAACCTTCAGCTCTTGAGCACTTAAAAACTAACATTCGTCAAGTTATGGCTGAGATAACGCCCAATATGTGTCAAAAAGTGGTCGAAAATTACCTCAAAAGAATCAATGCTTGCAACACTTGGCGTGGATGTCATTTAAATGATGTAGTGTTTTGCACACAATGTCAACGTTCAAACTTTACAATAAAAAAGAAATATCATGAAAAAAATATTTTATATGTGTTTTGTTTACGTTTAGTTTTGAAACCACGAAATGGATAATCCTTTATTATAATTCAGCCTGGCGTACAACAACAATCCAGCATGATCCGACAATCGTATATATGACAGGAAACTTGTCGAAACAGTTATATAGTCACACAAGTAGTCGGAGTAGTCAAGTAGGTAGCGTGTTGTCTGCTTAGACGTGAGGTCTCCAGTCAAACCTCAGATCAGACATCTCCAACAAAAAGAAATATTAAAAATTATTTGTACGTCAACTTCCTCTCTGTAGATTTCTGGCAAAAATTTTGAGAGAAAAATAAAGTTGCAATGAAAAGTTTCTCAAAAATCTGTCGTTCGGAATCGACTTTAAACTGTAGGTCCCGCCACTCACGCACCCAGCATATGTGGTGTGAGAAGCTAGGTCGTAATCCTAACTAAAGGCTTCTAATGACCAATTATGTATGCATAGCCACACAAGAGTCGAATGAATCATACATGAATTATCACAACAAATAAACTTCAAATGAGAATTAATTCAATGTAAATATTGATTGAATATTGATTAAGAACAAAGTACTGTTGACAATTATTTCCGATTTTTTCTTTTGCGAATTTTGCTTAGCAATTAATCTCTTATTATTCTTAACATTATGTTCTTTTGTTTTTTCATTCATGGAATTTAAAAAAGAATTTATTTCTTTGGTTTTTATTTTCGTAAAATTTTCACTATCATAAAAACGTGTTCATGTAAATCTTTTTAAAGCGACAGCAACAACATTATGAAAAACTTTACATTTAAAAAAGTTCACAAGACATTTTAGCAGGAATCGATAACAGTTGGAATAGTTGCAAGAAAATAAAATAAAGTATCATACAAGTGTTAATAATACAAGGTATGTTAAGTGTTAAATACAATAAAGAAACACAACAAATAAAAAAAAAGAATTTTCAAAAGAATCTTAAAATAAAAAAATAATCAAAAAACATACTAAGAATGTTGCAGAAAAATATAATGAAAATGAGGTGTGTTCTTTTGAACACTTTAAAAGAATTTTTTGCATGTTCCTTGTTCATTTTTTTTTATTGTTTTTTCTTTTTACCTTTAAACTTTTTGCATAAATAAAAAAGGCCTAAGTGTTAATTTACATAAAATACATGGCAAAGAAAAAAAAATAACTAAGGGAACTGAACAATAAAATACTGAATGGCGCCATTTAGATTAACAACTCTACAGCATTTTTTTTATGGTGCCATAGGCACCCACCAACAAAGCTGTTGGCAAGCACCAACGCATTGTTAAAGGGAAACATGATGACGTTAAAGATGTTGATGATAATGATGATGATGAATTCAAGAAAAAAATTTTAATTTTTTTTCGTAACGGTAGATCAAAGTAAGTAGAGAAGAAGTGCGGAATTGATGATTAAAGAAATTGTAAACAAAAGACTTAAGACATAAACTTTGTCGCAATTTATTTAATAACGAATAAAGATGCTTTTCATAAATATACATAAATTGGCCATTACAACCCTTCAGTCAGGATTACGGCCTAGCTTCTCAACAGCACTCTTGTTGAGTGTGTTAATTGTATACATGAGTGGCGGGACCTACAGTTTAAAGTCGACTCCGAACGACAGAGTTTTTGAGTAATTTTTTCATGGCAATTTTATTTACTCTCAGGGTTTTTGCCAGAAATCTGCTGAGGATAGGTTGCCGAAGAAATATTTTTTTTATTTTGTTTTGATGTCTAATAAGCCAACACACTACCTACTGCACGACGGCTTTTAATTAATAACGAATAAAGATCGAAGGTTGAAGTGGTAGCTCTCCTCAGCACGAATAGCGGCCCTTTATGACGCCATAGGCAAGAGCAAACCATGCACTGACCGAATTCCATCAAACTAGCGAAGAAGTTGGTCAGCGTAAAGGCTGCACATTAAATGATCGAATAAAGAGAAACGTTTGGTTCCAAAAAAATTCGATAATTTTTATGGAAACAATCGAATTATTGGAGAGTCTTTAGATTAAAAAAATTTTCGTTTTTTTTATTTATTTACTAACAGTACCCTACGATCGTTGCTGCGGCACCAACTAAAATAAATTTAAAGGAAAGACATTCTGATGTTCGTAATGCTCTTTTGTTCCGTGCTTGAGGTGTAGGTCAACCAATTGCTTGTCGCTTTGGCGGCATGATTGCACGGGAACGATGTGAAAAATATGCACCCAGTCCAATAGAACCCATCAGCATTTTGAAAAATTTTCAAAAATTAAAATGTTTCAAATTTCTGATTGACATGTTACGGGAATGACTTACACTAAATGTTATTAAAGTCATAAATGATGAATCCTAAAATGTCTGGTATTTGTCCGATCAACACATGATCAAATGCATAGTTTACGATTCAATTCATTCAGTGGCGCCATCTATCGGAAATTAATCTCACCAACTGAGAAACCTCCGTCGACTCATGCGCAACAACTTTGCTAAAGACCATAACATGATCAAATGCATAGTTTAGGATTTAAATCATTTTGAATAATTTTCAGTGGCGCCACCTGTCATAACATGATCAAATGCATAGTTTACGATTCTATAAAGTACATACAAACAAACATTCATTTTTATACATATGTATATATAGATTAATAACAATAGAATACAAACCCTATCTAATTATTACAAGCTGAGTAGCATAGATTTTATGCTCGGTGTAATGGGCCAGAGTCTCTAGCGAAAATCTAACCTACGACCCTTACGCTAATAGTCTAGTACACCCAAATTGAAAAAAGTTTCAATTTTGTTTGTTGAAAAGAACAAAATATTTTCACTATAAAAATGTGAATTCATCTTCCAAGTCCTTGTTCACTGATAACTTATATAAGTATGTACATATATATGTACAATAAAAAATGTATACAAGGTTTATATATATTGTATCCAGAGTCTTATAGAGGATTGCATCAATGTATACATGCATGTATGCAATTTATGTATGTATGTATATAATCACATTATGTACGTATGTATGTATTATAAAAATTTTACATTTCCTATAATTATTAGCATATATTTATAAAACAATCTTTGTTAATTAGTTTATGTCCATAAATAAACCTGTTAAGGCAAAACAAAAGACTTAAGAAACATACTTTTGCTTGATAAAAAAATTTTACGCAGAACTATTTTAATCGCATAACCTTTTAAATGAATGCCCTTTTATTTAATGCCTATGGTAAACCACACTGTGATATGATTTTTTTCTCATGAAAAACACAGATGTTGATGCAGCGACAATATTCTTTCAGGGGAGTAGAATCACCAACCAACCAGTCATCTAGCAGGTGTGCAATCATAACAAGATATTGGAAAAAGAAAAATCATGGAATTAATTACAATACAGCAATAAAAGTTCATCAAATTACTTAAAGGAACAACAATTCCTGGTGCTTGGTAGAGATAAAAGAAGGAAAAAAAACGGAGTAATTAATAGTCTTCATCAATAGGGCACAAAAACAAATGCTATGGTACAGCATCAGCATCAACATCAGCTGATGATAACTTTATACACTCTGACTATTTTCCTGTTGCTGCTGCATAATAAAAATCTTAAGTGAAGGTTATTTTATGGATAAACAGTGTGTGAGACTTTTTGTGCAAAACAAAAACAAAAAAAAAAACAATCTTTGTAAGTGATTGAAACTTGTTTTAGGGCTCAACCATCATCAATGCCTGTATTAAAGTTTCACCACTATTGCAGAGAAACAAAAACAACAACAGAAAACGAAAAAGACAAAATAATAATAATAATACTAATAATAATAGCACCTCGCACCTGGCGGAACTATCAACTAATAATTTGCACTTTTTAATGGGTGGAGCAAATTTTATAACCACAACCACCACTATCTATTGTATGGCCATTCATTCATATTGTGTGTATGGCTGGCTATGGAAACCAGTCAAAAGGATGTGATGCAGTCCAACAGGTATTAGTTATATTGTTGTTATAGTTCTTTTTCCCTTATATTCTTGTCATAGATTTGTAATCCAGTGTATGCTATAACCAGGGCTGCCAGTAGAAATCGAAGAAAAAATTCGATGAATTTAAAGGCATCACAATGATGGCAGCTTATTAGCCAGCCATACTAGCTGTACTAGCCAGCTATACCAGCTTTATTAGCGAGCAAGCCAGCTATTCCAGCTATACTAACCAGCCATACTAGCTATACTATCCAGCCATACTAGCTCTACTAGCCAGCCATCCAGCAATACTATTCAGCTAGTCAGCTATACTATCCAGCTATACTAGCTATACTATCCAGATAACTAGTTATACTAATTTTACTATCCAGCGAGCCAACCATTCTAGTTATACTAGCCAGCCATACTAGCTATAATAGTCAGCTATTCTATCCAGCTAGCAAACTATACTAGCTATACTATTCAGCTAGCAAGTTATACTAGCTATACTACTCAGCTAGCAAGCTATACTATTCAGTTAGCAAGCTATACTATCCAGCTTCCAAGTCTGCTAGCTATACTAACCAGCCATACTATCTCTACTAGCCACTCATACTCGCTATACTATCCTATTCTTGTCATAGATTTGTAATCCAGTGTATGCTATAACCAGGGCTGCCAGTAGAAATCGAAAAAAAAAATCGATGAATTTAAAGGCATCACAATGATGCCAGCTTATTAGCCAGCTATACTATCCAGCTAGCTAGCTATACTATCCAGCTAGCATGCTATGCTAGCTATACTATTCAGCTAGCAAATTATACTAGCTATACTATTCAACTAGCAAGCTATACTAGCTATACTATTCAGTTAGCAAGCTATACTATCCAGCTCGCAAGCCTGCTAGCTATACTAGCCAGCTTTACTATCCGGCTAGCAAGCTAAACCAGCTATGCTATCCAGCTAGCTAGCTATGCTATCCGGCTAGCCAGCTATACTATTCAGTTAGCAAGCTATACTATCCAGCTGGCAAGCCTGCTAGCTATACTAGCCAACTTTACTATCCGGCTAGCAACCTAAACCAGCTATGATATCCAGCTAACCAGCTATGCTATCCAGCCAGCCAGCTATACTAGCTATACTATCCAGCTAGCCAAGTATGCTAGCTTTACTATCCTGCTATACTAGCCATTCTATATGTACTAGCCAGCCATACTAGATATACTATTCAGCTAGCAAGCTATACTATCCAGCTTTAGTATCCGGATAGTAAGCTAGTATAGCAGCTAGCAAGCTATGGTTATCGTACTAGCCGCCTATTTTGAATACAAGAAAAGTTATTTCGTATGCTTTATAGTATTTTACAACAGTCCTTATATTATGGTTTTTGAATTTCCTAGTATTTGTTTTTCTCTTTCACATTTTATCATCACTGTAATTTTAAAATATTTTCAATAAAGATTATCTCACTTTAAATACCAGTAGCTTAACAATTTCCACATCATAGGTAACCCTTTTCCGTATGTCATAAAAATACCAATTAAAGCCGGTAGCTCTTGTTTATAACACGAATTAATATCAAGACAAATAATTGTATTTCAAGATTTATGTTTTATTTTTAATTTCTTGCAAATGCAACCAATAAAAAAGGGGACAGTAAAATCGCAGAAAAAAATCGCATTTGTAGAAATAATTTATTATTCAACTTTTTCGATTTCGAAAAAAAATAAAAATTTCAATAAAAATAAGAAAATTAAAAAATACACCACACCACTCATACATATGTGGTGGACGTGATTAAAATCATTTTCAACATCCTCATCATTTTAATATCGTCAACATCATCAACAGCAAGTTAACAGCATAGACAACGTAGTCATCACCATCGCCATAGATATGTATATACTACCTACAACACTACAGAAGTTGTAAAGATATGTTGTGTTGGTTATGGTGTTTGCAACACCGTGAAAAGCAATCTTAGATGCAGTTTTATACCACATACTAACCACATACTGTTCAGTTTTGTTTTGGAAATTCCTTCTACAAGTGCTCTCAGAACGACACATACTATAGCATTTCAGATATTTTTCAGTCTGCCTGATATCGAAATGGATAAATAAAATCTCGGCTTTGAAAACAGATTCAACATCCGAATCCTTAATCCTACAGCACTGCAAAAACACGAACCACACATAAAAAAAACTGAATTTATCAGTTCAAAGTCGCAGAACAGTCGCCGTAGTCCAGTAGGTAGTGTGTTGGCTTCTTAGAACCGAGGCCTCGGTTCAAACCCAGCAATCCAACAAAATGAAATAAGAAAACATATTTCCCTGGCGACTTCCTCTGAGCAGATTTGTGGCAAAAACTCCGAAAGTAAATAAAACTGACACGAAAAGTTTCTCAAAAATCTGTCGTTCGGAATCGACTTTAAACTGTTGGTTCCGCCACTCATGTATAAAATTAACAAACACAGCATAAGTGATGTGAGAAGCTAGGTCGTAATCCTAATTGAAGCGTTATAATGATCAATTATGTATGTATGTATAGTCGTACCGTATATGGATCAGACAGTTATGAGTGCCGTATATTAAGTTGATATGACAACCTCATCAAAGAATGCCGGCCATATTTTTAATGTGACAATGAGACGTTTTGCTTTACCTGAATACTGGGCACCTACCATAAGATCGCAATCCCAATTACCTCTCCGTTAAGTGGCACTTAAATATGCGCTTCCCTAGGACACTTGTTTGTGTCATGACATGATCTTTCCTTCCACATCGATAAGTACTCGAAATATCCACTCGAATGAAGATGATGGTTGGGTCTTCTGTATAAAGATGAAACTATTGTTCACTTTTTTTTTTTGATAGACCATAAGATACAGTTTATGATTTATTTCATAGTTACAAGCAACAACAACACTGCAAGGACAAATGTAAACAAGATAGATAAACAACAATAATGAAAACAACTTGTTTACATTTATAGATATTTCGCGAAGACAAAATCATTCTCCTTCAAGAGTATTCATCAGACTATTTACCCAGCGATATAAAAGGCAAGACAAAGCGAGCAATGAGATGAGAAAGAGTTCAGTCAGTCTTGTGTGAAGACACGTTGCGTGTCAAGAGAATAATTGTGCTTTGAAGATCTCTGTTATAAAGATCTATTGAACAATTGTTATTGTATATGCGAAAGAGTGTAAAGAAGAATAACAAACTAAAGCAATTGTTGTTGTTTACATCAAGTTGCGAACAGTGGGCACAAAAAATTGTGCGAAACATAAAGAATTTAATTAAAACTAAAGACAAATTTATTTTTATTTCTATTTGCAATCTACGAACTCATATTTTAAATGTTTTTAAAAGGATAAAAACGTAACAGTATTATATATGGTGTAGGGTATCACATGATCGTACTGCATAGAGCCACTTACTGATTTCAATATTAAATTATATTGACTTTTTGCTTAAACATCCTGTTTTTACCAGATTTTAGTGATCTTGAGATGTGTTTTTTCACCTTCTTCCTCTCTTTCTTCAACAGGAGGCTGCGTTCCTGTACGATTTTAAAGTAATTTTTTTAGATTGAATGAATTTTTAATTGTGCTGCTGTTGTTGTTGTTAGCTATGCCACTCGTATAAATATTCAAATTGATATTATATATCCTGTGGATTTTTTTTCCGCATATTTAATGCCAGAAAACTGGTATTCCACATAATACAGGTGTCTTCTACGTAAGTGATTGAATGAAATACAAGGAGAGTGGATTCAAATTGAATTTATTAACAGGATGTCTTAAATAATGATTTTTGCATAGAAATGATGTTCGCTTCTTTTTTTTTATATATAAGATTATGTATGCAATTTCATTAAATGATTGATATTTTAACAACTTGATATTTTACACATTCGATGTGACAGTGACAGGTATCGTAAATGAAATATTAACATCATAAGACACACCATCTTCGTCTTCTGACAGTTTCTTAATGGTGAAGAGGGAATTGATTTTCTACTCCATGTAGTATTAAAATAATTATAAGTCCACTTTAGTTGTATTATATTATATGACGTTAGAGATTTAAAGATTTCGAAGGATGTAAATAATGCTACCAGTTTGACTAGGCAAATAGGTTATTGGAGGAAGGAAAATGGCAGCAGTGTTTATGGATACCAGGTTTGAATCTGTTTTACGAAATTGGAAATGGTGTTACATCGTTTAACATTAAAATGATAAGCCAAAGCTGCAAAAACAAAAACAATGAACTTATTTACATGATAAACAAGTAAACAAAAATATACCAACAACATCAGTATAAAAAGAGGGGATAAACAAGTAAACAAAAATGCAACAACAAACAATGTAAACAAAATACACAAACAACAATGAAACAACGACGTTTAAACTTATGGAAGTTGCGAGAAAGCGAAGCCACGAGCATTCAACTTCAAGACCATTCATCAGACTGTTTACGTTGGCATATAAAAGACAGATTCAGTCAGTCTTGTCTGAAGACGCGTTGTGAAGGGAGTAATCGTGGTTTGAAGATCTCTGTTACACAAATCTGCGAATAATTGTTATTGTTTACGCAAAAGGGTGTAAAGAAGAGTAACAAACTAAAGCAGTTGTGGTTGTTTACAGCAAGTTGCGAACAGTGGCACACAGAACGTAACAATATTATAAGTGACAGGAAAGATTTCTACAGGAAGAGAGTCCAACATACGCATAGTAATCCATTATGCGGTCCTTAGCGAATCGACCATGAGCTGGTGTGTTCTATGCAGTAAAGTGCAATTTCCTGGAATAAGTTCCTTTGTTTGCCTCGAGCACATTTCGCCAAGGTAGCGTTAAAACAGCAAAATAGAAACCATATATAACGTGGTTTTAATGGATTTTTTGGAGCTGGGTAGCCTACTGTAATTAAGAAGCATATTTGCCCTATTTTTTACGCTGAAGAGAAGGCTCAAAATAGACTTTAAAGTACCGGCCCTTACAGGAGGGTTATATTCCATCTACAGAGAGATATAGATGGTGTAAATAGTAATTACATCAGATGAAGTGAAATATTTCTTGTACCATTTTGAGTAACCGAGGCACTTAAATGCTTCTTGTAAAAAGTTCTGGTTCCATTGAATTTTTATGCCCAGGACATCAAAACCTTTTGATTCTCCATTCAAAGTTACAGATGAGATACAATTCTGGACGGGCTTATGAATTTTAGAATTGTGGATACTACAGAACCTTGTGAAGCCCCTGAATTTGGCCTGAACTCATCGTTAAGTAAGCTTAGACTATCTGGGGAGGAAGGGCAATAAATTTCGATAAAATTGCACGGTGATAATCTCAATCAAATGTTTTGGAAGTCTAAAGGTAGTCTACTGTAGTAGGTAGTATGTTGGATTATTAGGCGTGAGACCAAGTCCCCGGTCAGCGATCTCGAACAAAATGAAATATGAAACAAAAAGAATCTCAACAGATTTCTGGCAAAAACTCAACTGAACCAACTAACATGGCCATGAAAAGTTTCTTCCTTTATCCCTGATTGTCGGTGGATGTTGATTTAGAACCCTGTTGGGGCTAAGTTCGTCCATTCCTGTCATCACTGTCGATTGGTGTAAGCAGCGCTGTGCCTCCTTTACTGACTGGAGGTCTACTATTGTAGGTATAAAGTGTATGATGTACGTGCTGAAGGCTCTGAAGTTGTATCTAATACGGCGAAGAGCGGGGTCGTCCATGACTATATGATGGTTGGGATGGGAGGATAAATATCAAGCTATGAGGTATTGTTTCGTCAGGAGCTCATTGTGTTTCCTCACTGACAATATTTGGGACTCTTCGTGAAGGTGGTGTACACTTGACATCTTCACATATCCTGTGGCTATACGTAACGCGTTGTTCTGCGTCGTCTGTAGCAAACGCCATTGTGTATCACTCAAGAATGAAGTCCAGATTGGAGCAGCGTAATTAAGGAGGGATCGTCCAATAGCCTAGGTGGTGATGATAGTTTCTTTGTCCATTCTCCAGGACTGAAGGGTCGTAATGACTAAGTAAGTTAAAACCGATGACAATATTGCTTTATAGCTAGTGCTAATAGGGAAGATGCAAGATGGGATCAAGTTATAAATCAGTTTATACTTGGACTGAAATATTGGACAGAAGAACGGAGAAGTTATCGAATAACTTTGCACATACAAATTTGTTTTCCATCCCGTTTCAACTCACAAGCATTAACTGCTTTCGCAACCAGTTCTGTCGGTGTCTAATCAACTTGTTGCCTTTTATTTAAAATGAGAGAGAAGAAAAAGAAAAAACTTTTTTAACTTCTTCAACAAACCGTAACAATTTATCATCTTCCGATCAGATACAGATCCATGTATAGTATATACACACACCACATCACACGTAAAACAAACTTTGTAAGTTTCTAAATCAAAAGATTGCGTAGAATTGTCTGTGGGTTTTACTTCCGTTTGATGTGGCGTGATAAAACTAATTACGAAATCATAAAGAAGAAGGAGAGTTGCAACAGCATCCTGATCATCACGAACCATTAAAAGGTGGTTTATAGAGGCGACAATGCATTTAATAATGAATGAATGATGATGTTTTATGTTCAAAATACAGAGATAACAAGCCGCCTGAGATTGATGATGCTTTAAAGTTAGACATTTTTCATTTCATTTTTTTACTAACTTACTTATGTACATATGTATGTAGATATGTATGTATATATGTATGTATTTATGAATGTTTCTTTTTCCTTGTTAATGTTGGAAGCAGATGTTTTCCTTTCTCATTAAGTGAAATGTACTTCTTTTTTTCTTAAAGGTATAATTATTAATTACATCAAGCCAGTTCTGAAAGGCAGTTTCATTTTTATTTTATTTGATTATTAAAGCTTTGTGGACGTTAGGAGGGAAAAAATTGAAATTTAAATCTGATCAAGAAATAAGGAAACCAATGGCCAACGAAAACATTTTAAATCTTTTCATGATAAAAATCAACACAAATCTGAAAATTTATGCAACGTGCTCATTGCCTTTTCAGAGGACAATGAAACAAATCCAACCTTAAGTTTTCTACAAAGAAGGGGATAAATATAAAGATCATTTTTACAGGGAGTTCTAGACGACAATAAATAACGAAAATTTTAAGTTGGGGCTTCAAGCAATTTTTCTCTACTTATGTAAGTCACTGTAAACGCCTCAGAGGCCTTAAAATCTTGGGCAAGCCCAGTACATTAACTTGATTGTGGTTCAAATGTACCATAAAATAGATTTCAATACCAAAATAGATTTTGGAAGAGTCAATTTAATTGTATACTCAATTTCACAACATAGAAAATCTTATATAGCACAGCCTGACCCGGCGAGGTCTTCTATGTTATAAGTACAATAAAAGCGGTAGGGCTCCAGTGTAAACAAAATCAACGTAATTGTTAGAGCAGGGATAATCAAACATTCTTAGATCTTGCATTGAGCACTAATTAGGTTAGATTAGGTCGGAGTGGTAGTTTTGATATCAAAAAGCTCACTTGAACACGCATAGCGGCTCGTTGTGATGCCACGGTTGAACGCAGTCTTTGTACTGACCAAGTTCCATCAAAATCAGGGAAAAGGAAGAAGTTGGTCAGCGTAAGGGCTCCACATCAAAAGCACGATTACCCAACACTGGGAGACCAGTCAGAAAGTTTGATAAACGATGCTATATCATTGACACCAATAGATGATAGCTCCGTTAAGCTGACAAGAAATGAAGAGCCAAATAATCTATATCTGCACCTCGCAAGAGATGGGCATTGACACAGAAAGTGGATAACAGTCTCCTCTTCCTCAGCGGAAATGCTTCCACGGCAGAAGTCGTTAAATGGGAGCCGCATCCTTTCCGCGTGTCTACCCATAACACAATGACCTGTAAGCACACAGTGGCCATGCTACGACCAATTCCAAGTAACTGATTGGTACGCCTTCTATCCATCAGGCGCCAGATGAATCTAGCGGTGGAGCGGGATTCCTCACTGACCCAGGATAGGTTGGCGTCTAGAAAGAATTATTATATCAGACTGCAAAATTAGCAACATAATCTTGCTTAAGTTGATCACAACGATAATCTACGCAACATTGTTTTCTCGCTTGCAGAATAATCGAAACGACCTTCCATGCTTCAGCTGACATTGCTACTCCACTGATCCATCATTGGGCAACCGTACATATATTTTATGTTACACGAATTTTTGTTGATGAATTGAACAATATACATATACAGTGGTGGCCACGAATTTAATGACTGAGTTACTTGTGATAATTTTTACATTTTATCGAAAAAATTATGGGTCCATGATATTTTTTTTAAGATTTTAGTAGTGTTATGAAGAAAAATTAATAATATTTTCTTACGTATATTCGGTTAAGAATTTTTATTTACATATTATATACATAAACACAAATTTTACCTGGTCACGAATTTAAGACATAGGCATAATATAACACTATTCTCTAAATTAAGGTCAGCTTCATAAAAAAAACCTATTATTTAGTGGAAAATCCTTTATTTTTGATCATAGCAGCACATCTCCTGGGTAAACTTTCGACTAATGCCACATAACGTTGCTTTGGAATTGCATACCAAACCCTTTGGATTTCTTCCCACAAATCGCTTGAAGTTTTTGGTTTAACTGTTCGTACATGTTCCTCAACATTATTCCACAAGTTCTCAATTGGATTGAGGTCCGGGGATTGAGCTGGCCACTTAAGAACAATGATATCGTTTTCCTCTAAGCAACTCTTCACTAGACGTGAAATGTGCTTAGGGTCATTATCATGCATAAATTTCTATATTAGAGGCATGTTGTCTTCAGCGAATGGTATCATTGTGTCTGTTATAATATTATTGTAAACATGCTGGCCCACTTTAGAATTTATCTTGTAAATGGGACCTACACCATGCCAGGAAAATGCTGCCCACCGTCACATTTCCACCACCATGTTGTTTTTAGGGTGTACTTTGGATGATGCTCCAGGTTTGGAGGGCACCATATGTACTGCTTTCCATCAGAGCCGAAGCGGCAAACGTTCGACTCATCGCTCCAAAGTATATTTTTCCAAAATATCATGGGTTTCTTGAGATTTCTTAATTATCACAAAATTATCACACATAAGTCTGTCATATGTGGTGTCTTAAATTCGTGGCCACCACTGTATATTCGCCTACTCACCCAGGCGATGTATAGCAACCGAAATTTAGTTGTGTTGGCAGCGTGCAAATAAAATTTTTCGATCGCCGAAGGAATTATGAAATACGACAATTTTCCCCGCAGTTAATTCAGCTAAACTTTGGTTGCCATCCATAGCCGACTAAAAAATATTAGATAGAATGCCTAGAGCGATAACTTTTAAACATTATAACAAACTATAAATTTATGAACTTACCGCTCCAAAGAAGAAATACAATTATTTCAATGAACATTTTTTTTAATTATATTTTATTACAAACATCACATTTTATTTTCACTGGTAACAACAATTTGCGACCATCATAGACCTCCAACATTTCAGCCTGTACAGCGTCTAAAATCATTTTGAAAGCTCTGTGCCAGGGACAATCATTCGAGGAATATTTTTTTTGTTTTATTAAACGACCCAAATACAAGAGAGCCTCATATAATTTATCTAATTCTTTGGCTCTAACCAGTTCACGGGCATTGGAAGACATTAAGTCAATATCATAGTTTTCAGGTACATCACAGCTTTGTAGCCATGCCAAGAGCAGATCAATGCAATTATTTTGTGTAAAAATATTATCATGGCTTATTTCACACTCTAGAGAGGCACTTGATTTTGTAGAATTTCGTTTACTATTAAGGGGAGGAGTTATCGGTTTATAGCTTTGATCATGATTAGTAGTTTGTTTTTGCCGCTTAATTTGTTGTTCGACTTCCAGTCTCAACTCTGGTGGCAAGGCATTCATAAATTCGGGGTCTACTTCCATACATTCAATTGGAGTGGCATTCTTTTGTTGTAATTTTGTGGCTTGTTTTTCTTGTGCAGCTTTTGATGTGGAAGGTAAAAGGTCACTTTCGTTTAGTATACTTTGCTGGATATTAGTTTGTATTGGGGCTTCTGCGGTTTCTTTGGTTCTATATTGCTTTCTTCTCTCTCGTAGGATTTCTTCTCTTATATCTAAAGGTAATGCATTAAATACTTCAGGGTCTATATCACTAGGTAAAGTTTGTTCATGTATTGCAGTAACTTGCTGTTGAGCTTGTTTGGCGGCTGCGTTTTTTAGCATACCCATAATATTGGGTTTATTTTTAGCCTCTTTATTGCTGCCTACAGCCTTAGGGCAGTCACGTTTTGTACCAGTAGTTTTCTTTGCTTCTGAGCTTTTCTTTTGATTCTCCTCTTTATTAGACATTTCATGCGTTCCATCTCCATTAGTTTCCACTTTATTCTGCTCCTTTTCTTTTTGTTTTTCTTTGACTTTGGAAAACATGGTTTTTATTATATTTTCCTTTGGCCTTTCCAGCTGCTCCGTAGGACCATCTAACTTTGTTAATTGTATTCCAATACCTCTCAATTCATGTGGCGGCAAATTTAAAGCTTTCATGATATTCAATATACAACGTGTAATCGTTTCCAAATCATTGGTAAATTCATTTAAAGATACAGATTTTGTTAAATAATCACATACGCCATGACCCATAAATTTAGAAGTTTCAACCGGAGCCTCTTTAGCTCGTACCATTAATTTAAGGGTAACGCATTTTGTTTTCCTTTTAATGTCGTTTAAACGAGTATGAACTTCTTGGCAAAGTTGCTTAAGAAATGTTTCCAATTCTTCAAAGGTGTTAAAACGTATGCCATAATTGACTTCGGCAGATACAGACTTACGTATTTGGCTGAAGGTTAAAGGCCTTTGATCAATACCACGACAATATTGATACAAAGTCTCACCAAATTTCTTTCCCACTAGCATTTGTAAACGTGGTAAAGATACTTTTTGTAAATCCGCACAAGTCAACAAATTTGATTCTTTCAAAGTGTAGGCGGTACTGCTGCCCACGCCAGGCAAATCTTGTATTGGTATCTCTGCCATATAAGTTTCCACATTTTCACATTGTAAATGATATTGGCCATCGGGTTTGGCCTTTTTGGTAGCCATTCTAGCTTGTAATCTAGAGAAAGTATGTATTTTGCATTACAATAAAATATTTAAATTCCTTACGATTTCGTTATACTAACTTATTAGCTCCCACACCAGCTGAACAAGGGCACTGTGTTTTTTCCCTAACCTCTTCTCTTATGGCATAGACAAAATCCATTACATTCACTTTAAGTTCTTTCAAAACATCTGTTAGGTCGACAAACATTTCATCACAACTAACAGCCTCTATATCCAAAGTGTATTGGGCAATGGTATTATACAACGTAAAGGCTACTTCACGATAACCCTCGAAATCATATTGTATAGTTTTAAGTTCGGGACAAAGTTTTAAAGCTTGTCCCACAAACATACCATTGCGTATACCTTTAGCACGAGCTTCATAAGAAGCTGAAGCAATTTCCGACAGCGACATTTTATTATCAAAACCACCACGAACTTTATCGGAAAGAATATTATTGTGCAAATGTTGCTCGAAACGTTTGGCGAACAGTTCCCTTTCTGCCTGACGATCAGCATTAGGATGAACAGGTACATCGGTGGCCGAGGCCCCACCTATAACGTAAGAAAGTTTTATGGGAGCCTATGGTATTATTTTGAAAATCTGATAACATTACAAATATCATTTAATAGAAGTGAATTAATCTTCTGGGATGGTGTTTTAAAACATAATCTAAGAATAGAAAATTAAAAACTTACCTTTGGAATGTGTTACTGCCACTGGTTTTCCCCTTAAATGAGGATGTGTACGCAAGCCAACGGAAACAAAAAAGCAGTCCATATCAATGTGCATAATACAGGATTGCTGCTGTTGCGTTTCCACATCAGGAACATTATTCAGCCGCAAACGTTTTTTCAACTCTTGCCTGGCGGGAAAACCCTTTCCATCATGTTGATCACGCAAATCACTAACATATTGTTTAAAGCCAGCACCCAAAGTGGCAATATGATGTAACCGAGAGTTATTATAAAACTCACCTAAAAACTTTGGATCAACTGCAGTGCGAGCAACACCACCAGAAGATGTTGATGAACTGGCATTTAAGGAATTATTCTTTTTAACAGCAATATTCGCCGGAGACGGTTGCGCGCCTATATTTTGTCTCATTTTCTCATTCAATTCTTTAAGGCCATCATTTATGGTCTTAAGTTCTTTACTTAACTGATCTTCCATGCTGCCATCATTGCTGGTTATCACTTCAGTCTCCTCTTTTTTCTTCTTTATAAAACTAATGGCAGGTTGGGATTTCTTTTGATTTGTATACAACAAGTATTTCGTATAATCTAAAATTTTCTGTTCCTTTATACAATCTACGACCCATTGGGGACTGATAATTTTACTGGTATTCATATTTCGTATTTTAACGTCAGGCAAATTAGAAGCTATAATGTAAGTAGTATGACTACGTTCATAGTGATGATAAATACCGCCATGCACCATCATTATACGTTTCAGTTCATCGGCGGAAGGATTGGTATGGCCATTAACATATATTGATATGCCGGCAAATAAGTCGGTTTTCTTAAAGGGATTACTGGCGGCACAGAATTGCTCTTCCAGTTTCGTGATTTTGGCATCCATATAGCCACCCTAGATTAATTTAAGGATAATTAATAGTTTACTTAAAAATTCGACAAAAACTTACCCATTCTTCAAATCCATTATCCATTGCTGCTCTTTTCGTGGAAACTTATTGTAAAAATCAATAATTGTGAAATAATCTTAAAAGACCGGGAAATTTTGTTTATTATTGTTTGCGAATGTAAATTTTTTGTAAACAAAACACAGATGAGATGAACATTGCTGCCATACTTTTGTGGATGATTAATTTTAATTCACAATAATATGTAAACAAAATTTGTAAATTGGAATTTAAAAATCTTTTGTATATGGAATCTATACAGTAGACAGGCTGCAGCCTAAATCAAAACAAGTTGCTCAACTTTTTACAATTCTATGCAGAAAAATAAAAATGAATTTCCTAGATTTTTCTCTATTTCAATTAGAAGAAACCCTTGTGTTGCCTTTATGTACCCATTGTGAATAAAAAATATAATCATTACTATTGTGAATATCAGCTGGTGGTACATACTTCTCTATAAGGCAGCTGTTATGTAGTCAGCTGTTCAATGTAAACAAAATTTAGTTAAGAGAAATATCGCCCTTAATATTTGTTTTAAATTTTTATTAATTTTAATAAATAAACAATAGAATTTAGAAATAATTATGTATTTGCTTAAAAGATTTGTTAACAAATCAACGCCGTTTATTATTGCAGTAAGGCGACATTCTTCCAATGAAGTCAGAGTACGTTTTGCACCAAGTCCCACGGGTACATAAGGATTTTATTTTTATTAACTCATTAATAAAATAATTAATTTTCGTTTAGGCTATCTGCACTTGGGAGGTCTGCGTACAGCCCTTTATAATTACTTGTATGCTAAAAATCAAAATGGAAAATTTTTATTACGCATTGAGGATACCGACCAAACAAGACTGGTGCCAGGAGCCATGGAAGCTTTGATAGAAGATTTGCAATGGGCTGGCATAAATATAGATGAAGGTCCTGGTAAATTTGGTGGCACCTATGGTCCTTATATACAAAGTCAAAGAACACAAATATATTTGTGAGTATAAAGATTAAGTAAATCTTTGGAATGGCAGCTTATTCTCTTGTATTTTTAGAGATTCGGTTAAAACCTTATTGAATAATGGCACTGCTTATCGTTGTTTTTGCACAGAACGTCGTCTAGAATTGTTGCGTAAGGAGGCTGTACGTACACGCCAAATACCAAAATATGATAATAAATGTCGTTACTTAACGGATAAACAAATTGAAGTGTTATTGGCAAAACAGACACCATTTTGCATACGCTTTAAGCTAACAGACTATGATGAGCCCATAAACGATTTAATATATGGCGCTGTTCATCACAATGTCAGTGACAATGAGGGAGATCCAGTGATTATAAAAACTGATCAATTTCCTACGTATCATTTTGCAAATGTTGTGGATGATCATTTAATGGCAGTGTCACATGTATTTCGTGGTGTTGAATGGCAAATTTCCACCACTAAGCATTTATTGTTATACAAGTAATTTTCTTCATTATATTAATATTGTTTTAAATAATAAGTTTGTTTTCTATTTTAATATTTCAGAGCTTTTGGTTGGCAACCACCAAAATTCGGTCATTTACCCCTTCTGGTTAATCCGGATGGCACTAAACTAAGCAAACGTCAGGGTGATATTGGCATTAAACATTTTAGGTAAAATTTATTCTTCATTAGTTCACATCTTATATTTAATATTATTGTATATTTTATTTAATAGAGATAAAGGCTATTTTCCCACTGCTCTACTTAATTATGTGGTGTCCGCTGGTGGAGGTTTTCCTCATGAGCAATTTAGTAAACCCAAGGTTTATTCCTTAGCGGAATTATCCGAAAAGGTTTGTTATATTTTCGTTTAATTAAAAGTTTTAGTGATAAAGTTCCTTTTTAGTTTAATATTGAGAAAGTTAATTCACATCCAAGTCGCTTGAATCCCACAGTCCTGGATGATTTCAATCGCTTACACATTGTGAAATTACTGGAAGACGAACAATCGGCTAAAGCCTTGATAGAAAATGTTCAAAAACTAATTAAGGAATCATATCCCAATGAGTGAGTAAAAGAAAAAGAGTTTATAACTCCCATATTGACTGGATACTTTAAACTTCCTTCTTTCGAATGGCTTTTATAGATCAAATTTGGACTTAAATATCGATCATATTAAGAGTGTTCTCCAGTGGTCGGCGCAACGTTTGACTTTTATAAAGGACCTGACTTCACCAAAGCTAAGTTTTCTTTGGGTAAAACCCACAAACTTTAAATCTAGTGAAATAAGTGCAGGTAACTCTATTTGATTTTCCAAACTCTTATGATTTCTTTATAAAAGTACTTTAAAAACGTCTTACAGAACAACTTAAAACTCTTATTGAAATAATAGACAAGGCGGAGTTTTGTAAAGACAATTTGAATAAAGTTTTAAAAGAATTTGCAACAGAACAAAAAGTGAAATTTCCAGCTCTAATGAAGTGCTTACGATCAGCATTAAGTGGCTTAAAAGTAAGCACAATAAACTTAATATTCTTTTTATGAAATATTTACTTATACTGTGTATACATTTCAGGAAGGACCTGGTGTTGCGGAAATGATGGAGATATTAGGACAAAAAGTGGTACTACAAAGACTTAACGATGTTTCAACTGAAGAAACCATAGCAACTAAGCAAACAAAGGCTGAAAATACAGCGTAACAATGTTAAATTCTTAAATATAATGTAAATAAAATCATTCTTTTTACGTTTAGGCAGTTATATAATTTATTGTTTTAACTTTTATGCCTATTCTCACTTAAAAAGAAATACAAAAAAATGTGTGTTAAGAGGCGTTTCAAATAAATAAAAGTATGCTGTAAATATCATGTAAATGCTTTTGCTCGTTTTTATAATTTACTAATGCAACAAAAATCATCTATTTAATGCAACAATTGGCTAATTTGCTGGAAAGTTTTTCGCCTTCTGGAGTCAATAGGAAATTATCGTTCCATACAGCGAAACCATCGGAATTTGTCTTGAAATCGACAGACAATTTCTCCCAAACTTTTTTCTTTGGATTCAATTGTTCATCGGGTTGACCACTATAGCCTTCGAAGGCCAAACGGCTGCCAGGGGCAGCTGAGGAGGGAACAATAATAGGTTCCACTACGGTATGATCCTCACTGTAAATCAAATTAATTGTTAGCAAAGTTTTATAAACAAACAAAAAACCTTATTCTGTAACACTTACTTGGAAGTACACAAAACCATGCCTTCGGACAAAATGCCGCGCATTTTGGATGGCTTGAGATTACATAAGACCGCCACCAAACGTTGGTCGAGTTCTTCAATGGTAACAAATTTTACCAAACCGCTGATAATAGTACGTGGTTGAGCTTCAGCCAAATCGATTTTTAAGACATACAAAGTATCGGCATCAGGATGGCGTTGTACTTCTACAACTTTGCCTACGCGTATATCCAAACGGTGAGGCCCCTCCTCCTCAGGAGCTGCAGCATTGGGTGCATTGCCACCCTTAATTTTAGCTGGTGGTGGATAAGCAGCTGCACTAAGTTTTCTAGAATTCGATTAAAAAATAACACATTAATTCCGATTTTTAATAAATTAATGAAATACTAAAGAAAACTTACTGTAATTCGGGTTTTTCGAAAGTTTTTCTAATGGGTTCTAACAATTTATTGATATATTTCTCTACAGCAGCCTTAAGATCAGCTGGATGTAATTTTTGATCGGCAAAGTATTGCTCCAAATCAGCAAAATTGGTAAATGTAGCATCACCACCGTTTTCTGGTGCACGATGGATTTCAAAACCTTCACCCTCTTTAAACAATGAGAACAAAACATGTTTAACAAATGATAGCAAACCATTATCGGCAATATTGCCAGGTTCACAGAAGGCCTTCTTCAACTTCTTTTTAACATTGGCAGGAGAATCCAAAAGATCAATTTTAGAATCTTCTTCTGACGAAGACATCTTGCCACCAGCCAAACCCGGCACCATGGGATTCATGAAATGTATACGCTTTTCATAACCCAATTGTGGCAAATATTTCTCAGAGAAGGTGAATATTTTTCTTTGATCCACACCACCAAATTGAGCATCAACTTTAAGGTATTCTTCGTCCAAAGCTTGTAGACCGGGATAGAGTAAGCCGGACAATAAAGGATATTCAACTTGTTTAACAACTTCAGCACCGGCCTTTCTGGCATCGTGTTGCGTCACCAGTGAGGTGAGTCTGTATACATCTAAGGTGTATTCTTTGGACAATTGATAATCTGTGCCTTTGACGAATTTCAATTTGTCAAGTGGCACACCAATTGACGACAGCATTGCTTTAATAACAGCTTCATAGTATTGTGTACGCAGTTGCAAAAGGCTCCAGGGTGCTTTCATGTTATCCAAGTAGGCATGAAGATCGGCAAACAGAATGGTTACCTGAAATTAAATGTAGAATTTAGTTATTGTTTGCAGAAACATATTTTTGTTTTAGTGTGAGGGCCTTGGTTTAGATTCCCTCTAGAGAATATGGTGTTATAGTACAATAAAATATTAAATATTTTTGATTTAGACAAGATAGATCCCCCAGTAAATCTGCAAATTCCTATAACTTCACAGAATATTACAAATAAAAAAACGATAACGACATGTTATCAAATACAACAGCATCAAGATGCATTTCATAATTAGATTTGGCAACGTGTACCTTCATGAAGGCAAATACAATTTTACTCTGAGGTCATTTGACCTATTGGGGTCATTCTAGAGAAGAAAACATAATTAGGAAAGATAAAGATTGAATTTGATTGTATTGGCATAGAATGAATGTTTCAGCATAATCTTTACATTCATTGTATCATTTTACAAGATAATTATCGTGGGAACATGATTACTGACACTTGTTCCTCAACCGACTGGGTTTAGGTTTAGGTTAGAGGACGTGTACCCGTCAATTGAGACAAGTACAGTACCCGGAGGTCGATTTGACCCATTGTACGTAACGTCCTTAAGAAGGAAGGATAAAAGAGGGGATAGGAAAAAGGAGAGGAAGTAGGAAGGGAGAATGTGGAGCGAAGGAACCAAATAAAACAAAAAGGGAGAACGCAGTTACACTGATGAAGCCCTAGCACTTCTCAACCAGCTCTAGTTACTAATGAATCTGTGGAGAGCCTTGATGTCAGCTCTCGACACAGAATTCAAACCCTCAAAAGATGCCCCTGCCAAGGGTCCACAACCTCAGCCTACCAAGTGCTGGGCAGTTACAGAGGAGGTACTCGGCAGTCTCCAACTACTCCTCATCGCAACATATCCTGCAGTAGTCCGGCTGGGATCTGTTCCAGAACCCTGTCAGCGACCTAAGCTCGCAGTGTCCTGTGATAAACCCCATAACTAACCTTAAACTGGCCTTATCCAAGTCCAGCAGCCAACCTGTTCTTACACTGTCTATAGCAGGCCATAGACATCGAGAAACATAATCCGTTCTCCCAACGCCTCTGCTCTTCCCCCCTGACCCATCCATCGATGAGTCCGTAGAGGTGGCAGATTGGGGGGTCAGGACTAACCATTATATCGCCTGGGGTTAAACTGCTGATAAGGTAAAAGGAAAGAATGGCCATAATCATATGTAAACATTAAAAACATATATTCATAAATTTAGTTTAAATGGTGTTAAAAAAATCTGGCCAATTTAAAGAATACTGCAATTATGTGTAAGAAACTATACGGGACAGAAACGACAATTATGAATGTTATTTATTTTTGTTGTATGTTTACATTCTATCGTATCTTTAAAATAGTTAAGTTATTTGTTTAATATTATATGTACTGAATGGCATTAAGTGCTAATTACTTTTAAAACCAAACTTCGTTTTTAAAGAATTCCCAAATGATTCAATAAAGTTGGAATTCCAGTCATGATTTATGTCATGCTCAAAGAGTTTTTCACACACATACACACTTTCAATTACAATCATTGTTTTAACTTCTTACTTCAGATCAATTGAAATTATGAAATTGCCAATAAAAAATAAAATCTTACCTCACATCCTGCTTTTAGAAAATCACCAATTTTAGACATGGGCACAAAATAGGCAACATGAGGCTTTCCTGTGGTGGCAGTACCCCAATAGATTTTCAAGTCACGCTCCTTAAGAATGGCATTGAGTTTATCTTCACCCAAAGTTTCTTGCAGATTACGGGTAATAAACTCTTTTTTCTGTTCCGGAGTTAAAGAAGTCATTTTTGTTTATTTATCTTCTTTTCTCAGCCGATCAACTGCACGCACTGCAAAACTACTTTCGAAAACGTGGACAAAATTCGATGGAAAGAAAATGACTAAATAATGGCCGAAAAAACGTCATAACACGAAACCAATAAGAAAAATGTCACAACTATTGTGAATGAATTTAATAAAACAGCTGATGACTGCATTGTAGTTGTTAAAAAGACACCATACAACTTAACAAACTGCCGTGATAATATTTTCCATAATACCTTTAAAAACTATGCTTTCTGTTTGAGTAATTCAATTTACCGAAAAATTATAAAATAATGTAATTGGATTATATAAATATTGAGATGCCTGGTAGTCTAGTGGGTACTGTGCTAGACTATTAGCGTGAGGGTCGTGGGTTCGATTCCCACCAGAGACTCTGGTCTGTGACACTACACCGAGCATATGGTCAAGTTACTCCGCTCGTATATACATAATTAGAATATAATTTGAATTGTATTGTAATTAATAAATAAATGAAATATTAAGATATACAGCCAAAAACTACAGATCTAGGGTTTAAATTATCGTCTGAGTTCAGAAAATATCGAAATAGTTGGAATAAAATTATTAATTATAATATATTTCAACTAAAATTAAAAAGACAGAAGTACTTTTAGGTTCATATTACTTCCCTAGTATTTTTTCATCACTATTTTGGTTTTTTTTGTGTCTTTAAAATTCATAGTGTATTTTTGAACTCAGAGTCGTTATTTAATAATTTGTTACTTATTTATACCAAGTGTGTTTCCAGTAAACTCGTCAGCTTGTCATTTTTTACATTCGCGCTCAAAACTCTTCCCACTAAGTTTGTTTATATCCTATTGTGAATGAATGCCAACAAGAAATTATTTCACAACATAAACAAAAACCAGCTGGACACACTATTTCGTCAACAGGCGTAAACAACAGTTGTGTTATGCACGTGTAGTACGGATACAATTCAAACAAAAAAAAAAATAAAAACTTCGTCCTAAGTTTACGATTCGCGTTAGTTGTTGACTGTTTTCTTTATATTTGGCGCTTTTTTTGTCGCGAGTGTTCGTGTTTTTGTGTAAAGTGTAAAAATATTGAATCTTTTTCAAAATGCCCGTCGTTGATACCGGTGATTTAGTGAATTTGCAAAAGAATATCGAGCGCGTACGCAATATTTGCATTTTGGCTCATGTTGATCATGGCAAGACCACTTTGGCCGATTCTTTAGTTGCCAGCAATGGCATTATATCGCAGCGTATGGCGGGAAAGTTACGGTATTTGGATAATCGTCAAGATGAACAGGAACGCGGTATTACAATGAAAAGCAGCAGTATTTCGTTGTTCTATGAAAGTTTGTGCGATAAAAAGAACTTTCTGGTGAATTTAATTGATTCACCCGGTCATGTGGACTTTTCAAGTGAAGTTTCTACCGCAGTAAGATTATGTGATGGTGCCATTGTAGTGGTAGATGTCGTTGAGGGTGTTTGTCCCCAAACTCGTGCCTGTCTCCAACAGGTTTACGTGGAACAGCTAAAGCCGGTATTAGTTTTAAATAAAATCGATCGTCTTATTATGGAAAAACAAATGACACCTCTGGATGCTTACTTCCATATAACGCAAGTTTTGGAGCAAGTAAATGCTGTTTTGGGCAGTATATTTGCCTCTGATGTCTTAGCTAAAGAGGATATTACGCAAAAAGATAATTATGAGTCTGCTTTAGAGGATAGTGATGATTCCCATTTATATTTTTCCCCATCTTCTGGAAATGTGGCCTTTTGTTCGGCGTACGATGGTTGGGCATTTGGTATAAGAGATTTTGCTGTCACATATGCTCAAAGATTGGAGATGCCAGTCGAAGAACTCCAGCAAGTTTTATGGGGTGATTATTTTTATAATTCAAAGAAAAAATGTGCCGTGCCTGGCGCCCAAGAGAAAGCTAAGAAACCTATGTTTGTACAATTTATTTTGGAGAATATATGGAGTCTGTACGATATTATCGCTGTGCGAAAGGATAAAGACAAAATTCCAGGTAAATTAATTTAAAAATAAACGTATTTTGTTAACGATATTCTAATTAGATAAATACAGCCAATAGGAAATTTACTCTTTAGTTGGGAATATACTTTTCTAATTGTCTCGAGTGTATTTAACTTTGTATCTTAAGGAGTTTCATGTGATACTCTTGGCATTTTAACAATTTTCATCGTTTCTTCATAGTTAGCCTTTACTTTGTCCCAATTTTTAAAGCAATATAAACCAAATCGTCTTAAATAGTAATCCATAAGAAGATAAATAAATTCCAACAACGGATTTTCTTTTACTATTTTTATTTTCTTTTTTAACAAATTGATATTTTCGTTTAAATTATTTAAAAATATATTATACAGCATTAAGTCACAAATTAATGTTGCCTTGATTTATTACTACGTTAGTTCTCCCTGAGGCACGGGTAGCTCTAAAGCCTGTTTCAATGCTTCACTGGTCTCCAGAGATGGCATCTTTGGTGCACCCTTACTGCGTAAAATTAATTTTATATTTTTTGCCTTCCAATTATTTTCGGCAAATGGATCCCTTAGCAAACCAAAAACACATTCAAATACACCCACACAGTCTTGTTTGGTATGTAATGTTCCACAGGCCAAAACCAAAACAAGACCATGAATATCCATACGACCCTGTACACCATGCAGCGAGAGGTTGGGATTAAAGAAGAAATCAAAACGTTGACGTGTTTCTAGAATTGTTTGAAGTAGTGTAGTAGAATTTTCACAAATTAGCTCTTCTATGGCATCATTTGCTACTATTTCCAGAAGCAAGCAGGCATCTGACCAGAAGTCGTTCAATTTCAAAGAGTCCTTATTGTAATTATCGAAAAACCATTCAGAGAATTTGCGTGCCAATAAATGTATGGGAAATATTATTGGCTCTTCTGCCACGGTAGTTGTGGTATTTTGTGATCCTGTAGAATATATGGATCCATTGCTGTTTCCATGAACACTTGTTTTAAGTTCGCCTGCAGGGTTTGTTTGCTGTCGTGCATAATTCTCATACCAATAGCCAATAATTTTGTTAATCAGCGTAGCTTTGGTAAAGTCAGCTGTAAGTGGCACTTTATTTTTGTGCAAATATTTAAACAAAATCTCCTTTGTTATCACGCGCTTACTTAGCAGTGTCTGACTGTCCGGTATGTGTAGAAATATGCATTCCAGAGCCTCTGTAAACAAAAGATGCTCACATGTATTAATTGCTTTCAAGATTTTATTGTGTTGCATGTACTGCACTTACCCTGTTCGGTTTCTATTTGTGTTATATTTTTGGTCACACTCTTTGCCAGTTGAAATAAAATACTGACATTATTTCTCTCAGTTTTTAATAGATCAATAATACCAATCTTTTCTTCTGTGGGATAAGACATTTTGTGTGGTTTTCTTAAAAAATTTGCATGTTGTTGAGATTTTGCTGAAATTTATTTGTTTACAAAGTATGAAATAAATAAACAGCTGCTCAACTCTTCTCTTTGTTATTGTTAGTGATGTCATTGCTATGAATAATCGACTGTTCTCATGTGTTGCTGTATTTATCGAATGCAACAGCTGTGCTTGTTGTAAAACAGTTGGCAACGTATTTCGCGCTGAAACTGTTAAAAGAAATTTTAAATATGGCGTAATTCTTTCATTTTGTATAAAGTGAAGTAAAGTTTTATTCAATTTGTGTGAAATAGTGTGAAAAGGTTAAATATGTAACGTTTTTCTCAATAAGTTTTTGGCATTGTAACGGTCATTCTCTTGTGTTTATATCATAAATCCTTGTCTGTATTGAAAAAATAAAAGAAAACTCAAAACTGTGTTCTATTCGCAGTTATTGCTGAAAAACTTGGCATTAAACTGATGGCTCGCGATTTGCGTGCCGGTGACCCCAAAGGGCAAATAAAAACAGTTTTGGGTCAATGGTTACCCATAGATCGTACCATATTGGAAATGGTGGTTAAACATGTGCCTGCTCCCCACCATATAAGCGATGAACGTGCCCAACGCCTGTTATATCCGGAAAATGTTGATTTAAATACCTATCCCCCAGAATCGTTGGCATTAACGGAAGAATTCAAAAAATGTGATTCCAATTCCGATAATATTATAGTATTTGTTTCCAAAATGACTCCCGTTCATATAACGCATTTACCACAAAATAAACCCAAGCGTTTAACCGATCAAGAATTGCAAACGCGTCGCGATGAAGTGCGTAAACGTATTGAAGAACGTAAGCAATTGGCAGCTCAAAGTACAGATGTAGAGGGTATTACGAAAGGCGTAGAACAAATGACTACAGAAGAAAAACAACAACAAGCAGCAGAAGAAGAAAAGAAAGCTTTGGAGAAGAAGGAGGAAGAGGAAAAGCCAGAATTTGTTTTTATTGCCTTTGCACGTATTTTTAGTGGCACTTTAAGAAAAGGCATGAAATTATATAGTTTGGCTCCCAAACATGATCCCAGGAATAAAGAGTAAGTTGCTTTAGAGGAAATCAAATAAATTGTACCATAAGTAATGATTTTCTTTTGCTTGATTTTAGCTTACTTTCCTTGGATTCTCCCTATATAAGTGAGGTTACTATTGGCGATTTGTACTTATTTATGGGTGGTGAATTACAAGCCCTCGATGAAGTGCCTGCCGGCAATATTGTGGGCATTGGTGGTCTTGAAAATGATATTGTAAAAACAAGCACCTTAAGCAATACTATGTTTTCTACCTCATTCAGTGAACTTAATGTCATGGCTACACCCATTTTCCGTGTAGCCCTGGAACCGGTTAATCCTTCCGAAATGCCAAAGTTAGTGAAAGGTCTTAAACTTCTCAATCAAGCTGATGCATGTGTACAAGTTTCTGTGGAGCCAACCGGTGAACATGTAATAACCACTTTAGGCGAAGTGCATGTGGAAAAGTGTGTACATGATTTGGAGGAAAGTTATGCTAAAATTAAAATAAACGTTTCCAAGCCTATTGTATCATTTCGTGAAACAATTGTGCCTGAGGCTACCATGGATATGGTCAATGAGGCGATTGTAAAAAGTTCAGAGGATAAAGACATAACAAAGAAAATTGTCACTATGCCCACGCTTAATAAATTGTCTACTCTACGAATTATTGCCTTGCCTTTACCTCAATCTGTAGTGGATATATTAGAGAAATATAATACTTTTATTAAAGAATTTTCTACGACATCAAAATCTTCCCCAATATCGGAAAAATCCAAACAATTATTGCTACAAATAAAGTCTCAGTTAAGCATGGCCTTAAAAGATTTCGATACGATGGGTTTGACAACCCTACCTCAAGAACAATTAGTTGAACGCATATGGTCATTGGGCCCTCGTCATTGTGGCCCCAATATTCTACTTAACTTAAGTGATTACAAACACCCCAATTTTTGGTGGCCTCTTGAAGATTCTACTGATGATTTGGATTTAGAGAACAAAACCGATGTACGTCGTGATTATAATAGTTCCTTAGTTAATGGTTTTCAAATAACTACCTCGGCCGGACCATTGTGTGAAGAACCTATGCAAGGTGTTTGTTTTATGGTCTTAGAGTGGTCTGTAGATACTTCAGACGATTTGAATTCAAAAGCTTATGGACCATTTTCGGGTGAGTGTACTAAGAATTTTCAATACTTTTGAAAAATATTTATTGTCTATTTTGTTTATACAATGCAGGTCAAGTGTTGACAGCTTCTAAAGAAGCCTGTCGACAAGCTTTCCAAAATCAACCTCAACGTTTAGTGAGTCCCATGTACAGCTGTAATATTGTGGTAAATGCTGAAGTTTTAGGTAAGTGACAAACTTTTAATAATTTTCATACTTGTGGTGACATTGAACAAAATATTGATAAGAAATCTTAAATACGAAATTAAATATAATTCGATAACATATCGATAATTTTAGAACAAGGTTCGCTTGAAAAACCTTTAAAATAGCGTTATTATAAAACGATAGAACATCTTTGCTACATACATATATTTTCAGTGATAGATAAATTCGTTATAATCATAACAAGTCGATTAGGGGTTTAATTTATTTCTAAAGAAACCTAAACGACCAGCATGGGTTTTGCTTATATTAGAGTGAATATTGCGTCTCCAATTAGCTCTTTTTCTGAAATCTCGTTACACCATTTACATACATACTTGGCCATTCAACCCTTCAGTCAGATTACGGCCTAGCTTCTCAACACCACTGTGTATCAATTTCATACATGAGTGGCGAGACCTACAGTTTAAAGTCGACTTCGAACGACAGATTTTTGAGAAACTTTTCATGGCAATCAGAGTTTTTGCTGAAACCTGCTGAGAGAAAGTCGCCCCAGAAATATTTTTTCATATTTCGTTGACCTACCTACTGGACTATGGCGACGTTACACCATTTGAAAGTGCTTATGTTACCATTCGAAAGCATCTGTTGTGATATCTTTTTTATCTCGACGATATCGTTGAATAAGAATTAGTACTTTAGTACTATCGTACTAGCACTAGTATAAAAAATAAAAATTAGTACTTTAGTACTTTCATTAGTAGTATTAATACTAGTACCAGTACTAATACAAATACTAGTATACAAATACTAGTACTAATACTAGTATGAGAGTACTAAAGTACTAATACTGGTATGGGAGTAGTAAAGTACTAATACTAGTATGAATGTAGTAAAGTACTAATACTAGTATGAGAGTACTAAAGTACTAATACTAGTATGGGAGTACTAAAGCACTAATTTTTAATTGATGATTGATAATGGATATCTTATTGAAGCTACATCTCAACTTAGTTGTTGTTGTTAGTTGGTAACTGATCCTAATTTTCTACGAAAAGTCATCTCCAGTGATGAAAAGGTCACTATTAAGTGTTGTTGCTACGTGTCACACAGTTCACACCACATTAGATATTCTACATGGGCCATTTGAGGGTATCGTCGCCTCATGAAGAGGTGATGTAATCTAGCCACCGAGGTCGTACACTTTGACTGTATTACTCTTTTTCTTGTGGGGTTTTCTTAGGTCGCTAGTGTATGCGCATAATCCACAAACCATAGCGGGTATCAAGTCCTACATAACTCATGTAATCGGTTAAATTCAAACAGATTTATGCTCCAGAGTCAGTGCAAATTGCACATTTCGCATGCGTTCCACACAGAGAAGACATGACAGTGGTTTTAACGATATTACATTCCACATAGTTCACCTTTAACAGTCTTAACCTGCTTTTATAAATTGTTTATGGTAAAAGCAATAACTCGCATGGCTATTGCTTTTTCAATGGCAATTTCAAAGCCAAAGAGCATTGCCAGACTCATGAGATCGTCGATTTTGCCTTGTATAACGTGAAATTTATGCGAAATGATTCGAGTGTTTGCAAAATCCATACGCCTTACATACATACATAATTGGTCACTACAACCCTTCAGTCAGGATTATGGACCTAGTTTCTCACACCACTAATGTTGTGTGTGTTAATTTTATACATGAGTGGCGGAGACCTACAGTTTAAAGTCGACTCCGAACGACAGATTTTTGAGAAACTTTTCATTGCCAATTTTATTTTGCTACCAGAGTTTTTGCCAGAAATCTGCTGAGAGGAATACGTCAAAGAAATATTTTTTTATATTTTCGTTTTGATGTCTGACCTGGGGTTTGAACCATGGCCTCACGTCTAATAAGCTAACATACTACCTACTAGACTACTTCACCATACTTCTTATAATAAAAGTTTACTTTTTTTATTTTTCTAAAAAGACTTTTATTAAAAAAAAAATTGTTCGTATAAATATAAATTCTAAATATAACATAAATTGTTATGCAAATGCAAATTATTACATGATTTTCACTTTAAATTTATTCCATTTTAAATATAAAATATATTTTTTTAATTATAATTATATTTAACTAAATACGATATTTATCAATTAATTTATAGTCTAGTAAATGCCGCTTATTGTAAAATAATTCATAATATTTTTGTTTTACTATAAAAAAATATTATAAATCAAAGAGCTGTCGTTCTAAAACAGCCACCTTTTATGAATTTTTAATTATTTTTTTTATTAAGAATAAATAGTTAAAATTATAATAATTACTAAATACGTTTGTTGACGGTATTTTGATTTGATTTGAAATGCATAGAAATGGAAAAATAAAAACAAATTAATTAAATAATTGTTGATTGAACTACAATATTAAACTGTTTGTTGCCTTTGAAAGTTTCTTTTAATTATTTAATTAATTCGTTGTAATATTTTCCTTGTAAATCAATAATGTTTTCTTATATTCTGCTAACTTACTTGCTTTTAACTTAAATAAATATTTTTTTTAAAGTATTGTTAAAAAAGTAATTATTTTTTTAAATCTTTTAACTGAAATCTGTTGATAAATTTCTTATAAACAAAATGGAATATTTTCTTGTTTATATTGTTGCTTTAAAAGAATTTTCAGTCACAGTTACTATATATTTTTAACTAAAAATTAATACATATAATATTTTAATTATTTTCTTTATAACTTATTGCAAAAAGATATTTTGTTTTTCTTCTATTTTTCATTTTGAAATTTAACGTTTTAAATATCCTTTTTGAAGAAACCCCTAAAAAAATTATTGGAAAATTTCTATTTATAAATAAATTCTACCTACACCCCTGTTAGTGATTTTTTGTTTCTTTGTTTTTGTTTTTTTTTGTTGTTATTTTTTATCTGCATTCAATACTTAATCCCATACAACGGTTTTCTCAAATTCTATAACACGATCCCAGGGAAACTCGGGCACTTCATCGTCGGTTTCGATGGTATTTTCACTTAACGATCTCTTTTCACGTTTCACTAAGTCTTCTTCCGCCTTGTTGGTTGTATCTTCACTTAGTGTGGTTTTTGTTTCTTCGGTAGCTTGTGTTGAAGTATTGATTAATAATTTATTATCCACTTCAGTGGCAGCCTCAATAGGAGCATCTCCTTCACGTTCATTATTACGTCCATAGCCAGCGCCGGGGAAATTATTAATTGATACTGGCTCGGGTCTATAGTTGTTATTACTGTTGCCGAACGAAGATGACGATATGCTTTCTGGCCGATTTAAGTATTGGTAATTGCCTTGCGATTGATATGGATCGGCACCGTGATAGTTTGTGCTAGTGGCAGAATTAAAGCCCGATGATGATGATGCTGACTGGCCGCTAGAGCTAGATGAAGAGGAACTGCTACCGTATGAAGGTCTGGCGTAGGCATCCTTATTATTGCCGATATTGCTTTGACCATACGATGTTTGAGAGCCAGGTCTGTAGAATGGTTTTTGTAATTGATAGCGTTTGGGTGGCTGAGGGGAAGGTTTGCGTACGGAATAGCCAGGTTTGACACACATCATACCAAAGACACGTATACCGGGTACACTAGCATATGTGGGTTGATCATGCGCCATAGGGCCCTCTGTAAAAAAGGAAGGAGGAAATAATGCAATGATTTGAAAGATTATTTTGCGAGAGAGAAAAATAAATTCCAAATCTGGAATTTGAACATTTTGAAAATGTTCAGATATTAAGAAGAAGACTCAAAATGGAAATTTCCTTAAACTAATACGGAATAAAATAGACAAGTGAGATGATAGCTATTCAAATGAGACAGCACGAATGAATCATTCGATTTTTAAGGTCTTTTTAAAGCTTCCACTTCAATTACTTACCCATTTTGAAATGATCTGGACATCTGCAAATAACCAAATAATGTGATTTGCCAGTGCGTGTATTTTGTAAAGCCAACAAAGACCAATCTTTAGGTGAACGGCACTCTCGCATTTCAGTAGTAGCTTCACATGTTTTAGCCAATGTTATTGCCTGCAATAAGAAAAAAAGGAGAACAAATGGGAAACATTAATAACAGACTGTTACCAAACTTTATAGAAAAAAGAAACGATTAATTTATTCTTTTCTCTTATAGATATGATTGCAAGATCGAGGCTCTAAAACTAATCTGTCTTCGATTATTTCCTTTCATCATATTTGATTAAATTATTTAATCTTTTTTCGAAATTGATGTATTTTCAGACAAAACAAATCCTTTAATGTCATTAACATTACCGAAGACAAATACCGCTATTCACGATTTTAACTAAACGCTGCCATTTTGGAAACTTATGTTAGTCTAACCGAAACGCTTTAAACTAAATTGTAAAGATTCTTAATGCCACCATCTAAACAATCTTGAACTCACATTCAAATTTCATACTTAAGAGCCGTTGTGTGTGTGTATGTGTACTATTTTCTTGCTTCAGCTACCAGTTTCTTAAAGAAGTCTTTGTCTTGGGGTCATTTTCAACTTTTCGTTGTTTTTTTTTTTGGTTTGTTACTGTTTTTTTTTGCTTTGTTTTTGTTTTCAATCTGTTAGACAACAATTTGACAAACGGTAGACTTTGAATTGTCATTAATAGCTTAACAAATTGCTGTTTTTCATCATGTCTGTAACAGACAGTCTGTATATGTCTGTCCAACTGTCTTGTATTGTATCTTTATGTCTACATTTTGCGCCGTTTATATAAACATACATGCATGTCCCCTTTACATACCACACCGTTGCCCCCCACCTAACCTCTATCTGTTGAGTTGTCGTCTGTCTTCAAGACTGCCTATTTAACTTTACTGTAACAGTATCTATTATCTTTTGTTTTTTCATTTTAGCTGTTGTTTTTCTATTACCGCCTTTATTTCGGTAGTCTATGGTATTTTTTTATGTGTCTATAATGGCTTTTAGCCATATAATTAACTTGATTTTCTGGTACATTTTTCCTATTTAAAGCCAAAAAAACTATAATAGTCCATATAATTTTCGTATTATTGGATATTAAATGGATAACGGTTCTATAGTTTAGGCTTAGCTTTTTTAGTAGTGCTGTTTCTTATTAACTGTTTTTCATAAAATCAATATTTTGATATTTAGAAAAACAATATAAAAAACTTATTTTTGCAGTTAGCAGAGTTTAGGTAATACAAGAAGAAAAACCGCCCATATGATGTACTCTACTTTCTGGTATAATAAGTAATTAAATTATTAGTATATAACCAAATATTATAATAATAAATGTGATATCGTATAATTTCACCAAGACGGAAGTTGAAGGAATACTTTTGGAAACACTGACTTTGCCTAAATGGGGCTTCGAATATTATATCGCAATTTTTTTGAAGTTTTCGTAGATCGTTTATGTTGATTCAGATTAAGTCATATTGATAGTAGATTAGGCTTATTGAAATACTTATAAACCGATTTATAACATAAGAAAATTTTTTTTACACTTCACCAGAATATTGTTGGGATAGGTGTTTTCTCTGAGAAGCTAGGCCGTAATCCTGACTGAAGGGTTGTAATGGCCAATTATGTATGTATGTAGGTGTTTTCTCTTTCTAGCTTCGAGCAGGGACGATTGTATCTCCAACGAGATCATCTCCCTGGAATCCTTGGATATATGTATACAATGACGGTTCCGGGCTCATTGATAGAATTGGTCGCGGTGTCTTTTCAGTGAAAATCAAGCTATTCATTTCCTTCCGATTACCGGATCACTGTAGCGCGTTTCAGGCTGAGGTGTTACCATTCACCAAGCAGCTCATTGGATCCTCTTCAACTATATCTCGATCTTTTCTGATGGTCAATCCACAATTAGATCCCTTTCCAGTCTCACGGTCAACCATTCACCAGCAGTTCATTGGATCCTCTTCAACGCTGCTCCTTTCATCTATATCTCGATCTTTTCTGATAGTCAATCTGCAATTACATTCCTCTCCAGCCTTACGGTCATCTCCAAACTCGCCTGGAAGTGTCACCGTTGTCTCTACGTCCATTCTGAGCGATTCAGCATCTCGCTTGTACCCTGATAAGTTTGCCATCCTTCCGGAACCCTCGCAAATCGAATGAGGCATGCCCCTCACCTCGGTAAAACTGACCAATTCTTTCCGGACTCCAATCTATTTTGAACAAATTAGGAATCTTGCTCAATTGCCAGACCCACTTTGCCCATGATGAACAAGAGATGTACCAACCAACTATTCAAACTTGATCGTAAGGTCATCTCGTTCACAGTGGTGGCCATGCTCACAGGTCACTGCGTTATGGGAAGATATGCAGAAAAACTCCCGAAGAGGTCCCTTCGAACAACTACTGCCGAGGTTGTGGGTTTGCTGAAGAGGAGGAAACTGTTGTCCACTTTATTCTATCTCTCCCGAGGCACAGAATTAAGTTATTTGCCTTTCCATTATCTTGTCAGCTTAACGGAGCTATCTATCATCCATTAATATCAAGCTTCGTTCATAAAACTTTCGGGCTGGTTTCCAGCTCAGAGGAGTCGTCCCACACTGAGCTTCTTTCGTCTATGAGTTCGGTGGAATTTGGTCAGTACGGGGACTGCGCTTAACCGTGGCGTAACAACGGGCCACTATACGTGCTCAAGTGAGCTTTTGGTATCAACGCTACCACTTACTTCACTTAAGTGCAGATCATAGGATTTTCAAATTGATCATTAGAAGGTGCCGTAATGTTAAGTTTAACATCTGCTGTTAAACTTATGTTCTTTGTGGACATGCATTCTGTGTAGAGGTTAGGACCTTTCTGCCTATTGAGGCCTAAACTTCCTTAAGAGGTGGCACTGCCGGACTTCATATGAAATTATCCTTTCATTTGCCTAGATGGATTATTTGGAGGGAATACAAGTTTCTTAATTTCATAAATTCGAAAGTTAACGCATTATCGCATACCTTTATTTGTTTGTTTGCAAAGAAGTCAAGTTCGTTAAGGGAACATCTCACATAATGAAGTAGTTTTGAAAGCATTTTACGCTTTTACTAATTTCAAAATCATAATCAATTTGCGGTTGTTTTCTTCTTTCACTTGAAATATTTCTTTAGAGAAGAACAGATCAGAAAGCCTATATGTATGGTATGCTTAAAGAAATTGTATGAATTTTTCGCAACTGAACAATTCATTTTGACCCTATAAGTTTTCTAGTTGTAGTTTTTTTTTATTTATTTCACATGTTTGTATACTTCTGGCATTGTTTATGGTCTTTATTATTTCATCATTTCTAACAATGATGACTTGTTTATTTCTTCTGGTCTCTTTTTCTTTTTTGGTTCCTCTTGTTCTTGGTTTATAACTTAATTCCGCTTAAGTTAAACAATCAAACATACATACGTATGTACATACATATTCGTTGAACATTATTTTTATTATTGTTGTTTAATCTGTAACTCAAAACAACTAGACAGAACGCTTGCAATAGAATCTCATGCTCATACAGAACCTTTTTATCTTCATCATCGTCATCGTCATCGTCAGCGTCATCGTTCACCGTAATTTTTCTACATAAGCAAAGTACATAATACTTTTCACATGTTTCTGTTGTTTTTTTTTTTGCACAAGAAAAGAATAGAAAACTTTCGTAAAGAATGAGGAAAAACTGAATAATAAATAAAAAAAAAAATAAATAAATAAGCAACTGTAATACCTACCACTGTGTAACCTTTAAATACACAATAAACATTTTCTTTTTCGTTCTTTTTTCTCTTTTTTTTTCTTTTTGAATAATAAGAAGAGGAGGTATAACTATCGCCATTATCATTCCATATCATACAGATAAATAAATGCAAAAGAAAAAAAAATGCATATGAATGTTATGGTAGACTATTTATATACCCTATACTGTAATATTATACAAAAGCAAATAATCCATATAGCGACCAGAGATCAGCAATGAGTATTCAAGAAGATGAGTAGATTCGAATGATACTCATAATTTCTGATACTTATACGCATTCATACTTATTTTAATATCATACTCATACTACTCATATTCAAAGTTTGTAGTACTCATCGTACTCATACTTAGCAATACGCATGATGTTGTTGATTTCGACTCTCTATAACTCAACATTTATAAGAATCACAAAATAAGTATGATTCGCGTACGAACACTCCTATACTCACTAGAAGGTTGTGTGTTTGCTTTGCTCCCTGTCTTTGTCTTTTTCTTTAATTTTTTTTTTGTAAATGCAACAACAATTAAGACTGTAAATTTTGATGAATGATTCGAATCACTTGAATCATTTATGAGTATTATAAGTATTATTCTAAATTTATGAATCTGAATGGCGTAGGCGTATGAATGAAACATATTTCAAATGTTATGCGTTTGATGTCAACATTGTACTCATACTCATTACAATCTGTACTTATAAATCAATGTTGTAGTGAGTACGAATGAATTAAAATAGTTGAATTTCAATACTATTGACTCACTCATACTCAAAATTTCATGAGTACTTATGAGTGGTGGAAAAACGATTCATGGCCGATCTCTAATAGAGACCTCTGGTGTACGAGATAGGATAACATCTAAAATGAATATCCTAAGAAGCTCTGCAGTAGTAAAAGACAAGACGATCGTTTTGTACTTGAAAGTATTGTAGTTACGGATTTCTATCAACTCTGCTTCAGGTCATGTACTCCTCCATTACCTTAAATGCTGCTGTAGGGTAAAAATATATGTTTGATGCAACAATGGATTTTGAAAATTTTTTAACATACTGGAGAAAGTTTAATTTAAAGCATTACACGCTTGTCAGCTTACGTAGTCTTTAACCATTGGAAATGAGGAAAGTAGTGTGTGTTGATACATGCTTTTTTTTCTTAATAAAATATTTATTAATTATGCTGCCATGGAAATCCGAAGATTGAAATTAATTTTATGGTTTCAGCTAGTCTTTGGATTGGTATCAAATTTTTGAGGTGAGAAAATAATTTTTAAATCAATTTTTTTTGTTTACCTTGTGTTACAAGGTCATGAAAAATTATGCGAGTATTCGCATTACAGTGGAATCTTTTTTGAGTCCATTCAATATATGAATAGCTTCTATGCTATATGCATATGGCTTGTCATCCTAAGTTGTTACCTTTTGTTATTTAGTAGCCGTAAGTCCAAAGGTGGTACCTTATAGTCACCGATATGATGAAAATCTTATACTCTTTGTAGGCTGACCAGTACAGGAAATTATTGTTCTAAAGTAACTTCCAAAGCAACTTAACTGCAGGCTTAGGGTAGGTAGGTAGAGGTGGCTGCCCATTCAAGAAAAATTTTTGGAAGGACTCACTTAGGCCCATTGTGCTACCACAGTTTATCCGCTATCTTCTAGTCTCAAAACCACTCGGAGCTTCTGATGAAGCGATTTAGGCTGCCAATGTCAATCCTTGGCAGTTCCTTTAGATCATCCATGTAGTAAGTATCCAAGTACTTCCTTCTCCTTTGGCACAGAGCCGGACATGCATGTACCCAACAGGTGTGGTATAGTCTAGTCTTCTTCCTCATCTCTGCAGCTTCTGCAGAAGTCGTTAGCAAGGTGTCCAAGACCAATGCGCCTCGCATGCGTACCCATAATGCAATGCCTCGTAATGACGCCGACAACTATACTGAGCGCGTCTCTTTGGAGTTTAAGTAGACTCATTGTGCGCCCCTCATCCAGACTTGGCCAGATTTTGCGAGCCGTTCTACCCGTGTCCGAGGCCGCCCACTTGTTGACGGAATCAACGATTGCATTATCAATTGTGAGATTGCAGGTCCTCAAAGGGATGCCCAGATTCGAGATTCGAGTTCATCAGCTCTGCAGTTACCCGGAATACCACTGTGGCCCGGTACCCATACGATATGGATATCATATCGTTCCGCTATCTCGTCGTGATATTCATGCGACAGCCGTACACCGTCTTAGAGTTCATCACGTCAGCACTGGCTATCAGAAAGTATGGTGGCGTTCCTCTTGGAGCCTGCTTGCAGGTCCTCAAAGGGATGCCCAGATTCGAGATTCGAGTTCATCAGCTCTGCAGTTACCTGGAATACCACTGTGCCCCGGTACCCATACGATATGGATATCATATCGTTCGTCGAGATATCTGCGACAGCCGTACACCGTCTTAGAGTTCATCACGTTAGCACTTAGAGCCTTAATAGAAAGTATGGTGACGTTCCGCTTGGAGACTCTTCTGCCCTCAATAATTCTCACCGTAGCCTATATTGCCACCACCTCCGCCTTAAAGACACTGCAGTGGTCGAGCAGTCTTATAGACTGGGCTATTCCAACCAATTCCGATAAAATTCCACTGCCAACACTGCCGTTCAGCTTCGAACCGTCAATGTAGATTTGTACGGAGTCCTTTACCGGGTGGGTCACACCACTCTTCCAGAACCGGTTGTCCGGAACCGATGTCTTGAATCTGCTGGTAAAAGTCGTACCGCGGTGTCATGTAGTCACTGCTTCCGACAGCTCCAACTTCTCTCAGGATCTTTACGTGGCCGATATCCGAGTCCTGCCACTGTCCAGTCGCACAGAGACGTTTATTTATTTTAGCAGCCACTCCCCTACAGAAAAACTTAAAATCTGCTTCAAATGGAGTCGGACAATACTACTGTTGTAGGTTTTAACTGCTTCAGAAGTAATTTACTTTGCAAAATCGTTAGGTGTGCCAGAAATTTCTTACTAGAATGAGTGCTTTTATTTCCAAGTCACTGCCAAATGAATTTTCTTTTGATTTTAAAAATTCAAATTTTATATATCTGCGTACATATTAATTTTCTTTTATTTCTTGCGACTGCCTAGCGCATAAGGGAGTCCCCTTAAGATAGAACGACTTACAATAGAGGACTACATGGGAGATGGATGTGGGAGATTCCATTGTTTATACAATATGCGTGAAACACTCATTGTAAACCAGAGAATCTCTATGAGCAACATTCCTGTAACTGATCTTTTCGCATTCTGTATCACCTTTCTCTAAATAAATTCGTTCAACAATCCTGTGCCACATTTAAGCACACGTTTTCCGCCAATTAGATTAAGAAAATTGCCTGCTTTTATTTTAATTTTTAGAAGTGTTTTTCTGAAGAGTTCTACTAGACTTTTGATATACTTTTTGTAATTCAATTTGATAGTCGTAACATTTGTTACGTCCATCCATCTCCATTTACTGGCTGAATGTTGGCTTTTGAAACTCAACATCAAGACGTTCAAATGTAATAATAAACAATTTTTTCTTTTTTCTTTTCTATATGTTATTGCTTTATGTCGTTGTTGTTGTTGTTGTTGCAAACGTCGTATAGTCAGTCATCTTCTCAATTACATGCTTGTTACACAAAAGATCACTTTTGTTGAACGCTTAACGCAAAAGCCGTAGAGTTAGCAAACGATCGAACGATCTTCTTCTGTAGATTCTATTCATTCATTTTTCATATTCATTCTCTCGTTGCAATTCATAGTTTTAAAAACCATCTCTAATCAGATTTTTCTTTAGTTATACAAAGTGCATTGGGAGTTTTTTCGTTTTGTTTCTTTTCTTTCCTTTTTTTCTTTTTTTTGCTACCAAATAGCAATTTAATAGAGGAAAAATACAAAAAAAAAACAAGGAATGAAAGAAAAATATGTTTTAATCCTAGTCTTCTTGGTCCAATCTTTATCTACCATATACATACGTTTAGTTAGTGGCTGGTTGGCCATAAAAAGACGTGTTCATTTGATAACTTTACCTTCATATTTTCCTTAAACTTTATTACATTTCATATGGTAAACTGGCAGTAGCAGCAGCAGCATTGTTTTTTTCTTTTATTTCGTTCTTGTGTGTGTGTTTTTTCTTCTAAATTTTACATCATTGCTACTGGGATTAGTTGAAAGTGCCTTCAAAAGGCTTTTTATAGTTTCTCTTTTGCCTTCATAAACAATCAATCTTAATCCTGTCTTAAACTAAACTGCAACATATTATTTCGAAATTAATTTAAGGCTTTTCGTATACGATGCCCACCATAATGAACGATCATTTGTGTGTAGGCATCGTCTTCAATTTGTACCATGAATTTGTACAATTGATTGTAACATCTGTAGATTTCCGTCGTGCTATTTTAGATTTCCGCTTATGATTTCTAATTAATAGGGACACGATTATACTTGAATGTTATTTTCATAAAGTGCCAGATAATGTGTTGTTAATGGTTGGATGCCTTGGATGGATACACGAAGGTTGTGTGATAGGATTATTTTGTAGAAAAAAAAGTTTGTTTCTTAAGTCTTTTGTTTTTATTGTTTTTTTTTCTATATTCTACTGTATTGTTGAGATTTTGTTGTAATTTTAAGAATTTTAAGGGCAGTAATGCTATGGTAGTAAAATCTAGATAGAAGTCGGCAAGTATTTCTTTTGAAAAAAGGATAAAGAACAGAATGAAAACAAATGCCTTTGACGTACTTGCCGCTATCTTTGGCTATATTCCATGGTACTCCTTTGTACGCTCCAATATTGCATGTCGACCATACATATTTACATAATTGGCCATTACAACCTTTCAGTCAGGATTACGGCCTAGCTTCTCACACCACTTGTGTTGTGTGGGTTAATTTTATACGTGAATGGTGGGATCTACAGTTTAAAGACGACTCCGAACGTCAGATGTTTGAGAAACTTTTCATGGCCATTTTATTTACCCTCAGAGTCCGAAGAAATATTTTGATGATGTCCGACCTGGGGTTTGAACCTAGGCCTTATGTCTAAAAAGCCAACACCCTACCTACTAGACTACGGCGACTACTTGTACCGGTTATACCCAATCAAAATTTGTTCTGGTCTGTAACTGATGCTGATACAGCCCTTTAGTCAGGATTACAACCTAACTTCTCACATTACCCACGTCGTGTGTGTTAATTTTCTGCATGAGTTTCAGGTTCTCTAATCATAACTGCATGCAAAAATTGTTATTACTTTAGCATTGCAATATTTCAATACGACCCTCGCATCCTTGTTGCAATTGTTAGTTGAAGTAGTTTGCCGTTTATGAATATTTAAATTGTTTCCCAGGAATTAAAAATTTCAAATCACGTTTTCTATTGTGTGTGTTTTGTTATGTACAAATCCTTTTGACTACACACAACTCCTTTTACGCTTCACCCATGTCGACCATAACCACTCGATTTAATTTTGCATCATACATAAGTTCATATTTGATGCTGTACATTTGAACATGAAAATTTTGACTGTTTGGAGTCAAGTTTTACGAAGGATTGGATATTCCTTCATGCAAGCGAAACACCGAAAGAGCTTGCCGATAGAGCTAGGTTCATATGCTATTCAGTATGAAACAGCAATCTAAAGCCAAAGCTTGATAATTTCTTTTCGAACGTACATTTAGATCCTTGTGAACGTAGCCATTTGATCCGCAACGAAATATGTATGTATGTATGTATATGAACTGTATTTCCGCCACACATGTATAATACTAATACTAGGTCGTAATCCTGACGGAAGGATTGTAATCACCAATTATGTAGGTTATGTATGAATATTGCTATTACATCAAGTCGAGAGGTAACAGACAAACAAGAACCATAAAGACGTCTAAGGCATCATTTCTATACAGTGGAAAGTGCTTGCTCTGATCAATAGTACAGTAAGACCCCGCTTACGCTGCTCCGCTTAACGCTGTTTCAGTATTACGCGGCAGTATTGTGATTCCCCTAAATAGCACAAGGTAATTGATACTTATTGTGTATGTGTGCTAATGGAATGGCCATGCACCAGCCAAAAGCGGTGCACTATATAGCAACGGTGTATGCTATGTATCTTTTTCAACGGACTTTTGTTAGTCTGTCCAGAATAAAGATTCCAACTGTATTTTCCGAAGTCGCAATCACAGTACGAATCGAATACATATATATGTACTTGTAAAGCGCTGGAATTTATTGGAACGTATCCCCCGCGTTAAGCGGGGTCTTACTATACCCATAACGATTTCGAATCAAATGAACAAACCAAATATTTTACAGTCAAATGATATCCTCTCGTATTCAGTTCTTATAAAAAAATCTCATAATTTACGGATAAGGAATATTAATCTAGCAGCGTCCTTTACACATAAAGCCAGTATTTTGCTTTTTAGTTGCTCGAAAAAATTGTGAATAGCCTAGCCTGCCATGCTATTAAAACTCAGAACTTAGTGAAGATGGGGTTATAGTAGATGGGGTTATATGTATATCTTTTTCCCTTTTAAATGTGTGCAATGAAACAGATTAGTGGCATCGTTATACACATTTTTGGAAATATGATTGTGAAACTGTACCAATGAAGGGCAAACAACAGTCAGGCAATAAAGGTTTGCAAAAGAACCTCTTTGTCTAAGCAACTGATGGACTGCTGGTGGTCGCATGAAGAGACTGCTTTATTCGGTGTCCAATAATTTTAATTGATTAAACGACAGAGTCAGAAAATTCAATATTAGTTGCACATTTGAAAATATACAGTGAGCGCCATAAGTGAGTCAACACCCAATATAATTTTAAATTTTCTATTATGTTCTTAAGTATAAAAAAAGTTCCTTTATCATGAATTGTTGTTTTTGTTTTAACATTTTATAAGTAATAAATCAACGTTTTTATTTTTGGAAATTTATTCGACTATTCTCATTTACTTTTCTCGCTATCCCAAGAAAATGAATTATTTCAGAGGTGTTTACTCACTTTTGGCGCTCACTGTACATTGTTTTTTGAAACAGTTCTCTCTATTATTTCAAATAAATTTCCTCGGTTTTCGTCTATATTTTCTATACGTCGAATAAATACATTTTTATTCGATTCTTAACCTTATTTTATGCTCTTTTTTAAACCACTCCCTGTAAGTTATATACCATACACGTACCATAAAAAATAATACGATCACAATCATTTTTTGCATTAAATTTGTTTGCAACATTAGAAACTCAATTAATTCCCCACAAGATTAAGATATTTTTAACCATTTTCGTATATAAACTGACAGCTTAGAGAGCTTAGAGAGCACAATACGTAAGCCAAGTTAATAGAATGTATGCAAGATGCCTTAACTTATTTGTAAAACAATACAAGAAAAATATATTCAAAGTTCTAAGTTAGTTTAACAACTCCTTTAAGCAGCTGTCTTGACAGTTTTATTTCAAATACGAAATTGTTGCTTTTGTGATGTGATTGAGGATCGTATTTACAGATTAAAACTTAAGACGTTTAAAACTTCTTTCTATTTTTTTTAATGCTGCAAACTTACCTTTTTCTTGCCATCTCCTACTAATTTCGTTGTGTGTTGATCATCTTCATTTAAGCTGGCCGAACAGGGATCACGATATCTGGTATTATGGATAGGCAAATAAATAGAAAGAAAATAAGAAAAAAAATTAATGCATATGGTTTGGTTAAACAGAAAACATATAAAACAAGCCATAAAACTAAAGTGAGCTTTTGAACACGCAAATATTAAATCATTTAAACATTAAAGGAAATTTTTAAATCACAACAAATTTAGCTTTTACTACTTCATTCTGTTTTTCTTGCTATTTTTATTTTTTTTTTTCTTCTTGTTGTACTGACATAATGTGCACCATCAAAAACATTTACATTCTAAAACCACCATTAAGTAAAATCCCATTCTCATACGTTTAGCTTCTACTATTTCTCTTAAACATTTTCCATACAATTGTTCGTTCAGTCAGTCAGTTAGTCAGTCAGTCAGCTAACCATATTTCCCCATGCGATTGCGAAATGAATTAAAGTATCCTTTTCCTTAAATCCATTCACATCATTGTGTGGTAAACCATCACTATCACCAATCACTATTAGACCAACAGCATCAGTTGCAAATACATACATACTAAATTCATAAGACTTTCAATTTGATATACACATGGACTGTCCGTCCGTTCAATTCGTTCTATTCAAAGTGATAAACTGAGTAGATAAAGTTACTGGCAATGTGGGTAGTAAAGAACCGATTGAAACACCCTAATTTAGAAAGTTTAAACGCAAATTTTTTCGTTCCTTTGGCGAAGAGCTGTCACGTAGCATTCCCCCATCTTTCAGTAATTTTGTTTGCCTTGTTACAGTTTTATTACCCAAGTTTATTTGCAAGATAAGCAGATGGTTGGCCTACTGTCACATATACTAGGTTGATAGTAGGTTCACCTCGAGAACAAAACCCTTTGTCGACATGTATTTGGTGTAGTAGTGAGGCATTGTGGTCAAGAAATGGTGCTGGCTGACCTTCCTATGATGTTCGTGATTGATGATATCCTCTCTAGAGCAGCAAGGCTCAGAAATCTGGATTACTAGGAGAGGATTGAATTCACAATTTTAGAACTTCTTTGCTGAACATTTACTAGATAGTAGTCCTGACTAAAGATTTGTAATGAACAATGAATTAATGAACAAGTACTGCGAGGCCTTTGAATAACTACACCATGCCACCTCTGTCTATCTCTAGCAAAGTATGCTATGCAAGATATTGTCTCATCAAACGCACACCCTGGTTTTATCATATCATATGTACTACCGGAGAATATTTTACATTTTGAAGATAAGAAGGTTTTGAAAGAAATTTGATTTAAAACTTGTCTTCTTAAAATGTTTGTGTTAAATTTGCTTCATAGTAGAATTATTTTACATGTGTACATACATAGCATACATAATTAGTCATTACAACCCTTTAGTCAGCATTACGACCCAGCTTCTCACACCACTTATGTTGTGTGTGTTAATTTTATCTATAAGTTGCGGGACCTATAGTTTAAAGTCGAATTTTTCTGAGGTTTTAGTCTGAGAGTTTTTGTCAGAAGTCAAATGAGAAAATCTCCGAAGGCATATTTTCTCATATTTTCGTTTTGATGTCTGAACCTGAAGTTCGAACCCGAAGCCTTACGTCTAATAAGCCAACACACTACCTACTAGACGAAAAGTTAGAGTTATCGGACTTGACCAACCAATACATTTTCATTGCACTCTAAGTACTAAGATTCAGTAGCAGCAGCTCTAAGAGCCTTAGCTGAACTCTAAACGACATTATTTCTGATCAAGAAATGCCTAGCCTATCTGAATAATATAACATTATATGCTACACGGGTCTATACCAGAGATCAGCAATGAGTAGATGAGTAGATTCGAATCATACTCATAATTTCTGATACTTATACGCATTCATACTTATTTTAATATCATACTCATACCACTCATATTCAAAGTTTGAAATACTCATCGTACTCATACTCAACAATACGCATGATGTTGTTGATTTCGACTCTCCTTTACTCAACATTTACAAGAATCATAAAATAAGTATGATTCGCTTACGAAAACTACAATACTCACTAGAAGCTTGTGTGTTTTTATGAATAATTCGAATCACTCGAATCATTTATGAGTATTATAAGTATTTTTTTTTTAATTTATGAATCTGAATGAGTAGCCTTATGAATCAAACATATTTCGAATGTAATGAGTTTGATGTCAACGTTGTACTCATACTCATTACAATCTGTACTTATAAATCAATATTGTAGTGAGTACGAATGAATCAGAGTAATTGAATTTCTATGCTGTGGATTCACTCATATACATACTTCTGTGTCCGGTCTATACATACTTCTGTGCTTCATATATGTATGTATACTCTCTGTCGTCATTGATAATGATAATGGATGCTGGCGAGTCGGATAGGTGGGGCTTGAGATTTCCTGTGTTAGACAAAAACCCTATGCTTAGTCTCTCACTTGCGAGTTTCATTATGTGCTTAATCGCTTGAATCTTTTGCCATTCAAAATCGTTGAGAGTTTCCAAGATGAATTTGATAGGGTACTCCTAATATATGCATGTGGTTTAATAGTTTAACTTTTACTCCGATGACTGACTGTCTGACAGTGATGGTAGCAACATGAACGAATGCTGGTTTATATATGGTTTTATTTTGAATGATTTAAATCTCAAAGAGAAAAGGAGTTGAAATCTTCAAATAAATAAAAGTTTATCATAGTGAATGTATGGATGTATGAATGTTTTTCAAGGGTTCAATAGCAATTTGGATTTCATACATATATGAAATGTTATCAAATATATGTTTTCAAACTGTATGTGCTTTACATACAAATTCAGATACAAATTTCTGCAAACAGAATCAAAACTTTAATGCTCCTATGCTGGTTATTGTGCCAAATTTTAAGTGAACCGCTTATTTTCTTTTACCTACGCAAAGCTTTTCCTCTGATAGTTTTCCTTAATGGATTTTCATATTTCATTTGTTTTATTCACTGTACATTTCTCTACTTTTTTTGTTGTTGTTAATTTTGTGGCATTCATGGTTGTTCGTTCGTTCATATTGAAAAAGAATGGAAAAAAGAGATAATAAAACTTACCTCGATGGACAGGCACACAGAGGTTGAGTATAATTTAAGCGCACATATACTGCATTACAGACCTGTTGTATGGCACATTCGGGCAATAAATAAATGTGTTGATTGTGTGGATAATAGTGATATTTTGTGGGTTTTGCACCAGTTATGGGTTTCTGTAAAAAAAACAAGAGAAAGAGAAAAGAAAAAAATTAAAATTTTATATATTTTTTTTATATAATAAATACGACCATTTGGTTTTTATAGATATTTGGTTGTTTCTGCTTTTTTTTTCTTCTTTACGAATGTATTATGAAAATAAAGACGATTATTTTTAACACTTACTTTTTATATTTTTTTTTCTCGTGTTCATGATGGCAATTTTTTTTTTATAATAGAATGCTTAAAATGTGTACAGAATGAATTAAATTGTGATTGTGATTTTTTCTTCTTCAACGGGTGTTATTTTTCGTAATTAATTTATTAATAAAAAAATGTTTATTTTTTTACTTATTTCATTAAGGATTTTACCTCCGGAACAATATGTTCGGTGTACCATATGGTCATTCATTGAATAATAATATGCATATATGCATGCATGGTATGTATGGTTGCAATTGAATATTAATTTAAAATTGCATTTTTATTTAATAAGCTTTCTTCAAACAGTTTAAAAAATCTTCTTAATAAATAAATAAATAACACTCACTTAAAGCATTTAAAAGCTGTAGTAGTAGTGTATTTATAAGCCATTATATGTGCGTAAATTTAAAGTCCAATACCTTTTAAAAAATGCTTTCTTTTTAAATTTCTTAAAGAGAACAAGTTGGTCAATTCACACGACTTTGTATCGTGTATGTTGTATTGAATACACTTTTTGTTTGTGAACGCTCAATGTTATGTTGTATTGTGTACTTCGTATTCCAAACGTCGAAAAACTATAAGAAGACCAGTATTCATAATTTGATTTTCAAGCACCAAAATGAACAATATTATGGAAAAAAATAAAATAATTAATTATCTGTGCGAACAACAACTATAATTTTGAAATGTTAATTGTTGACTCAAGTTATATAGAAAATATTTTGTATTTTTACTCTTCTTCGTGATTACTGGCACTTATACAAACTGATAGCATGAAACCAATAGAACTTCCAAAAACATATGAAAAAAATTGTGTATGAGTGTATCGACAACAAGCATACACTATTGTATATACATACATACATAATTGACCATTACAACCCTTCAGTCAGGATTATGGCCTAGCTCCTCAACACCACTCATGTTGTGTGCGTTAATTTTATACATGAGTGGCGGGACCTACAGTTTAAAGTCGACTCCGAACGACAGATTATTTGAGAAGCTATTGTATATTCGTCCAACAATACAATGAATACAACGATACAAGGGCTTGTGTGAATTGCCCTAATATTTTACAACCAAAGTGAGTTCGCTACACGACGCAACTTTAAATATATTTTCGGCGATCATTATTTTTTAAATCAAAAAAGAAATAAAAACCTACACACACAAGTAAAATATCTTCTTTGGCTTAGTTGCTGTTAACTCAGGTTTAATAGTGATTTCTAATAGAAATTTCGGAATACTTGTATAAGGAGTATGTTGTAATGTAAAGTTATCTCAGCTACTATGCGGCAGTCGTTTATAACGTCATGATGTCCTACACTTTATTTAAAAACTGGAACACATACAGAATTGATCATTACAACCGCTAAGTCAGGATTACAACCTAGCTTCGCACACCACTTATATATGTTGTGTACTAATTTTATATATGAGTGGCGGGACCTGTATTTTGATGTCGATTCCCAATGACCGATTCTTGAGAAACTTTATCCCGGAAATCTGCTGAGAGGAAGTTGCAGAAGAAATATTTTTAGCTATGTTGAAGATGTCTGACCTCGGGTTTGAAACTTGGCATCACGTCTAACACTACCACTAGATTACGGAAATTGTATCGCACTCTCTATTCTTTTATATACTTTTCGCAGCCATTCGATGGCGTAAGTGCTGCACTTTATGTACATTTTTACAAAAGCCATGACTGAAACAAATTTTTTTGGAGAATCATTGTATATTAGCCTAAAAATCTGCAACGGGTGTGCATGCAGATGTATTACATTGTAACAGTTGTACTTAGTTTGATACGTTGTATTGTACTGCTCTCAAATCTCCACCTAGTATTTTATAAGCCTCCAGTTACTTTCTTCTGAAAAGCGTTCAGTAAGCAGATTTCATATGTGTTTTTGATAACTCCTCCTCTTTATAATCTTCTTAATAATGTTCTTTGAATCCACAATACCCACTTAGTGTTCAGATACTCTTTCTAGATAGTTTGATACAAGACTCCTGTATAATTCCTTACCAAAAATTTTATATCCTCGCTTTCGCCTAGTATATCCTTCTAATCACATGATCTGAGCTCTCACAAAAGGTGACCATATTGCCCCTGCCGCGCCCATACTAATCTTGAGTCAACCTCTAAGCAGCTAAGTGTTCGGAAAACAACCTGACTGTTATATGCTATTACTTAGGTCTGTCCCTTGTATCTTCAAATTAAGTAGAATTAAACATTTTTTTGATGGCGTAAACTTCCGCTTGGAAAACTCATGCAAGTTTCTTCTTGGGACATGTCTTCATAACGGTTGTGACAACGTAACGGGTGTGACAACATAACGGGTGTGACAACGTAACGGGTGCGACAACGTAACGGGTGTGACAACATAACGGGCGTGGCAACGTAACGGTTGCGACGGATAAATATAATTAAAGTGAGAATTATTGCATGTTCAAGAGAGAGGACGTTATTACATGTTATCAAAAATAATACAAGTTATTATTACACAAGTGGCACTTTGACATTCTTTGAATATAAAACCCACTTCTCAATGAAATTCTCATATTAATACACGATAAATTCTCAACTTATGAATCTGCCATTAAAATTAAGACGTTTAATTTAAAAGAAGACTCCTCCTCCTTAATAGCACCACTGGTAAACGTAATATTTTGAATTACGTTTGTAAAAATAATTTTCGTTTTTCCTTAAAGTGTTTTAAACACAAAACTTAACCAGTAATTATAAGTGCAGTAGTAGTAGTAGTAGTAGTACATCATGAAATCACATGACTTTAGCACTGACCTCTCATGTCTTTTGCCAATTGTTTTGTTTTCTTTTTTTTTAGTTTTTGTTTTGAAATTTGTCTTCACTTTTTAAAACCAATTTCTTGCAAACGTTTTTTTTCTTCTTCTCTCTCCATTTTTCGTTAAGGTGATTTACACATTAACGAGACATACTCGTTGGTATTTGAATTGAGCTTGACACACAATTCCAATAAACATGGCATGAAGTAGTTAGTTGTACATATATGGACGAGGCAACCACCATTGTGTGTGTGTGTGTTGCTAAAAACGGTTGCAAAGAGCATACAAACAAAGGCAGAAGATATAGAGGCTAAATTAACACACATAAATTTGTTGCAAACGAGCACTTAAAAGGGAACAATTTTAGTAGCAGCAGACAACCAACAAACAAACACAACAACTTTAAACATAATAATTGCAAAAGCAAAAAAAACGTACTAAAAGAGGACATTACGTTCATTAGTTGTGGCAAATAATTGGGTATATGGCAGAGTGATTAATACCCTATACTATTGTCATTGTATTGTGAATTACTGAAGGGAATGCTTATGTCTTATTGACCTTATCTGGTTAGGAAATTTTTCTTTAGAAATTTCAAATTGGAGTCCATACTCACTACAGTGGATTTTTTAGACTCTTAACAATTGGTAGCATGAGTTGTGATGGACTTTGAATTATGCCCTGTAGCGTATCCATAAATATATGGTATTCGATAAGCATATTCTTACGCTTCGTTATGTACTACAGATAGGAAGATAATATACTCGAAGCATATTTAGATAAGTGTTATACTATGTAACGTTAGCTATTAAGGATAGGACGACTGAACACTCACAGACATGCATTATAGGCTATTAATACCTTACAGTATGTCGCCGTAGTCTAGTAAAGCCCGGGTTCGAGCCCCAGGCTAGACATCAAAACCATATGAAAAAAAAAATATTTCTTCGGCGACTTCCTCTCAGCAGATTTCTGGCAAAAACTCTGAGAGTAAATATGCCATGAAAAGTTTTCAAAAATCTGTCGTCCGAAATCGACGTTAAACTGTAGGCCCCGCCACTCAAATATAAAAAATTAAGGCACACGACATGAGTAGTGTGAGAAGCTTGGCCGTAATCCTAACTGAAGGATTTTAATGGCCAATTATGTATGTATGTAATACCTTAGACCCATATTGTGTATGTTAATTTTTCAATGAGTTGGACATTGAATCCGAACGAGGTATTTGAAAAGCTTTTTCATGCCAATTACAGTGCTCTTAGCGATTTTGGCACACCAGACTTTATTTAACCATCACAGACTGTTATTACAATTGTCTCGTGGTAGGCCCAATCAAAAATTGCAATGTAGGGTAATCATATCGTACATGTTCACCTTTTCGTTTTTACTATTTTGCTGTGTGTGTTGTTCTTTGACATTGTACTACGAAGTAAAATGCAAACAACAAAACGTAATCATTTTAAAAAAAAATTTTTAAAGGAGAAAACAGCACGAATTGCATATTAAAGTGACGATTTTAGTTCCTCTTAAAATTCTCCATAAGTAAGCTTTACGTTTACCCTCTTTGCTTGTGCAAAACTAGGAATGCAACATTTTAAGGTTAAAGTTCAACCCCTCATAAGAAGTGGGTTTTTTTTAGTTTTGTTGCCACAAAATAAGGCAACAACTAGTTTTTCTATTTTACCATTTTATGGCTTGACTCGTTTAAAACTGAACTTTATTTCACTTCATTCATTCGTTCACAAACTGACATATGAAGGAGAAAACCTTTTCAAAATTTTTTTTTGGTTTATTTTTTAGTCGGTAATGCTGTTTGCTGCCAGTAGTATGGCAAAAAACTAAAAGATTTTTATGTTTATGATAGACAAAAATAGCTAAAAGAATCGTGTCTTGATTTTAACGTTACGATTATCACTTGGCGCACAACAAACAACAACAGCCTTTAAAATGCACTTAAAAAGTCAACAACGACAATGAAGGTTTTTTTTGTTGATTTAAAAAAAAAACACAACAACGAGTAGTTAAAATTCATTAAAAGTCGAAGGTAAAGAGAGTTTAAGAGGAAAAGATGGTGAAAAAAAATATTTGATGCGGATATTCTGGCAGTACTAAGTCGAATGTTGGTATAGTTATAGCGTGTACTGCAGATTTTTGTTACAGAAAATAAAAATGAAATATTAGGAGTGCTGTGCGTTAATTCTACACAATTTACATTCCAACTTTCTTCCAAGCAGACTCCATGGTGAAGAGCTGTGAAAAGACATAATTATTGCGTGTAATTCATTCAGACAAGCTGTCTTACTAATTAGTTTGTAAATGCAAATGTTATGTGAGTATAATTTTGGTATTAACTTTCACCAGATACAACAGAATCAAATTTTTATTGAACCTACATAGCAGATCACTGTTGGTCTTATCAAACAGATTGATATTGTCATGTGCTGTTGGCCAGAAGCAATACTACAATACGAAAAAATATGCTTTTCTATTATAGAAGAGGTAAGAATGCATCTCAAGGTGATGAAAAAAATTGTAAAATTTAAGGACCCCGTCAAGCTGTAACTAGAAATACTATAACTAGAAAAGCAGCAATGAAATGGTTTCCACATGTCTAATTTAATAATTTTGATGTTAAAAATGTACTTCGCTTTGACCGACCAATTATTAAAAAGCCTGTGAAATGTTTAAGAAATACAAGGAAGTGAGAAAACCCATCACATTGCATTCATTAGCAAACAGTTAAAATGCATTCATAGCAAGCTGTACAAAGATTTTCGTACTTTGAACACATACAGTGAGCGCCATAAGTGAGTCAACACCTAATATAATTTTAAATTTTCTATTATGTTCTTAAGTATAAAAAAAGTTTCTTTATCATGAATTGTTGTTTTTGTTTTAAAATTTTATAAGTAATAAATAAACATTTTTATTTCTGGAAATTTATTCCACTATTCTCATTTACTTTTCTCGCTATCCTAAGAAAATGAATTATTTCAGAGGTGTTTACTCACTTTTGGCGCTCACTGTATGTACATAATTGGTCATTACATCCCTTCAGTCAGGATTACGAACTGGCTTCTCACACCATGTAGGTTGTGTGCGTTAATTTTATACATGAATGGCAGGCCCCCACAGTTTAAAGTCGACTCCGAACGACAGATTTTTGTGAAACCCTTCATGGGAATTTTATTTAATCTCAGAGTTTTTGCCAGAAATCTGCTGAGAGGTAGTCGCCGAAGAAATATTTTTTTATTATATTTTGATGTCTGACCTAACCGCGGCCTTACGGTCTAATAAGTCGACACACTACCTACTAGACTACAGCGACTACTTTGAATGCTAAATGATTTAAAAATAAAAATTTATTGGACCGAAATTCCTTTTGTGAATCACTAAAAAGAAACGAAATCGAATCATTTCTGAAGTCTGAATGACACAGACGATGAAAAGTTGATATCGTACCATAAAGTTATAAGAAACATTATGAACAAAGCAAGATAAGGCTTCACAGACGGTGAAAAACTGGAACTAAAACCTAGAAATATAGTGCTATGTGCCTGGGGGAAGGGAATTATTCAAGATTCGTTACTACAACTTGATGAAGCATGATTGTAGCAGTGTTCGAAAAAATACTGTCCACAAATCATTGTGTACGTAACTGATAAAATGAGAATAAAAACTCTCGCGTAAACTAAAAATGTTAGTGTACTCAAAAAAAGTTGATTAAAACCCAATTTTTTCGTTGTATACTGATCTTTTTAGCGAACTTTGCACACAAACACTAAAAAATAGTGTTTGTGAACTCTGTTCAGTACGTTATGTTAGAGTTTGCGTACATGTTCACAAGCATTAAAACAGAAACGAAGAATTTTGCTCTCGTTGTAGTGATTGTGTTTGTGTTCTTTACCCACGACATTCAGCACTGTATATAAACGTTGCGTACTTTAGAGTATTTTTGCGAACACTGGATTGTATTCTCTACTGTCAACGATAGTTAACCCAGCAATTCAGCAATACGGTCAAAATTAATTGAGAGATATCTTTGATAGAACTTGACTGGGAAGTTTTAATGCATCCACCATATAACCGGGGATCTGTATCTCCATATTGTCTTTGTATCAATCTCTGCGGATATGTAATGATGTGAATTTAAATTCATTTGAGGGAGTTATTCCCTCAAAAAAAACCCCCAGACATTTTATTGTAGGGAACCTGGCTCTACAGATTGTCATTGTTTTGATCCATGGAGATATATAATGGTGTGAATTTAAATTCATTTGAGGAATGTAAAACGCAGTTATGCCCTCAAAAAAAAAATTATAGTGATGTATAGTGTATAGTGAATAACGGTTGTGCCTTAAAAAATGGGGAAAATGTTACGATCAAAACGGCCTATATTTAATGTAGTAATAAAGCTCGTTGCAAATAGGGGAAAGACTTGCTCTATTTTTGATTAAATTTTAAGCTATTATACTGCTAATACCTATTAGAGAGAATTTTTATTGCTTTTTATTGGTATCCTTCTTTCGACAACGAAATAATAATTATTTTTATTATTAATTATTGCTTATAATAAAGCATTATATTATCACATAAAAACTACAAACATTTCACTTTTTCTCCAGCACCCCACCTCACATTTTAATGAAAGCGTGATAATTAATTAAGAAATAAATTTTATTTTCCACATGCAAATTATGCACAGCTAAAAATCTAACCAATTATGTATGTGTGAAAGTATGAACAGAAAAAAAATTAGAAAATATTTGAAAAAAGATTTTCAAACTATAATTAAGAAAATCTAATAAATAATTATAGAAACTTAATTATGCACTCCATTATTATTTTATTATTGTTTTCCGCGCTTTCAACGGCAGAAAATATTGGAGAAAAAATTTTTTTCTTTTTTTTTTGTAAAAAATGAAAGCGAACAAAAAGAAAAACAAAAAAAACATCAAGCAAATGATGAGAGTTTAATGATTATATAGAAGAGGAAGAAGAAGAAAAAGAGGAAGAAAAAAATTTTATCAGAACTTTCTTTTATAAAAAGTCGTCATTAAAATTCAAATCATTTGCAAAGACTTCGGAGAGAAATACTAGCAAAATTGTATTGTATTGGGAAGTAATGTTCGAGGCTTTGTACTGTCAGTTGTAAGAAACACTTGCCAATGGCTAGAGAAGAAAACAAAAAATTAAAAGATAATCTGTGTAGATAGAAAAAAAAAGAAACTTAAACTGAAACTTACTTTCATTATAGATATGGAGAGTAGATTAGTTTGATTCACGTATATTCATTTGGATTGAAGATCAAAATGTTAAAGAAAAACAGAAAAAAAGAACTAAATTGCGTACAATAACATACAAGATGAATAAGGAAATTATATTGGAGGGGGGTCCATACATACATATATGATTTTCTAATGCAAATACATATTTTCATAAATTCTTGATTTTATTTTGTCAAATTGTTTTTTTTTTCATTAATTTCTATTCCATTGAAATTTTTTTCTATATGAATATCATTCAATAGATACGAGCATCTTTTAACTAGTTTTTTTAGTTACAATGGAATACAATTTTTGTAGAGTACACAACTGCAATTCCAATATTTGTTTTAATTATTGGAAATACAGTCAGTCATAAAAACACTTATAGATCGACTTCTTTTCGGTTATTGTTGCATTCCCCATTTCGCTTGGTATGTTGGCTTAGTACCTCTTCTATTAAAAATTAAGTTCTTCATTTTAGACAGTTTAACGACTATTTGCGAGTGTGTAAGGCGTTTTCAACATAAGTAGTAGTCGCGCCATAGTCTAGTAGGTAGTGTGTTGGCTTATTAGACGTAAAGCCCGGGTTCGTATCCCCGTTTAGACATCAAAACGAAATACGAAAAAAAAATATTTCTTCGGCGACTTCCTCTCAGCAGATTTCTGACAAAAACTCTGAGAGTAAATAAACCTGCCATGAAAAAGTTTCTCAAAAAAATCTGTCGTTCCGAGTCGACGTTAAACTGTAGGTCCCGCCACTCACGTATAAAATTAACGCACACAACATGAGTGGTGTGAGAAGCTAGGCCGTAATTCAGACTGAAGGATTGTAATGTCCAATTATGTATGCATGTAGGTATGTATGTATGTATGTATATATGTATGTATGTATGTGTATGTACGTATGTATGTAATCAGAGGATTGGAATAGTTGTACAATAACTTTTGTAGGAAGAATGATAATAAAGAAGATTAAATCATATCTACGTATGTACAGTCCCAGATAAAAGTCTACATAAAACGGTGTATGTAATTTTTTTTTTTTGATTTTTGCTAATAATTTCTGGTTATAACACCTCTTTTAATTTGAAAAAATCTCCAAAAAAAGTCTACATACAGCGCTGTAGGTAGACTTTTTTCCTTGGCTGTATATGCCATACATGTAGCGATTTTAAATCTTAAATTTCTGGTTACAAAGGTTCCTTCAGAGAATCCCGGATCTATCCATGTCTTTATAATAAAAAAAGGCTTTCATCGCGGACCTACGCTAAGGGTAAAGTGACTGGTCCAGCATGGATTCTAACGAGGCTCGTAATGTGTGACGTATACTCGTTAATTCAAAACGCAAGAAAATTTTTATTTGCCAATTCATTCTATATTGTTGACTAAAAAAGTACAGAAAACAGATCCCATAATAATAATAATTGGCTCTACAATCACCTGTTTCGCAATAAATTCAATGAAATTTTTTTGCAACAATTTTTGGCAATTCATTCTGTATACCATACATGCTGACACCAGCCAGTTAAGTTTTTTTTTTTTATTGTTGTTCAATCTCTGGATATTTAATACTGGAAAATTGATTATCATTAAAATAGTATGTCATTATGAAAATTGTTTATATTTATTTCTGTTTTTTTTTATTATCTATTAAAACTAATGATTTGCTTTTATTAAGATTGTCTTGTTGATTTTATTTATTTTCATGTTAATTTTTATGATTTCGTTTTAAAAGTATTGACATGGATTTTCTGATAGTAGTGGCTAACAGTGTAGAGAAAGCTGTCATAGTTTAAGAAGAAAATCGATTTTGCATTCACTCGTTAGATTTATTTTTTTGTTGTTTATTTTTATGCTAAAGACAATCATTATTTAATTGTTGCAAAGAAACTTAGTGGTTGCTTGCTGATGTTTTTTTTTCTTTCCACATCTAATTGATTTATTTATTAATGATTGTAATCTCATGAAAACCACCATTATGAGCGGCAATAAAATAAAATGATTATTCAAGAAATTTACAGTCATTAAGTTAATTTAAGTAATTGAGTTTTCATTTCTGAAAAGTAATTAAAAAAAAATTTCTTCGATGGCATATGCTTTAATTCGACTAATTGGTTTTTGTATATGAGAAAATAAAAATGCCAATTTTAAAATAAGAGCATAAATTTGCTTATTTAAAGTGTTGTGGTCCATTGAAAGATGGAATGGTTTTTATTTACCATTCGATTCTATACGAAGGAAATAAACACTAGATATCTGCTATATGCATGCATTATTTTTTAAAGACAGTAGTTTTCCACTGATTAGGCAAAAGAGGGTTAAAATGGTCCATATTAAATCTATTTTGCCTTCAATTCTTCTTTCTTTGTGATCGTTTTATCAGGTTTTTTAAGATTATAAAATATCCTTAGGACTGAACTGTTAAGTTAGGTTAGGTTAGCAGGTACCTAGCCGTTCACAGGCAAGTACACTCGGTGCCAAATATGGCCCATTGCATTACACAGTGTAAGGTAAGTCTCTTTGCCATGATCCGTTAATAGTGGGTTTGATCCACCCCGAAATTCGTAAGAAACTGGCCAGTTTCCTTAGTGGTACATTCGCCACCATACCCACGACTTCGTACGTTCTGTCACCCAAAAAACCCATGACATCTATTTTGAAGTGCAGGGCACTCCCGAAATAGGTGTTGTATCGATTCTATGTTAACCACAGAACTTTGTTTTAACGATGCCCATGTTAGTTTGCCAGCTTTGCTGGGCTTCACTGGAAAATTCAGTATATCAACAGAATAGTATCTTAGACATGAAAAATCGCCTCATAATCAAAATACACATGATCTACTCTCAAACATTCGTCAAGTGTTTCTTGTATTACACGTAAGTTGCATTCATACATTTCACGTTGGAGTTAAAGGACTTAATAATGGAGATTACCTCATAGTACAGTACTTGAGAAGCTAGGCCGTAATCCTGACTGAATGGTTGTAATGACCAATTATGTATGTATGTATGTACTAGGCCCCATGCAATTGCCTGTAGAAAATCAATAAATTTCCTGGTAAGGAAATGCATTTGAGTTTAAGCACTTGTTTTACTCAATGGGTAAAAAGGCGGTAAATTCCTCAAATGTGATATGATAAGACTCTTGAATTATGCCTTGATTTCCAGTGTTTCTTGTGACCATTGAAGTTAATTTGATAGTAAATAGACTGACATACGAAATATGGCATTTAATCCTCTCAGCAGATTTCTGGCAAAAATTCTGAGAATAAATAAATTTGCCAGAAAACAGTTTCTTTAAGAATCTATCGTTCGGCATCAACTTTAAAATGTAGGTCCGTCCCTTCACTCATTTAAAAAATTAACACGCAAAACTTAGTGGTGTGAGAAACTGGGTCTCGTAACTCTGGCAAAAGGGTTGTAATAACCAATTATTTATGTATGCATCAGAGATCAGCAATGAGTATTCAAAAAGATGAGTAGATTCAAATCATACTCATAATTTCTAATATTTATAAGCATTCTTGCTTATTTTAATATCATACTCATACTACTCATATTTGAAGTACGCATCGTACTTATACATAACAATACGCATGATGTTGTTGATTTCGACTCTCCATGACTCAACATTTACAAGAATCACAAAATAAGTATGATTCGCTGTCGAACACTACAATACTCACTAGAGGGTTGTGAGTTTGCTTACGTTGCTATCTTTGTCTTTTTCTTTCTCCTTTTCTTTTTGTAAATGCAACAACAACAAAGACCGTAAATGTTTATGAATGATTTGAATCACTCGAATCATTTATGAGTATTATAAGAATTTTTCTAAATTTATGAATCTGAATGAGCAGGCGTATGAATCAAACATATTTCGAATGGTATGTTTGGTTAGGTTAGGTCGGAGTGGTAGCTCTGATATCACAAAGCTCACTTGAGCACGCATAGCGGCCCGTTGTGATGCCACGGGTGAACGCAGTCCCTGTACTAACCAAGTTCCACCAAAATCAGGGAAAAGGAGGAAGTTGGTCAGCGCAAGGTCTGCACAACAAAAGCACGACTACCCCGCACTGGAAAACCAGCCAGAAAGTTTGATGAACGAAGCTATATCCTTGATGTCAATAGATGATAGCTCCGTTAAGCTAACAAGGAATGGGGAGCCAAATAACCTATATCTACACCTAGCAAGAGATGGTCACTGGCAGAGAAAGTGAACAACAGTCTCCTCTTCCTCAGTGGACCTGCATCCACGGCAAAAGTCGTTGTCGAGATGACATCACGACCAAGACCAAGTAATCGGTTGGTACGCCTTCTATCCATCCTGGGCCAGGTGAGTCTAGCGGTGGAGCAGGACTCCTCATTGACCGAGGATAGGTTGGCGTCCCGAAAGAACCTCCGCGCAATGGTCAACTTGACCGAGGCAAGTGGCATACCCAATTCAACAGAAGAGGATTCCGGAAGGAGCGCACCAGCTCTGGCGAGCTCGTCTGCCCTACAGTTTCCCGGAATTCCACTGTGGCCGGGGACCCACACCAGAGAGACAAGCCCAGAAAGGAGGTCAAGACAGCGGCGACATTCCCTAACGATTCTAGAGTTAATCACGGAACCCGATAGAGATCCTATCGCGGCCTATCAGAGAAGATCGAGACGCGAGTAAATCGCCATCACCTCCGCCTGAAACACTCTGCAGTAGTTCGAATGGTATGAGTTTGATGCCAATGTTGTTGTACTCATACTCATTGCAACCTGTACTTTATAAATCAATGTTATAGTGAGTACGAATGAATCAGAGCAGTTTAATTTCAATACTGTTGACTCACTCATACTCAAAATTTCATATGTACTTATGAGTAGGGAAAAAGCGATTCATTGCTGACCTCTGGTTTAATATATGTTTGGAGGTTATGTTAGAGAATGTATGCTATTAACAAAGAAACTTGAAGCACCCTGTGTGTATAAACAACTTTTCCTGTTCAGCTACTGTATGACTTTTCCATATATTTTACGTCAACCAACCTTTTTGATAATATTCTTCGCTATTTCTTTTCACTGTCTGTTATGAACAAGTTCGAGAATCATGTTTTAATTTTTATATATTTTAGGAAAATTGTGTAAAAATTGTGTTATTGTACCAGAAACGGTCGATAATCTTTCACTTCATTGTAGGGGAGTTGTCTGGTAACAAATGGCGTGTATAGGCGTCAAATGATTTCGTAAGTAGAAATAATGTGGGAGACTGGACTTAATTCTTTGATTAGCCTCGTAACTAGTTTTTCTAACATTTTATTTAGTTTCCTAGGAACTGTATCTGATGCATCATATAATTAATAGAGGCAGTAAAATTAAAAAAAACTTAAAAAAAATAATTGGGCAATTCACACAAGCCCTTCTATCGTTGTATTCATTGTATTGTTGGACGAGTATACAACAGTGTATGCTTGGTGTTAATAATTTTCATATAAAAATCCGATACATTTATACACATTTTTTTCATATGTTTTTAAAAGTTGTATTGGTTTCGTGATATCAGTTTATCTATATGCCAGTAATCAAGAAGAAGAATAAAAATACAAAATATTTTCTATATAGTTTGAGTCAACAATTAATATTTCAAAATGATAATTGTTCACTTAGATAATTAATTTACGTTTATCCGTAATATGGTTTATTTTGTTGCTTGCAAATCAAATTGTGAATACTGGTCTTCTTCTTCTTATCGCTTTTGGACGTTTGGAATACGAAATACACAATACAACATAACATTGGGCGTTCACAAACAAAAAGTGCATTCAATACAATACACAAAATACAAAGTCGTGTGAATTGCCCAAATGTTTTTATTTAAACTGCAACTTTTTTCCCTGAAGAACATTTCTTCTCGTTGGTTTCTTAATAACCCAGTTTACTTGCTTCCAAATTATTTTATCGCATGACCAATATAACACGTATAATTTATATTAATTATTAATTATTGTAATTCCCTAATACGTATGGGTGATAATTTCTCTCAATATAATACTATGTATGTATTTTATTTCAACAGTAATTAAACATAATAACACGTATACGTAGTGTTCAATTATAATTTATAAAGAATTTCATTTCATTTATCACTCATCCATAATTAATCATAGAAATTGTCGAAAAAAAACAGAGACACGCAAATCCAGCCACTATCATATAACGGGTTTGTGGAGCAGCTGTAGGCCAAAAAAAAAAATAATTGTAGTCATAAATATTTGTTGTAATAAATGGCATTTATGGCAACATAATACCAAGGCTTTGTGCTCCATATACACGATAATAAAATAAAATATTAATATTGTGTTGTTGTGTTTTTTTGTCTATTTTTTGTTTAAATATAAATAAACCTGATGCCATATTCATGTCATATGGCTGGTGTATAGCCTAGCCTGGCCTAGCCGGTCTTTCAATACAATCACTAAATAATGCTATGAAATCAATGTTTTTTTTTTGTATTTGGTTTTTGACTTGTGCTTAATGTTGTTGTCATGGACAAATTGATAAAACTTGTCTGACTTTGGCCAGTTTAGAGCGGAGCAAAAAAAAAAAAAAATGTAACAAGTCACATGCCACATTCACATTTCTGTGGCACCACAACATACAATTATGCCACATTTCTTTCTTTTGCTTTGACTTTTTTTCAATTATTTTTTTTTTTTTTTGTGCTTTAGCGTCTCTATTTGATTATATTAGACCACTTGTTGCTGTGAGTTTTATTTTATTTTTTTGTTACTTTTTTCAACTCGATTAATGACAAGAAATGAAAAACTTGTTAGTTTTTTGGGTTGCTTGTCTACTTTGACTTGAAATTGGATAATATGTCATCCTTTTGGCAGTTTTTTTTTTTTTTTAAAGAAATAAGATAGTGAATCACGTCTTAGCCAACTATTTGGAAGACGATTTGTTATTAAATTTGTTGGAAAAAAAATTTATAAAATTTTAATGAAGAAAAATTCTATGAATATTTACTTCCAATTTAATAGAGATAAAAAAAGAAAAACTAAAATTAATAAAAAAAATTTAATTTATAAATATGCGGTGAAAAATGAGAATCCTACACAGTATAGATACATATATAGGCCAAGTTTTCATTATACAGTGACCGCCATAAGTGAGTCAACACCCAATATAATTTTAAATTTTCTATTATGTTCTTAAGTATAAAAAAAGTTCCTTTTATCATGAATTGTTGTTTTTGGTTTAACATTTTATAAGTAATAAATAAACGTTTTGATTTTTGGAAATTTATTCGACTAAGAAAATTAATTATTTCAGTGGTCTTTACTCACTTTTGGCGCTCACTGTACATACATAATTGGACATTACAACATTTCAGCCAGGATTATGACCTAGCTTCTCACACCACTTATGTTGTGTGTGTTAATTTAATCCAAAAGTAGCAAGACCTACAGTTTAAAGCCGTCTGCGAAAGACACATTTTTTGAGAAACTTTTTCATGGCAATTTTAATTTTATTCCCAGAGTTTTTACCAGAAATCCGCTGAGAGGAAGTCGCCAAAGATATATTTTTTCATATTTCGTTTTGATCGAGATTTCTGATTTGGGGTTTGAACCGAAGCCTCGCGTCTAATAAGCCAACACACTACCTATTAGACTACGGCGACTTCATTATAATCACTCTAAATATTTAAGACCTTTTAGTATATGTCTCAGTTTTCGTGAAGCTATGAAGAGCAAAAATATAATCTTGATCCAGATCTGCTTAATATTGGCAATGAAGATGAAAAAATCTATTAGATAAAAACCATTCTGTCGTGATTAATGTTAATCTTTATAGCGGTCTGAAATTAACCACAAAGGTTCACAGCTTTTTCTGAAAATACTGGAAGTATGTACTGGATTGGATAATCTATACCACACGAAACAATTATCATTATTTACCCAAAAATTTCAATAAAAAAGATGGGGTTTTACCATCTGGCGTAATATGATGAATAAATGAATGAAAAATATAACTTATGGCGACATTTATGGATCCAAAAGGTGTATTTTAAAGCCTGCACAAAAATCTCGTTACGTACTTTTAGAACAAGCATCCGTATTTTTAGGAAAGGCATCACAAAATGCATTTCTCAACTTGATATCATATCACTACTACTGATACGAAGTACAACTGCATTGTAATGCCATAAATAAGAGACTAATAATAACTGTATCGGATCTGATGCAGTAGGCACAATTGGAGCTCCAATAGTGCAGGACATTGAAATTTTAAGTCTTAATTTTAAGCAATTATAGACGAAACTGGTATACCAGGCTTATGGAAATATAAAATTTGAGCAGAGACACGACTATGGTCTATGGAAATCTAACAAAAGAATCCAAGACATTCAATGGTAATGATTTGGCGACAGGCAAGGAAAAATAAGTCCTTTTTGGGTTTAAAGACTAGACTAAGATGTCTCACAATATGAACAATAAAAACTGTCCACAGTAAAACACGTTTCAACATGAGACATTTGTTGGCCATCACGAAACAATCGGTCTGAGTATGTCGCCATATTGGCAGTCTTAAAGAAGTGTCAGAATATTCAAAAATTTACCTTTACTACTCACAAGTACTCATGAAATTTTGAGTTTGACAGCATTGAAATTCAAATACTCTGATTCATTCGTACTCACTACAACATTGATTTATAAGTACAAGTTGCAATGAGTATAACATTCGAAATATATTTGATTCATACGCCTACTCATTCAGATTCATAAATTTGGAATAATACTTATAATACTCATAAATGATTCGAGTGATTCGAATCATTCATCAAAGTTTACAGTCTTAGTTGTTATTGCATTTACAAAAAAAGAAGAAAGAAAAAGACAAAGACAGCATGCAAAGCAAACATACAACCTTCTAGTGAGTATTGTAGTGTTCGTTGGCGAATTATACTTATTTTGTGATTCTTGTTAATGTTGAGTCATGGAGGTTCGAAATCAACAACATCATGCGTATTGTTAAGTATGAGTACGATAAGTACTTCAAACTTTGAATATGAGTAGTATGAGTATGATATTAAAATAGGTATGAATGCGTATGTAAGTATCAGAAATTATGAGTATGATTCGAATCTACTCATCTTTTGAATACCCATCGCTGATCTCTGGTACAGTTCTTAACCAGCCATATGATGTGCACATCAGAAATGACTGGAAAGCGTTATATCATCCTCGCGAAAATGCTGTATCAATCTTACCAAAGATAAATATGGCAACGAAGATTTGTACTGATGGCTGGCGGTTATATGAATGAATTATTCTGTTTCTCAGCGAAAAGTCTTTTCTTCGAAATGAAACAGATCTGATTACAGATAAAGTAATGCAAGTAGAATCAAACTACTTTGAATACTGGAAACCTCAGTTATTATTTGAAATGAATTAACTGGTATATAGAATGTCTTGTAACATTATTCCGTAACTTCATCGATGAGCGGATTTAATGGATGATTGTAAAATATCTAATTACTAAAGAAGACCTAGAGAGCACAAATACAATTCTCAACGTCCACAAATAATGTCTTCCAACGTTAATTTTCTTGTACTTCAAGCAACTGTTATATCGGGCATGTGTATACCGATTTTCAATCCATATGCAGTGAGCTTTTGAAAAAATTCAGACTGAAATACTTCGAACTTAAAGTGTGGTACGATTTCAATTGAATCTTGAATGTGGTCTGTGAGTTTGAAAGTTAACTGAGGGAGTAGCGTGTGATTGATCATGAATATATTTTTTTAATGTTGTACACTGACTCTTCTGGCCTTTAATTACTCTCGAAAATGTCGAGATGAGCTTAATTTAATCTAATAATATAGACCTCAAAGTGTTTTATAATAACATTGTTTATTCGTTTTATGTTCCCTTTGACGAAATGCTGCTATATTTTTATACACATATGTATGTATCTCCCAGTTGAACTAATCTATTAGAATTTGACACGAAATTAGTTTTTTTTAACAGAAACATGTATAATATATGCCTCCCTGATTCCCATCCCATTGTGCATAGGTTCTTGCATAGTTTTGTTTGCAAAATTTAAAATTTCGAATTCATTTCATTTCATTATTATTATTACGAGATTGTGCTCATTTCTTGAACTAGTTTTCTATTAAAACCACCAATAGATAGCATGACCATTAAAAATGCGCAACACTTACTCCAACACAGTTTAACAATCAATATTATTGCATTCACTATTCATTTACAACACGTAGCATGCATGCACTTGCCTCTCTTTCTGAGGCTATGGTACTAGATTTGTTGTAAAGTACCAAGCAAGTAAGCAAGCAACATTAAAAACAAGAATAGCAGTAAATGAAAAGTTAACTAAAATGCGTGCCACATAAAATGTTGCATGCTACAACAGCTACATAACTACTCATAAAAGCAAACAGCAGCTTTAAAAAAAAAATTAGTGAAGATATAAAAATGCGGCCACCACTAATAAATATTTACCATAGCCATACGTGTAGTTAGTGTAGTGTTAGTTATGATTTGATAATATCTCAGCATAAATAGCAACAGATACAGATACAATGTACATGGTTTTAGAGACGCAGCAGCATTGTACATACATAGGTTATGGTTATGAAATATAATTGTACCATAAAACATCTTGTAGAACAACAAGAAGAGCACCAAGTAAAACATTTATGACAAACAACACCTTCAAAAATAAGTGTGCAAACGTCAGCGAAAAGTAATTGTTGAAATTAGTGAGTGTGTTACATTTCAGACACTCGCACGCATAAATCAATTGTTATTATGTAGCGATTTTAAGGATTTATCACGGCTCTAAAACTGTAATAACATTTCAACCGGTTACACTACGATAGTTTTGAAAAGTTACTGGCTGGCTTGCTTGCAGTTCATTTAAAACCGTTGAAAATCATAAATTTGTGCCACTTAAGAAAATTTTGATGCAGTCGTAAAAGGTAAATGGAATTCAATTTCATTTTCAAGCACTTTTATGACTTTAACCGACATTGGAAAGCAAAGATAACGACGCAATACTGCTTATTACTGACTGTTCTCCAATTTTTTTTTGCATTTTGGTGCTTATTGCGTTTACGCAGTTACACTCCAAAGTAGGTACACGCACTCTAAATACAATTCAATAAAGTACCAATAGTGCCAGACGAGAATCATGTTCAGATTTTAATAAATTCGTACTACTAACCTGATTTGTTTTCGACGAATGGTACGAGAGGATGTTCCACTCAGCATTCTTGGTCTGAAGTTTACGATTCCTTGTGTTACAAATTGTGGTTCCGTATAAACACAATGAAAGAAGAATATCCGCCGTAAAACTATTGTTTAAATGTTGATTAAGTTCAGTAACTCTGCTTAGTTTCAATTCTCTCAATTTTTACTTTACTCTCAGAGTTTTGGCCAGAAATCTGTTGAGAAGAAGTCGCCGAAAAAGTTTTTTGTTCATCTTTCGTTTTGCTCGACATATCTGACCTGGGGTTTGAAACCAAACTACTTACTGTACTACTTCCTAATAGTACAGCCAAAGAAGGAATTCTTTCGTAAAGCCTCGTACGATCTATTCCAATGACTGTCTCTTACTAAGAAAAAACAAAGCTTATCTGGTAAATACTCTCCATTGTCAGGTCTGAGTTCTCTTATCGCATTTGAGCACACTCCTTTGTAGTACTCTTTAAACAGTGGAAAACAAATTCACTTTGTGACGGTACTCTAATGAAATGATATACGATATCCTACTGTAGTAAATGAATCAAAGAGCGATTGTGAATGTCAGTAGCATTCGATGTTCAAAAAGTGGATTATAATGCCTAGAATCGATTGCTGATGCCTAAAATTTTATTCTACCCTTTACTACAGAGAACACATTATTAAAGCCATTAATAAAACTATTTTGAAGCGATAACATACAAGAGTTCTGGTGCTATCTATGCTCATAGAAAAGTGTTCTGTTCATTGTGTACTAGACCCATGAGTGAAAGACAAATGTCCTTATAATAGCATCTGTTGAACTTGTGTTGGTGTAAACGTGAAAAAGGCGAAGAAATTGTAAACTTGAAAAAACAATTGCTTTTAAATGTATGCCGTAATCGGATCACTGGTTCCATAGCTAACTTTGTTAGTCTTAGGAGAAAACGAACCAAAGCTCGATGCAAGCATGCTAGAATAACGTAAATTATTCGAAATATTATCGTTTATTTCCTCTGCTGTTGTGAAGAGCCATGAACTAGAGAAAAAGTCCCAAGCAAAACATGAGTAGTAGTAGTCGCCGTAGTCTAGTAGGTAGTGTGTTCGTTTATTAGACTTAAAGCCCGGGTTCGAGCCCCAGGCCAGACATCAAAACGAAATATAAAAAAAAATTTCTTCGGCGACTTCCTCTCAGCAGATTTCTGGCAAAAATTCTCAGGGTAAACAAACCTGCCATGAAAAAGTTTCTCAAAATCTGTCGTTCGGGGTCGACGTTAAACTGTAGGTTCCTCCACTCAAGTATAAAATTAAGGCACACAATATGAGTCCTGAGTGTAGGGTTGTAGTTGCCAATTATGTATGTATGTATGTATAGTAGGATCATGATACTTTAACATTTACAGCCGCTTGGCATATGTATTCGTCGTTAGAAAAAAGTTGAAAATTCCTTCACTTTTTGGCTTCCACTAAAACTATAGTGCATGAAACAATTCGAAAACGTAAAAGAATTTTATTTTACTAGAAAACCTTAGCCTAATACTAATTCAAAAACACTTGTTGAGTAATTTCAATTACTGAGTACTATCTTTTAATTATGTTGCCATTTACCTCTGTAGTTAAGCACTTAATCGATTAGTGGTGATTAATTTCTCATGTCATATGGTTATTAGAGTGAACTATATTCGTACCAGAAATCAGCAATGAGTACTCAAAAAGATGAGTAGATTCGAATTATACTCATAATTTCTGATACTTATACACATTCATACTTATTTTAATATCATACTCGTACTACTCATATTCAAAGTTTGAAGTACTTATCGTACTCATACGTACCAATACGCATGATGTTGTTGTTTTCGAGTCTCTTTTTTACTCTTTGTCTTTTTCTTTCTTCTTCTTTTTTTTGAAAATGCAACAACAACTAAGACTGTAAATTTTCAGGAATGATTCAAATCACTCAAATCATTTTTGAGTATTATAAGTATTTTTCTAAATTTATGAATCTAAATGAGTAGGCGCTTATGAATCAAACATATTTCGAATGTTATGAGTTCGATGTCAACGTTGTACTCACACTCATTGCAACCTGTACTTATAAATCAATGTTGTAGTGAGTACGAATGAATCAGAGTACATAGTTAAATTTCGATACTGTTGAGTCACTCATACTCAAAACTTCATGAGTACTTATAAGTAGTGAAAAAATGATTCATTACTGATCTCTGATTCGTCCTAAGTGGATTGGTATTGAGGAACTATTCTATGAAATTATTCTGACATATTTTACTACGCGAATATTTAAAACTATGGCTTTCAGTTAAAAAGTAGGCGTGGTATAAATGATCAAATATTCACTGATCTCTGATTCGTCCTAAGTGGATTGATATTGAGAAACTATTCTATGAAATGATTCTGACATATTTTACTATGAAAATATTTAAAACTATGTCTTTCAGTTAAAAAGTAGGCGTGGTATAAATGATCAAATATTCACTGATCTCTGATTCGTCCTAACTGGATTGGTATTGAGGAACTGTTCTATGAAATTATTATAATATATTTTACTACGCGAATATTTAAAATTATAGCTTTCAGTTAAAAAGTAGGCGTGGCATAAATGCGCAAATATTTAACTATGCCAAGAAAGCTAGTGATTATATTGTATTATCTTCTTTATGCTGCGTGACTAAGTATTTAAATTTTAGTTTTTCTTTTTTTTTTTTGGTTACAAAAATTTTTCAAGGAATATTCTTAACCCTGCCCTGCTCTGCCTTGCCGTCCATAGGTTAAAATAGCATTTGTTATTAAAAAGAAAACATTTTCATCAATTTCCTTGTACGAAATTAAGTTCAAAATAGTTGTTGTTGTTGCTATTTCTGTGGAGAGTGTAAGAGTGTAATAAGTTTGATTCTTTTGTGTTTCTGTGTTAATGCAACATTTTCGGAAGCCATCAAATACATCTACTTCATCATCATGATGATCATTGGATAGGTGGTAATTTATTGTTGTTTTGAAAACATTAATTTATTTTATTTTCTTGTTGTTCAACATATTTTTCTGCCAAAGAAAATTCCATTAAATTTGTATTCTTACCTGCAAATAGAAAGAAAAGAAAGAAAACAGAAATTGATTAATTTTCAATTGTTTAACATTGTTCTTCTGCTTCAGCTTTTGCTGCAATTTTTTCTATTGTACTACTGCCATGTTTTTTTTGTTTCTTTTTTTTCTAACAATTGAAATTTTCTTAAGATGAGTTTTTCTTTTTTAAAATGAGCAAAAAGAAAAAGAGGAAAACTTTCACTATTTTCGCTGGATAATTTTTTGCTTTCATAAACCATGAAAAATTTCATAATTATTTTCAGTTTGGGGAAGCTCTAGAAAACAAGTTCGAATGCAGCTCTAGTGTGGAACGCTATGCTACATATATATACATATACATACATACACACGCTTACTCAAATACAGAAGACTTAAAGCGGTTGAAGCAACAATTGAGTGGTTGTAAGTGGCAGTAACAGCGGGAGCACTAACGGCATTACCGCCCACTTTATAAAGTCATGAGTGCATGTGATGGTTGTTGTTGGTTTTTTCTTCTTCTTCTACCATTTAATAATATATAATTTTTGTAGGTTGTTTTTCATGATAATTTTGAAACTTATTTCTTCTTGTACGCTATGTGTAGCAAATAATAGTAGCAGCAATAGAAGTAGAAATAGAAACGGAATTAGAAATTTTGAGCGAAAGAAAAAAAAACAAATGAAAGAAAAATATTTTTTTTTTAATAATTCACTCCTCCTACTGCCGTAGAAATATATTTCTAAAGAAATATTTCAATGAAAAACTTGTTCAATTTTATGTTGCAGCAGATGTTTTTCTAAATTCTAAAAAACTCCTTCTGCCTGCAAACCACAAAAATGTATTTGAAAAAATGTGAAATGTAACAACGATTTCTCTTTGAATACAAACAAAAATATTAAAAAAAAAATTCAATTCTTAGTCTAATTTTATTAAAACTTATAAAAAAAATTGGAATAAGCAACACCACACCACCAATCATACCAGTTTGCTATGCTTAATAGCATTCGGGGGTTACTCCAAAGTAAATAATGAAAACAAATCAAATTGAAATCGCATCAAGATAAATGATTTAGAGCCTATAATTTATGTTTAGCTTCCATCTGACACCAACTCCAAAAAGATTAGCTTCAATAGCATACAGTTTTTGCTTCATTTTCAATTTGTTTTATGGATTTATTATTTTTTTTTCCATATTTAGTAACAAATAACATTATTTTTATATTTGGCTCAGCACCGATTGTACGCAAATTTGCTTAGAGTGTTCATTTCAATGTTGAAATGATGAATACTAATTTAATTTTATTACATTCAACACAAAAGAATTTAAATTATTTGTACCTTACTGCACTAAGATGTCATAATTGCTCTCGCGAGCAGCAGTCCTAGCCAGCATTTTTGGATTTTTTTTTTTTTTTTTATCAAATTCGAGTCTTTTGATTCTTCTGCGCGATTGAAAAGCTAAAATATGCGGTCATTTTCTGATCCTAAAATACACTTTTGTCGGGAGAAAAAAGTGACTACGAGCGACTCTTCTTAAAAAGTCATTTATGAGTCATTTTCTATATTAGTTTTCGACTCTTTTTCTAGTAGTCTTATAATCACTTTCGAATCGCTTTCTGTCTTATTTTATTATTAGTCTTATTTACCTTCGTTTATGATTCTTTTCCGAACCGTCTTTCAGTCATCGCTTAATCGCATACGAGTCTTTTATGAGTAATTTATCAATATGTTTAGGAGTCCTTTTATTGTCATTTATCAGTCATGTTTGTATTAATTTGGACTCCTTTTTGGGTAATTTATAATTATAATTTGAGTCATTTATTAGTCGTATTTCAAAATGTGGGATTTAGTCGGTTTTCTGAGTCTTCCGTTTACACTGCCGCGATTTCAAAAATCACGTCCGTATGAACGTTGAGTAACAAAGAAAGAATACATACATACATACATAATTGGCCATTACAACCCTTCAGTCAGGATTATGGCCTGTTTTAAAAACAATCTTCCAAATGCTAGCTGGGGTGTACCTTCCTAGGGACTGCAAGAACAATGGTAGTTCATTTCCGATAATAAAGAATGTCTGCTCATCCTTTTCTGCATATTTGGTAGTGACTCTTTTATTTATTGAAAACAGTTTCTATTGTGCCCTATTTGCACAGTTTTAAATGGTTCTATGTTTTACCAACGCGTTTTAAGGTTGGTAATACAAGGGAAAGACTATGCTAAATCCTATTCAAATACAATACATTCGGCCTGATTTCAGATTATAGTAATTGTGATTAACGAATACCAAGTGATCAACTGGAATTAAGCAATTTACTCTGTGCATTGCTTTCTAATACTCACTCGTGGGTAGTACTTTTTTTCTACCCATTGATTCGGTGACATACAATTCTTTGGGTTGGAGAAAGCATTTTTCGAATGTAAGAAATTATTGAAATGAACCCTTAATTTATTCAAAATAACAACTTACCTTTAATGGTAATACTGTGCTATTTATTAGATTACTTCATGTGTAATACGGTGTTCAGATATTGCATAAATCGCAATAAACGCCATTATTGAGGTCAATATTTCATATAAAGTTTCAATTAATTATTGCTCAATAAATACGCAAATTGTTATAATATTGAGTAAAACTCAAAATGCAGCGCATTGTCATAAGTATGTTCAGTGAGCATATTTCAATTATACAACCACATTCTGTTGATATTTGACAACTTAAATGTCAACAACGACAAAAAAACAACAAAACAAAAAACAAAATAAAAACATTCTTGTTGAAACAATCAGCTGTTTTGTTTACCAGTTGTGAAATGAATATTGAATAAGCATCTTAACTGCATATATTGTTATGTTTGAACACTTGAAATATTGTACTCAATATACAGAATATTGACTCAATAAAAATGCATATCTGAACATAGTATAATGCAGAGCTTATATGTCATTTTTGTTAGTCTGGCAACCTCTAGAACTTATTGTTGATTTGTTATGGTTGTTCTCTTTTGTCGTTGGTGGCCGTTCCATGTAGTTTAGTTGTTGTTATTGTTCCTTGGTCTTTGCTTATGCATATTTCCGTAATTTCATTGCTGATTTGTTGTTATTTAACTTTCCTATTCCATCATCATGTTTCTCAAAATAAATACATCCAGAGTACAGCCGCCGGTAAACAGCTCAAGACACTTCTATAAAAAATTCGTTTTCATCTTATCTGTTCGTATGTAAAATAACTTCAGACTAATCTGTTGGAACATATCAGAGATCAGCAATGAGTCGTTTTTTCGCTACTCATAAGTACTCATGAAATTTTGAGTATCAGTGAGTCAACAATATTGAAATTCAACTACACTGATTCCTTCGTACTCACTACAACGTTGATTTATAAGTACATGTTGCAATCAGTTGACATCAAACTCATAACATTCGAAATATGTTTGATTCATACGCCTACTCATTCAGATTCGTAAATTTAGAAATATACTTATAATACTCATAAATGATTTGAGTGATTCGAATCATTCATTAAAATATAAAGTCTTAGATGTTGTTGCATTTACAAAGAAGAAAACAGACACATAAGCTAAATAGATAGAGCAGCAAGCAGAGCAAACATACAACCTTTTATTGAGTATTTTAGTGTTCTTAGTTGTTGTTAGGCATTTACAAAAAAAAGGAAGAAAGACAAAGACAAAGACAGCAAGCTAAGCAAATACATACACAACTTTTTAATGAGTATTTTAGTGTTCGCACGCGAATCATACTTATTTTGTGATTCTTGTAAATGTTGAGTTATGGAGAGTCGAAATCAACAACATCATGCTTATTGTTAAGTATGAGTACGATGAGTACTTCAAACTTTGAATATGAGTAGTATGAGTATGATATTAAAATAAGTATGAATGCGTATAAGTATCAGAAATTATGAGTACGATTCGTATCTGCTCATCTTTTTGAATACTCATTGCTGACCTATGGTACATAGACTGCAGTTGTGTGAAATTATTTCTGTTTGTCATGAATTTAATGTGAACATTCCTCGAATTCATTCATTTTCTAGTACAAAATTGTAAAATAATTTGGGAATCCAAAAATATTCGAGGGAAAATCAGATGAATATTTTTATTTTATTAGTTTTTCTTGTGTTTATGAAGAACTGTCTTCTAACGCGAGATGGGATAACTTCTCACATGATTTGAAAAGATTTTTTACTTTTTCAAATGCTTGAATTTATGATATCAATTATTTTTTTTGTTATCATCTCTTTATAGAAAATTAAAGCCTTGTTTTCCTCTAAAAAAAAAAAAAAAACAAAAAAAAACGAGAGAATAAAACCGTTTAATATTTTTTTCTTGTCATAGTCATCAGCCATCATTATCGTTGTCATAATTTTCCAATGACTGACGAATGAATGAACGCGAGTGACTGTGACTGAGTAAGTGAATGAATAAGCTGTTTTTATTATTTTTTTTTAAGTGGATAGAAAATGTATTTTTTTCTTTTTCGTAAATTATAATCATAATAAATATTTTGTTGTTGTTGTAAATGCAATAATTGTTAATCTTTCTTTTTTAATTTAAAAAGAAAGGGAAACTCTACATAAAATTGAATTAAAAAAAGAAAGAAAATAATACCTATGAAAATTGAAAAACGGTAACGTTTTTGTGCTTTCTGAAAGAAAGGTTACCAGTTACAAGAGGTCTAACCATAACAGGCCTAAAGTGTATTGTAAATAATGACCCTAAGAAAAATTATACAATAAAGTATAATTACTGGTAATTATTCGGTTACACATCATATATATGAAGTTAATGGGATCATAGGGGGGGACTTTAATGTTTCTAAAAAAAATAAAAGACCATAAGCAGTAATTTATCACACTATTAAACAAGATTTTGAATTCATGTTTTTAAGCAAAAAGTTGGAATTTTATATTGTAATATAATAATATAGTATTCCCCCTCTCTCTTTTTTGATAAAATTTGTATTGAAAATTTTCTTTGTTGAAAATCATATTTTGCAGTTTTTAGGGTAAAGTTTTTAATTCTATCGCTGTAGAACTACATACATAATTGGTCATTACAACCCTTCAGTCAGGATTACAACCTAGATTCTCACACCACTTTTGTTAATTTTATCCATAAGTGGCTTGATGTGCTATTTATAGTCGACTCCGAGCGGCAGATTTTTGAGAAAATTTTCATTGCAATTTTATTTACTCCCAGAGCGAAATTTGCTGAGAGGAAGTCGTCGTCGACTACACTACCTACTAGGTATTGTGTTCGCTTATTAGACGTAAAGCCCGGGTTCGAGCCCCAGGCCAGACATCAAAACGAAATATGAAAAAAAATATTTCTTCGGCGACTTACTCTCAGCACATTTCTGGTAAAAACTCTGAGAGTAAATAAACCTCCCATTAAAAAGTTTCTCAAAATCTGTCGTTCGGAATCGACAAACTGTAGGTCCCGCCACTCAAGTATAAAAAATTAAGGCACAACACCACATGAGTGGTGTGAGAAGGGTTGTAATGGCCAATTATGAATTTTTTTTATCATGTTTCGTATTGTTGGATATGTCTGATCTGGGGTTTGAACCGTGGCCTCAAGTCTAATAAGCCAACACTGCCTAATAGATTATACGGAGGCTATAGCGTGTACAAATTACTTCCAATACTAAAAAATTGAGACCTATTGCATGACTCTTTATCCGTTGTAAAGGATTTGATACAAATAGATCCGCTACTTAACTACTGACACACTGGCAATACAAGTTCTTATCGCAAAATTTGTCGAACGCGTTTCCTGAATATCTAATTAAAATAACATATATTAGAAATCTCTTCTATTTCTATTTGAATATGTAAAGGGCTATCCATTTCGTGGTTTCAAAAGTATGGGACTGTAATTCGACATCTGTCAAACTAAGTTGTGAAACCAATTTTTTTCTTTTCAGTTGAAAGTCTGACATTGACGAAAATGGATCGCTTAACTATCACACAACTCATAAAAATTATCAAAACCTATTACAAAAATGCTGTTTCTGCCACAGCCACGTATCGGCAATTTATCAAACAAAATTTTCTTCAGCGATGAAGCACATTTCACACTCTGTGGGTATGTTAATAAAGAAAATTGTCGTATTTGGGATTCTGAGAATCCTCAATTAATTGAAGAGAGGCCATTACATCCAGAAAAAGTCACTGTTTGGTGCGCTCTTTGGTCCGAGTCGAGTTATGGCTGAGATACCGCCCAATATGTGTCAAAAAGTGGTCGAAAATTACCTCAAAAGAATCAATGCTTGCAACACTTCGCGTGGAGGTCATTTAAATGATGTAGTGTTTCACTCATAATTTCAACGTTCAAACTTTACAATAAAAAAGAAATATCATGAAAAAATATTTTATATGTGGGTGCCCTGGTAGTCTAGTGGGTAGTGTGCTAGACTATTAGCGTGAGGGTCGTGGGTTCGATTCCCACCAGAGACTCTGGTCTGTGACACTACACCGAGCATATGGTCAAGTTACTCCGCTCCTATATAATTAAAATATAATTTGTAATTGTATTGTAATTAATAAATAAATAAATATTTTATATGTGTTTTATTTACGTTTACTTTTGAAACCACGAAATGGATAACTCTATATTTCCAAATCATTTGTTTTTTCTTTAGCTTTATTAACTTGTCATAATTATTAAAATTTCAACTTCTTTTCTTCTATTTCCAGGTAAGTTCCATTTTGCACGTATTAATTTCCTTCAGTTTAAAATCCACTACAAAATATTGGTATGTATACCCTGACTGAACTTTACTATCAAATCAAGATATCTTTTAAAAATGTTTGAACATAATACTATGTTCACACTTGCAATTTTATTGAGTCAATATTCGATTATTTGAGTACAATATTTTAAGTGTTCAGATATAATATAAGCAATATTCATTTGACAGATGGTAAACAAAACGGCTGGTTGTTTCAACAACATTGTTTTTATTTTGTTTTGTTGTTTGTCATTGTTGACATTTGAGTTGTCAAATATCAGCAGAATGTGTTCGGATAATTGTAATATGCTCACTGAACATACTTATGACAGTACTGCATTTTAAGTTTTACTCAATATTATAACAATTTGCGTATTTATTGCGCAATAATTAATTGAAATTTGATATGAAATATTGGGCTCAATAATGGCGGTTATTGCGTTTTACGCAATAAAGATGTATGTGTGAACGTAGTATACTGCTTCATGACTAAGTTGTTAATTATTTGTGCATCGCTATATAGAGTTTATTATTTAAAAAATTCGTGATTTTCATAAGAATGTTATTTCAATCTCTTTTAGTCGAGTCAGGTCTTCACGTTTGGAGACAGCAAATTTCCCACTGTGCATCAGAGCAGCGTTGCCGTTTTGGTCCAATTGGACCAAAATTGGTAGTTTTTATTTAAAAATGCTACGATTGGTAGTTTGGTTGGTTTGTTCAAATTTCATTTATTTTTTGGTAGGAAAATACAATTAATATCTGTAAGATTTAAAGTTGGGAGTATTATTTATTTTTAGGTCTCAAAACGAAAATTAAATGTTTAAGTAAGAAAATATTGATGGCTTAAAAACATTGCTAAATAGTGAAACAGTTATGCTTGAAAAAAATTACCTAATGATAGAGAACAACTTTGTAGAGGTATTTATAGTTTCTTTTCCAATAGTCCAAAAAGAATTACAGAATTCAATGAATTTCAAGATTATTGTTCCGTAAGGCCCCATAAAATTTTAGACTTTTGTTCAAAAAGATGGCTTTCATTAGAAGATGTAATTTCTAGAATCATCGAATAATGGGATATTCTAAGACTTTATTTTATTTCATGTCCATTTGAAGTTAATGGCATTCGATCAGCAGTATTAGCAAATTCAATGGGAACCAACATTAAAACTTATTTCCTGTTCTTATCATATATTTTACCAACAATAAACGCGTTAAATAAAGAATTTCAATCAGAAAGCTCTAGACTTTATACGAATATTAAATTGAATTAATTAAATTTTCTATTAATTCTGAGTAATTCTTTTAATAAAAGCGAATCCCTTGACGTTAATTTTCTTGACAAAACTAACCATGTAGATATAAATAAAGTTTTTGTAGATACCACAGCCGAAGTATTTTTGGAAAATAATTTAGATCAGGAAGATATAGTGGAAATTAAATCAAATATTCTACAATTTTATATAGAATATTTAAACCAAATTAAAATAAGATTTGACTTTGGAAGAGAAGATGTAAAATTACATACATACATAATTGGCCATTACAACACTTCAGTCAGGATTACGGCCTAGCTTCTCACACCGCCCATGTTGTGTGCCTTAATTTTATACTTGAGTGGCGGGACCTACAGTTTAACGTCGACTTCGAACGTCAGATTTTTTGAGAAACTTTTCATGACAATTTTTACTCTCAGAGTTTTTGCCAGAAATCTGCTGAGAGGAAGTCGCCGAAGAAATATTTTCATATTTTCTTTTTGATGTCTGACCTGGGATTCGAACTCGGGCCTTTCGTCTAATAAGCCAACACACTACCCACTAGACCACGGCGGCTTCAAAATTTGCTACAAATAATAACACCCAGAAATGTTCTTTTCAAAGAAGAAATAAATATCTTGCCCTTGATACAGAAATTTAAGAATTTAGTGGATTTTGATCCAGATAAAATCCTAATGCAATGGAACTTACTTCGATTAAGTGATATGTCCTTAGATATAACACTTAGCATAAATGAATTTTGGGACAATGTAAGCACATTTAAAAATGCTTTAAATGAATTTTATTATGGTGATTTATGTAATTTTATTTTTAATTTGCTTTCTCTTCCACATAGTTCTGCAGTTGCAGAACGAAAATTTTCACAATTAAGTTTAATAAAAACAAAACTAAGAAATAAGTTAGGTAAAAGCACAATAAACAACATAATGACATGTAAAGAAGTTACATGCAAGTCTAAACCGCATTATGTGTGGTCTGCAAAAAAAGATCTCAATGATACCTTAATATTATAAATATAATTTTTGTTTTGTTAGCATATTAAACATTTTTAAATAAATTATTTATGTTTATTTTATATATATGTGATATATATGAAATTCTTTTGTTAATTTTAGCAATAAAACGTTAATTTCATACTGAATAATCTATAATTATTTAAATTCAAATTTTGGTAGGATTAGAATAATTTTGGTAGGTTTTGGAAAGAATATTGGTAGGGAAAAATTTTTCTTTGTGGCAACGCTGCATCAGAGTATTCTGCTAATAAGATTATTTCTAATTAGACTTCTCCCTTTTCAACATTTTCCATTTTCATTTTCACCCTCATGTATTTGCTGTTATTACAACATTTAAAATAAAAAAAAATTATTAAAAAAAAATCTTTAAAATTGATGAGTTTATTTCATGTCAAAAATCATTTCAAGTGTCTTTTTGTCTGTCTGTCTGCATACGTATACATACATATGTATATATCGTGCTGATAGGATTGAGTGCCTCAAATAATTTGTTGTATATTTTAATGCAACATTAATTGTAAATGGATACAGACTCATTTATTACAGCAAGAGTTATTATATAAGAGAAACTGCAACATAAAGTTGCATTTAAAAACAGAGTATGGAGTAATAAACTCTTAAGTTTTTATGGCATAAATAAACGTTTTCTTATTTGCTTTAATGCTTTTTGATAAAAAAAAAACATACAAAATATGTAAGTGGCTAAGAAAAAATTCTATTTCTGTACTCTAAGCCCGTTTGCTCGCTCCTAAGACATGGAATGTTTGTTCAATTGAACGAACAATGAGAAAAAATTCTAATGCTTCTAATGGTCTGCAACAGGAAGTATCAGTTTTTATGCTTGTCTTCTATTTCTATTTGCATTGTGAATGAAGGAAATTGAGATTAATTTCAAATTTGTTTAATATTTCCGCTTGATTATACAGCAATTAAATGTTTGCCAAGACAAATTCTTGCATTCTTGAAGCTGTTACAGAATTTGATGAGAAATTCAAATTTTTTTTTCACTCGCAACAGAGAGAATCTTCTTTATAAGATAACATACATACATAAATAAAAAGCTTTCATTTTCTTTATTGTTTTTGGAAATTATTTTTTATGTTGCAAACTATTTCTCTTAAGAATTTTCCCATGGAATTGTTACTCTTTTGAAATATTTGTGGCAAGGAATTCTTTCCAATAAGCCATATTAAAACTGTTCATTAGTAGAATTTCCTTTTTTAGCTGCTAAATTATATGCTGTTAAAAACATACCATATGCAACATAAAGAAAAATTAAACTGTTATACAGACTGTTATACAAAGTGTAATATAGCTTTCTAAAGCACAAGTAAGCAATGCCATTTCCAAAGACTTTATTTAATTCTCAACTGTTATGTCCATTTGTTGCTTTTTATATCTGTAATAAATTCATAGAAAATTGTGTTATAATATGCTATTCTTATAAAACTGGTATACAGTAAACTTAAACACTTGTGGCCAGATTTTAAGCGCAAACAGGTCTGTGTAAAACCATTCCACGTTAAAAGACAAATATTTTCATGATAAAGGGATATGAAAGCAACCATTTGTTAATATCATTTTTACATTTCTTAAGGCCATTATTACAACTTGCCGTTAAACTTGGGTTTATTTAAATGTAACTTTAGCTAAAGTGAACTTTAAAGTCAGCTTTAACTTATTTTCGTTATTACAACTTACAGATAAAATTAAGTTAACTTTTCCAAAAATATGGCATTGCCGGAGCAATGTCGATAAAACTGCTCAATTATACAAGTTTTTTTTTAAACACAGTGCAACGAAGGTCCACTTTTGTTGTTGTTGTGTTTGTGAAGTTGCCATATTGAAAATAATATATAATATGGCAAGTTCAAACATAAACTTAACTTTAAAAGTTAAAGTTAGATGATCCTCCCTTTAGCTTAACGCTCACTGTCTTATTGGGTACTCCTCATAATAATGAAAACCAATTTATCTGCCCGTTAAAGCCAGAAGCCATTGATAGATACTAGCACTGATATAATACGATTTTATACGTAGCTACACAAAAATGGCAGGTTTAGTGAGTACGATATAACTCATAGTTGGCAGCCTAGAAGGGAACGCAATCTACGAGTCGCAATCTCGTAGTCGGCAGTCAACGTGTTAAGCTGACTGTATATCTTAAAGGTTTTACCAATTTTTCAAAAAAGTTAAGAAAGCTGCTTGAGCCAAGTTTTGATATGAGTATTTTCTAGTACTGCGATTAGTCCTTGAATTAGAACATTTACCAGTCGCATCCAGAGAATCGAAATGTGATTATCATTACATGTTTATGCTGAACATTTTTCTTTACATGTTGAAGCATTGAATTTGATCAGATATCTTCATTTGGTATAAACGGTTCTGACTTAAACCCAAGTTCTAGACAATTTAAAATAATTTTTATTTGATTTTCCCATACGGTACATTATATTGCCTGTGAAATTCTTAATACTTAATACTACATTTTCACACATGCACTCTTATTGCGTAAATCTTAATAAACGCCATTATTGAGTTAAATATTTCATATAAAATTTCAATTAATTATTGCGCAATAAATACACAAATTGTTATAATATTGAGTAAAACTTAAAATACAGCACTGTCATAAGTACGTTCAGTGAGCATAATACAGTTTTCCGAACACTTTCTGTTGATATTTGACAACTCAAATGTCAACAAGGACAAAAAAAAAAAAAAACAATGTTGTTGAAACAACCAGCTGTTTTGTTTACCAGCTGTCAAATGAATATTGCTTATATTATATCTGAACACTTAAAATATTGTACTCAATAAAAGTGTATGTCTCAACATAGTTATATAACGATTGAATTTTAAATTCTCAAAATAACTGTATTTTTCTATTGAATGGAATTCCTCTCAGAGTCCATCAAATATAACGAATGTAACGTATTACTGTGCTAAGTGTGTGTTAAGACTGTGTGTGTTGTGGAACATTAAAAAGAAGAAAATGTTCTTTTGATGGCGATATTAAAAGCCATGTAATTAAGCTTAAGAAATATGACCATAAATGATCTAAAATAATTGCTTTATCCATTAGTTCTTTACGATTAATTAGTGGAACTAAAATGTTTACAAAATCCATTACCAAATAATGACGTTGATGAAGGCTATAATGCAACAAGACACACAAGGCATATGGACCGTAATAGTCTTGAGGTGTTAGAACTGTAACGATTTATATGTTAATGAAATACACAACAAAAAGAACATTAATTGGAAGAGAAAAAAATAAAGACAATAATCTTATTAAACAATAAAAAAATTATTGAACGCCAATAAAAAATCACATACATTTTTCCGATGCCAACCTGTATATTTTTTTCTCTTTTCTTTCCAATAGTGGGATTTTCTTTTCTTTTTTGAAATAATTGTTATGAAAACTTGGAGAAGAAAAGAAATAATAAAAATCAAGGAAAACAACAACCATTATTACGGCATGAAATCAATCATGTTTCTTAAAATACGTGTGCCTGTTGTATCTATTGTACAGGTGATTGCATCTGTATCTCTCTTTTTTAAAATGCTATTGTATTTGTATATGTGTGTTGTACATATATCTACCGCTAACATCTGTTTTATTTTTATTTCTTATCTTAACGGCATAATATTGTACGTTACCCGCTTGCCCGGTTTTCAAACTCTAAATACTCTTACATTGCTGAGAGGATTTTAATTGAAAATATTGTAACAAATTGAAAAGAAAATAGAAAGAAAATAAATTTAATGAAACATAACAATAATAACAATAAAAGAATTACAATTTACGGTAAATTCTTCTATCAATCATAATTAAAATTCATGTTAGAAATTAATGACCTCTCCAAGTGTTCTTGGTTTTCCTCGAAGACTTTTCAGAAATAGTTACCTTTTAACTGACAAGTGATGAGTAATTCAATCATCGATTTAGTTCCACTTTATTAATACTACCCGAGATGTCATGTGGAGAGGGTGGCTCATTAACTAGTTTATTCACCTTTTTTCTACTGGTATAACTGCCTGATGTTATCACACATTCATGAGAGTTTTAGGCATTAATTTCTTAAACGAAATGTTCATTAATACCGTTATATTTTACATGTTGCTTACAACCGATGTATTCATATGTATATTCCACTATTCCTTATGTTTATAGTTGACTCATGAAAAATAGAAATCCTAATTTGATGCAACTCAGCAACAGTAACTTAAAAATAAATTTAACTTTCAATAGCCGTTATAATAGTTTTATATTTCAATAGAAATTTATTTCCTTAATGTGTAGTTGCAGTAAACTCTCGTATTGCATATGTTCATTTATTACAAAAGATATACATACATTTTATTGCAAGCTTCGAATGGACACAATACCTCTTGAATAATGACCATTTTTATGTACATACTTTGTTTGCTCATTTTTGGTATAAGATTTCAATTAAATTGAAAAAGATTTTGTAACATAAAAACTGAGGATAAGAGCAAAGAAAGAGCAAGAGGTGCCTGAACAACACCAGGTATTAAATGAAATAACAATGTTTCAGAATGTAAAATTGTAATTAGGGTGTACGGCTCCAAATTACAACTGATGTAGTCCACTAATTTTACTAAAGCACATTCCATTCAAGTGCCATAATAACAATGATACATAAGCCCTATTGCTTTGGCCTTGGTGGTATGAGTAGTAATGGAATCGCAAGATCCCATGTATTTGTATGTAATGATAAAATCCTTATTTTGCTTATAATTTGAATTTTTTTGATTTCGATGACTTGCATTTTTTTTCGATTACATGCATATTTTTCGATGACTTGCATCTTTTTTGACAATGAACTGTTTTCTTTGTCTATGATATTGTTTTTCAGCTTCAACGCCGCCATCTGCGATTCTAATTAATGACCAAACGCCGTAACCTTTCAAAATCGGATATAAAATGGAATTGTGGAGGATGAATAGCATAACCGTTCAAAATCGGATATAAAATGGAATTGTGGAGGATGAATAGCATTTTTTGGTCGATTACTTGCATTTTTTGGTCGATAACATCCATTTTATGCTGATAATTTAAATTTTTTTGTCGATGATTTTTTTCGATGACATATATTTTTTTCGATGACTATTATTATTTTTGTCGCCTATATTAGGTTCATCGCCGAGATCTCCGATCCTAAGTATCGACTAAACGCCAATTTTCGGTCGATAACATCCATTTTATGCTGATAATTTAAATTTTTTGGTCGATGAAATGCTATTCATTTTTTAGTCCATTACTTGCATTTTCTGGTCGATAACATCCAATTTAAGCTGATAATTTGAATTTTTTGGCTGATGACTTGCATTTTTTCGATAACTTGCATTTTTTTCGATGACATGCATTTTTTTTGACGATTAACTATTCTCTTTGCCAATGATATTATTATTTTTCTCACCTATATCAGCTTCATCGCCGACATCTGTGGTCCTAAGTAACGACCAAACGCCAAAACCGTTCCAAATAGGGGGATGAATTGCATTTATTTAGTCGATGACTTACATTTTTGGTCGATAACATCCATTTTATGCTGATAATTGAAATTTTTGTCAATGACTTGCATTTTTGTCGATGACTTGTATTTTTTCGATGATTTGCATTTTTTCAATGACTTGCATTTTTTTCTATGACTTGCAATTTTTTTAACCATGAAATATTTTTTCGATAAAATTATGAATTTTGTCGACTATATTACCTTCGTCGCCGATAGCTAAGTAACGCCCGAGCACAACGAAAAGCGTTTTAGAATCCATGATACCATGACTATCCACCCTACTAGATGCATTTTCTGTCTCGTTCGGACTATTTTTTCAAACGTCATATTCCAAGATAATGAACGGAATTCAAGCCTCTCACAAGCTAAAGACTTTCTAAATATAAGAGAAATTGTATTCAATTACGGTAAAGTCACGGCTTTCGATAGTAATTCACCTTACCGTAGAAACCGGATATCAAGTGATTTTCTTCACAGATGTTAAACAGTAACTAAAACTTTAGTTTGTACTTTGCGTAACACTTTCAAATAAAACCCAATTGACTTTAGCTTCCAGGAAACTTAAACTTCTTAGAACTGAGCACCACTATCCTCATACTTTCTTTCGTAACAACTTTATTGTAAAACCTTAGCAACATACTAATATTTCACTTGGTAAATTCCTTAAAATAACTCAAAATGTCATGTAAAAAAGAAAAATACAAAGGAAATGAACTTACACACGTGATTCCAAATAATTAACGCCCTTTTTGCTTTAACAGCAAAGCTCTAGTCTTTGTAGTCTGCTTATGGTTTTTGATATTTTAGCCGACAAACAATGATGGCCTAGCCTCTTTAGTAAAGGACTAATGAAGACAGGGTAATTTTAGGTAAACTGTTATTTATTTCGAGATATGTATGAACACCAAGCCCTCTTTACATTATAAAACTACTCCTTGGATACATGTTTTATATACCATGTTATGTGGATTTATTTTGCCTGTAAACTGCTTTTCCAACTCAAATATTTTTGTGTCTTAAATATTTTTTTCTTTCATTTCTGTGTATTAATCCCTGGGATTTTGTTTCCATTAGATTGGTTCATTAATCTACTTTCATTGCCAAGCAAATGGCAAATGCTTTAAACAGACCATGAACATGAAATATACACTTTAGCGTACTTACTAATGATGATTTTAATCCTTTAAGTCATTATGATGATTTAAAAAGGTAAAAAGGTATCCGTGTAAAACCTAAAGGCCAGCATAAAAGCTTGCAACATGTGTGTTGCACATATGCACATACATACATTGGCTGAGGACCATTAAGATATTTTATTTTATTTTTTTTATTCTTTGGAAAGAATTAATCAGCCACTACAACAAAGGAAATGTTGTACAAGAACTACAAGAAACATTATCGTGATAAAGAATTACATCATGTGGGCTTAAATAAAGAGCTAAAATAGTGAAATAGAAGAAGATTTTCACGGTCAGCAGCAGAGTATGTATTGAATGTAAGAGTTGATGTTAAACTTATTTACAGGGTATTTCATAGCATGAGTATGAAAGTAAAAGGTTAACGAATCAAATAACGTGGTCTATAAGTTTAATTGTTTGATTTTTTAATTCGTTTTTTAATTTTCACAATGACAGCTAAATGTAGTTTGCCATACCAATTTGAAATATACCGTCTACAATATATTTTTGTTGAAAGTAAAGAATATCTCGAGTTATTCCTTTTCAAAACTTCAAACACAATGTTCTTTACTTCTCAAAGTAGGTTTATAGATTTATGCTATCTTCAGACATGCACTTTTATTGAGCCAATATTCGATTATTTGAGTACAATATTTTAAGTGTTCAGATATAACAATACACGCAGTTAAGCTGCTTATTCAATATTCATTTGACAGCTGGTAAAAAAAAAGCAGCTGGTTGTTTCATCAACATTGTTTTTTTTTTTTTTTATTTTTTTTTGAATTTTGTTGTTTGTCGTTGCTGACATTTGAGTTGTCAGAAAGTGTGTTCGGAAAACTCTAATATGCTCACTGAAGGTACCTATGACAGATAAGAAGTGTTCATTAAACTTTAGTCCAGTCAAATGTATTAGTCCTCAAAGATTGCGGTAAAAGCAGCCGCCAGTCTGAATGCAACCTCTCTACTGTGGCCCCAATGAGTATAATAGAGCCCGTGATGGCATATCCGAACAAAGAAATTTTCGAAATCTCATAGGTTTCCATCTGCAGTTCCTTCTTATTATGTAGTAATTGACCAACTCGTCCGTCCGTTTCTAGCTAAAGAAGCTCCGATGGTATGGTACCCCTATGAAAAAAATAGGCTGAGGGTGTTGTATTCATTTGTTCCGTCCTTACCAATGTGAAGTCACCGTAATCTAGTAGGTAGTGTGTTGGCTTATTAGACATGACAAACTCTAGGTCAGGCATCTCCTACAAAACGAAATATGAAGAAATGTTTCTGTGGCAACTTCCTCTCAGCAGATTTCTGGCAAAAACTTTGAGAGTAAATAAAATTGCCAGGAAAAAGTTTCTCAGAAATCTGTTGTTCGGAATCGACTTAAAATGTAGGTCCCGCCACTTGTGTAGATAATTAACACACACAACATAAGTGGTGTGAGATGCTAGATCGTAATCCTGACTGAAGGGTTGTAATGATTAATTATGTGTGTATGTATCAGAGATCAGCAATGAATTGTTTTTTCGCTACTCATAAATGCTCATGAAATTTTGAGTATGAGTGAGACAACAGTATTGAAATTCAACTACTCTGATTCATTCGTACTCACTACAACATTGATTTATAAGTACAGGTTGCAATGAGTATGAGTACAACGTTGACATCAAACTCATTCGAAATATCTTTGATTCATACGCCTACTCATTCAGATTCATAACTTTAGAAAAATACTTCTAATACTCATAAATGATTCGAGTGATTCAAATCATTCATCAACATTTACAGTCTTAATTTTTGTTTCATTTGCAACAACATATGTACTTATTTTGTGATTCTTGTAAATGTTGAGTAAAGGAGAGCCGAAATCAACAACATCATGCGTATTGTTAAGTATGAGTGCGATGAGTATTTTAAACTTTGAATATGAGTGGTATAAGTATGATACTAAAATAAGTATGAATGCGTATAAGTATCAGAAATTATGAGCATGATTCGAATCTACTCATCTTTTTGAATACTCATTGCTGATCTGCAGTTTGTATATATGTTATCAATGTGATGACAGTATTGTCAGAATAGGGCGTGAGTAGCCCTCTGGTTATGGAAGCGAATACAGATGCGCCCACGCTCTGTGATATAATTTAGAAGTTAACAACATTTTTCATGATCTCCAACTGAAAGATCCAGGAGCTATCAGGAAACTCAATTGATGATTCATGTTGGCAGCTAGGCATCCATTAAAATATTGTTTGCTTTGAAAGTGGGCGTGGCTAATTTTATAATCTCATGCCATTTAACAATAATTTACTTCTTTTAACATTTATTGATATTTTCTATAGGATTTGTGATGATGAAATCTAAACCCTATGCAGATAAAAAAAAAACAAATGACTGCAGCTGCAGTCAAGGGTTAAATTAAGCAATTTTCATGTAATAATTTCTGTTCTTTTGTTCTGTTTACCTCCATATGCAATTGTTGCAACAATTGGTGATTTTAGTGAGACGATTTGTAGTTGTCATCGTCATTTTCGTTTTTGGTGTGTTGCATTGTCCTTGTGTTTCTGTGGCATTTTTGTGCTTCCTGTTGTTGGACTCATAGATTTGTCTTGTTAAAATTTTGAATTGCTAATCGTTGATTTTAACATACTGAATACATGAATTTCTTACATGCATAGTATGGCACATGCATAGTATGTAGTATACGTGCAGCTTAAGGATACTTGCTTGCCTGTCACAGGTCTAAGTGTGCTTGCAACATGCATATTATTTGCTAGTTGTTGTCGCTGTAATAATATCATGAGGGCGATGCTGGTTGCATTTTAAAATGTCTCTTTTTCTTTTCTTGTTTCCTAAAGTGGTTGCGGCTACTGCTGCTGCCATTACTTCTGGCTTGTAAAAGTTGAATCCTCTTTGTAAACATAAATAATATTTTTTATTTTAAAACTTTTCTTCGTTTTTTTGTAAAAAATGAAATGAAGTAAAGTAGCCTGTATCAACTCTGTGCATAACATGACTTTGCAACTGGCTGCTATGGCTGCGGTTGACGGAATGGTCTTTAGGGGTCAGATGGTATCTCATAAATGTTAAATTTTATGCGCACATTATACTCAAAGGCAAAAAAGGGAATAAAATTATATTCTGTTTGCATTTTTTTCCATAAAACTATAGGATTTCCTTTGCCCGTGCTGATGCTATTTGAGGTTCATATTCAGTTAACAAATAAAAAAATCTCAAGACCAATTGGTCAACTTTGTCCAATGGAAAACAGAAGGATATAATATTGAACTTTAAAAGAGTTCTTTCAATGTCTGCAGTTTTTAGTTTTAGTTCAACGATATATGATTAAGTGATGAAGGTACTTAGATCTGTTGCAAGAAAATAGGGCCTAAAACGAACTTTAAATCCAATTGAAAAGATGTGATGACAAGATGAGAGTTCTTGAATGTATTAAAATCTATTAAGCCTAAAGACTGCATAACAATGGCTTGTCTAACTGGTTATTGCACGAATTAAGACGGGTTAATCTGATAGTTCATTCCGAGCTCACTCCCTAAGAGTCTTGGATTTCAAAAAGGCTCATTTCACAATTCCCATTGAATTAAAAGTATGTATGACAAAAATTGAAATCGCCGTCGTCTAGTTCGCTTATTAGACGTGAAAGCCCAGGTTCGAGCCCCAGGCCAGACATCTGAACGAAATATAAAAAAAAAAAAATATTTCTTCGGCGACTTCGTCTCAGCAGATTTCTGGCAAAAACTCTGAGAGTAAGTAAGCCTGCCATGAAAAAGTTTCTCAAAATCTGTCGTTCGGAGTCGACGTTAAACTGTAGGTCCCGCCATTCAAGTTTAAAATTAAGGCACACAACATGAGTGTTGTGCGAAGCTAGGCCGTAATCCTGAGTGAAGGGTTGTAATGCAATTACGTACGTACGTAGTCTAGTAGGTAGTGTTGTGGTTTATTAGACGTGAGACCACGGTTCAAACCACAGGTCAAACGGCTCCAACAAAACGAAATATGAGAAAGTATTTCTTCGACAACTTCCTCTCAGTAAATAAAATTGCTATGAAAAGCTTGTTAAAAATCTGTCGCTTGGAGTCGAATTTAAACTGTAGGTCCACGCCCACTCTTGTATAAAATTAACACACGCAACATAAGTGAGTGTGAAAAACTAGGTTGTAATCCTGACTGAAGGGTTGTAATGGCCAATTATATATGCATGTATGCATAACAATAATCGCTTTAACTCCTTTGAGATAGAATAAATACAATTGAAACTTTAATTTACATAAGTTGGGTTTAATCGTATGTTCTAATTATTATTGGTTTATGAACGAACTAAGGACATAGTTACAAACCACCTACACATGCGAGCTAGAACACTACTTAACTGCACGTAATATGTTCATTAATTTAAAATTGTTTTTAATGTTGAACAAATTACACTTTCAAATGCTTGCCTATTTTGTTTGTTTTCCTCTTCCTCCTCCTGAAAGTTCTCTTTTCAAATAAAATATCCATCTCAGTTGGCGTTTTCTATTTTAAAATTCAATTTTCGAAAATAAAACAAAGATTGAGGGGGGAAGCAAATCCAAAAAAATTTGAATATAATGACAGGAATAAAAATAAAAATTTATTGTGTGTTATTCGATGACATAAAAAAAGAAGAAAAGAAAGAATGAAACGAACCAAAAACACATCTTAAAAGAAAACGCCATCAATCAAAATCAAATTGTTATTTGTAGAAGAGGAGTTTATAACAATGATGTTAACGATTTCAAATGAATGGCACAAGGAAGTGCTTTCCAAAGGCAAACATTATCCATAATAGTGTGTGCAATATTGCAATAGAAGTTTATTTTTTAATTTAATATTGAAGTCGTTATGCAATAATAAATAAAGAATTAGGATTAACAAGAAATTGTTTGTAAAAAAGTATCAGAATTTTAAGATTTTTCAATGTATTCGTGGCACCAATGTTTTTATTTTTAGTTTTCAACCTTTCTGCTACCAATTGTTCAATACATTGCTATAATTTTTTCAATAGTTTTTGAAGTGCAAATGTGTAAGACGAAAGTAAAAATTTTTTCCCAAGACATCGATAGTTAAAATTTTATGATTTTTAAAATACTAACCATACAATGTTTTAAAGTGCCTTTTAGTAGATATTATAACTAGATATTTTACGTACCTGTAACGAAAGAAAAAATGAAAAAGAATTAATAAAAATTGAATTATAAGGTCTTATTATTGGAATTAAAATAAATACTAATGTAGTCCTAATTTTAATTGTTGTTTCGGTTCAACATATTGCCTAGCAAAAGTCAAATACGATTTATTTTTACTCTTCCATCTCTCATAAAAAGCTCAATCAGTTACGTCAGCTAATTGTTTTTAAATTTTAATTAGCTTTTTGTTGAATTCTTACATACGTATATACATATATACAAAATTGATCATTACAACACTTTAGTCAGGATTACAACCTACATTGCGTCTCACAACACTCATGTTGTATAAGTTAATTTTATACATAAGTGGTGGGACCTATAATTTAAGGTCGATTCCGAACGACAGATTTTTAGGAAACATTTCATGACAATTTTATTTACTCTCGGTGTTCTGCTGAGAGGAAGTCGCCGCAGAAAAATTTCTTTATATTTGGTTTTGTTGGAGATGTCTGACATGGGGTTTGAACTGTGGCCTCACGTCTAATAAGCCAACACATTATCTACTGCACTACGGCGAGTTAAATTCTGAATTAAGTTCTTACAACTCAGTGGCATACAATATGTATGTTCAATATATGCTAAGAAATATCACATCATACATCAAGTGGCAGTGGCAGGATCCCAATTTTAATATCAAAATTTTTACTGGTGCGATATATTTAATTATGGGTGAGAGCGTGTCAAAAAATTTTGCACTGACAGAATTTATTTTCTACTACAATGCTTTAGAATTATAATTCATCTAAATGGCACAAAGCATGTATTCCATCTTATTACTTCTGTGCTTTCCAACAGTTTTACTAACCAAATTTTTCCAGCAAAGCAAGTGATTTGGTCCATTGCAGCAGGCCCTAGGATTATAGGTATGCCATCGGTGTTGTGTTGAGTAAATTTTCGCCTTAAGTTCCAGATTATTTAGAGAGGATTGAAGCATCATTAGTTTTATCATTTGAAAAGCATGGCTGAAATTTTTTCGTTTTCTCCCGTATGCAAACTTGGATTGGTACTTACTAGACTGCCCCGCCATTCGATGAAACTATTAACTATTTCGACTATTACATTTAAATGGGTTATAGCGTTGTATCATGTAGATATTGAATTCCGATTAAGATTCTACCTTATAGATCATGGTATAAATCATCTCAAAGCGTGTTGAAAGAGGGATTAGGGAAAGAAGTCTACATTTCTGACCATAGATTCTCAGTTTACCAATTTCCTCTATCTTCTACTCTACCTCCCAGCAACACTCTGCTTCAAGACCGAGATTTTTACTAAACTCTTAACTATTGATTAAATTATTGAGAGTACCATCATAGGAATAACATTCACTGATGTGTAGACGAACCAATAATTTTAAATTACCATAGAAGTAGTGAGAGTTTCTTGGTTTGAAAAATTTCAAAATCCCCTCTCGACATCATGATGATCATCTAGTTAGGTGTTATTTCCCTGTCAGCTAATAATTTTAATTTTTTTAAAATTTTTTAATAGGCTTTAGGAATGTGTGTGAAGATAAATTCAAATTTCACTAGCAAAGACAAAAACAAAAAATTTTAACAGAGTTCGATGATGTCTTGCATTTTTCTGGTAGATGGCTTGCACTTTTTGAGTCGATGACTTGCATTTTTTTTTGGTAGATGAATTGCACTTTTTGAGTCCATGACTTGGAACAAGTACTGTTAACATAGGGAATATTTGAAGCCTAATAACTCAAGTTCCAAAATTATTTCGGATAAACCACTAATTAGGTTTTATTAGGGATACCTTAGGCTACAATTTGTATATATCGTATGATATCGTATATTTGGGTGATTTCTTCCTTGACTATTTTTCGTATTTTCTGTTAACCACTTAACAATGCTCTGTTAACTCTAACATTAGCTCTGTTAAAATTTTTGGTTTTTGTCTTTGCTAGTTAAATTTCAATTTATCTTCACACACACATGCTTTATGATTGCCTTGATAATATTAAAGACAAATTCGATAACAGAAGCTGTATGCACTGTATATACTGTAATGATATCTCAATATAAGACAATAGATGACTTTCTTCAGAGGCAGGTGAAGAAGTCATATGAGTGATACTCTAGTGATCTTTCATCCTATCTCAATCAATCCTGTAGCTGTCTATAGAATCTATAGCTGTCCTATATAGCCGTAATATTACTAATCTATGCAAAGTCTATAGATTAAAGGTCTTGGCAGTATTAGAGACGTATTTTATATACGACGATCTAAAGTCTAGTGACCTCTCATTATGATGATGTAATCTCAAACAGTCTGATTTTCCTCTTGAGATAGCTTATATTGCTGTGATTTTGGCATCATAGAAGACAAATTCATTGTCAATCATGACCTGGACTATGTGTTTCGTATATTTTACTGTATTTCCTTAAAATGACCGCAATAAATAGGTAAACTATTGAATGGAGGGCATTATATTTGGTCAATTCACACAAGCTGTTGTATCGTTGTATTCATTGTATTGTTGGAAGAACATACAACAGTGTATGATTGTTGTTGATAATTTTCATATAAAAATTCTATACACTTATACACATTTTTTCCATATGTTTTTAAAAGTTGTATTGGTTTCGTGCTATCAAATTGTGTGAATGAAAAAAAATGTGTATATGTTTTCATATGTTGTGTTGGTTTCGGGCTATCAAATTGTTTGAATGCCACGAAATACACTATACAGCATAGCATTGAGCGTTCACAAACAAACAAATGTATTCAATACAACATACACGATACAAAGTTGTGTGAATTGCCCAATTATTTATTCGAACACGTATAAACCTAATGAAAACATTGGTATCAAGCATAGAAATGCTTGAACTAACGATTTACATCCTCAGTGCCGCTCTTCGATTATAACTCCCCATTGTTGAATACAATATTGAATTTCGAAAGCAGTTTTACAGCCTAAAATATTTTCCCTTTTATTTAAGAAAAGAAAGTAAAATTTTAACTTTCGTTTCTTTTGTCTATTATGAGTGCCAAATTTTTATTTAATAATGCCGTTTTAAATAGAACTCATGGATTAAATAAAAATGCCTCATAATAAAAATAGAAACTTTTGCTGTTATTTTAAGCTATGTATTCTTATACGTACAATATGCACAATAGATGGCCACTATGTTTCATTTTGAGCATTACAATCAAAACATTTGTGTTTTTATAAAGCAAACACATTATTAGGCTATTAAGGTCACAACAATCGAAAAGAAAATCGAAATTGACCTTTAGGGAAAACTCTATGGAAACTTTGATTATAAAACAACAACAACAAAAATAATACGAAACAAAACAACAGTGGAAGAGAGTGGAGTGGTTGGCATTGAACTAGAAATTAAACTCACAATACTATGGATATATAGAAAATCGAGCTGAACTGAACTAAACTTAATGGCGTTTGTTGAATATAAAAGCCGCTTTAAAACTGGAAAAAAAAGAAAGCATTTTTGAGAAAGAAAAAAATAAATAATCTCAGATAATAACTGAACATTTTTCTTAGAAAATGAAAAAGAAAAAAAAGAAAATTTATAATATAAGGGACCGAACAAACAATCTTGAATAGAAAACAAAACAAAGCAAAGCAAACAAACTATCAAACTGGAAATGAAAAGAGTTTTTTTTTTGGTTTCAACTCAAGTTTCCGCTTGATTGATTAGATTTCCGCTTAGACAGCAAATGCGATATTTCCTAGAGAAATAAAAGTGAAACTTATTTTCTCAAACAAAATATTTAAATAGAATATCAATAATGAGCATAAACTATGCTAAACGAAGAGTATCGTAATAAATTATCTTAAGAAATTAGCATCACTTAATAGGCCGCCGCTGTTTAGTTTTAAGTTGCCGTGTGTAAGTTGTTCATATCTTATGCGGCATGTCAATATGCATTCAGAACATTATAATTATTTAACAGTTAAGTGCTAAAAATTCAAGTTTTAAAACTAAACCCGGGTAGTTAGTAGACACTTAAAAACATGCATAAATTTTTATTATTAAGCTAAGCTCAATGACTCTATTAAAATGTCACTCCCCCTTGTTTAGAGACACACACACACAGTATATAGTGTATTAATTCTCAAAATGAAAATGTTAAATATTATTATAAGTAAACAAGTACTTTAAACGTACAAAAACCGCTTGTAAACGTCAAACGCCATAAATGACATGAATAGTCATCAATCAGTACATTTCTTTTCATAACTCAAATTGAAATATGTTCAGGCTCTAAACGGAAATTTGACGTTATGGGCTGGTGCGAACTTAATGTGACATTAAGTTACGATATTATACAACCGATTCAGCGCATTTTGGTAAGCATGTGAACAAGAGAGAGAAAATTTTTTAAATACGGCTCCATAAAAGCAGAATCTATGCGGCTAAAGTTGATGCTTTTTCCACGGCAAGCATGAGATAACAATGCTAGTCTACTTCCAATTCTTATTGAGAACCCACCCCATTGATCTACAAATTAGCCTGGCTACGTTACAAATGTTATTAAAGAAAAAGAGATAAACCATTTCGAAAGGAAATGTGTTACTCTGCTGATAAGATTGAACGTGCTTTTTTGGAATGATAATGTTGGTTTGAATAAGTAATTAGATGTGAGTTTTACATCAGACATTTCAGAAATAAACTTCAAAGAGAATTTTATCAGAACAGTAAGCGATTCAAGCACAGTTTGTATATTACATGATGAGACTAAATCACGAAAACACATATTTGGCACCTGGGCGTCATTAAAGTATTTGGAAAAATGATTTCACTGATCTCTAACAGCATTATGTGATTCGTCTTGGTAACATTTGGACATTAAAGCGAAATCGTATTTGACACTACAAAACAATACCAGTCTTTAGCTATCTTCAAGCATTACAAAATCATAGAAACTATGCTTCATTGCCAATTTGTTTATAGTTTTTGTGGGGCATGCTAAATTCAAAGCGAGTTATTTCTCTTAAGAGGAATACAGTTCAATCAAGATTTGCGTAATTTAATGGCTTTGACTCTAAATGCGTTTAAGGCATGTTTGATCATTCATATGATCATTTGATCATTTACATATATGATTGATCATTTACATATATGATTGATCATTTCTATGATTAATTATTTATATGATTGATCATTTATATGATTGATCATTCATATGATTCATCATTCATATGATTGATCATTTATATGACTGATCATTTATATGATTGATCATTTATATGATTGGTCTTTTATATGATTGATCTTTTATATGATTGATAATTCCTATTATTGATCATTCGTATGATTGATCATTCATATGAGGCCTCTTTTTGAAATGATTGATCATTCGTATGATTGATGATACATATGCTTGATCGTTAATATGATTCATCATCCGTATGATTAATAATACATATGCTTGATCATTAATATGATTGATGATAGATGATTCATATGATTGATGATTCATATGTTTGATTATTCATATGTTTGATTATTCATATGATTGATGATTCATATAGTTGGTAATTCGTATGATTGATCATTCATATGATTGATTATATAATTGAGCGTTCTTATGATTGGTCATTCGTATGTTGAATATTCATATGATTGATCACTCGTATCCTTGATCATTCATAGGCGGCCTCTTTTCGAAACCTATTGTCTTTGGTCGACAATAATTTCAGGGGTACGTACCACCAAGTTTGCTTCATTACATTCCATTTAAATTAGATCATGTATGAACAGACTCCTAGAAATTTACCTGAAGACGAGTTTAAGAGAAGTCGAGGAAATAATAATTAATGACACTAGAGTATGCGTGTTTATTTAATAACAGCATCATCACAGTGTGACATAAATTTTATTATTTTATTAGTATTTGAGTCACCAGCTATAGGGCTAATTGAGAAACCCGAATATCGAACAAAATAGTCGTTGTTTAATGTGTGCCCCTAAATGTTATGCTATGCGAATAATTGGTCAACATTAAGCCTGATGTCATTGTATAAATTTCAAAGCCAGTTTTCTCAGCCGGCTGAACATTATTTGTTAAGCAATGACGGTATGAGACCATTTTCCCAATGTGGATAGTTTATATATCGGGCCCTGTAGAACTCTCTTTGACTTTTTTCATGTTTACAACTTTGTTATGGTCTAAGTTCTGATTTAAAGAAACAATTTATATTTTATTCACAGCTTATTTTAAATCCATTATTCGAATACTTTACACGAGTTTCCGTTCATTATTATATGTTTTCTTGCCAATTACGATTTCCATTTAGTCATAACATAAGGTTTCATTCATTCCTATTATGAACCTTGAACAATACAATGATGCCAATAAATGTAATTTATTGTATGTATTCAAATTGACAACGAATTGATATCAATTTTATAATATGATTTCCATTTTCCATTTACCCTACATACAGTGCTACAGATAGTGTCATTTGTATGAATCACACACAAACTGAATACATTGATGGAATTGGAATTACTTTCTGTCTAAATATATTTACAATTAGGTTGTCTTTTAAAGGAAAATTGTTTCACGTCTCACATTAAAGTCAAATAAACTGATCAGTCCTCTTCTACTCTCCAGAATTTTGCAAAAAATTTTCAGAAAGCACTCCGGCTGTCATGAAAAAATAAATCCATAAACGATCTAAACTGTCGTTGAGTCATGTCTAACGTATTCATAGATAATCGGACCATAATTGTACAAATTTTTCCTTTTGTAAAGGATCGGTGAAGCCACCGTAGTCTAGTAGTTCAAATTCCAGGTCAGACATCAAAACGAAATAAAAAAAGCGACTTTCTGCGACTTTCTTTTAGCAGAATTCTGCCATAAACTCTAGGAGTAAATAAAATTGCCTTGAAAAGTTTCTCAAAAATCTGACGTTCGAAGTCGACTTTAAACTGTAGGTCCCGCCACTCTTGTATAAAATTAACACACAAAACATAGGTGGTGTGAGAAACTAGATTGTAATCCTGGCTAAAGGGTTGCAATGATCTATTATGTTTGTATGAAGGATTGGTTTATATTTGTTTTGGGTCCTTATGGATTCGAGCTTAATTATTTTGTATTAAAAATTTCAAAAAATAATAGGAGAGTGGAACTAGTTAAACATTCAGAACCAAGTAATTGTGTAATATACAGAATATGGTGGTCGGGTTTGATCGATTAAAACTTTTATGTTTTTAGTGGATGTTGTTTTTCAATCTGTTGTTTTCTTTTTTATTACAATCTTGTTTAAAAAATTCTCTCCAGTCAATTCATATATTCACAAGAATAAAAAAACATAACATGATGATGAGGGAGTTGGCTATTACAAGTTGTTATTGAATTGGTCATATTGTTACAATTGTTGGCTTGTTAGTTGCTGCTGTTACTGCATATTAAGCTCCTATCAATAATGTATGTATGTGTTCTTTTGTCATGGTAAAGAACATATTATTGTTGTTTAACATAACATCTCATACAATAATAACAGAGCGAGCGACTGATGGCAATAGCAAGAGCAATAGCAACAGCAATTGCACATGTTTTACTTTCAATTCATGGTTTATTGAGTTTCTGGGTTAAGCGAGAAAACACAAAAAAATCTCTCAGATCTAATTTTTCATGCATGATTTTCTATACTTCACTTCAAGTTCATACTTGTCTGTCTATTGATTGTGTTTTTGAATTGGTTTTTAAATTGAAGGAAAAAAGAATAGAAAAGAAAAAATGAAGAGTAATATTGAAGGAAACTTATCAGTAATTTGAACGTAAAGAGTTTTTAATTTTGAATGTAAATTTAGTGCGAAAACTTCTTACAAGTTTATTAGCTTTGCCATCTTGAAATCATATTAAATACTGTTTGCCTGTTACTTACAACATTTTCCATTTCCCTTCCTCCTTTCTTTTGTTTCATATCAGTTTAACCTCATTTAGGTTTGTCTACAAATCAGTATTTTTTTTCTTTTTTGGTTTTCTATTTTCCACTTTTTCGGTTAGCTTTTGCAAATTCTCTTTTTTTCTTGTTTCTCTTGTGTTTCTCTTGTGGTTTTTGATTTTTATCACAAACGATACAAATTTTCTGGTCTAAATAATTTCAAATTAATGTGCCCCGTCTGTACAGAAAATGGTTCAGTCTCCAATGTAATGCTGAATGCATGAACATAAATGGTGAAGGTTACAAATTGTTCCAGATTTTGTGGGAAAATAGAGCGGCAGTGAAAAAAAAGAAAGACTGGAATGTTTAGCACTTTTAAACTTATATGTAAAAATAATAAAATCAAGAAAATATTTGTTTATTTTTTTGTTAATGTAATATTCAAACCATTTTAAGTTCGTTTTTAACTATTTTTTAATATACAGAATATATTTCAAATAAGGAGTGCCCGCGAAAAAATTTAGTCTGGCAAATTTCTTTATAAAAATTGAACTTAACACGTTGTCTGCCGACTGCGATGTAACTCTTGGATTACGTTCCCTTCTAGGGTGCCAACTACGAGTTATTTCGTACTCATTAAACCTGTCATTTTTGTGTAGCAACGAATAAAATCGTATTATATCAGTGCTAGTATCGATAAATGGTTTCTGGGTAAAGAACAAAAAGTCAATGTTGGCTTGCGTGGCCAGTTTTCTGAAAATTGCCGCGGCAGTCAACGTTTTAATGGTGAAATTATTTAAGATGTAATGCATAAACATTGTACATACATACGTACGTACACAACTGGTCATTACATTCATTCAGTCAGGATTACGACATAGCTTCTCACCACTTATGTTGTGTGTTTTAATTTTATTCGGGACCTGCAGTTTAAAGTTGATTCCGAACGACAGATTTTGAGAGGTTTATTTACTCTAATAATTTTTTCCAGAAATCTCACACCATTCATGTTGTGTGCCTTAATTTTATACTTGAGTGGCGGAACCTACAGTTTAACGTCGACTCCGAACGACAGATTTTGAGAAACATTTTCAAGGCAGGCTTATTTACTCTCAGAGTTTTTGCCAGAAATCTGCTGAGAGGAAGTCGCCGGAGAAATATTGTTTTTATCCATATTTCGTTTTGATGTCTGGCCTGGGGCTCGAATCCGGGCTTTACGTCTAATAAGCGAACACACTACCTATTAGACTACGGCGACTACAAATGTTTCGAATAAAAAATCAAAAACAAAAGACTGAATTCTTCTTATTTAGAACTTAGAACCTAGTCTAGTAGGTAGTGCAGTGGCTAATTAAACGCGAGCCCGTGGTTCAAAACCCTGCTTAGACATCTCGAAGTTTGATGAGTTTTTATAGAAAAAGTTTTTATACAAAAAAAAGTTTTTATGAAGAAAAGTTTTTATAAAGACATGATTTTATAAGGAAAAGTTTTTATAAAGAAAAGTTTTTATAGAGAAAAAATTTTAAAATCTCCATAGCAAAGCATATTTTCCAAATGTATGGCAATTGGCCAATTCACATGATTTTGTATCGTGTATGTTGTATTAAATACACTTGGTTGTTTGTGAACGCTCAATGCTATGATGTATTGTGTATTTCGTATTCCAAATGTCTTCTTCTTATTCTTTTTCATAATTTTTGGCATTCAAACAATTTAATAGCACGAAACCAATACAACTTTTTAAAAACATATGAAAAAATGTGTATAAGTGTATCGGATTTTTACATGAAAATTATCAACAACAAGCAGACACTGTTGTATGTTCTTCCAACAATACAATGAATACAACGATACAACGGCTTGTGTGAATTGACCAAATAAGTGTCAAAGCCTCTGAATGATCCCATCCAGACCACTTACATACTAAGTTTCAATATTTTTGCAGTTTTGTTTGACATTTAATTAACATTTTACACATTAATTTTTGGCAATAAATGTTTAAGTTAATGGAACTGCATATTATTTTCAAATCTATCACCCTGCAAATCAGCTATGACCAGCACTATTTTTTTTTTTAGTTAGAAAGTATACAAATTTTCCATGTAACTACCATACAGATATATATATATATGTATATACAGTGAGCGCCAAAAGTGAGTAAACACCACTGAAATAGTTCATTTCATGAGAATAGTTGAATAAATTTCCAAAAATTAAAAACATTTATTTATTACTTATAAAATGTTAAAACAAAAACAACAATTCATGATAAAGGAACTTTTTTTTATACTTAAGAACATATAATAGAAAATTTAAAATTATATTGGGTGTTGACTCACTTATGACGCTCACTGTACATATATTAACTACCTAGTCTTTATTGAAATTTTGTTTTTTTTAAAGATCTTTAAGCTTACGATCGTTGCTTAAGTTTTTTTTTTGTTGTTGGGGCAGTTAAAAACGGAGTCATAAAATTATATTCGTTTAAAAATTTATGTTTTAACATACGAAATTCGTAAATACATGCGTACGTTTATTCTCTTTCTAATAGCAAGTGTTGAAAAACGTCTTTAAAACCCGTTAAGTGCTTTACATAATTCTGTCTGTTTAAATTATAACAAATATTTCTATTTTTTTTTAAGAAAGAAAGAGAGGGGAAGAGAAAAAGATAAGAAAAAATTAAATCCCAAAACAAGTGTAACAAGTAACGAAAACACAACAAATTTAAACCAAAACGAAATGTCAATCCAATCGTCGATCATGAAGGTATTTTCACGTACAAATGTTTCTATTTTCTATTTTAACCTAGACATGAGAATGTCATACTAAAAACACTTGTAGTGACAGTGTGACGTTTTTAAAGAATCTTTTTTTTGTTGTTGTAATCATTAAATAAATGAGTAAACAAATACCAAATGTACGTTTGTATGGTTAACCAGTGGTCACAGCCCCATTTACACTGAATGAAATGTTAATTTTTTTCGTAATGAGATGGATTTTGTTTTCAGAATATTTATGAGTTTAAATACCACAATGTCTTACTTCTGACTTTCAAAACTGACCATATCCATATCCATTGACGAAACGGTGTCAGTAGTGCAAAAATAGAAAGATCAGACCAGCAAAACTATACGTTTTTATTTGAATGGAAACAGTTATTCAATAAATAAAAAAAATTTACATTTCAATACAATACATTAGTAAATGTGTTAAGAAAAATATAAAAAATTTTACGTTTTTATTTGTTTAAAAATATAATAAAATTTTTTATAACAGTTTAATAAGTCGAAGTATTGTTGAATACAAAAGATTTATTTGTTTTTCATAAATTTATGGCAAAAAAAATAGAAAAGAAGCTGTTCTTTGTTTATGTTCTGAAAATCGTTTTAAAAAATATTTTAATTTGAAAAGGCTTTCTAATAGCCATGACTATTATTATTAATAATAATTTGAAACAACAACTTTAAATTGTATTGTTGTAATATAATTTTGATTAGAAAGGGGATCCAAGAATTTGTATCTGTAACGTAAAGTTAGTTGTCTAGCCCTCAACTGTTAATATTACAATGGAAGTGTCACTGTGCTAGCATAGCTGTCAGATAAATGAGGCACCAAATCGTCAAATATTTGAGAGAAAATCGTCAAAATCGTCAAAGACGTTTATTGAAATCGTAAAAAAAAATCGTCAGAAAAAATATACAGTAGTTTTGATTTAGCTGCCTTTTATTTACGTGCGCATTGCATTTACCTGCACAAAAATTTTGAGAGTGTAATCTATAATTAAAGTAAACAATTTAATTTAGCTGCATTTTTGACTTATCTGCACAAAAATTCTTGCACAAGTTAGTTGTGCAGGTAAGTCAAAACTACTGTATAAATAAATTAAACGTTTTTAAAAACCAAAATTATTTCTATTGTAGTAAAACATATAAAGCCAATGTATATATAAGTTCAAAAATAAAACATTTAAAATAAATTTGTTAGAAATTAAACGCTAGCGTAATTGTGTTGTAAATATTAAGGACTCAGAAGCTTTTGACATTCTGAGCATGAAAATTCAGTGTAATGGTGGCTTCAACCGATACATTTTTCAGTTCCTTCAATTAAGATCCTATCATCTGATCACACTATTTGCACCATTTATAAACAACCGAGAATGGAATACAACTCTCAGGTATGGGTCGGTGCCTTAACGTCTATTTTGAGGTTTCTCGACCATATGCAGGAGAGGCCGTAGTAGCTCGTTAATGACGGTATTGTATCCAACTTCATTGAATCATTGGCACATCGTTTCAATGGGGTTTGAATTTCACTGTTCTATCGCTACTACAAAAGGATTTTGCTTGAACAAAATAAGGGGACTTGTTCCCGAAAATCATACATTCCTACGTTATGCTCGTCGTTCTCGGCCAACATATCCGTATGTGGTCGATTGGCCAGTGAATCGCACACTGTATTACGGAAAAAATACATATTTTAGTCGTACTATTCGAATGTGGAACTCAATTCCTGCAGAGGTCTTTCCTGTTACTTATGGTATAAAAATATACAAGCCTAGTATCGACATAAACTCTGTTCTTCTTCCCATAACATATTTTCATAGTTCCAAACGCAATGTCATCCATCCCCTGAGTGTTGGTCGTACGTTCTGATAGCCAGCCTGATCACTGTAGTGTTTCCCAAGTAGAGATCAAGGCAATTTTGTAAGCGTCGCAATGCCTGTTGGGTGGCAGGATTTTCTTTGAAAATATCTTGACTTACTCTAACATCTAGGCTGAGATTTAGTTTGTAACGAACGTTGTTTTAATGTCCATCCTTGTGCATGAGTGCCTAGGATATCTCAGGGAAATTTCGGATCATTTAAAAGGAATTCTTATATGGGATATCGTTGAAATTTGCATTCTTATGAGCTGACCAGAGCTGGTAGGTAGGTTGGGATGGTAGCTTTGATACCAAAAGCTCACTTGAGAACGCATAGCGGCCCATTGTGATGCCACAGGTAAAAGCAGTCTCTGTACTGTACGAATTCCACCAAAACAGGGAAAAATTTGGTCAGCGCAAGGGCTGCTTACCAGAGCTGGTACAGAGCTCGCAATTTTCGATATAGTATCCATTTTTATTAAGTTTTGTTCCGTTAATCAGGTCATAGGTCTACTGTAACAGAGCCTAGAGTAATAGATTTGCCATCTGTTCTTAACAAATTTTTTTTTTGAACATTTTTATGATTCAAACTACTGAAATAGTTGTAGTTTTAATCAATGCATTGAGAAACGATAAAACAAACCCCAGCAAACAATAAACAGTTAATTTTCAGAAAGAAACTCATAAATTAACATAAAAGAATATGTATTGAAAAATTTTAAAATTAAAAATTAGAAATTGTATCAAAGCATACAGCAAAAACAAGAAGCACAAATGCAAACTTGAATAAAAATTTACATACAATTGTATACACGGTTTTATAGATTTAACCGCGTTTAATACATATACGAAAAGCATATAGACTAAGCTAAATAAAAAAATTAAATTAAATAATAGAAAAATATTTATTTATGCCTCTATAAAAGCATAATAAAGAACAATAAATTGATTGTAATTATAAAATACAAACTAAACAATGAAATTCATATTCTTTTTTATTATTATTTCTTCAGATTAAAAAAACAATAAAAAATTTATTAACAAAGATTCTGTAGGCTAAACAATAGGTTTGCCTCTCTCTCTTTTGATCTCTTCTTACGCCTTGAATTGGCTAAAATTTTATTTTATAATAGAATAGTTCGTAATGGAACGGAATGGCATGGCATATGAATTATAATCACAATCATATTGAATTTGCCTAAAGGAAATGAAAATGGAAATGGAAGAAGATGAAAAGATGAAAATATTCAGAAAAAGCGAAGAAGAAAAGAACACACATTTATTTTGTTAAGTGCCCAGTTGATGTGCTTACGCAGACACCAGCCTCGAAGCACTGGAGAAAAGCTGAAAAAGATGGTAAAAATGCATGATGCTTGTTTTTTGCCAGCTACACAGCTATCTAACTATTAGTGGCAGACTAATAAAATTTTCTAAAGTTTTTATTTCAATGCTTTTCCACTTTTTATCACAAACATTTTTCTTCTCTTTTTCAAATGGCTTTTCCTTCCATCAACAGATGGCCAAAGGCCAAAAAACAATTAAGCAAGAGAGAGAAAGACTTACTTTAAGTTGTACGAAAAAAAATACTTCCAAGGCAAAAAAGAACAGTTTTTCCAATATCATCATATTTTAAAGAGTGTAGAGATTCAATTTAAAATTAGCATCTTAAACGTAATTTAATAACAAGAAAAAACCTACCCTTTCCATCACTTTTCCTTTCATATTTTCCAAAACGTATTGTTAGTCGATGAATATAAACAAAAAGAATACAAACGAATCATAAATATTTTACGGCTTATAAACGTAGGTTGAATGATAAGTGCCTCTTGGATAGAGTAGATGTGGATAGAATCATAAACTGTTGATTTTGTAGGCATTAGAATCCAAAGAAATGTTCTCTGAAACCAGCATATTTTTTCAGTGTCTGCCATAAAAAATATAATTTTCTTCTAATTTTTTTGCTTCACAACTAAGAGTAAAGTATTCAAATTTTAATTTCTTTAAAGAAATTCCCATAATATGGCTTTGCTTGCATATGCCTACATCTTCACTCACAACTTCACACTATAAACGTTTAGTATGTTTGGGAAGTTGCCGTAGTCTAGTAGGCAATGTGTTGGCTTATTAGACGTGAGGTCGTGTTTCAACCCCTGGTACAAACACCTCGAACTTAACGAAAGATGAAAAAATATTTCCTTTGGCAATTTCCTTTCAGCAGACTTCTGGCAATATTTCTGAGAGTAAATCAAATGGCCGTGTAGTAGTGTGTTGGCTTATAGGCGTTAGGTTACGGTTCAAGTCCCAGGTCAGACATCTCCAACGAAACGAAATTTGAATATTTCTTTGGTGACTTCCTCTCAGCAGATTTCTGGCAAAAACTCTGCGAGTAAATAAAATTTGCTATGAAAAGTTTCTCAAAAAATCTGTCATTTGGAGTCGACTTACACTGTTGGTGCCGCCACTCATGTTTGAAATTAACAAACACAACATAAATGGTGTGAGAAGCTAGGTTGTAATCCTGACTGAAGGGTTGTAATATACTTCACACTCGGCCTTCTCTTTGTTGTGATTTTATAAAATTTCAATTTCACCTGGAGTTCTGACTCTGTTGATTACAACCCATTAATACCGAAGGGTAGCTGAGATACTAAAGTTATATTTAGTAGGATACGAATTACAATAAAATGCCTTTGGATACCAACAATTTCCATTAGCGATTTCCTTTATCACTTGCCATCTCTTTAATGCCATTAAGAAGAAATCAGAATTCAAACTTAATTAACGAAACGGCTCGTATATTTAAAAATATAAGGAGTGCGTACGAAAAAATTTTGGACTACTTGTAGACTTCCATATTTTACTGTGATTATAAAATAATTACCTTCAGCTTTGCTTTTGATAGCCATCAGTACACATGTTTAAAGCTTCATTTTGATTACATAATTTATTTGTTTGAAAAATGAACATCGAACAGGAAACACGAACGAAATTACTTGAAATCTTCAGTAAAATATCATTTCGCCCCAAAAATAGTGAAGACCATCACAAATTTTTTCTTTTCGAAAATCTGTTTCAGAGCTTTTGAGTATTCAAAGATAATATAGAAAAGTGTGTTCATTGTTTTTCGCCCAATTCTTGCTCACTGTTACTACGGCAAAAGCCCAATTTACTAAATTGCCCAGAGTATGTTAACTCTTTCGCAATGGCGCCTCTTTATTATACTTTGCAAATTTTCACGTACGGCGTTATTGTTCGCGAAAACTCAAGTGAACCATAAAGAAATAAACGATTGCCGTATATATGCGGCATCAGCTTCTGTGAACCAACTGTCGCATTTACACGACCTCAGCAGGTGTCATGCACCAAGTGATTGCCGTATATACACGGCACCAATGGCGAAAGGATTAATACTGCAAGGAATTGGTCATTAGTAAGGAAACATTTTGAGTAAAACAATTGGGCAATTCACACAACTTTGTATCTTGTATGTTGTATTGAATCAATGCTATGCTATATTGTGTATTTCGTAGCATTCAAACAATTTGATAGCCCGAAACTAATACAACACATGAAAACATATACACATTTTTTTCATTCACACAATTTGATAGCACGAAACCAATACAACTTTTAAAAACATAGGGAAAAAATGTGTATGTGTATCGGATTTTTATATGAAAATTATCAACAACAATCATACATTGTTGTATGTTCTTCCAACAATACAATGAATACAACGATACAACGGCTTGTGTGAATTGACCAATGGAAAAAATGCGTATAAGTGTATCGGATTTCTTTTATGAAAATTATCAACAACAATCATACACTGTTGTATGTTCTTCCAACAATACAATGAATACAACGATACAACGACTTATGTGAATTGACCAAATATTAAGTTCTTATGAATGTCCTTATTTCTGAAAAACCAAGAACTCGCTGAAGTACTAAAAACAAATTATGTATTCGCCTTACCGCAACGTATATATATTATAAAAATAAAAGACTTAAGAAACATACTTTTTTTTATTGTTCTTGATTGTTCTCTTATAATACTCGAATGAGACTCTAGCAGCAATGAAATGTCGCTTAACAAAATGGATTTACCCTCTTGAGAGTTGGTGCACATGTGGTATATTAATCATGACATATGATTTGATACATTTTCAAGACTTCAAACAATCAGCACTTTTTCTATTCCAAATGATCAAAAAACTATTTTCAACACTTCAATTGAAACTCACCAAATTAAGACATTTTAAACAATTAAAAAAAAAGAAGAAAACAAAAAAACTTCCAGAAACTCTGTTACAAAATCACATCACAATGATTATGTCAATTATAATTATTATTTTACTTTTTTTTAATGTGTTTCACCTCTTTTATTTAACTTAACGGCTTAATTCTTTTATATAGTTTGTTTGTTTGTTTGTTTACTTCTGCCTTTTTTGTTCAATTAATTAACCATATCTCTTTAAATATAAAAATTTTTTTAATTCTTTTCTTTTCTTTTCATTTCTTTTCATGCATCTACCTCTTCTTCGGTTGGCAGGTAAGTGTTAAATATTTGTGTCAACCAGACCAGACCAGTCCATCAAATACCACTTGAAAGTCATGATCATGATTTTTTTTTTGATACTAATGAACGTGAGTAAAATATAATCGAATAAAATTGAAAGAAATAAAAAAACCTGTTGAAAATTTTTAAGCTGCTGGCTTTGGCTGCTGCTATTGATGTTCTAAAGAATCTTGTCATCATCTTTTCTAATATTTTTTTTTATTATTATTTTTTTATACTCATCATCCTCTTTATCGTCATTGCATTCAATTGAATTTGTATGATGAGTGTGGCCTATAAGCCACTCTATGAGTTTATTGAATTAGAAAAGCAAAAACAATAATAAATTCAATATAAAAACTAAGTGTTTATATTGCGTTGCCCGAGAGTGTTGCTTTTGCTGGCCATACAATTCTTCTTATTATTATTATTATTATTGGCCTAAAGTCTTTAGGCCACAATTCTTATAATAGTCTAAACAAAAGTCAGGAAAGAAAAAGAAAAAAACAATTGCATGAATTGCTGAAATGTAAAGAAAAATATTGTAAAACACTAAAAACAAACCGACCATCCATCCATCCAAGCAACTAACCAACCATCGAAGCAGCCAGTCATTATTATTTATTTGCACCTTTTTTTTCTACGTACTTGGGCTCATGGTTGAGTGGAAATATTAGAAGATAACATTAGAAATGTACCCTACAACTGATTGAATCATATTCAATAATATTGTTGTGTTTGTCGAATCGAACCACGTTTAAATACTGAGGACATTTTGAATATTTCATGGCACCACCAATTCAAGCTCCGATAACTTGTTATAGAAATCACTCACAACAATATCACCTCTATCCGTTAGTGCCTAATAATCGAAGAAAACTCAAGCAATTTTGCTTATGAGTTAACTTTAACAATCAGTTTCCGATTGCTGTGGTTGAAGTCGCCATAGTCCAGTAGGTAGTGCGTTGGCTTCCTAGATATGAAACGTCGGTTCAAACCAGAGATCAGCAATGAATCGTTTTTTCGCTACTCATAAGTACTCATAAGTAGTCGCCGTAGTCTAGTGGGCAGCGTGTTCGCTTATTAGACGTAAAGCCCGGGTTCGACATCAGAAACGAAATATGAAAAAAAAATATTTCTTAGGCGACTTCCTCTCAGCACATTTCTGACAAAAACTCCGAGAGTAAATAAAATTGCCAAATAAAGTTTCTCAAAAATCTGTCGTTCGGAGTCGATGCTAAAATGTAGGTCCCGCCACTCACGTATAAAATTAAGGCACACAACATGACTGGTGTGAGAAGCTAGGCCGTAATCATGACTGAAGGATTGTAATGGCCAATTATGTACATATGTATGTATGTAAGTAATCATGAAATTTCGAGTATAAGTGAGTCAACAGTATTGAAATTCAACTACTCTGATTCATGTGTACTCACTACAACATTGATTTATAAGTACAGGTTGCAATGAGTATGAGTACAACGTCGACATCAAATTCATAACATTCGAAATATGTTTGATTCATACGCCTACTCATTCAGATTTATAAATTTAGAAAAATACTTATAATACTCATAAATGATTCAAGTTATTCGAATCATTCATTAAAATTTACAGACTTAGTTGTTGTTGCATTTACAAAAATAGGAGAAGAAAGAAAAAGACAAAGACAGCAAGCAAAGCAAACACACAACCTGCTAGTGAGTATTGTAGTGTTCGTAAGTGAATCATACTTATTTTGTGATTCTTGTAAATGATGAGTAAAGGAGAGTCGAAATCAACAACATCATGCGTATTGTTAAGTACGAATACAATGAGTACTTCAAACTTTGAATATGAGAAGAGGTTCCATGATATTAAAATAAGTATGAATTCGTATGAAAGTTTCCGAAATTATGAGTATAATTCGAATCTACTCATCTTTTTGAATACTCATTGCTGATCTCTGGTTCAAACCCCAAACCAGACATTTGGCGATTTCCTCTCAGCAGCTTTCTGGCAAAATCTCTGAGAGTAAATTAAACCTGCCATGAAAATGTTTCTCAAAAAAAAATTTGCCGTTTGACTTTAAACTGTAGGTCCCACCATTCATATGTAAAATTAACACACACAACATAAGTGTTGAGAGAAGCTAGGTTGTAATCCCATCCTGAAGGGTTCTAATGACCAATTATGTTATGAATGTGTGGTTAAAATTCATTGAGTTTTTTATTAAACTTCCTTACTATAGCGACGAATCAAAGTCGTTTATTACCAGCAGAAATTCTTTATGTTTTTCATTTCCACAATATTTCAAAAGAAATTGTCGTTTCTGTTGTCATTGTGGCTGTCATTGTCGTCTGACTTGTCTGTGTTCTTGACAGTTTTTTTTTTTGTTTTTTCTTTTATTCTCTGACTTTCTTCCTTCATTCTATCAATAAATAGTTTCTTACGTGCTGCACACTTCATTTGAAACCAAAAAATAGTTACAAGAAGTCAAATAATACTGAAACGAATTCTGTGAGGCAAGTCGGTAAGTGAGTGTATTGAGTGAGGTTTCTTCTATGAGCAGACTTAAAAACGTACACAAAAATTATGTGGCATGCAACTTGAATTGCCAAGAAAAAAAATAATGTTGCACATTATATTGGCATTGCGTTGCATTAAAAACCATTGCTGCTGCTGTTGCTGCATGCAATTTATAGGTCAGTAGTAACAAATTTGCCATAAAATGTAGGCGATACATGGTTTTTATTTTTTTTGAATTTGAAATTTTGTTTCTAAATCTTTTCTACGTGTATGCAGCAAGCATACAACACAGTATTGTGAAAACTCTCTGCCCAAGAAACAAAACAAACCGAAATTGAGTTATTAAATACCAAATTGGGAAATTCACAGTACATACAACGACGACGAAGAAGAAGAAATATCAATTGTTTGTTGTATTCTTTTAAAGGCAATTTTCGTTGTTTTTGTTGTTTTTCTCTGTGCTGCTTATCAAAAATATTATTTTTTCTCTGGCTGGCCTTTTTCAATATGCAATTGACTTTTGTTTTGGGGCTTTTGTGAATTCAATTCTATGGCCATAGTCATGGCCGGCCATAGCCATGATCAAGTCATTTCTCTTATGAATTATACATGATTATAAATTTCATTTTTGGCCAACAGTTTTTGGGTTTTGGCTAAAACAGAAAGAAAAGAAAACAGTTACTGCAGTCAAAAAATAATTGTAATTGACAAAAATTGTCAAAAAGATTTTCCCACAAAATGATCACAAAAAATAATTGGAAAATTGGGTGTTGGTGTTAGGAAAATAGAGATGATTTTCATTTGTAACCAGTTTTAATTGTGTTGACTGGATTTAATCAAGTAATTTTATCAAATAAAGTTACGGGTTTTTTGTTTTCATTGAAATACAAATGCATGTGCAAAAAGATTTTTACAATCCACTGGAAGATGTACCCCACCCCAATAGAGTAAAGGAAAGCCTTATCCGGAAGGGTTTCAAGGTAATCTTTTACTTAAGCAGCGGAACTGTTCATTACCAATGCAGTGCTGAGGCAACATGCGTATTATAAGTGTTCCATTGGGCTGTAATTTCATTCAGCATTTTCAGACAGCTCACGACTGTCTAAATTTAAAATGAAGAGAAAACTTTTAAGAAGCCCTAGATATTTGGGTGTCGCCATAGTCTAGTAGGTAGTGTGTTGGCTTATGAGACATGGAGCCTCTGTTCAAACCCCTGGTCAGATATCTCCAACAATATGAAATATGAAAAGTATACCTTCGGTGACTTCCTCTCAGAAGATTTCTGGCAAAACCTCAATTTTATTGCCAAGAAAAGTTTCTCGGAGTCGACTTTAAACTGTGGCTCCCGCCAATCGTTTATAAAATTAACACACATAGCACAAGTGGTGTGATAAGCAGGTCGTAATCCTGACTGAAGGGTTGTAATGGCCAATTATGTTATGTTATGTTATGATATTTCAGAACAGATATTTCCGATAATACACAGATTCTAGATTTGTATGATCAGTTAAGTCTAGTATGGACTGAGGGACCTATCCTAGACCGCTTTAAAGATACAATTCTTTTTCCTATTGATTGTGGTAGCTCCTGCACTTATTGTTTGCACAAAATGTCTTGTATTTTGTATTACTTTTCATTGGTTCCTGCAGCGACCTGTTATAGCTACCATCAGTAGCTCAATGTCTTGTTTGACAAAGCTTAGCAATTTTTTTTGCGAATTTCTCAAGACTTTACAGATTTGCTGCTTTTGCAGATGGTGTTCGCTAACCAGTCGGATATTTGAAATTTCTAACAAACCTATATGAACTCGCCTTAGCCTATAAAACAGTGTCTTGGCTTATAAGAAGAGAGCTTGTGGTTCTAAACCTAGCTCAGTTATCTTAAACAAAACGAAATATGAAAAAAGCGCCTTTTTCTCACCAACCTTCTGGCAAAAACTCTTGAGAGTTAATAAAATTTGCCATGAAAAGTGTCTTAATACTATATTCAGACATGCACTTTTATTGCGTAAATCGCAATAAATGCCATTATTGAGGTCAATATTTCATATAAAAATTCAATTAATTATTGCGCAATAAATACACAAATTGTTATAATATTGAGTAAAACTTAAAATGCAGCACTGTCATAAGTATGTTCAGTGAGCATATTACAATTATCCGAATATTTTACAACTCAAATGTCAACAATGACAAAAAAAAAACAAAACAAACAAAAAACAACAAAATAAAAAGAAAACAATATTGTTGAAACAACCAGCTGGTTTGTTTACCAGCTGTCAAATGAATATTGAATAAGCAGCTGCACTGCGTATATTATTATGTCTGAACACTTAAAATATTGTACTCAATAAACCGAATTTTGACTCAATAAATGTGCATGTCTGAACATAGTATAAATCTGTCGTTCGTACGTAAACTCATGTGTGTGAAACTAGGTTGTAATCCTGACTAAGGTCCTCTTACTTATTTATCGATCATCTTACGAAAAACTTCAAAAGTTACGATATCTTAACTAGCGTTACTCTTTACTTAATTACTCATTTCAGTTACTGTGTGAAGTTGTGAGGAATGTGGACTCTGTTAAACGAATTCACAGCGTAAGAGAAGATAATCGCATGATAACAAGAAGCAACAGCTGTTTTCGTGCCAATTCCCGAATGTCCATAATACGTCATATTATGACGGGTATATTTAATGCATGTAGCCGCTAACCGGTCTTTGTAAGTGTTATTATCTAATCCAGTGCGATGTTGTTAATTATAGTAGAACATCCAGAGGTGTTGCTTACATTTTGAATTTATTAACTGACCCTTGCCAGGCATAGTCTCAAGGCAAGTTTACAAATTAATTTGGAAATGTATTCGGAATACTTTTTTAGCTTTCAGCTAACAACACTTTATAAAATGTGGCAGCAATGACACTAAATATTAATTATTAAAGTTTTCATAGCTGTAGAGAAAGAGAGAGAGAGATAGAGAGCGAAAGAAGACACTGGCGCTGAAAATCGTATTTATGGCTAGTTATCGATTTATTGCATCGACGACAATTTTATTAACGAATGTGTAATGAAAAGTTTTCATGCTTTATATTGTATTTGAAAGACATTTTTTAAAACTAAACTATATCAAGGCAAAGGAAAGAACATTTTATTTGTATTTGACAACAATTGCTTGGTGGTTGGGCAATAAAAACTTATTTGCTATCGGCAACAGCAACAGCAGCAGCACTTATGAAGCTTGAATGGTCGTATGATTGTATGAACGTACACATCTGTGGAGTTGGTTGGCATGGTTTGTGTGCATGCGGCCGTATAGTAGTGGCAATATATCGACTTTTAAAGCGACAGTAGGAAAAAACAAGTGGCATTCAACAAACGTTTACATTTTCAACAGTGCTTTATGGATTTTTCTTTTTCAGTTTCCAATTTTTTTTTTCACTAAATGAAAATGCAGAATGTCGTCCACTTTACAAGACTGATGGTCGTCGTTATTGATGTTTTTTGGAGTTCATATAGAGAGTTTATGAGTGCTTGAGTGTATGACGCCGAATGAACGAATGAATGAACGAATGTTTGTGCAGCTTGAAAATATTTAGAGCTCAAGGTGTTCTAATAACTCTGGGAGTCGATGAAAACCACAAAAGACATTTTAAAGTCTGATGCTGGATTTATGGCGAAGATTTGTTTTTATGGCTCTTATTTATTGGTTTAAAAAGTCTACCAGGATAATTGTTAAAAAAATCTTAGTTTTTTTTTTTTTTTTTTTTTTTTTTTTAATATATTCACCAGTTTTTTTTTTGCATGCTGGCCATTTGATGAGCGTTAAATTGTGTTTGTGTGCTAAGTTGTGTTGTGTTAAATTTTGATTTTCTGCTTTAAAGCAGCAAGCAAAGTTATATGGAAATTTTTCTTGTAATTTTATTGTAGTTGTGGTTGTTGTTGTCGTCGTTTCTTTTGGCATTATTTGAAAGCTTTAGATTGTTGTCTTGTTCTCCATTCAACGTTTGAATGTGTTTTTCGAGTTTGAGTTTAGAAAGCATTAATCTTATCGAAATATTTTAGATTCCGCTTTGTTTTCTTACCTTTTATTGTTGTTGTTTCCACAAGTAATGGTTTAAAGATTTTCTTGTAACGGTGCTTCGATTAAAGCTGCTTAATTTTATGTCATAAACAAATTCGCCATTTTTGTTGTACGAATTTTTAGCAAAAAAAAAAACAAAAATACTTGAAATTGAAATTTAAAACCGTAGAAAATCGTTATTTGTGAGACATTTAAAAAGAGACGATAAAAATGAATATCCTTTCAAGTTCTTGGTAATAATAATAGAAAAAAAAGTAGAAAACCTTCTACATAAAATTCAATATTTTTTAGTCGTTTTACTCAAGCAGGTTGACTGCATGTTCACTCACATATCTAAGTATTCCTGAAAGCTGTACTTGAAGATTTCTGGCAAAAACTCTGCGAGTAAAAATTACCATGAAAAGCTTCTCGAAAAATCTGTCGTTCGGAGTCGACTTTAAACTGTAGGTCCCGCTACTCATGTATATAATTAACGCACACAACATGAGTGGTGTTGAGAAGCTAGGCCGTAATCCTGACTGAATGGTTGTAATGGCCAATTATGTATGTATGTACTTGAAATTCATGAAAATTATCGTAAATGATAGGTGTCACCGTAGTCTAGTAGGTAGTGTGTTCGCTTATTAGACGTAAAGCCCGGGTTCGAGCCCCAGGCCAGACATCAAAACTAAATATGAAAAAAAAAAGAATATTTCTTAGGCGACTTTCTCTCAGCAGATTTCTGACAAAAACTCCGAGAGTAAATAAACCTGCCCAATAAAGTTTCTCAAAATCTGTCGTTTGGAGTCGACGTTAAACTCTCGCCACTCAAGTATAAAATTAAGGGGAAGCTAGGCCGTAATCCTGACTGAAGGGTTGTATTGGCCAATTATGTATGTATGTATGTAATCATATTTTCTGTACAGCCTGTATCTTTTGATAAACTTCCTTAACTTCTTCCAGTTTACTTCTCAGAGATGAGTTATGTCTGGTATAGTATCATGCCAAAATACAAAAGCTGGGCAATGATATAAAATGTTCCATCGATTCGATGTCTTCGCTATATGCCCGACATGCATAATTTTCTACTGAGTCTATCCGGTGTATGCGGAATTTCGCGTTAGGGCGCTTATCACTGTACTCAAGTCACCCTTATTTAGTCTCAGTATACTCATTGTTTTCTTTATGCCTGGATTTTCTTATGCAGAATAGCTCGTTAGAACGCTCATTACAGTACTTAAATCGCATTGTTTTCCTTCCTTCATTTAGACTTTCCAGAGTATCTTTGCAATTCTTTCCATAGTGCCTATCCGGCTTAATTGTACGTAGAATATCCCGTTAGTACGCTCATCATACTACTCAAGTTGCCATCATTCAGTCTCAATACACTCACGGTTTTCTCTCCGTGAAGATCGTGTAGATCTTTTCAGAGTATATTCGTTAGGACACTCATTAGAGTACTCAAGTCGCCTTTATTCAGTCTCAATACACTTATGTTTTTCATTCCGTAAGACTCTTTCCAGAGTATGTTCACATTTTTTTTTACAGCTTTGAGTTAATGCAGATTATCCCGTTAGGACGCTTATCACTGTACTCAAGTCGTCTTCATTCAGTCTCAATACACTCATGGTTTTCCTGTGAAAATTTTTTCAGAGTACCAAATCCTTCCTACAGTGTCGTTATTTCGCAATACTCAATGTGGCCTTTCCGTAAATTTTTATCGTATGTAACGTAATACTCGGGCTCTCTTAGGTATATTATTCGCCTCCTCATTCGTAATTATTCCATAATGACTAGATACCCATATAATGCGTACGATGACATACCCGGAGTAATTGTTATTTGGTTTGCACTGTATTCTATGAGGTGAGAAATTTGGATTTTACACTTTTCTATTCCAACCTTATAGGTCCAAGATATGACCTTACTGAGCTTGATTCATAGATCTAAGGGCTATTATTACAACTTGCCTTAATTAAAGGGAGGATTTTAACGGGCAGATAAATCGATTTTCATTATTATGAGTACCCAATAAGATAGAAGTGAGCGTTAAGCTAAAGGGAAGATCATTCTATCTTTAACTTATAAAGTTAAGTTTATGTTAGAACTTGCCATACTATGTATTATTTTCAATATGGCAACTTCAAATTTTAACAAAATGAGCATTTACAACAAAAAAAAAAACGAAGCCCGTCGTTACCACTGCGTTTAAAAAAACTTGTTTAATTGAGCAGTGTTATCGACATTGCTCCGGCATTGCCATATTTTTGAAAACAGAACTTTATTTTATCTGTAAGTTGTAATAACGAAAATAAGTTAAAGGTAACTTTAAAGTTCACTTTAGCTAAAGTTACCTTTAACTAAACCCAAGTTTAACGGCAAGTTGTAATAATGGCCATTAATGTTTTTTTAGTACTTTTTGGTACTTTTTTATAATTGTTTTTATTATTTTTATATGGGTTTTAAGTTGCAGTAAGAGCACCTTTATAGACGATAAGTATACAGCATTGAAACTAAGTACAATAATGAAGTTATTTTTTAATGGCAAAAATTTATAAAAAATGTATGTATTCATATTTTTATAATTTTTAAATTATTTTTAAATTTAAAAAAAAAAAAATATTTTTATTATCATTATTATTCTTCATTTTATTTTATGCTTATTATTATCATATTATTATACCATGTCTAGAAAGTTGAAATATTTTTGAATTGAGTTGATAGTACATGGTAGTACATGGAGTACTTAAAGGTATGACAATAAATGTTGCGTTTAGTTTAGTACCCTAAGCGCATAGTATTTTTTCCAAAGAAAAATTGCATGACCATGTGAAATTGGCAAAGAAAGGTTTCCGAATACCAAGTCTTTTAAAAAAATATTTTGAATGCATTTAACAATAAAATGTGTTTCTATCAAAGGATTGCCTTCACTAACGATGCTCATTTCTTGCTCAGAGGGTACGGTAACAGACGCCGTAGTCTAGTAGACTGTACTGTGTTACAGTGTTGAAAAATTCAGTGCTTTAGTGCTTTTTTTCGGTACTTTTCCGTTTCAAAAATACTTCCGCGGCCCTTTGTACTTTTTCATTATTACATATTTTATGTTTTGCGCTCTTCTACTGTTAATGCGTTCGCAACATGTTCAATGTAATGCAAAAGGTGGAATTAGTTTTTAGTCTCGGTTAGTCAAACGTTCACGGAACGTACGTTAGTTTTTCTATTCCATATATTAAATATATTTACATTTTTTTTCAAAAGTACCATTTTATGCAAAAAAGTACTTTTTCAGTTAGAATTCAGAGCCAAAAAAATGTCATTATTAGACAAGAGTTCGTGAGTATATGGCATCTTGAAAATAAGAAATTTTGAATAAAATTTCTTTCGGTGACTTTCTCTAGGCAAAAAGTCGTAAAAGTAAATAAAATTGCCATGAAGATCTTTTCAAATCTATCGACTGGAGCCGAAATTGAACTCTACGTCTCGCCACTCATGAATTAAATTTACAAACACGTGGTGGCAGAAGCTAGATCGAAATCCTGACTAAAGGATTGTAATGACCAATTATGCATGTATCAGAAAAGTAGTTTATCACCAAAGGTCAATCCCTGTGCTCTTTAGTCAATGCTGCAAGGTACAGAGCTACGATTGCCAACTTTTTTTGGTTCTAAATGGAAGAATAGGATTTGATTGATATGGATCTATTGAGAGGCAAGTTTGCTGTACAATTGCTCTTAATTTATGATCATCAAGACCGTACATTTTGATAAGTGAAGTCCTCTTATGCAGGGACAAGTCAACCACTATTCCAGCTCTAGAAGAGAACAATTCAGCAGCAGCTATAGGTGACACAGCGGCCACTTTCATGTTTAATAAATATAATATTCGTGGTCAGAATTAAATAAAAATTCTTAAATTTTTAAAAGGGAAAAGCTAAAAAAAGTACTTCTTTCGTTAAGGTAAATGGGTTCCGAAAACTGGTGTTTAGTCTATAAAATGCATACGCTCAGTAACGCCACCATAATGTGGTTTAATGAGTTGGTACTTAAGATCTTTAGCAAATTTTTAACTTTATGGTACTTTTTAAATATTTTTTTTAATATCTTTAGTACTTTTTGAATATCCTTAGTACCTTTTGAATATATTTAGTACTTTTTCATTTTTATCACTTTTTATTTTTAGCACTATTTTATTTTTGGTGCTTTTTTATTTTTAGTACTTTTTATTTTTAGTACTTTTTATATTTAGTGCTTTTTCATTTTTAGTACTTTTTATTTTTAGTACTTTTTGATTTTTTAGTACTTTTTATTTTAAGTACTTTTTATTTTTGGTGCTTTTTTAGTACTTTTTTATTTGTTAGTTCTTTGTGATTTTTAGTACTTTTTTATATTTTTTAGTACTTTTTTATAATTTGTTTTTAAGTAAACAAAAAAAAAGGAAAAACAAACAATATGGTCCCTTGAGTAAATTAACTTTTCTCAATTTTTAATTGAGTCCTTATATCCTTTCCCCTTTTTTCGTTCCCCTCTCATACTCATTCTATGTGTTTTGTATTTCAAATTTTGATTAACTTACCTTATCTTTATTAACCACTCCTGTTGTTAGTGATTGTTTCTGTTGATAGTATTCCTCACGAGCGTTATTATTTAAACTATCAATTATGGCTGAGGCATTAACATGAGGATCATAAACTAAATCTTGGCTATTGCTGTTAACTGATTGCGAAGGCAATGTACCACCACCACTGCCATATGAGTTTGAGGGTAAAGAAGCGGTGGATATTGAGGCTGGTATATTATGGCTGGGATTAATGCCATACGAAGAGGTTGCTGCTGCTGCAGAAGATGATGGACTGCTGCTGCTGCTGCCGGTATTGTATTTATCCAATGCTATGCTGGATGGTGAGACAGCTTTGGGTGGTTGTGATTGCTGTTGATAGCTTTGTTGCAAACTGGGTTGGCCATATTGTAAGGGTTTTTGTTGTAATTTCTGATAAGACTGCAATGATGGCTGTGTTACTCCCGCCGTGGATGAGGAAGTACCAGAAACCTTTTGTTTATTTGCGGAGTTTTTGGTGTAGGCTGAGGAAGAGGTTGAGGGACGTCTCTTTGCACCGGAATTTTTATTACTACTGTGATGGGGTCTTTTGGTGGCTCTAGTTTTTGTTATTTTACCACTGGTTGTTAAAGTTCTCTGACTTCCAATGGTGGTACTAAGGGTAGCCATTGTCTCACTTTCATCCGAGGCGGCTGTTATTCCTGCTAAATTGTTATTCGAGCGGGCAGCTACAAATTGTTCAGCTGGGTCTGTGGTATCGGTAGAAGGTTCGAAAGTAGTGCCTTCATATTCTTCATCTTCATCCTCTTCAGCATCGGGAGCCAAGGTGGTGTCCTCATTATCCTCGCTTAACATTTCGGTGGTGGTGGGAAATTCTCTCATTTGTGTAGCCTGTGAGGTTACAGCCGCCTGAGCTGCAGCCAATTTATCCATGGAAGTTTGCAGCTGCAACAGTGTTGTCTCATCCAAAACCAATGTGGGCTCAGTTTTATCCTCTTCGTCGTCTTCATTGCCATTGGCTTCCGAGCCTGTAGTTATGTCCAGGGGAGTTAAGGTGGAATTTTCGTCTTGTTCGCCTGACTCATTGAGTTTGTCGTTTTGCTGTTTTTTGGTGGCATTCGTTTTTTCCTTCATGTTGTCTTTTATGTCCAAAGACTCCTTAAGGCGTGCCACTCTTTCCACTATGCGTTCCAGCATATCCTTCTGGGACTCGGGTAGATTTTTGGTATCCAACGTCAGTAATTTATTGTATTTCTCAATATTTTGCTTGACAGTCTCAATGTCTGCCTGCATTTTTGCTGCTGGTGGCGCAGCCGTGGAATGATTCTCTGAAGGTGTATAATAAGTACGGGCTCTACGATTGCTATAGCCAACGAGCTCTATAACGCCTGGATAATTACTGCCACTATCTCTGTCCGAAGATAGGCCAAAGGCTATTTGACTGAACCAACAAAGTTGACTTAGGATTAATATCATTAAACCCGCTCTGAAATTGAGACCCATTTTGCTTGTGATAACTTTTCTTGAACACACACACAGATTTAAAGTTTTTTTTTTTTTTGTAATTCCTTGTCTTGTTTTTGGTTCGGGGTATTATATTTCAAATGTTGTAATTTTCTTTTTTTTATTTTATTTTATTTTATTTGTGGTAAAATAGATGTCATCTAACTGTGTTTTTGTGCTTTTGTGTCTTAAACGTTTCGTGTTTGAATTTAATCTCTTTGGATTTAATTTTGTTTTTTTTTTTATTTAAATTTTTTTTTCTAATTTCTTAAGCCTTGCTTTCTTGTTTTGTTTATTTTTTTCTTTTTAAATTTTCAAGATTTTTTTCATGATTTTTTTCGATTTTTATTTGCAAAACAGGAGACTTCTTTAACCACTTTACACTCGTTTTTTTTTTTGTTGTATAGAAAGACAGACAGATCGCTTAGGAAGAAAACTGAATTCAATCCAACTCACGGTTTAAAATAAAATAACAATACAATAACAACAACAACTACTAGTAGAAAAACCAAACCAAAACGAGATTCTTTTAATAGAAGAAAGTTCAAGTTTTTTTGTTGTTTTTTTTTTTGTTCTTTTTCACTTCAGCCAATTTGCAAACCGTTAACGTTTCAATTTTTTTCTTTTCTTTTCTTTCTTTTTTTTCTCTCCTCTTCTGGTTTTTATTATTTAAAATCCCGGAATAAGTTGTTGTTTTATAAACACGAGTAAAAAAGTATGGATTTCAACCGCTAGACTTGTAACTAGTAGCACCGCCGTGGTACAAATGTTTTACGTTTAGATTTTGCAGCGTCTTTTAAAAATTTTTCCTCCAACCTGGTTTTGAACGAAATGAAAAAACACACACACACACACATGAAAGAAAAGAAGAAGAAAAGACACCCAACACTAGAAAACGTAATAATTGTGTTCATTTCTTTTTTAAGATTTTTCACCAAGTTCAAAGCTACACTTTGAAAAGCAGGTTTAAGCCTCAGCCAACCAACTAACTAAACCATCCAACCAACTAAACATCGTAGTGTATAGTAGCGATCAACTAGTCAAAAGCATAATTTCTATCAAACATGTCGATGATGATGATGATGATTATGTTGCTTGAGGCCAACATCAAACATGTTGCTTTAAAACTTTCTTTCTAGTCTCAGTTACAACTTTCTCTGTAATCTCTTGAGAAATTTGTTTTGAAAAACTTTTCTCTTAACTCAACTCTCAACGTATGTAGTTCTCTTAAATGTAAAGCTCAACGAGAAATGTTGTTAAGATTTTGTAATCCAAACAAACGTTAAATTAAAGCGTTAATAGAAGACTTTGCAATACCCTGTTATAATGCAAATAAATTCAGATTTTTATTGTAATGATGACCTCAAGAATATTGTGAAAAAGATAAGATGAGGACTTATGGTCCATAAACAACTAGTTTATGCTTGATGCTTAGGATTTCTTGATCGCGTTGGAGTAATCTCCTTATACACATTTTGTATAACGCCTTCATGACGAGTGGCCGTTGCCGTGTATTTACTGCAGTCACTTGGTACATTACAGAGGCTAATGTCGTGTAAATACGTCTGTTACCTACTGGTCCTTAGAGGCTGATGCAGCATATACACGACAGTCATTTATTTCTATACTATGGCTGATAACGGCAATCATCTAACGGTTTGCACAGACAGCGGTAAGGGTGTTGTGTGCTAATAAAGGCAAAACACAATTGTTTTGCTTAAAATTCATTGATAAAGAACTCTTTAACTCTTAATGGGCATTACAACCCTTCAATCTGGATTACGGTCTAGCTTCTCACACCACTCATGTTGTGTGCCTTAATTTTATACTTGACTGGAGGGACCTACAGTTTAACGTCGACTCCGAACGACAGATTTTTTGAGAAACTTTTTTATGGCAGGTGTATTTACTCTCAGTTTTTGCCAGAAATCTGATTAGAGGAAGTCGTCAAAGAAATATTTTTTTTCATATTTCGTTTTTGTTGTCTGGCCTGGGGCTTGATCTCGGGCTTTACGTCTAATGAGCAAACACATTAACTACTAGACTACGGCGACTACTTGGTTAAAGAACTCTATAATATCTTATGTGTGTGAAGATAAATTCGAATTTGAAAATCCAAGACGCAATCCATAAATTTTAACAGCGCCTAATTTAGCATTAACAGAGGACAACTTTCTTTTAACAGAGCACTGTTAGCTAATTAACAGTATCCATCTGAACCAGCCCACTTGTTTATGAAATAATTTTAGGACGTATACTACTAGGTCTGTGATTACGATATCATACTCAAAGGAAGGTTCCAAGCCTTCTAAATATAATCAGCAACATAGTCACATACAAAGTAATATGGTATTAAGAAAATTGACTTTGAAACTATAAATTTTTTGATTGAAAATTCTCTAGAAGATCAGTGGCTATTTGGGAAGGAACATATAAGAAATAGTACACCTACCCGACTATATGCAAATGGTAATCCAGAGGGTCATCTTTCGAAACGTGGTAGTGGAATAGCTTGAATAATTTTGGGAGTTGAGAAAATTAGTCCCCTCCACCCCCACCAACCATCCTTTAAATTTCAACACTTTTGTTCACAAATAATGATCATAATGAGAATTAAATCGTATGTCAATAGTCTACAATAATTGCATATTAGACGCCTAATCAATTATTGCCACTGTTAAACAGTAAACAGTGATCTCTTAATAGCAAAGTTTACACTGTTAGAAGCAAGAAGTGACGCTGCTAAAAGTGTGGGTTTGCGTCTTTGGTTTTTAATAAATGTTCATATCAGATAAGACTGTTCAATTATAAGCATAGAGACCGACATTGTCATTGCGATTGAGGTTGTTAAGTTTGCGTTTTGTACTCCCATTAATTCCTTTGTTGTCTATATAGCTGGAATAATTTTAAGATTAGAGAAATTGAATTTTAAAAAAATCGATTTTCCCCCACCAACTATCCTATAGATTTCAACACTTTTATTCACAATTAATAATGATCATAATGAGAATTAAATTTTACGCCAATAGTCTACAATAATTGCAAAGTAGAAGATTAATCTACTTATTGGCGCTGTTAAACAGTTAACAGTGCTCTGTTAAAGCAGATAAGTGGCGCTGCTAAAAGTGTGGGTTTGCATCTTTGGTTTTTAAATTCGAAGTTATCTTCACGCACATGATTAAATGTTCATATCAGATATCACTGTTCAATTATAAGCATAGAGACCGACATTGTCATTGCGATTCAGGTTGTTAAGTTTGCGTTTTGTACTCCAATTAATTCCTCTGTTGTGTATATAATAATAATTTTGAGATTAGGGAAATTGAATTAAAAAAAACCAACGACCAACAATAGTCTGCAATAATTGCAAAGTAGAAGATTAATCTACTTTTGTGGCGCTGTTAAACAGTTAACAGTGCTCTGTTAATAGCACATTTTGCTCTGTTAAAGGCGAAAAGTGGCGCTGCTAGGAGTGTGGGTTTGTGTCTTTGGTTTTTAAATTTGAATTTATCTTCACAAGCATCAATAGCAAATGGTGTATGTATTTCCACATCTCCCACTATTCCTTAATGTTCACCAATCGGTTGAAATTTATCTGCAGGCACTCCAAAATAGTCTATACCTTTCGAAGCACCTTTTTGGTGGGAGTATGTAGACACTAAAAACAATTAAAAAACTTCGATTAATTGATTTGGAAAAACTAATCAACGGGATTATAGTTAGAAAATGAAATTCTCTTAAAAAGATCGATTAACTAACTATCCGCGTAAAACGGATAAATTTATTCGTTTAATCGCTTTTTGCTTAAAACAAAACCATTTATATTATAAAAGAAAACCGATTAATCGAATTGAATTATTTTCAATTAAACGACAAACAAATAGAGTTTCAAAGTTTTGTGCACGTTCTCCACAGAAAACTTGGCTAAAGTACCGCTTTAATCAAGTCGTTATTTACCCCCATTATTCCAACCGTTTCAACTGTTCTGTTCTGTTCTGTTCTGTTCTATTCTCAAAACAGTTTTCGATCATAAAATTTAATTCCAACAACTTCGATTTTTATTTCCCGTATTTTTTTGTTTTAGTTTTGTTTTTGTTTTTCTATGATTTGCCACTTCTCCAACCACCATTTACAGCATTCTTTGTTGACCCATCTGTGGCAGCAGTTTTCGTAGCATGTGTGTATATGTTACGTTGTTTGAACGATGTTGTTATCTTCTTATATTATTTTTTTTTTCTTTTCTTATAATTTATTTACACCTTGGCGTGTAGTGTTGTATTGTGTTGTCTGTTGTAAAATGGGTTGCAGCAGCAGTAACAACATCTCCTTTTTTCTATCACCGGTTTTATTTCTAGTCATCGCTACCGTTGTTACAAGTTGTTATTGCTGTTGTTGTTGTTTTTCTATGTGCTACTCTTTTGGTTTTCATAACATTCTTCTTTGGGTCTTGGTTTCTTTTATTATGTTTCGTTCCGTTTTGACGATATTATTAAACTGCCTGCCAGAGTGAGTGTCTTTAAATTCTTCCTTATTTGTAGGGAATAGACACGCAACATTGGGTTGTTGGCCCATTTTCCATTACGTTTATTAAAAGATCATTAAAATTGTTCATGCAGTTTTTAATGTCATGAATAAATAAATAATAATTCGTATACATTGTATTGTATTTTTATTTTTGTTTCGATTTTTTCTCTTTTTTGGGAAAGTTTTAAAAATAGTTTATGGAAATTGATAAAAAAATTAAATGTTTAATTTTAAGAGCCAATAATTATGGAAAATTTCCCTATAAATCATGCGAGTAAATTTACATAAAATAATTCCCAATTTATATGCCTTAAGAAACTTTATAGATAATGACCTTTAAAAATATGTGGATATTTTTTTTATCCGAAACTAATTAATTCATACATAGCTGCCAGATAAAGAAGGCACCAAATCGTATAATGTTTGAGAAAAAATTGTCAAAATCGTCAGAAAAAATAAATAAATAAACCAAAATTATTTCTATTATAGTAAAGCATATACAGTCAATGTATGTACATATCTGAGTTGAAAAATAAAACATTTGAAAAAAAATTTGTTAAAAATTAAAAGCTAGCGTCCCTCATCTTCATTTATCAATTTTTTTTCCAAAAATGGAGAAATTTTATATCATTTTCAATCTATCCTAGTGTTGTTTATTGACACATAAGCGCAGCAATAATATTGTATCATCTTAATCCATGGGTAATATAAATATTGAGGAGTCAGGAGCTCTTGAGATTCTGAGCATGAAAATTCAGTGTAATGTTGGCTGAAACCGACACATTTTTCAGTTTCTTCTTATGATCTTATAATCTGATCTTACTATTTACACCATTTATAACTGATCGAGAATAGAATACAACTCTCATGTATGGGTCGGTGCCTCAACGTCTATTTTGAGGTTTCTCGACCGTGTACAGGAGAGGCCGTCCTTAATGACGGTAGTGCATCCAACTCCATTGAATCATTGGATCATTGATGTAATGTGGTTTCTGTTTTACTGCTCTATCGCAACTACAAAAGGAAATAAGGGGACTTGTTTCCGAAAATCATATACTCCTACGTAACGCTCGTCTTTCTCGGCCATCACATCCGTATGTGGTCGATTGGTCAGTGGATCGCACACTGCATTACAGCAAAAATACGTTTTTTAGTCGGACTATTCGTATTCAATTCAATTCCTGCAGATGTCTTTCCTGTTACTTATGGTATAAAAATATAAAAGCCTAGTGTCCATAAACGCTTTTCTCTCTTTCCTTCCTTCCCATAACATATTTTCATATGTAGTTCCCCAAACAATGCCATCCATCCCCTGGGTGTTGGTCGTACGAAAAAAAAAAATAACGGCACTTGCCTTTGTTCTTCCAGTGGTAATACTAAAAGCTATACTCGAATGTTTAAAATTGTCTGCAACGACAAGTGATAAATTATTCGCAACTACGAGATTATTTAGGAGTTGTAATTTGTTGGCTTTTAAGGGATTAAGAAGGAATAAAACACTGAAAAATCATTACAGGTATTCGAAAGTAACTAAAAATATAATAATTTACTACTTGTTTTTACTAACCTAAATTGCCAATAGTAACAATGGCAAACAAAGCTTAAAGTGGCTTTTAATGTACATACTAAAGTACAGAATATGAAGTAAATTTTTAAAATTTTTAAAAATCGTCAAAATAAAGGCATAAATCGTCAAATCGTCAATATGATATTTTTGGTGCTAAAAATCGTCAAATCTGGCAGCTATGAATGCAACATACAATCTATAAGTTAAATTCCCTTTCTTTTTGTAAAGAATTTAAATCGTTTTAATATCGTATTTAAATATTTTCGATAAAGGGTATAAAAATTTGACTTAAATCACCAGAAAAAAAATCGATCAATACATCGAAAGATGTGTTATCGACGTCAGATGTGGTCCGACTATTTTTTAACCCTTAACCACATAAAGTTTATCCAACTCCCAATTGTTCCTAGCTACCGTGAAATTTTTGAGAAAAACTCAGTAAATAATTTATAAAACCGGGTGCTCGAAATTTGACGACTTTTTCATATCATTTAACACGATTATAGGCCTCAATTTCTTATATAAACAACATATTTCAAACAAGTAATAAATCAAACGCTTGTAAATTCCCGAGCTAGACAGAAATGCTCTAACTTTTCGGTGCCTGTTTGAATGGGAAACATTTAACATTCCCGAGAATTTGTCAAGTAGATCATCTATAAAGATCGTCTTAAAGACCATCTACATACATATATCCTAAGTCCACGGTTGATACTTCACTGAAAACGAGTTATAGTTAAATGCTAAGGCAAACTCTGCAGTTTTATGATGATGATTTTAAATCTGTAATATAAGTAATTCGTTATGTATTCTTTGAGAAGAGCTCTCAAAGCAAAATCAGTGGCCATGCCTCTAAACTAAAACCCTAGAATTTAATATTAAAACCCTTTTGAGATATATTTTCCTGTAATGTTCCATAACTGGCCAGTTTTATACCGTACACTACCTAGAAACTCTTTTTCTTCCAATCTATTGCCAGATCCTTAAGTATTTAGCCCGATTATGAATGTTTATCCATTTAGGCCCCAAATTTTCTAGACCCAGCTGCTGATTAAATTAAATTAAGTTATTAAGTCAATATTTAGTCATAGGCTATCTCACTTGTGGATCAATATATCCATTAAAGTTGTATATATGATTCAAACTTACATTTGCAAAACCTACGAGAATCATAAGCAACTTTTAGCAGTTGGTGAAAGATGTTTCACAATCTTGATCGAAACTTTAACCAGAGGAGAAGCTCATTCTTTTCGCTTTGCGTTTTCGAGACAACGTAATCTCTAGCAGTACTATTGGCATTATTGCGCTCATACCCCTATCTATTCAGTCTAGTTACCAGAGACACTTTGTAGGTGTATTTCATATTTACATATGATTTAATAATTAGTATCGGCGGTCGTCTTTCTCCTAACATGTAAATCTTCGTTGCTTGCAAAGCAACTCTGTATAAAACTCGTTACAAAAGTTAATCTGGCTATTTGTAGCGATTAATTGATAAGCCAATCCTTGTTTTGTGCTCTGCACTACATACATATTTACATACATAATTAGCCATTACAACCCTTCAGTCAGAATTACGGCCTAGCTTCTCACACCACTTATGTTGTGTGCCTTAATTTTATACTTGAGTGGCGGGATCTACTACAGTTTAACGTCGACTCCGAATGACAGATTTTGAGTAACTTTTTCATTGCAGGTTTATTTACTCGTAGAGTTTTTGCCAGAAATCTGCTGAGAGGAAGTCGCCGAAGAAATATTTTTTTTTTCATATTTCGTTTTGAAGTCTGGCCTGTGGCTCGAATCCGGGCTTTACGTCTAATAAGCGAACACACTACCTACTAGACTACGGCGACTGTCACCTTTTAAGTCATATTAATTCTCATTAAGATAAGCGTTCATGGAGTCGACTTAAGATCTCTAATCTAAGCGCTTTTCTGAATGGATTCAACAAGACGTCAAGGGATGACACAAGGCGTCGTAGAATTAGGTTAAATTCGAGTTGAAAAGTATCTTAGCAAATCAGAGCGTAATTTGACGTTGACTAATTCTTTCACAGTGAATCTTTTAAAAAATCTATTTGAATTTAAAGAAGATATTAGCCCTTTCGTGGGCCCATAACAGCAATACTAATTTTCCCAAGTAGCATACCTTCTTCGAAATGTCAAATACATTCGGAATTGCAAAAATATTTTCTCCTTTTCATATTGTATAAGAGGCAAGGCATATTGTGCTAGTCTGTGTGACATTGTGATTCTGATTCTAATTACAATCTAATTTGTAATTCTATTATAATTCAAGAATAATTAATTCATTGGATTACATGACATTTTTTTTGAAAATTTCTTTATGTCTGACTTCTAATCATTCAAACTACATACTAATTGACTCATTTCATGTTAATCCCGCTAAAACAAGCTAAAAAGATTAATTTTTAACAAAAAAAAAGTAAAGAAAAGCAAAGAAAAGAAAATATTTAATTAAATATCAAATGCAAAGCAAGAAACAAAAATTTCTCTTATTAAAGTAAAGGTCTGGTCTTATCAAAAATCCCCAAGAAAGAGACGAGACGAAAAGAAATGGTTTTGAATCTTTAATGGCGTGCAGTTAAGGTCTTCTACTATTTTTCGTGTGTCTTAAAAACGCAGATGATATTATGGCTGCTGCTGATGATGGTGATGGGGTTTACATGTCTTTTTAGCATTTCTTTGCTTTCTTCCAAAAAAAAAAAAAAAAAAAACAAATGAAATAAAAACAGAAATTAAAATAAAAAAATAAAACATTTTCCCACATTAGCTGGTGGAAGAAGAAAAAAAATATTTTGTGTTCAAGTACGAATCAAATTGAATTTCAGACAATGAAAACCAAAATAAAAAATGAGAAAGAAAAGAAAGAAATTGTTTTCGAATTATAAGCCATCCTTAGCACCGCAGTAGTGAAGGTTAACAATCAATGTTACAAGCGCTCTTTCCCCTGGCCATACAAATGAATTCAAAAGTGTATCAAAAAGCATTGTGAGCATAGAGGTAGAAGAACTTAAAAGTTTAGAATAAGAATTCAAACTTAAATACCCCTTATGGTGTAACATTTTGCTCTATATGTCAGTGCAACCATCTGTCTGTCTGGCTTTAGCTTGTCTGTCTGTTATCTCTGTATACGACATTGTATTCAATAGCAAAACAAGTAACCGAATATTTAAAAAGAATAGTTTTGAGAGAGAAAGAAACGGTAATTCAATAGATTAATGATTGTTAATGCTAATGCTGCTGCTGCTGCCGTTGCTGTTGCATGCACCACAATTATATATTCAACAACGTGATACTTTTTCCAATCCACTTCTACTGCATCATCATCACCATCATCTTCATTTATTTCTTTCTTATTACGATTGTTTTTCATACAAAAATTATTAATGAAATGAACGAAATCTATGTATGTATAATAAATGAATGAAAAATGAATATGAAAATAATTTGGGAAAATCAAAAAATCTCGTGTTTGGTATGGGAAGCATACAATTTGTGAGTGTTTGAAAACAATTAAAAAAATCTTAACAATGAAAGGTCACAAGTTCAAGCTGTATTACTAATCGAATTTGTAAAGCAATTTGAATCGCTTTTCAAAAAGGTATTTCAATCAATATTATGGAGTTCATGAACCCTTAAGAAGATAATTAAAGCGATTACTTGTCATAAGGCACACAAGTAAAACCTTACAATGATTGAACACGCGAATTAGTTTTTTGAATTTTAAAATACTGTTACGTTTTTACCCTTTAAAAACGTTAAAAATATGAGTTCGTGGATTGCAAATGAAATAAAAGTAAATTAGTGTTTAATTTCAAAATCAATTCTTTATTGTCTGCACAAATCTGTGTGCACCCTGTGTTGAAATTTATTCACACAATAACAATTTGGCTTAGAATTGTTATTCTTCTTGTACACAACAACAATTTACTTTTATTGTTATTCTTCTGTACACTCGTTCGTTATAACTTCGAACAACGATTATCTTCACACGCAACTTGTCTGCACTCAAGTCTGACTGAATTATTACTCACTCATCGTTGCTCGTTTTGTCTTGCCTTTTATATCGCTGGATCATCAGTCTAATGCATGCCCTTGGCAGAGAATGACTGCCTTCGGGAACAATCTAAAAATGTAAACAACTCGGTTCCCTTATTGTTGTTAGTGGATCTTGTTTACATCTACCCTTGTAGCGTTGTTGTTGTTTGTTTACTTTGTCCCTTTTCTCTTCTTATACCTGATGTTATTGTTGCTTGTTTACTTTGTCCCCTTGTTTACTGATGTTGTTGTTATATTCTCGTTTGTTCTTTGATTTGGAGGTTTTGTTTATCACTTTATACATGATCAAGTCCGTTGTTTTGTTTTTGGAGCTTTTGTTTACTATTTTAATAACACCATTTCCATTGTCGTAACACTGCCGCCCACTTAAGCCTGTTCGTCCCGAATAGGCTCATTATCTCCTCTTCCATATTTCGCCAGTCGCTCTATGTGCACGACCTTCATTTTGGCTCGGGGGCTGTTCGATTTCTGAATCCTGTATACGACATCATTTAACCTTTTAATTATTTTATAAGGTCCTTCCCAGCTGGTTTGTAGCTTGGGAGATAATCCTTTCTTCCGCTTTGGGTTGAAAAATAGAACCAATTGTCCCTCATGGAAGCCCTTCGTATTCGCGGCACGATCATATCTGGCTTTCATTCTGTCGCTAACCATTTTAATACGTGTGCGCACAAATTCATGAAGTTCATTTAAACTTTCCTGTTTTCCAGTATATGTGTCATCTTCCGCTGTGGCGGGCTTACAACCAAACTCTAAGTCACCAGGTAGTTTTATCTCAGTCCCAAAAATAACCTTGGCGGGTGATCTAGATGTAGAGTCATGAACCGCGGATCGGTACGCCAGTAGAAACCTCGGAATGTGTTCGTCCCAATCCTTCTGTTGCTCGCTCACTACTTTCCGCAAGTATTCCTCCAGGGTTCGATTAAACCGTTCTACCATTCCGTCGGACTGTGGGTGAAGTGGCGTCGTTCGAGTCTTCTTAATACCGTATACTTCACACATTTCTTTGAATACGGCTGACTCGAAATTTCTGCCTTGATCAGAATGCAACTCTACTGGAACCCCGTAGCGACATACCCAGTTGTTCACAAAAACATTCACTACGGTGTTCGCCTCTTGATTGGGTATCGCATACACTTCCGGCCATTTGCTGAAGTAATCCATCACGACGAGGACATATCGGTTTCCGGTGTTGCTGACAGGAAAAGGGCCTGCTACGTCCATCGCTATCCGCTCGAAAGGTGCGCCCGAGTTATATTGTTGCAGCTGACCTCTACTTCTTCTTACGGGACCTTTAGCTGCCATACACTGGGTACAGTTTGCAATCCAATCAGCCACTGATTGCTGGCATCCAACCCAATAAAAACGTTGTTTTAGTTTTTCCAGCGTCTTTGTTACGCCAAGGTGCCCTCCGCTAGCTCCATTATGGAATTCGTTTAAGACTTCTTTTATTTTAGAGGAAGGCACCACTATTAGGTTGGATGATGTCTTGCCATCAGCGCTTTCCCAAAGTCGATATAAGCACCCGTCTATTACTTTTAAGCTGTCCCATTGCGCCCAATATGCTTTTGTAAGAGCACTTTCCGCTGATATTTCATTTCGGGTAGGCCGTTTGTCCTCTTTCTTTGCTGCTATAATTTTTGCCAATATTGGGTCACTCCTTTGGGCTTCAGACCAGTCTTCGTCGGCATCGATTTGCATCAGCCGGATGTCGATGATAGATTCCTTCTTTTCTGCCTTTACGCAATGTCTACACTCTAATTTACATGGCCGGCGTGAGAGAGCATCAGCATTTCCATGTTTTGCACCTCTTCGATGTTCAATGCTGAAGTCATAAGTCTGGAGGCGCTCAATCCAACGTGCTAACTGCCCTTCAGGGTTCTTGAATTGCAGCAGCCATCGCAGTGCGGAATGATCGGTCCTTAGTAGAAAATGTTGTCCATACAAGTACTTATGGTAATGTTTTATGCATTCCAGCACTGCAAGTAGCTCACGTCGGGTTACACAGTAGTTCCGTTCAGGCTTTGACAGTGTACGACTATAGTATCCTACGACTTTCTCAGTCCCATTGACCACTTGGGAAAGCACCCCACCAATACCATATCCGCTAGCATCACTGTCCAAAATGAATTTTTCCCCTGGGACCGGATACGCCAAAACTGGTGCGGCACACAATAAGTCCTTTAGTGCCTGGAACGCCTTTTCCTGTGACTCACCCCATTGATACACCTTTGATTTCTTGGTGAGCTCATGTAGGCTTGCCGCCACGCTGGCAAAGTTAGGCACAAAGCGTCTATAATACGTGCATAGTCCCAAAAAACTGCGTAATTCATGAAGGCTCTGCGGACGAGGCCAGTCCTTTACTGCTCGTATTTTATCTTCATCCGTGGATATGCCATCTGATGTAACAAGATGCCCCAAATACTTCACTTGTCTTTGGAAGAACGCACATTTCTTTACGCTCAATTTTAGGCCAGCCATTGATATTCGTTGCAGAACTTCTGCCAGGTTCTCAAGGTGTTCGTTGAAAGTTCTGCCCATCACTATTATGTCATCGAGATACACCAGGCAAGTCTTCCAATGCAGCCCCTTTAGTACACGTTCCATAAGCCGCTCGAACGTGGCCGGAGCATTACAGAGCCCAAATGGCATGACTTTAAACTGCCATAAGCCGCCATTCGCACTGAATGCAGTTTTTTTCCTTGTCCTTGTCTGCAATTTCCACCTGCCAATATCCGCTTTGTAGATCCAATGTGGAGAACCACTTTGTTCCGGCTAGCGTGTCGAGAGTGTCGTCAATTCTCGGTAGCGGGTAACTGTCCTTTTTAGTGACATCATTCAGCTTCCTGTAGTCTATGCAGAATCTTGTACTTCCATCTTTCTTCTTGACTAGGACTACAGGTGAGCTCCACGGACCAGATGATGGTTCAATTACACCGCTCCTCTTCATTTCGTTGACTAGCTCTTTAACCTCATTACGCTTCGCTAGCGGTATACTTCTGGGTGCCTGTTTTATCGGTCTTGCTTCACCAGTATCAATCTCGTGTTTGACCATGGCTGTTCTACCTTGACTTTTATTGTTCGTGGCGAAAGCGCAAGCGTACCTCTTTAGCAGCTTTTTGGCTTTATTTCTTTCTGAAGCTGCTAGACCTGCCACCCATTTCTCCACATTTTTACCAAATTCCTGTTGGTCGTTGGCCGACATTTCGGCAGGTTTCGGCGATTGCTCACTGTTGATTACCGCCTCTACTGGAACACATTGACCCACCTCGGAGTTTTTAGAGATGACTTTTTCTTGACCTGATAGATTTAGTACTCTCACCGGGACTATTTTCTGTTCGGTAGATTTGACGAGGGCCTTTCCTGATAACAAGTCCGTCTGAATTTCTACTGGTTCCACAACCCACAAGCGGTTTTCCTCACAATCTCCCTCCACACGTGCCCATATCAGCGTTTCGCTCTGTGGTGGTAATTTCTGTTGTTCAGCCGCAACTAACCTTCGGGCGTGCACCTGATGATTGTATCCAACGTCAAGAGGTATCTCCACATTCCGCCAACTCATTGTCTGTTGCCCCATATTCAAATTGATGCCATGGGCTATCATGAAATCGGCACCAATGATAACCTCGTCCACAATATCGGCAACAACAAACACATGGCTTACACTGATGTTGGCCATAGTCACCTTCGCTTCTGTTTTCCCTTGGACGGTGGCAGACTCTCCAGTAGCTGTTCGTAGCCTTATATTACTGAGTGCCTCACACTTCCCCTTGACTATATCTGGTCTGATGATAGACTGCGTCGCACCGGTGTCTATAGTGAAGGTGTGTTTTCTGCCGTTTATGTACCCGCACGCCGTAAGGTTGTTGTTGTCTCGCTGCATTACTGATATGGAGATTGTGGGGCCCTTGCTTGTGGGAGCCAGCACTTGCCCCTCAGTGCTAGCTCGTTTTAGTTTAACGGGGACTCTTGGGTAGATGGTTGGTGGTTAGCCCGTTTATTATTCCTTGCTGGCGAGACGGACCTTGACCTTTTTCGTGGCTCTTTGCAGTTCCGTTGGAAATGGCCGCCCTTTCCGCAGTTGAAACATTTAGGTTTAGCCTTTTGTCCAGTTTCTGCCAAAACTTGCTTGATCATTTCTTTAAATTTGTCCAAAAGGCATTCTTCTTCATCCACGACTTCCATTTTCCGCACTTTGCTTATTTGTGGTCTAGAAATTGTGCGAGCGGTCTCCTGGGCTAGTGCAAAGGATACAGTTTCCGCAAAGGTTGTCTTTTGTGCAGAACATACCGCTAGTTTGATGTCAGGGTCGCGTATACCGTTTACAAACGCCTCAGTTTTAAAATTGTCTATAAGTGGGTGGTTTTCTCCCGGGTATGTGAGCTGCACTAACCTCTCGACCTCCATTGCAAAGGCTTGAAGTGACTCATTAGCCTTTTGCGCTCGGCACCTTAACTCCATGCGGTACAGTTCTCGTTTATGCTCGTCGCCGAATTTGCGCTGTAACGCCACCATTAAATCGTTGTAGTTGTTTCTGCGGTTGGCTGGCATGGTCTCCAGAATCTCGGCTGCGGCACCTTTTAATGCCAGAATTAGTTCCAAAGCCTTCTCTTCATCGTCCCATCCGTTTCGGCTGGCTACCGTCTCGAATTGGAATTTAAAGACGGATAAGGTTGAGCTACCATCAAAGGAAGGTGGTTTTATCCTGCCGGTACCTTCTGATACGACTCGCACTTGTTCCGGCCGCTGGCTCTGGAGGTTGCTGATCTTCTCCTCCATTTCAACCAGTTTTCCCTCGACGGTCTTTTCCAAATTGTCCGCTCTCGTGTCAACGGCCTTTTCTAAATGTGACACCCTTTCCTCGACACCAGTGATTCGATTGCTGACCGACTCATGGATTTCCTGCAGCCTTCTAGATGTTGCTTGAACTTCGGCCAGAAGTTTCTGATTTTCGACTCTAGATGTTGCTTGCATTTTTTCCATCCGTTGTTCACTCTCTTTTCGAAACTCAGCCAGAAGTTTTACATTTTCGGCTCTAGTAGCTTCTAGCATTTTTTGATTTGCTAGTTCCATTTTTTCCATCATGGATGCTAGCAACGAATTTATGTCGATACAGCTAGGGGATGCAGGTGCCTTGAGCTCTCGTTCCTCGTCATCCTCGAACTCATAGGAATCGATGTCGATACCCTCAAACTGCAGTTGTTCCCTTAACCGCCTTTGTAGTTCATTTTTAGTGCCCGTTGTTGGCAGCTTGAGTTTATCCAACTCACGTTTAAGCCGTTCCACTTTCAGATCGGAGAGCTTCATTTTGGTTGTGATTTCTCTTTATTACTTTTACTTTTATTTTTGGATTTTGCAATCCCACTTCTGACACCAATTGTTACGTTTTTACCCTTTAAAAACGTTAAAAATATGAGTTCGTGGATTGCAAATGAAATAAAAGTAAATTAGTGTTTAATTTCAAAATCAATTCTTTATTGTCTGCACAAATCTGTGTGCACCCTGTGTTGAGATTTATTCACACAATAACAATTTGGCTTAGAATTGTTATTCTTCTTGTACACAACAACAATTTACTTTTATTGTTATTCTTCTGTACACTCGTTCGTTATAACTTCGAACAACGATTATCTTCACACGCAACTTGTCTGCACTCAAGTCTGACTGAATTATTACTCACTCATCGTTGCTCGTTTTGTCTTGCCTTTTATATCGCTGGATCATCAGTCTAATGCATGCCCTTGGCAGAGAATGACTGCCTTCGGGAACAATCTAAAAATGTAAACAACTCGGTTCCCTTATTGTTGTTAGTGGATCTTGTTTACATCTACCCTTGTAGCGTTGTTGTTGTTTGTTTACTTTGTCCCTTTTCTCTTCTTATACCTGATGTTATTGTTGCTTGTTTACTTTGTCCCCTTGTTTACTGATGTTGTTGTTATATTCTCGTTTGTTCTTTGATTTGGAGGTTTTGTTTATCACTTTATACATGATCAAGTCCGTTGTTTTGTTTTTGGAGCTTTTGTTTACTATTTTAATAACACCATTTCCATTGTCGTAACAATACGTTACTTTATGCATTTGAAGTGTTTGTTACATTTACAGTTATAGTTAACATTGTTACTTGCGATCGGTGTGAAACTCAATGCGATGTACAAGAATTTTTTTTTGCCGTACAAATTCACTACAGTGAATTGGAGGTTACGTACTTCAGTCATTTTAATTTGTTGTTACTCCATGAAATGATTTTTGGATACAAAAATTTTATATCGCACGTTAAGTACGATGGAAAGAGGCAGGATTTCGAAAAACAATTTCAATATCATATTTATCTAAGATGAAGATATGTAGGTCTTGGGTGCCAGGTCGGAGTTGTAGCTCTGTTTTCCAAAAGCACACTTAAGCGCGCTTAGCGGCCTTCTGTGACACCACAGGTAAACGCAGCCTCTGTGCTGACTGAATTCCACCAAACTACCTTAGGCTACAATTTGTATATAGTCAGATATCTGCAGCAATTCCAATTTTTCCACCATATCCATCATCCGTCATCCTACCCAGATACTGTTAACATATGGTATATTTGAAGCCCAATATCGCCAGTTCCAAAATTATTTCGGATATACCACTTATTGGGCTTTATTAGGGACACCTTAGGCTACAATTTGTAGATAGTGGGATATGTTGAGCAAGTCCCATTTTTGTACAATATCCATCATCCGTCATCCTACCCAGACTCTCTTAAAAGAATGAATATTTGAAGCCCAATATCTCAAGTTCCAAAATTATTTGGGATATACCACTTATTGGGTCTTATTAGGAATACCTTAGGCTACAATTTGTATATAGTCAGATATCTGCAGCAAGTCCCTGATATCGTATATTTGGATGACTTCTTCCTTGACTATTTTTCGTATTTTCTGTTAACCTCTTAACATTGCTCTGTTAACTCTAACATTAGCTCTGTTAAAAATTTTGGATTTTGTCTTTGCTAGTTAAATTTGAATTTATCTTCATACACATAACAAAAGTAGATATGCGAAACATACATTCTTCTAGCATATATGCCTATTAGGTACGGCACAGTAATCCTCCACGACTATGTTGTTCCGTCGATCTTTTGTGCCTGCTGTGTCATTCTAAAGGCATGGTAGGAAGGTTGAAGTGTCAACTTTGATTACCAAAGCTCATTTGAGTACACATAGCGGCGTGTTGTGATGTCACAGGCAAGAGCAGCCTCTATACTAACCGACCTCCACAAACTTATCGAAGAAGTTGGTCAGGGCAGATGCTGCATCATTTGAAAGGCATACTCAATCTCATACAGTTTTTGTCTTTGTCCGTCAGTGAGTAGATTACTTTCATTCTACTACATTCCAATTGGAAAAGTCAGGAATTCCTTGATCGAGCAGGTTGATCTGCTGTCTTCAAAGCTTTCTATAGAGATTCAAATATTCATAACATTACGTATATACATACAGTGAGAGCCATAAGTGAGTCAACACCCACTATTCTTAAGTATAAAAAAAGTTCCTTTATCATGAATTGTTGTTTTTGTTTTAACATTTTATAAGTAGTAAATAAACGTTTTTATTTTTGGAAATTTATTCGACTATTCTCAATTACTTTTCTCGCTATCCTACGAAAATGAATTATTTCAGTGGTGTTTACTCACTTTTGGCGCTCACTGTATATAGCACATGTTAGTTGGCAACAGAAAAAACAGTCAATAGAAATATTTTTGTAGAGTTATGGTCCCTTAAGCCGCCGAGGTCGAGCAGGTACTGTGTTGGCTGATTAGACGAGAGCTCGTGGTTCAGCCCCTGGCTCATACATCTCGAACATAACGAGATATGACTTTCTCTCAGCAGATTTCTGGTGAAATAAAAAAGTTGTTCGGAATCAATTTCAAATTGTAGGTCCCGCCACTCAAGTATATAATTAAAGTACACAGCATGTGTGGCGTAAGAAGCTAGATCGTAATCCTGACTGAAAGGTTGTAATGACCAATTATGTATGTATATATCTATGGCTTAATATAGAAAGGTCGTATCTCGTTTTTTTCAAAATCGGGGTTTTTACATATTCTGGTAAACAAACCCCCCATACACATCCTCTGAAAAATTTAGGTTCCTATGTTGACGAATAGTTGATTTACAGTAATTAAAAGAAACATAAAATAACAAAGTCGCCGTGGTCTAGTAGGTAGTGTGTTGGCTTATTAGACGAAAGGCCCGAGTTCGAATCCCAGGTCAGACATGAAACGAAAATATGAAAATATTTCTTCGGCGACTTTCTCTCAGCAGATTTCTGGCAAAAACTCTGAGAGTAAAAATTGCCATGAAAAGCTTCTCAAATAATCTGTCGTTCGGAGTCGACTTTAAACTGTAGGCCCCGCCACTCATGTATAAAATTAACGCACACAACATGAGTGGTGTTGAGAAGCTAGGCCATAATCCTGACTGAAGGGTTGTAATGATCAATTATGTATGTATAAAATAACATTTTTGTTTTAGATTTTATTAAGTTTTTCCTTCTCCTGTAAAGTACTGAAAATGTAAGATACGACCTTTCTATATTAAGCCATCGATATGCTCTCTCAACTTAAGATACCCGGAATTTGTTGAATATTTCTTTCATCGTAGCAATTTTATGCTAAAGTTTCAACGCCGTATCACTGCAAAACGATTGACGAAGTTGTAGATTTATTTCTGTAGAAGATAGGTTGTGAACTCGACTAAAGCATATTAAAAGTTCTAGTTTTAATGCATCAGTAATTAATTCTCCATTTCGCTGATGGTAATAGACATTATTGGTTCAACGACATAATTTTTTCACCACAATTTGAACTAAAATTTCCATTTTTTTTTTGTTTCTCCTTAACAGAGAGATGAGTTTTCTCGATCAACATGAGCACATTTAAAATGAAAATATTTTTATTAACATGAATAAAAAAAAAATTATATGTGTGTATATGTGTCTGTCTGTATTCAAATACTGATTCTCACAATCAGTTGCAATGGGCCACAAATGTAACCCACAATAGTGAAAAATGATTTGAAAAAAAAAAAAAGAAATCGAATTAAATGGTGGCTGCTGCCACCTCTACCTCTACCTCTACAACTACTACTACTACTATTGACTAGCTGACGATTGCCTGTTTGCCTGCCTAGCTGGCTGGCATGACATACCAAAAACCAACTTTACCGCACATCTACATCTATTTCTAATGCCACAACTATTGGCATCAATTACTGTAGAAAAAAGGAAAAACATCAAAATAATAGTCAAATGAAATGAAATGGAGAATCGTCTTTTACCACAGAGAAGACACAAATACATATGATTTCTTCTTCTCTTTTACTACTCCTTGTAGTCCATTACATGTGTTCAAATGTTTTTGTATTTTGAATGTAAAAATTTAGCATCCATTCTGTTGTTCTATTGAAAATATTTAATGTTGCCAATAAAAATTACCACCAAAAGATCAAGATATTGTTGTTGTGCTAAGAAAACCATTTTGCAGTGAAAGAAGAAGTTGCGAAAAATATTACAAGAAATCGGCAGTGAGTATATACTGCTGTAAGAAATGCCAGAAATTCATTTGAATGTACGAAACGAACAACAACGAAAAATATTTAAAAATGCCATCAGGCATAGCTTTTAGTAACAACAACAATAACAACTACCTCAGATAGAGAGAGAGAGAAAGCGAGGATTTCTTTAGAAAAATAGCCACTAAAAGCCGAAATGGAAATGAAAAATTAACAGCAGGTACTTGAGTAGGGGAGCATCATTTGATATTGAAAAGGCTGCCAAAATTCGATATTTCTCATAGCATAGCCTATTGTGTTGGCTTATTAGACATGAGACCGCGGTTCAAATCCCAGGTCAGGTAATACTACCTACACGATATATAAAAAAACATTTCCTGCGACTGCCTCTTGGCAGATTTCTAGTGAAATGAAAAAGTTTCTCGAAAAGTAATTATTAGAACACAGATTTAGTGGCCATTGGCCATTACAACCCTTCAGTCAAGATTACGGCCTACTTTTCACATCACTCATGTTGTGTACCTTAATTTTATACTTGAGTGTCGGGACCTACAGTTTAATGTCGACTCCGAACGTTATTTCGTTTTTGATGTCCGGCATCACGCTTATACTGTATACAATAGCAAATTCTGAAGAACACAATTTCTCACGAGTTGGGCAAATTTGCCCACAAACGAAAGTAATTATTTGAACAACATCCGACGACTGTTTTTATCTTCCATAAAAGTCTAAAATTTTGCATGGAAAGTACTCATGCAATACCATTTAGTTTAAACCTAGCATTTGTACAATAGAAGCTGATGAAAGGGATTGTTTAAGCTCATGCCAATATAATATAGGTTGCCTATCGGAATATTTTCTTCTTATTGCAGTCAAAATAGCAACAAGTTATTGAACACAATTGTGTTTTTCTGGCCTCAGAGGTACCATTCTGGAATCGTAGCAGTTTAGTTGGTAGTATGTTAGCTTATTAGACGAGAACCCATTGTACAACCCAGCATTTCGAACATAACGAAATATGAACAAAATATTTCATTTGGCGACTTCCTCTCAAAAGTTTGCTGGAAAACCCTCTTTTATAAAACGTCTGCCAAAAAAAATCTGTCGTTCCAAGTCGACTTTAAACTATAAGTCCTCTCACTCATGCATAAAATGAACACACACAACATGTGTGGTATGAGAAGCTATGTTGTAATCCTGACTCAAGAGTTCTAATTACCATTGGGCAATCACACACGAGAACAATTATGCTGGCACAAAATGGCAGCTTGTAGGCAAGAGAGGCATAATTTTGCAACCAGCTTCCAACCCGCACAAACCAATACATAAACAACACAAAATCAATACACACATACATTTATAAAACAGCAGATTCAGAAAAAATTTTTGTATAGAGAATATTCCGTCTTTCATTGTACGTTGAAAAACTAATACACACAAAGCAGAGCACATGTGTACAATTTTATGCCAGATGAAATAGTCTCGTGTGTGACTGAAAGAACAAAAATTGTGCGGCTTAAAAAATAGTCTCGTGTGTGATAGCACATTTATATATGTATGTATAGTATGTATGTAGTTAAGCCAAACTAACATTTCGTTTTTCTAATAGTCAGTTGGTAAATAGGCCTCCCTTCCATTTTTAATCTATTAAATGGTCTTCTTCTTCGAGGAATTGGATTCTTTGTCGAGTGTCGACATTAAGGCTCTTCATAGATTCATTATTAGTTTAAGCTGGTTGAGAAGTCCTAGAACTTTAATTGGCCAGTCGTGCTCTCTTGTTTGTTTGTGGTCTGTATTATTCCTCCTTTTCCTTATTCTCCCTTTCCTACTTCCTCTCCTTTTCCCTATCTCCTCTATAACCTCGCTCCTTTAGGAAGTAGTACAATGGGTCAAGTTGACCTCCGGGTACTGTACTTGTCTCAATGGCAGGTTCTTTCCATACACATGAATTCTATTTGGGTTTTGTCCACATCCTTATGGCTTTTCCGTATGTCGTTAGTGGACTTTCATAATAGTTTTGATAACATACCATGCAAAATGTTAGACAGGATATCTCACCAAGAGGAAATGTTTAATGACGGTTAATCATGCATTAATTCATTCTGGCATGGTCATCCTATAATTTTTTTTCTTTCTTTTAGTTCTCGATTTATTTTTATAAATCTAATGATTGTTAAGCGCTCAACAACAATAAAGTGCCAAAGTTAAAAAAACACAAGCATTTTGTGACAATAAAAGAAACTTGACAATAACAACAAAAACTTCTAATATTGTTGCTCTGCTCGCATTGTATTATTGTTGCTCAGTTAAACCAGAAACGATGCAAATATTGTTTGCATTTTAATGCAGGCAGACAGACGGGCCGGGTATAATTTGCACAAGTATTTCAGCATGTTTATGAGTGTCTTCTGTGCATCTAGAAATAGCACTGCAACTTTTGTAAATTATTAAGCGAATATTTGTAGCATTTAAAGGAAAATGAAAACAACAACAACAAAAACACACAGTCCACTTACAGATACAGCGCCCATTTTGCAAATGTAAAACACTTGGCGAAATAGAGGAAAAAAAATGGAAAATATCTGATTATAATGCAAGAAGAAGAAGAAGAGATCAAGTTTTATGATGAGCTGAAACACAAAAAAGTAAGTTCAAGTTCGTTTTCAAGTTATAAGATGTTTTGTGTTGTTTGTTTTAGAAAAGAAAGAAAAAAAATGTTAGAAATGAAATGAAAAAAAAAAATTAAAAATTACAAAACACCACAGGAGTCAATAGCGACCCGTTGGAAATGCTATAAAAAATTGAAAATTTCATTTTCAATTAAACATAAAAAGAAATTTCGTTTTAAATTGGTTTCAAGTTTGGAAAGTGTTTTCTGATTTTAGAAAATTTATCAAATTAACTCATAATACAAGATCCCGTAACCGTATCGAACTCTAGATAGCAAATTCGCTGTTATAAGTTTTCTTCAAGATATTCTTTCTGCATATACACGTTAAATGCTCTAAAGCGGCGTCTGTTTCCCTATCACAGTCTACCATAAGGAAACAACAGTATCTATGAAAAGTTACCCCTGAATTTAAATACAGTTGAGGCGAGCCTTTCTTGCCGTTATAAAATCATTCTTATGGCCCCAATGGACAATGATGCCCATTTTGCGAAATATTCTCTCAATCCAAGACTGCTGAGGCTCTAGCGCAACTGCTTTTGCCATAGAAGTGACAAAATGTTCCTCCCTTGATTACTTAGTCTATATAATGTCTGGATTACATAATTGGCCTTTTAGTCAAGATGACGACCTAGCTACCTCACCATCTATGTTGTATGTGTTAATTTTATCCGTAAATGGCGGAATCTGCGGTTTAAAGTCGAAGTACTGTTCATTTTAATTTCATTCACTCTTGGAGATTTTTCCAGCAAACTGCTGAGAGGAAGTCGCCGAAAGAAGTATTTTTTTTCATATATCATTATGTTCGACATGTCTGAGCCATGGGTTAAACCACGGACTCTCGTCCGATAAGCCAACATACTGCCTACTAGACTACGGCGATTCCATAATGATGCCACTCAGGCCAGAAACGCACAGTTTGTGTTCAATAACTTGTTGATATTTTGAATGTAATAAGAAGAAAATATTCCGCTAGGCAACCTAGATTATATAGGGTGTTTTTTATAGAGGTATAGAACTTTAAGTTGCAATAAAACAACGATGGATTATTCGATTGACATGAATTTTATTTATCCGAAAGATAATCTTGAGGCATTACATTTTAAATATGATTTCTGGCATATGACCGCCACGGCTGGCGCGGATGTAGTCCAATCTGGACGTCCTTTTTCGATGACTTTTTCCAACATTTGTGGCCGTATATCGGCAATAACACGGCGAATATTGTCTTCCAAATGGTCAAGCGTTTGTGGCTTTACCGCATAGACCAATGACTTTACATAGCCCCACAGAAAGTAGTCTAGCGGTGTTAAATCACAAGATCTTGGAGGCCAATTCACAGGTCCAAAACGTGAAATTAGGCGGTCACCAAACGTGTCTTTCAATAAATTGAAATAAAATTGCACAACTTGCAAGCGTTGTTCAGGCGTGAGTCTATTCAAGATGAATTGCCAAACCAAACTGAGAATAAATCACTTGACAGCTGTTAAATCGGTCGCCATCTTGAAAAGTAATGCCAACTTAAAGTTCTATACCTCTATAAAAAACACCCTTTATTAGCAAGTGTCACCACTTTCACAAGCTTCTGTTGTACAAATACTAGATCTAGACCAAATGGTACTATATGAGTGCTTTCCACCCAAAACTCCAGGCTTTTATGGAGAATAAGAACAGTTGTGGTGAGAAGTTGTACTCTTCTAAGTTTCGTATTGTATACAGTATAACTATCAAGCCCTAGCGATGCCACTAAATCTGAGCGGTCAACACACCTTATTTTTTATATTTACTTTACATATGAGCTCCAATTTATGGGGAATAAAGGGAACTGTGCAATTGTATCTACACGTGCGCAGTTAACATATGGAATCCAGTGCTTTTAATAAAACAGTGTTAATCTCACGCTGTTACTTTATAGTTTCAGCAGATTACAGATAGGCAAACGCCTTGGCAAAGTTACGAACACTACTAAAAATACAAAACGGTCTTTTTAACAGTGAAGCGCTTCCTCATTTCTGTTTGCGATAAGTCTTCAGCAGCAATTGTTGTATTCTTATACGGTGTTCAGATATGCACCTTTATTGCGTAAATCGCAATAAACGCCATTATTGAGCTCAATATTTCATATAAAGTTTCAATTAATTATTGCGCAATAAATACCCAAATTGTTATAATATTGAGTAAAACTTAAAATGCAACACTGTCATAAGTGAACACTTTCTGTTGATATTTGACAACTCAAATGTCAACAACGACAAAAAAAAAAACAAAACAAAAAGCAATGTTGTTGAAAAAATCAGCTTTTTTGTTTAACAGCTGTCAAATGAAATTTGAATAAGAAGCTGAACTACGTATATTATTATGCCTGAACACTTGAAATAATGTACTCAATAAACCCAATATTGACTCAATAAAAATGCATATCTGAACATAGAATTACGGCGGCACATATTAGCCGTCCAAATATAATGGCACAGATTGAAAGAAATTGTGGGTATTAAATCCTATTTGATGGCTGATAAAGTAACAAGGGCAGCCTACCTTCTTACCACTTGTACTTGTGTAGGGTACTTATCGAATAAAATGGTTTTCGTTTCACTATAATGATTGCTTCGGTTAATAATCACTTTTTGTTGTAACCAAATGAAGATCATGATGTTGTTTTTTTGTTTTTTTTTGTTTTAAGGCGATGATGAATTGTAAAATATGAAATCATGAAGTAAATTGAAGCAACAACAAAAACAAGCAATAGATTCCCTCTAACAATGCACCAAGTACGTGGCAATGTTGAGTGAGACCTTCTTAATGTTATTAAAGTTTAGGAAACTGCAACGAAATGGAAAATTTTTTATGGAAATCTTTAGAAAGTAAACGCAAAAAACTAAAACCTGAAAAGAATTTAAATTAATGCAAAGGAATTTAAAGTAAAAAAAAGAATTCTTCTTTATAAAATTAAATTAAATTTTATAAATAATAATAATGAACTTGAAAAATAATTTTCATGGTATGAAAACAAATGTGCGATGTGATATTCACAGCAGGCATTGCCACCGCAACCATATACATACAATGAGCCCCAAAAGAAACCGTATATTAAAAACAATATACATTAATAAATTACCGTTATTTTTATTGTTTCATTGCCAGTTATTAAAATTGAAACAAACAATAAAAAAGAAAAATTAAAATTTTGAAATATTGTCAAATTTTTTCGGGCACTCTCCGTATACTATGTTCAGATCATAGATGGGCACTTTGCAGTACCAGTAAAATTTCAGTAAAAATTGATTTTTACTGATTACTGAAAAAAATTTCAGTATTCAGTAAAATTTTACTGGTAATGCAATCTAAATTTCATTTAAATTTCATTTAAATGTCATTTAAATTTAGATTGCATTAACAGTAAAATTTTACTTTTTTCATTTAAATTTTATTTAAATTTCATTCAAATTTAGATTGCATTAACAGTAAAATTTTACTGAATACTGAAATTTTTTTCAGTAATCAGTAAAAATCAATTTTTACTGAAATTTTACTGGTACTGCAAAGTGCCCATCTATGGTTCAGATATGCACTTTTATTGAGTCAATATGCTGTTTATTGATTACAATATTTTAAGTGTTCAGACATAACAATATACGAAATTCAGCTGCAAATTCAGCTGCTTATTCAATATTCAATTGACAGCTGGTAAACAAAACGGGTGATTGCTTCAACAACATTGTTTTTTTTTGTCGTTGTTGACCTTTGAGTCGTCAAATATCAACAGAAAGTATTCGGATAATTGTAATATGTGCACTGACCATACAGTGATGACAGTGCTGCATTTAAGTTTTACTCAATATTATAACAATTTACGTATTTATTGCGCAATAACTAATTAAAATTTTATATGAAATATTGAGCTCAATAATGCCGTTTATTGCGATTTACGCAATAAAGGTGCATATCTGAACACCGTATTAAGTGATAAAAATTGAGTTGGTGATCGTTAGAATTTTATCCTTTGTGTGCAGTTTCTTTTGACGCTCACTATATATGGAGTATTTAATGAACAATTAAAGAGTAAACTTAGCTGAATTCAAAAAACCTACAAAAGAACTGCTTTCATAAAAAAATAAAACAACAATTTTTTATCTTAATAAATCTTTTCAATTGTTGTTGTTAAGTTATTAGTAGTTTTCTATCTCCCTCTCTCTCTCTCTCTCTCTATCTCTCTCTCTCTTTCTGTCCGTCTAAAAATATGAATTTGTTCAATTATCCATTTGTCTGTACAAAGTATACGTACGTTCTTCATAATCCAACTACACTTTCCTTGTTATTGCCATGATAAATTGCAACCTGAAAGAGTGTTATAAAGAAACACGAGTTTCGTTTTTATCAAGATTTTGTTGCAACATTGTTGCAACATATACATTTTCATTTGTATTGCAGAGACCAGTGTAAATAACTTTTTATTTTACGATTCTTTCTCTCTTGTTTTTTTCTTTTGTTTGGCTTTTTATAACAGTAACTGTAGAATAATGACATCATGACCATTAACCATTACAAGTTGCAATTATTAGGAGTGCACCGAATTGTGGTGACCTTTTTTTTTTGGTAAGAAGTTCATGTACGACTCCAGTTTGTTTTAAGAAAAACTGGCTACTAATATCCGATTTTGATCTCTTAATTATATTAAAGTATTCGTAAGCCATTGTCTATAGTAGGCGGTGTTTTGGCTTTTTAGGTGCGAGGCCTTGGTTCAACCGCCGGGTCAAAACATCTCCAACAAAACGAAATTCGAAAAAAAAATTTGAGGCGCCTTCCTCTCAGCAGATTTGTGGCAAAAAAACTGTGCGAGTAAATAAAATTGCCATGAAAAGTTTTTCAAAAATCTGTCGTTCAAAGTAGACTTTAAACTGTAGGTCACGTCAATCATGTAGAAAATTAACATACATTTATGGTCAATTCACACAACTTTGTATCGTGTATGTTGTATTGAATACACTTGGTTATTTGTGAATATTCAATGCTATGCTGTATTGTGTATTTCGAGTTCCAAATGTCTTCGTCTTATTCTTCTTCATAACTTTTGGTATTCAAAAAATTTGATAGCACGAACGAAACCAACACAACTTTGTAAAAACATATGTAAACATATACACATATTTTTTCATTCACACAATTTGATAGCACGAAACCAATACAACTTTCAAAAACATATGAAAAAAATTTTACATGAAAATTATCAACAACAAGAATACACTGTTGTATACTCGTATAAAAATACACTCAATACAACGATACAACGGCTTGTGTGAATTGACCAATACAGGATAAATGGTAAGAGAAGCCAGGTCGTAATACTGACTGAAGGGTTACAATGGCTACGTATATATGTATGTATTCATACGTAATACGCCACTGTGTAGATTTATCGGAGTATTGCCCACCTATAAAATAAGCCTTAAAAAAATGATCTTTCAACAATAAAGTCTGACTGCGGCGATCTAATGAAAACAAACATATTCGCTTTGTTAACATTTTCTCCTCCCATTTTTTCGTGGACTTGCTTCAGTTTTATTAATTTTTTCGCCCTTGTGATCCACTGTTGTTGAATGTCGCCGTGGTCCTACCTACTAGACTATTCGACGAAAGGCCCGAGTTCGAATCCCAGGTCAGACATCAAAATGAAATATGAAAAAATATTTCTTCGGCGACTTCCTCTCAGCAGATTTCTGGCAAAAACTCTGAGAGTAAAAATTGCCATGAAAAAGCTTCTCAAAAAATCTGTCGTTCGGAGTCGACTTTAAACTGTAGGTCCCGCTAATCACGTATAAAATGAACGCACACAACATGAGTGGTGTTGAGAAGCTGAAGGGTTGTAATGGCCAATTATGTATGTATGTATGATCCACTGTAGCAGGTTAAAGGATGAAGTATTTGGAGGAAAACCTTATCTATTATATCCTACTCATTCTCATTCTCAATGGTGTTATCTGAGCTACACATAATATTTGTTGCTCAGTGTATCCTTTGATACCAAGTCATATGTTGGTTTATTAGACGAGAGCCCATGATTCAACTCCTGGCATGGGCATCTAGAACAGAACAAAATACGAAAAATATTGAAGTATTTACTCTTCTTCTCAGAAGTATGCTGGCAAAAACTCAAAAATTTTGCTTCTAAAAGCTGTCCTTCGAAAATAACGTTTGAACCGCATCAAGTTGTTCAACTAAGAAATCTATAAGTTTCTTGAGGAAGTACTTCACTTCTTTTCTATATTATTTTTCGAACTGTCTGTGAAGACAGAAACTGTATTGTCGCTGGTTCATCAATACTTTAGTTTGTCATCTATGCCATCAAATAAAGCATTGTCTTCAAATCGGCCTGTCTTGTTATGGCAGGACAGATTTGTCCGTGAACCTTGTCCTCAAAAACTCTGAGTTTAAATTAAAATTGCCTTGAGAAGTTTCTCCAAAAAAATTTGTCGTTAAGAGTTTGGCATTAAACAGTCGGTTCTACCACTTATTGATAAAATTCGCAGAGACTACATGGGTGGTGTGAGAAGCTATTCCTGCTAGCTAATGACCAGTTAAATAAGTAAATAAGTATCAGTTCTTAGTGAGAGTCTCAGACAGCCTCTTAATTCAATGAAGTTTACAAAATTGTTTTGAATTTCTGTTGAAAAATTTTTTGTTGTTATATTTGAACCTGAGATGCTTGGGATTCAAGCTGATAGATCTTGAATGTTGTACGTACGAAACGATGGATAATTTTTCTTCATTTCATCTTGTAAACTCTCGGATCTCATCAAGTCGAACTTGCCAAACTGCTTGTAATCTTTATGCCTTCGAGATATAAAACACTAATCGCTTCCAAATGAAACTTTGACCTTTCCACGAAATGCCTTTTACCTTTTGATCACACCTCGTATTGTTTTCAATAATTTAAAACAATGTTTGACTATTGTTTTTGTAACAAACATATTCTATAAACCATATTTAAATGATCATTTTAATATGATTTCTTTTTGTTGCCACAGGCATTAGAACGTTTATTTACATTGTAAAGTTAAAGAAAGAAATCATACAAAGCCCCCCTCCACCCAATAGAACATATAATTGCAGCAGCAGCAGCTGGTTGTATAGCGACTGTTGCATTCATTTGCATCAAATTAGATTCTAAGACAATCACCACAACACATTCTCTTTGGAAAACTCTAAGAATACTTAAGTAATGCTTGTGACTTGGATGACAGCGAACAGAGAGAAAAATGAACGGAATGGGAAAGAATATCGCTTTGAGCATTTTAAACTTGAAATTGAAAATTTCAAAAAAAAAGGTAATAACTGTAATTATTAAATAACATTAGACCGGTAAATATGTACATATGTATGTATGTAATCATGCATACATGCAACCAAATAAATACAAGACAACATTTCATCATGACAATTAAGAGCCTAAAAAAAATAACGAGAGTTGAAAAGGCCATTACCAAACAAATTAAATTAAATCATAATCATTTTTCATTCTGTTTGTTACATTTTTAAGTATTTTGTGTTAATTTTTGTTTTTCTGGTTTTAACTGTTGTCTTCTACTACTTCCCATATGAGTTACGAGTCTCATAATTACCGAAAATGTCATGTCATTGAACCTTTTTTCTTTCCAAGCCAAAGTCATATAATTTTTTTTTTTTAATTATTTTTCTTTAAAAGAATAGTTCCAAATTACATATAAAAGTTGGGAAAATTATAAGAATAAAATTAACATACGAGTTACGACTATACAAGCTTCAGCAGCGTATATGGTATATGAAAAGTGCTTAAAGCGAAAAAAACGGTGCAACAACCTAATTTTTTGTTTTTATGACCCAAAGAAATGTTGTAAAAACAGAATTTGGGAGAAATTGTATTTGAAAGAATAAAATAAGAAAGAGGTACGGTACCACTTAAATAATATTAAGGGTCTCGAAGAAATGAAATAATAAACACGCGATTAACCAACTGCTCATTAACACAAAATAAACAGCAGCGCTTGAATAAGTAGCATCGTTGCAATCGACAGCAAGGAGATTGAATTCAACATTTTTTTCTTTAAATTAAAGTAACTGTGATGTGACATTGAATGTGAAATCGCGATAGTTTCAAACCCCAGGTCAGACCCCTTCCTCAAAGCGAAAAATATTTCTTCAGCGACTTCCTCTCAGCAGATTACTGTTAACAACTCTGAGTGTAAAATAAAATTGCCATGAAAAATTTCTCAAAAAATCTGTTGTTGGGAGTCGACATTAAACTGTAGGCCCCGCCAGTCATGTATAAAATTAACACACACAACATAAGTGGTGTGAGAAGCTAGGTTGTAATCTTGACTAAAGGGTTGTAATGACCAATTACAGACCTACATGATGTATAGTCTCAAAAAAATATCTCCAGTCAGACTGCTTTTGTAAAAGACAAACTTCACACTGGTCGGATTCATAAAATCTTATTACTCTTGTGTGGTTTATCTGCAGATTAGTTTAAGAGATCGTCAGTGCTGTTCTGATTCCATTTTTGTACTCACAAGCCTCTATGTTGGCTATGTACCAGAGATCAGCAGTGTGTATTCAAAAAGATGTGTAAATTCGAATCATACTCATAATTTCATACATACATACATTGTAATTGACCTTTACAACTTTTCATTCAGTCAGCATTACGGCCTAGCTTCTCACACCACTAATGTTGTGTGCGTTAATTTTATACGTGAGTTGCGTGACCTACAGAGATTAACGTCGACTCCGAACGACAGATTTTTTTGAGAAACTTTTTCATGGCAGGTTTATTTACTCTCAGAGTTTTTGCAAGAAATCTGCTGAGAGGAAGTCGTCGAAGAAATATTTTTTTCATATTTCGTTTTGATGTCTGACCTGGGATACGAACCCGGGCTTTACGTCTAATAAGCCAACACTCTACCTACTAGACTTCGGCGACTTCACTCATAATTTCATACTTATTTTAATATCATACTTATACTACTCATATTCAAAGTTTGAAGTACTCGTAATTATACTCAACAATACGCCTGATGTTATTGATTTCGACTCTCCCTAACATTTATAAGAATCACAAAATTAGTGTGATTTGCGTACGAAAACTCCAATACCCACTAGAAGGTTGTGTGTTTGCTTGCTTGCTGTCTTTGTCTTTCTTTTTCTTCTTTTTTTTTTTTTTTGTAAATGCAACAACAACTGAGACTATAAATTTTAATGAATGATTCGAATCACTCGAATCATTTATGAGTATTATAAGTATTTTTCTAAATTTATGAATCTAAATGAGTAGGCTCTTATGAATCAAACATATTTCAAATGTTATGAGTTTGATGTCAACGTTATACTCATACTCATTGCAACCTGTACTTATAAATCAATGTTGTAGTGAGTATGAATGAATCAGAGTAGTGGAATTTCAATACTGTTGACTCACTCACATACTCAAAATTTCATGAGTACTTATGAGTAGTGCGAAAAAACGATTCATTGCTGATCTCTGATATGTACTCTTGTGGAGCCAGTTAGTCTTTACAAAACAAAGACCACAGTCCCCTCTCGAAGTGTTCAATTGGTATTTCCTTAGATTTTATGTTGTCTTGTTTTCACTTGCAGTGCCGCGAAGTCACAAAACTTAGCACAACTTAGTTTTCTCGGTATCAGAGGTTTCCTTGCCTCATTAATGATTCCATTATCAGCACATTTAACTTCCGTAGAAACATCGATATATTTGGATATACGGAAATAATAGAATAAGCCTCTATGGTATTTCACTTTTATCACTAAATTCATATATAATTGGTCATTACAAGTCTTCAGTCAGGATTACAATCTAGGTTCTCACATCACTTATGTTGTGTGTGTTAATTTTATACGAGTGGCGGGACCTACAGTTTAAAGTCAACTCCGAACGACAGATTCTATAGAAACTTTTCATAGCAATTTTATTTTACTCCCAGAGTTTTTGCCCGAAAACTGCTGAGGGGAAGTCGCCTTAGAAATATTTTTTTCATATTTCGATTTGATGTCTAACCTGGGGTTTAAACCGTGGTGTCGTGTCTTATAAGCCAACATACTACCTATTAGACTGCGGCGCCTTCTAATCGCAAAATATTTGGTCCAAAAACACTCTGTGCTATTTCGTTAATCTCTGCTGTTGATATATAAAACCTACGGTAAAATTTAAAAACAATTAAAGCCGTTAGAAAGATAATTTAAGAACTTAAATACATAATATTAAAAAATCAAGAACAATAGCAACAACAGCAATGACAAAAGTAATAAGAATACAAAAAGCCAACCAAATTAAAAGAGAATCGTGTTGAAATCATTAAAAAAATATCACACACAGAAGTCTAGGAAAAAATTAAATAATTTAAAAAAAAAAAAAATTAAATTTAATAATAACAACAGATATAATAATAAAAAATAATGTTTTTTTTTATTATTCAATTACAAAAAAAAAAACCCACATTTATTACGTTATTATTGCACTTTTCTATTCATTTTTTTTGTTTTACGATTATTTCTTTTGTTCTAAAGTTGTCATCAGTGAGTGAGCGAATTGAGTGAGTGAGTGATAAGTGAATGCCTACTGACTGTATGTGTAATTGTTATTGCCAGTCGTCCAGTCATAAAACAAGTGTTAATTTCCGGTTGTTACATTTCACATACCGGTAATCCATTGTTGCTGGCCATATCATGGCATTCTCTGTGGAGACACTTATTGTCAAATGATTTGCTCGATTTCCATTAAATTGCTTTATGAATTCTTTTATATTTTAATTACCAATGCAGTCATGTACAACCAGTGTGACACGAAAGTGCTGAAACTGTTTTTTTATAGTTTGAGAAGAATATGGTTGTTGATGGGAGGTAGAAAGTTGTTGTAGTCTAGTAGTAGATGTATTGGCTTATTAGCTGGTAATTTCAAACCTCAGTTCAGACATCTCGAACAGAACGAAATATACAAAAAACATATTTCTTTCTACGACTTCCTCTCAGCTGTGTTATCGGGCAGAAACTCTAAAGAAAATTACCATGAAGAACTTCTAAAATCTGTCGTCCGAAAACGACGTTTGAACCGTATCAGATTGCTCTATTCCGATCTCAGTACGTCTTTTGAGGACGTGATAGACGTTATTTCTATATGTACGTGCTGTTACGTTACGTTGTTTCTATATGCTTTATCGAACCATCTGTGAAAGTGGTAAAGGTGGTAAAGTTCATCAATACTGTGGTATGTCTTATGGTGTTAAATCAAGCATTATCTCCAAATTAGCCTGTCGTGTTGTGACAAGACAGTTTAGGCCTTGAACCATACATACATAATTGGTCATTAAAACCCTTCAGTCAGGATTGCGACCTAGCTTCTCATACCAGTTATGTTGTGTGCGTTAATTTTATACATGAGTGGTGGGACCTATAGTTTAAAGTCGATTCCGGACGACAGATTCTTTTGAGAAACTTTTCATTGGAATTTTATTTTACTCCCAGAGTTTTTGCCAGAAATTTGCTGAGAGGAAGTCGCCGTAAAAATACTTTTTCTTATATTTTATTTTGTTATAGATTTCTGACCGCTCTGACGGTTCTAACCCCACTGTGGCCACACGTCTAATAAGCCACCACACTACCTACTAGAGCTATCCCTTGAACCTTGCCCTCGATATTAAAAGCGGTTTTATTTCTGTTGTTCATCACTAAACAATGCTACGAATATCAACTTACTTACTTATTTACTTCATTGGCCATTAACAAGCTGATCATAGGATTTCTGCCTACCTAAACACATTCTTTCAGTTGCTTCTGCTTCTCGCGTGCCTTCGCCAGTTGGTCGTCGATTAGTGATTAGGGCTTCCTTGAGTTGGTCACACCAATTGATGATAAGGCTTCCTTGAATTGGTCCTTCCAACGCAAACCAGGTCGTCCTCTTCGCTGACTTCCTTAAATCCCCTTATCAAATACTTGTCTCGCCCAAGCATCCTCATCCATTCGAACAACATATCCGAGCCAGCGCAGCCGCTGGATGTTAATACTCTACACAACGTCTATATCTTAAAACAACTCATACAGTTCACTGTTGGATCGAATGCGGAAATCATTGCCAACTCTCACTGGACCGAAGATCTTGCGTAAGACTATTCTCTCGAACATATTCAAGGCAGCTACATACGTACACAATTGGCCATTACAACCCTTCAGTCAGGATTACGGCCTAGCTTCTCACACCACTCATGTTGTGTGCGGTAATTGTATACGTGATTGGCGTATTTGGTGACCTACAGATTAACGTCCAATTCAAACGACAGATTTTTTGAGAAACTCTTTCATGGCAGGTTTATTTACTCTCAGAGTTTTTACCAGAAATCTGCTGAGAGGAAGTCGCCGAAGAAATATTTTTTTTTCACATTTCGTTTTGATGTCTGACCTGGGATACGAACCCGTCTTTACGTCTAATAAGCCAACACGCAACCTAATATACTACGTAGGCGACAAGGCAGCTACATCGGTGCTTAATAGTGCCCATGATTCTGTGCTTTAAAGAAGTGCGGTTAGGATGAGCGTCTTGTAGAGTATTAGTTTTGTCGTACAAGAGAATAACAACATGGGTCTAAAATAATAGTTAAACGGTACTATAAAGGTTTCAAGACAATGAGTTTACAAAATACAGTGAGTGACAAAAGAAACTGTACGCTAAGGATAAAATTCTAATAATCACCAAACTCAACTTTTACCGTTTAAGGAGAGTGCCCGAAAAAATTTGGCAATATTTTGAAATTTAAAAAAAAAATTTTTTTTTTTCAATTTTAAAACTGGAAATGAAACGATTTTGAATTCCAAATTTTTATCGCTCACTCAAATTTTTATCGCTCAACTCAAACTCAACTTTTACCACTTAAGGAAAGTGCCCGAAAAAATTTGACAAAATGTTGAAAATTTTTTGTAATTTTTTCCAATTTTGAAATTTGTTTCGCAATGAAGCAATTTTAAAATAAAAATAACGGTAATTTATTAATGTATATATTTTTTTAATGTACAGTTTCTTTTGACGCTCACTGTATATGGAAGGCATATACTTTTTCACTTCTATCCCTAACGAACATACATACATACATAATTGGCCATTACAACCCTTCAGTCAGGATTACGGCCTAGCTTCTCAACACCACTTATGTTGTGTGAGTTAATTTTATACATGAGTGGCGGGACCTACAGCTTAAAGTCATTAACATTCATTCTTTATGTTATCCATTGGTTGCACATCTCTGTCTTATTGCTCTCGTATAAATTGTTTTCAAAAAGAATTTCAATTACAAATAATTTTTTTTGTAGTGGAATAATTGCGGTAAAACTAATTACATTTCATTCCAATACAACAGGTGATAACATGAAAATTTTTGTATAAAAATAGCAATTGATACACACAATGGATATGGGTATGGTATGTTTGAGTGTAAGTGGTGCGTTTGGTGTGTGGCATCATGTAGGAACACAACCCCCTGTCACATTAGCCAATGAAATGCACAGTAATTTGTTGCCCGAATCGTATGTATGTTGTACGTGGTCACCTCTTTTTTTTTTTTTTTTGTTTCATAATGGCACTGACACACCATGTAGTGTAAGCGCTGTGAAGCATGATCATTATCTTAATAATGAATGTGCCACATGCATGTTATTGTTATATGCGGAGTATATATATGTATGTGTGCTATTTGTTGCATTGAAGTGCGTTATTGTCGGTTTATTAATGGTTCGCATTGTTTGATGGCCAATAATCATGCAAATGACAAATTATTATAAATGCAAATGCATATACGCACACATATGTACACTTTGATGCTAATCAGCTGCACATATTTGCCACGCTTGCCTTACAAACACAGTGCTTAAATGGTAAATATGGTACAGAAGAGGGTAAAGGAATACCATCGAGTGAGTGTATGTCATTGGAAACAAGTTCCCAACATGTTGTAATCGCCGCATAATAGACATGCCACATATTGTGGCTAAATTTATGCAGAAGAGCATACAACAACAAACAACTACTGACCCATTTGGCAATATATAGCAGCGGTAATTGTTTATGACTACAACTTGCCACATATTGTTTAATGATCATTCTCCAACACAAACACACACGCACGCAAACCTAATAAAAAAATATAATTTCTCAGACTCCAAGAGACCATCTCCTTCACGCTAACCGCAACGGTTTGGCAAGTAAATCATTTGACCAACAAAACTCCTGCCATGATTAGATCCCAGTATACTGTGTTGCCAGTTAGTGTAGCCTCCGATAGAATCTTTATTTGTTGTGTCTTACAAGTGCCGCACTGTCGCTATTGAAATCGCTCGTTTAGATCTGCTTGATCATCAACATGATCATTATGCCGATACAAGCAAACATTCAATTTTATCTTGATTTTATGTTACAATAACAACAAAGACATTTAAAAACTAAAATTCACATTTAAAATGAAACGAAGAAAATAAATCATTTTACAATTTTCGTTGAGTGTTCGTAACAGGACTGTGTTCAGTAGTGATAACGAACACCGTGTTTTTCTCAAAACAATGTTGCCATACATTGTTGAACACTGAAATTAAAACTTTTTTTTGAAAATAATAGGCTTTGAGTGACAAAAACATGATTTCTTTCTTGTCTAAGCATTTAATTGCAAGGTTTCGCATGCATTATATAGTCCTGCAATCTCTAAAGGCAGTTTTTATTCCTTAAAAGCCTTGGGACTTCAAAATAGAAAGTAATTATTCAGAATTTTAGTTTGTGTAATACTTACTTAATTAGCCATTAACAGCTTATCTATTGGATTTCGGCCTGCTTTAATATGTACATGCTTCCAAGCGAATCGGCTTCTTGCATGGGGCCTCGCCATTTTGTCGCACCAATCGATAGTAGGGTTTTCCGAATTTGGTCCTTCCGACGCAGACAAGGTCGTTCTCTTCAAAGGAAGAATCAAATCCATACCTGTCTCGCCAGAACTTCCTCTTCCATCCAAACGACATCGTCGAGCCAGCGCAGCCTTCACCATTTTGTCGCACCAATCGATAGTAGGGCGTTCCGAATTTGGTCCTTCCCACGGAGACAGGGGCGTTCTCCACAAAAGACTTGCAAGAAAGGCATACATCAAATAATCGTCATTCCGGAACATCCAATTCCAATCCGAACGACATGGCCAAGCCAGCGTAGCTGCTGTATGTTAATTCGTTTCGAAAAGTCCATATCATTAAGGAACTCACACAGCTCATTATTGGATCGGATGCAGAAATCATCGCCAACTCGCACTGAATCGAAGTTCTTAAGTAGGACTTTTCTCTCGAATACTCTGAAGCCTGCTACATCGGTGCTTAATAGTGTCCATGCTTTTGAGCTATAAAGAAGCTCGGGAGAATGAGTGCCTTGAAGAGTATAAATTTCGTCTTACGAGAGAGCTCTCTGCTACTCAATTGCCTATTGAGACCATAACAGTACCAGTGGGCAAGATTGATCATACGCTTGATCTCCAGACTGGCATCAATTTTTGCTGGTAACGGCGGAGTTAAGACAAATGAATTCTCTGACCTCAACGAAAGTATAGTTATCGGCATTGATTTGGGATACCATATACAGCATGTCCCTGCTTGTTTACAACATATACTTCGTTTTACCCTCATTTACTACCAGACCCAATTTAATTCTCATTTAATAGCACTAAAGGTAGCAGTAGCATCTCGCTTGGTAAGCCATATGATAACAATGCCATCGAAAGTATGGTTATCGGTTGTGATCGGGAATTCAATACGCCGCGTATATCCACACTTGTCGACAATATATACTTAAATTTTTCCCTCATTTACTGCCAGACCTGTCTAGATTTATTCCCGTTCAATATCGTGATCTGGGATTCGATGTTCCGCATGTACCTACTGCGCGACGAAATATACATATATCGTTTTGCCTTCATTTACTGCCAGAACCATCTTGATTGATTCCCGTTTTATGGCGCTAAAGGCAGCAGGCAACATCTTGCTTGGTAGGCCCTATGATGACAGTGTCTTCGAAGTTATGGTGATCGGCTATGATCTCGAATTCAATATGTCGCAGATGTGCATACTTGACGACACCATATATGTACTTTGTTTACCCTCCTTTACTGCCGGACCCATCTTTATTGATTCTTGTTTAATAGCGCTAAAGACAGCAGACAACATCTTGTTTGGCACGCCCTATGATGTCAATATCTTCATCGTACGTTGGAAACAGGACACTTTTGTGGAAAAAACTGCCATTGTGATGCTCTCCCTCCTTTACCAAAACCTACTCCACAACGAATTTGAAGAGGTCCCATGATAAGTGATCGATCGCCTTGTCTGAAACCTCACACGGTATCAAATATGATTTCGATAATGATATGCGCAACCGCTGTCTCCACAAAGGGGAACTGTGTAGCTTCCTCTAAGTGTTGTTGTGATCATTTCTTTAAGGATTTTAATTATTTTTTGAATATAATCTCAGATGTTTATGTTAATCATAAAAATTTTGGTTTTACCAGTGGCATCACTAAGCATTTAACCTGATTTATACCTGAAAATGGGAAGAATACAGTGCTGTTCAAAAAAATAGATTCACCTGCTCTCCGAAAGATTTACTAGACATCTCTTATGCAAAGGAGTATATGTAAAAAAGTAACTCCCCTTTGTTTACTGGCCTCTTATGAATATAATTCCGATACATTTCAAAAATTTGAAGCGTGATTCTTCTTTAATTAATTGCAAGATGTTGATCATGGTGAATCTATTTTATTGAACAGCAGTGTATATTCGAGATGATTGTCCAGGTACTCTTGAAGGCATTAGCTGAACATCTTGCTTGCAAATTTGAAGTCAAAACTTCTTTTCTTCCTCTTTATGTGATTGAAATTCATTTTCCATCTTTTAATTCCAAACAAGATATCATTTGGTTCTGTGTTAATTACTTATTAAATAATGGCTGCATATATTTTTGTGCGTTTTCACTCTCTCTCTCTCTCTCTCTCTCTCTCTCTTCTTTGAAGAAATTTATTAGAAACTGTATCACGCAGCTCAAACACATGTTGGACGGATATTAAAAACAGCAGGTTACTTTGGCGTAAATTTAATTTATTTTTAGAAGAAGGCAATGAATACGAAATTTGTATGAAACCTGTTGCGTAGCTTGTAGAAAGTTTTTTCTTGTAATTTCTTTTCAATTACGAAAATTCGATTAAAAAACATTTTAATTTTATTTATTGAACAGCCGCCAATGTTTTTCATAATAAACATCCTCAATATTTAAATAAAAAACATATCCTGTGATGTCATTTGTATCTCGCAATGAGAAGTTAAAGTTATTGAGAGAGTTATGTGAGAGAGTTAATTTTCATATTTTTTTATATGATTTCAATGACGAGTTATTTATATATAACTTATAACATGTATATGATTAAAGAAAATTAATGAAGTCGCTTCGATTTAAAATTTGCAAATTATTTTATTACTTTATCTTATGACTTTAAGCTTCCTGATTGCTGTATGACCACAGAAATAAATTCAGTAACATATTTGGAAGTCTCATGGAAGTTTGAAGTCACCGTAGTCTAGAGGGTACTCGTATTATCTTGGCTTCTAAGACGTCAGGCCACGATTCAAACCCCTGGTCAGACATCAAAACGAAATTTGAAAAAATTTGTCTTCGGTGACTTCCTCTCAGCAGATTTTTGGCAAAAGCTCTGAGAGTAAAATAAATGACTATTATTTAACAACCGCCGTAGTCTAGTAGGTAGTGTATTCGCTTATTAGACGTAAAGTCCGGGTTCGAGCCGCAGGCCAGACATCAAAACGAAATATGAAAAAAAAAAATATTTCTTCGGCGACTTCCTCTCAGCAGATTTTTGGCAAAAAGTCAGAGAGTAAATTAAAATTGCCACGAAAATTTCTTAAAAATCTGTCGTTCGGAGTCGACTTTAAACTGTCGGACCCGCCACTCATGTACAAAATTAACATACAACATAAATGGTATGACCAGCTAGGTCGTAATCCTAACTGAAGGGTTGTAATGACCACATGTTAGGTTATGTATGAACAAATATTTCTTCGGCAACTTTCTTTCAGAAGTCTGCTAGCGAAAACCATAGAAACATTGTCTCAATATTTCAGCGAAATCGGTCAAGTAGTTTTAGATAAATTGTGGTCGTCACGTCTTCATGAAAAACGCATTTAAGTTGAGCTCTCCTATGCTCTTTGTACTATTTCGGGTATCGTTTGGAAGGCAATTTCTTCATAATTCTATGGCTCTAAAAACTTTAAATCATTAAAAATCGAGTAAAGTAACCCCTTAAGTACTATGTAGTTGGACATATAGTCCAGAGATCAGCAATGAGTATTGAGAAAGATGAGTAGATTCGAATCATACGCATAATTTCTGATACTTTCATACGCATTTATACTTATTTTAATATCATACTCTAACTACTCATATTCAAAGTTTGAAGTACTCGTAATCATACTCAACAATACGCATGATGTTGTTGATTTCGACTCTCCTTTACTCAACATTTACAAGAATCACAAAATAAGTATGATTCGCATACGAACACTACAATACTCACTGTGAATGAGTAGGCATATGAATCAAACATATTTCAAATGTTATGAGTTTGATGCCAACGTTGTTGTACTCGTACTCATTGCAACCTGTACTTATAAATCAATGTTGTGTGGTGAGTACGAATGAATCAGAGTAGTTGAATTTCAATACTGTTGACTCACTCATACTCAAAATTTCATGAGTACTTATAAGTAGCGCGAAAAAACTATTCATTGCTGATCTCTGATACAGTCAGAGAAAAAAGTCTACATACAGTTTCTAATAATTTCTAGGTGATATTGTTTAATATTCGTTTTTTTCTTCAAAGATTCTTAATTGTAAAGCTATAATACCTCTTTCAATTTTGCAAAAATCACTGTGTTGTATGTAGACTTTTTTCTTTGACTGTATAATGGAGTCTTATTTCCATAACTTTATTGCCTTTCTTAAATGCAGCAATTTCGACTGAATGTTATATTTTTGTAGCTTTTCCGATACCAAATGCATTCTCATAAATACTTTCTTTCTATATCCATTTGTATAAAAGGGCCCTTTAATTGCGGTCCAAAAAGAAATGAATAGGGGATGCCCCTTTATATTGTAGGTATTGAAGGGGAGAGATTCGAAAACAATTGTATAAAAATAGTGTCACATTTGCTTATAAAACCTTCGATCATTTTCATTTCATTTGATACAATTGTTCATTGACCCTTGACCTTTCATATCTAAGTTTACCCTTTCAAAAGAGTTTTCTTTTATTTGTTTTTTCCATACTTTCTTTTCATTTCTTTGAATAATTTTCACATAACTTGACATCAATTCACCTCGATTAAGCGCTAACAGCAGCGCGCAACACACAGCAACAAAGTACAACAAGATGAACAATACAAAAACAACAACAATAACAAAAAACTGATTGATATGAAATCGAAATAAAAAGTGGCTGGAAAAAGTGATGAATTACCTGAATTGCAAAGAAGAGTGAAGAAGCTGAACAGCCGTAGATGATGATGATGATGCGAAATAAATAAAAATTGCAGTTTTAATAACAAGAAAAAAATTGTTCAATTGGAAATTGATGTCTTTGTGGTTGATTTTCTACAACAAAGCAAAAAAAAAAAAAGAAAAAAAAATTCAAGGCCCTTGTAAATGCATACATATTTCGCTTAGACCTCCCAGATCTCACTCTTTAATCATTCCCCGGCGACTGCATTAACTCATTATGAATTTTCTCTTCATTTTATGGCCAAAGTTAAATTATTTTGTTGCCTCTTTTCTTTCCTTCTTTTCTTGTCTCTCTTCTCAAATTTGTGGCATTTTAATTTGAAATCAACACCTCATAAATCACAAAAAACAACAGAAATAAAAGCCGTTGTTACTTGATTTAATGAAAGATTGATACTACAAAATGTTGCATATAAATGTGAATATTTTTAGATGCAGCATTGTTTGATGAGAAACACGCAACAATTTCGAGTGAGAAAAGGAGAAAATTTTTTTATTAAGGCAGAATGCTAGTATGAGTGAATATACGATTTGATCTTCTCCAATGACAAACCTAAAGGCAGAGAAACAGGCATTTTGAGTGAATTATTACTCACGATTTCGATTTCTAACCACTTCTTGGCAAAAAAAAATGAATATTGATTGATTTAGTAGTCGTAGTCTAATAGGTAGTATATTGGCTTATTAGACTAGAGGCCGTGATTCAAACCACAGTCAAGACATTGCGTACAAATCGAAATACGAAAAGCAGATTTCTGGCAAAAACTCGTGAGAGTGAATCCAATTGCCATGTAAAGTTTCTTAAAAGTTTGTCGTTCGAACTCGACTTTAAACGGTAGGTCCCGCCGTTCAGGACTAAAATTAAACCACACAACATAAGTGGTGTTAGAAACTAGGTTGTAATCCTGACTGAAGGGCTGTAATTAAATATGGCTGTATGTATTTTGCGATAAAAGTGGAGAACCATAGAGACTTATTCCATTATTTCCGTAAATTCAAATATACCGAGGTTTCTTCGGAAGTTAAATGTGCTGATAATGGAATCATTGATGAGGCTAGGAAACCTCTGATACCGAGAAAACTAAGTTGTGCTAAGGTTTGTAACTTCTCGACACTGGAGGTAACAAGAAGACAACATAAAATCCAGGGAAATACTATTTGAACACTTCGAGAGTATCATCTTATAATTACAGATTTGATTGGACTTTATCCTGGTCCACCATTATTCTGTGTCCGGTTTTTTCTTTGTTGCCCAAGTGCGGCTACTCTTATTATAATTCAAATATTTTCTACACAACGCAATGCTTTTGTCTGCTTCTGGGTGTCCTGTCCTCTTTGAGGTACTTAATTTGCAGCTAGTATTCTCTGATGGCTACGGTTTGTTGGAATTAATCAAAGCTTTACTCAGTCTACTTATTTCAAGTCACACAACAAGAACAATTGGCCAATTCACACGACTTTGTATCGTGTGTGTTGTATTGAATACACTTGGTTGTTTTGTGAACCCTCAATGCTATGCTGTATGGTGTATTTCGTGGCATTCAAACAGTTTGATAGCCCGAAACCAACACAACATATGAAAACATATACAAATTTTTTTTCATTCACACAATTTGACAGCACGAAACCAATACAACTTTTAAAAACATATGGAAAAAATGTGTATAAGTGTATCGGTTTTTTATATGAAAATTGTCAACAACAATCATACACTGTTGTACGTTCTTCCAACAATACAATGAATACAACGGCTTGTGTGAATTGACCAATGGAAAAAAATGTGTATAATTCTATCGGATTTTTACATGAAAATTATCAACAACAAGCATACACTGTTGTATATTCGTCCAACAATACTCTCAATACAACGATACAACGACTTGTGTGAATTGACTAAATGTGGCGCTGCTAAAATTTATGGATCGCAACTTGGATTTTAAAATTCGAATTTATTTTCACAGGCATACGAGAACATGGTATTGATTGCATTCGTTAAGTTTGAACTTTTTTTGAGATGGTCTGTGATATTCTTGCTGCTGCTCTCCGCACTTATGATATAAGTTATTCATGTTCCACTGTATTTTAATGGCTTTGTTTTTCCATCAGTTTCAATTTTCTTTTTAAAATCCGAAAAAAAAATTCATCTTTAATCAGTGATTTGGCAAACGGAAGGAACGAATCATGCGAAATTCGAAATTAATCGAACGTGAAATTGATCTCTTTTTACGATTCTTTACTGCATTTCTCTTTTTCTGTAATTACAATACGAAAAATGATCCAACGTCTCAAGTTGTGGTGATTGATGGATGCTAAGGGTAGTGTAGTGCGATGTGAAAATGATGTGAAGTAAAGTAAAATGGGTGTCAGAGATGATGATCGTCATCATTATGATTTTGTGGCTTTCAGTTGCAAATAACGACGTGATAATGATGATGATCAAATGTCAGATTCAAAAGAAAAAAATATTTCTTTTTGCCATTTCCTTCGATAAATTTCTATCAAATTAAAGTTAACATAGTTTTGCAGTGTCTGTCTAACCATACTAACCATGCTAGAGTACAACTTACAATTTTACAACCACAATGGCATACAAGCAACATTCTTTAAGAATTCAAATTTAAATATGAAGACGATAACATTACCAGTTACCAGGCATGCCATAATAAAACCATTGACCCACTTAACCATGATTAACCAAAAAAATAAAAAAACAAAATAATAAACAGACGTGCCAAATAGACAACAAAGTGTTGATAATGATCCTCAACAAACGAACGAATATGATCTTCAGATGAGATGAAAATATTAAAAATAGAAAAATTCACACGTTCACTAATGAATCGAATGGAACACCCCAAGTTGTTGATGTATTGTGATGTGATGTGATGTGATTGAGAATGAGTTTGTAATAGAAAAATGACGATGATAATGATGACTTCATTATAATTCCACCATCACCAAAACATCACCATTTTTTTTTCTCTTGTGTTTCGTTATCGAGTTTATATGCCATAAATGTGGCCGAGTTGATCATAATCATCACTCACCATCATATTCAATTATATTGATGAGATATGCAAGAAATCTTTGGAAAATATTCAATTTAAGATTCTATAATCTCTCTGAAGTTTAAGATGTGAATGAAACTCTTTTTCTTTTTTGTATTTCATCGTCATTTGTTTCGCATGATTAGAATTTGAATTGATTTTCAATATCAATTGTATTCAATTATGTTTCGCTGCATGGATATTAATCATGGGAATAAAATTTATGATTTGTCACATTATCACCTAAAAAAAAGAGTTTTTTTGTGGAATTTTTATATGCTCTACTCTCAGCTGGTGTGTATCTCATGTTCGATGTCAATGTTGCGACATTAAAAATAATTCCATTAAAAATATTGTTATTGCAACAGAAAGAAATTTTTGTATGTTGCAGTATGTAGTTAAATAGATTTTTTGAGTTCTTAACCCGTAGTCTAGTAGGTAGTGTGTTCGCTTATTTGACGTAAAGCCCGGGTGGTTCGAGCCCCAGGCCAGACATCAAAAACGAAATATGAAAAAAAGAAATATTTCTTCGGCGACTTCCTCTCAGCAGATTTCCAAATAAAGTTTCTTAAAAATATGGTGTTCGACGTCGACGTTAAACTGTAGGTCTCGCCACTCACGTATAAAATTAACACACCCAACATTAGTGGTGTGAGAAGCTAGGCCGTAATCCCGACTGAAGAGTTGTAATGGCCAATTATGTATGTATGTAAACTGTAAACCAAATAAGTTCCCTGGATCGGATTATATTGGCAGTTTTCACCAAAAGTCTGCCGATCTTATTTGTATTTCAGCTGAACTCCTCAGCATATTATACCATAACAGATATTGCCAGCACTTACTAGTTAATATGTGATGAATGGGGGAAGCCTGATAGAGTAGACTGCTATGTTCATTGTATAAAACTTAATCATAAAGAATCGATTGTATATATAGCCTATAGCCTATAGGAAGCTGCACTACAAGACACTGCCAGAAGCGAATAACCTTACAGTAAATAATAACTCCAAATGAGCAGCGCTCTGTTAAGGACAAATTTTGTTCTGTTAAGAGTAAATTTTGCTCTGTTAACGCCAAATGTGGCGCTGCTAAAATTTATGGATTGCGTCTTGGATTTTTAAATTCGAATTTATCTTCACACATGAATACCTATGGGTGTAGTATAGCGTGAGAATTTGGAAAATGTGGAGAAAGTCTGAGATGCTCTGCTCTTCTTGCCGCCTTTGCATTTAGGGTAACAATTATAAAAGCAATTGTGGTGATTTTAAATTGGCTACCCATTATCCTATTAAGAAAGAATGGTAGCTGAAATCTTATCTTGATCATTACAACTCTTTAGTCAGCATTACAACCTAGCTTCTCACACCACTCTCCTTGTGTATGTTAATTTTATCCCGAATTGTGAAACTTTTCATGGCAATACTTATTCACTGTCAGAGTTTTTGTCAAAAGACTAGTGATATATCACTATGATTTTCCTATAGGAAATCGTGGAAAGAAATTTTTTCATATTTCGTTGAATAGAGATACCTTAGCTTGGTGTTGAACCACGGAGTCTCGTCTAAGGTACTACCTACTAAGCTACAGCGACGCAAGCTGAATATCGTAGAAACGTGGGCCAGTAGAATTTAAAGAAGGACCTCTCTAACTTGTTGTCTCCTTGATGGTAATGATAATTTCTTCATTTGTATGTAGTGAGCCCTCGCCTATGATATACCTCGAAACTGTATGGACTTAAAAGACTCTTAATTGAGTATTGCAGTTCAGTAGATCTTCTACTCGAGGGAAAACGATGAGAGCATAGGCCACATAGCAGAAGTCAAAGCATATGATACGTATACGTCTTTAATTGGCTTTAGCATCTTCTGCAAAGAGATTTTGGCTGCTTTGCCTTTGATGAACTCTACACGACATTCATTTATACATACATACATATATAATTGGTCATTTAGTCAGGATTACGACCTAGTTTCTCACACCAACCATGTTGCATGTGTTAATTTTATACATGAGTGGCGAGACCTATAGTCTCGAGAGTTTTTGCCAGTAATCTGCTGAGCGAAAGTCGCCGAAGAAATATTTTTTCATATTTCGTTTTGTTGCAGATGTTTGACCTGGTGTTTGAACAGAGGCCTCACTCCTAATAAGCCAACACACTACCTACTAGTGTACGGCGACATTCATACGCATCGTTAATTAGCAGTTAAGTTTAATGAGACCTTCAGACATGCATACCTTTGTCTGGGCCTGTAAATATACAAACATTGATAGCAATTCATCGCACTACAGTCACAAAATCCAGGTTATATGTATGCCCAGCCCACATAGTGAAGGATTGACTGTTCTTAGTCTGACCCGGCAGATTTCTCCATTTTTATTACAAGATATCGTCTATACTAAGTAATCTAGTATGGTAGTTAAGACTTTCTTTAATAAATAACTGTATAGTCTAACGTCCCCCATCCAAAAGATCCAAATACTATTACGACATGCTATATCATTTAAACATTTTTGGCAATTCACACAACTTTGTATCGTGTATGTTGTATTGAATACATTTGTTTGTTTGTGAACGCTCAATGCTATGCTGTATTGTGTATTTCGTGGCATTCAAACAATTTGATAGCACGAAAGAAATACAACATATGAAAACATATACACATTTTTTTCATTCACACAATTTGATAGCACGAAACCAATACAACTTTTAAAAACATATGGAAAAAATGTGTATAAGTGTATCGGATTTTTATATGAAAATTATCAACAACAATCATACACTGTTGTATGTTCATCCAACAATATAATGAATACAACGATACAACAGCTTGTGTGAATTGACCAATTGTTGTATGTTCTTCCAACAATACAATGAATACAACGATACAACAGCTTGTGTGAATTGACCAATTATTTATTTTTATTACAGTTCTTATACTGTATTCTAGGGTAGCATTAGATGCGATTGTTCATCACTACTAATTAAGATTCTGATGTAATTCTTCTTTCGTAATATACAGAACACTTTTTTAAAGTTTGTCAACCTTAGGAATGAAGTTTAAATAAAAAACCTCAACAGAAATATTTCATTATAAACGTTTCATAACTTTGGTGACTTCTTAAACTGGTTATCTCTTTTGCCATAACTGCTATTGTAAACTGAAGAAGTTCATGATCTTAAAGTCTATTGACATTAAAAATAACTTACAAACAAAAACAAAACACCACTAGAGTTGTCTTGTCTTATGCTAAAAATTGCGAAAGAAAAGAATTTTTTTTTTTAAAATATTCGAAAAATATAACAAAACTTGACAGAAAAGCATAGCAAATAACAAGTCATTGTTGTCATTTATATTTTAAGTAAAAATTCTTTGTTTGAATTTCGTACACTAAAGGAAATTTAATTAAGTTCACTGTAAGCGAAGAGAAGAACTTTTTTTTATTGTGATTGATTTCGTATCCAAGACACACATTTTGCATGCAACACATACAGGTTATTAGAAATAGGTTAAGTAAGGCGAGCAAAATCTTGGCTCATCAGACATATTTTGTTTGGGTTTTGCTGTACAAAGTCTAATGTTGAATACATTAACTTGCTGTCAGTAAAATGTTCTCTTCTGTACCTATTAAAAAAGGGTCCGCCATCTAACGTTTTTTTTCAACTATTTGATTTGACAGATAATTAGTTTTATCCGTTCCGCTGAACGAATATGATTGTGTCTACGCTTGAACAACGCTGGGAAATATTGCGACATTACTTTGAAAATCATAGTAATGTTGCAGAATGCAGACTTCCCGAAGATGCCGATTTTGGCAAAAAAAAACATCTTTCCAGATGAAGCTCATTTTGATCTTGGCGCACGCATACATTGAAAAGCCGACGCACCCAAAACGAGTCTATGTTTTGTGCGGATTTTGGTCCAGAGGCATAATTGGGCCATTTTTCTTCGAAAATAAGCAAGAAGTGGCCGTTACAGTCAATGGCGATCGTTATCGGGCCATGTTGAACGAATTTTTGTTCACAAAAATTGAAGAGGAGGATATTGGCAACATTTGGTTTCAACAGGACGGTGCTACGTGCCACACAGCCGAAGCTACACTCGATGTTTTGCGCCCTGTTTTTGAAGATCACGTTATCAGTCGCAGAGCTGATGTCGTTTGGCCACCTCGGAGCTGCGATTTGACACCGTTGGACTATTAATTGTGGGGTGCCGTCAAAGATAAGTGTTACGCCGACAAGCCAGAGACAATTGACGCTTTAAAGGACAATATTCGTGAAGCCATTGGTGAAATACAGCTGCACACAATCGATACATACATACATACATAATTGGCCATTGCAACCCTTCAGTCAGGATTACGGCCTAGCTTCTCAACACCACTCATGTTGTGTGCGTTAATTTTATACATGAGTGGCGGGACCTACAGTTTAAAGTCGACTCCTAACGATAGATTTTTTGAGAAGCTTTTTCATGGCAATTTTTACTCTCAGAGTTTTTGCCAGAAATCTGCTGACAGGAAGTCGCCGAAGAAATATTTTTTCATATTTCAGTTTTGATGTCTGACCTGGGATTCGAACTCGGGCCTTTCGTCTAATAAGCCAACACACTACCTACTAGACCACGGCGACTTCAACAATCGATGATGTGCTTAAAAATTTAATCGATCGTGTAGGCTACTGCATGGCCAGCCGAGGCAGCCATTTGAATGAAATTATTTTCCATTATTAACCGGAAGGATTGTACTTTCAAATAAAAAAAGAGATTTGAGAAAATATTCAGTAGTTTTTTTTAAGCATTTTCCAAAAATAAAAAAGTTATTTGGCGGATCCTTTAGTACTTTTAGGCATAGGCATCTCCATAAAACAAGCTTTAAGTACCAAAAAAAATCGCAAATTTCTGTTTGACCCACAAAAAACTTACAAATTTTTTTGCAAATAAATCTCCCCAAAGTAATATTATCACAGTATCAATTAAATCCATAAGAGGCGCCACCATAAAGTTTTTAAGAAAATTAAAAATTTTAAAATAAAAGGCAGCAACAATATGTAGAAAATTAATCTGTAAAGACCTTAATTACTTACTTCCAAGCGGACTTGGTATCCGCCTTTTTCCGTTGCTGCATAAATTTAATCATTAGCACAGATACAAGAATTTTTTATTCCTGACAATAAGCAAATAAAACAAAAGGGACAATAAAAACATGGAGAACCTCAGTATGCCAGTATTCTAGTAGTAGTGATGGCAGCAGTGATACAAGTAGATAAACAGTCATTTGCTTTAGCCAGCCAGTGACAGACACATTGTCGTTGTCACTGTCTTTAAGCTCCCCTGTAAATTGATTGATGCCTTCTTTAATAGTCCACATAGTTTTCCTTTTTTCTTTTTCCAAGTTTCTGTCGCTATAAACGTTCATTTAACGCGCTTAGTATAAATGCTGAGGAACTTGAAGTGAAAAGCAGCATGAAAAGTTCACTTGCCTTTAGCCAGGAATGATGTTGGCAGAAAGAACATGGTATGGCATGGCATCGGAGTAACAAACTCGTCATAAAGCAAAGAAAAAAAACTTTAATAATTGCAATTGCAATGAAAAAGAAGATGAAAAATTGTTAAAGAAAAGCTTATCATTTACATGCCTTAACTTTCTTTTATTATTTCATTCATTACAGTTCATGTAAACAACAGTAAAGTAAAGGAATGAAATCACAGAAAGAAAATGTTTCACGAAAGTATAAAAACCTTTGTTTTTAAACAAAATAAACTAAAAAATACATGCTTACATACATACATAATTGGCCATTACAACCCTTCAGTCAGGATTACGGCCTAGCTTCTCAACACCACTCATGTTGTGTGCGTTAACTTTATACACGAGTGGCGGGACCTACAGTTTAAAGTCGACTCCGAACGACAGATTTTTTAAGAAGCTTTTCATGGCAATTTTTACTCAGAGTTTTTGCCAGAAATCTGCTGAGAGGAAGTCGCCGAAGAAATATTTTCATATTTTCGTTTTGATGTCTGACCTGGGATTCGAACTCGGGCCTTTCGTCTAATACGCCAACACACTACCTACTAGACCACGGCGACTTCAATAATACATGTTTAATATATAAAAAAAGTCACCTAACAAAGCATTCTTTTCCATTCTGCTAATGTTTGCTTGTATGAGTGTCGCCATTTCTTCATCACTGATGGCAATCGTGTCAGCCAGCCCTGGTCCCTTGTAGTATTTCTAGCATTATTTTATTATTTTTTTCTGCAATTTCATGTTGTTGTTTGTGTTTTTTTTTGTCGGCAATTGGAAAATGCTTTTTTAATGCCGAGTTTCTGTTTTGATGCAAAAAAAAAAAATTCGCCTTCAAATGAAAATCTGCCCGGCATGAAATTTATGAATATGAATGTGCACAAGCATGTTTGTTAAAGATACTCTACACTAAGTAATAGGTAGCTTAGCTAGAGTTTTGCTAGCTATTACTTACTAATTGGTGATTACAACACTTTAGTCAGGATCACAACCTAGTATTTCACACCACCCATGCTATGTGTGTTAATTTTATGCATGAGTAGCGGGAATTACGTTTGAAATTGACTCCGAACGACAGATTTCTTTTCTGAGGAACTTTTCAAGTCCATTTTTATATACTTCCAGAGGTCAGAGTCAGGATCACAACCTAGTTTCTCACATCACCCTCGCTATGTGTGTCAGTTTTATCCATCGGTAGCAAGACCTACAGCTTAAATTGACTTCTAACGACAGATTTTTGAGAAACTATCCATGGGAATTTTATTTACTCGCAGAGTTTTGACAGAAGACTGCGGAGAGGAAGTCACCGTTAGAAATGTTTTATTCGTATGTTCTAAAAGTCTAAGCCAGGGATTAAATCGTGCGGTCTGGTCTAATAAGCCAACATACTACCTACTAGACTATGGCGACTCCAAAATAATTTTTTTTAAATACTCTTCACTCTTCAATTGTTGTTGTTGTAACAACTCTGCAGATGAGTCCGGAAGTGTTTCCCTGTAGAATAGTTAAAAACTTAAATGGTATCTCTTATATGCTGTACTTAATGAAAAGTTGATTGAGATGATATGGAATGAGATGATGAGAAGAATTTGTCCATTGGTGGTCAACAGCTAATTTGCAGTCCAAGGAATTGAGCTACTTGCATGGTTCTAAGCCATAACTCCGCTGGATGTAGAGTTGTGGGTTTGGCCGAGCATCCAAAGAGGTATGCCGTATCGTAGTGGACAGCTATCTATGGTCCCGGGAACAACGTGGTCTCTCTGCAACATTTGAGGATATTCGACCAACCAGGGGCCAAATCACCGCATTCGAAATCGAGTACTTTATTATCGAAATGTGGTTAACGTGGATCACGGTAATCGTTATCGTAACGTATCTACTCGAAGTTGCACTCGATTTGTAACTGGTCATCGAATTAATAATCGGAATAAATTACGATCGAGTACCATGATCCAAGAAATTGTGGCCATCGAAAATAGTGTTTACTCGATTGTGCATTCGATTGCGAATGCGGTGATTTGGCCCCAGATCTCAGCTGTGCTAGAATGGTTCTTGATTTCCTCGGTAACAGTCTTTCGTTATCCGATATTATGGGTAGGTGGTCATTTAGTACACTAATGGGACTGAGTCTATTCATGGCCATGATTACTGGTTTGTTGAGATGTGAGCTAGGTTTTCAACCTCGGCCTATCGTTACGCTACTTACTACTAGACTATGACGACTTCAAGCCAGCAATTAAAATAAATAATAAATTCGTCTTTTTGAATTACAGAAGTTTTGAAAATAATCGCCGTAGAATAGTATATAGTGTGTTACCTTATTAAACGTGAGGCTTTGGTTCAAATCCAGACCAGAAGAAATATGAACAAATTCTCGACTACTTCCTCTCAGATGATTTCTGCCAAAAACTCTAAGAATAAATAAAATTGCCATTAAAAGTTTCTCAAAAATCTGTCTTTCGGAGGCGACTTTAAACAGTAGGTCCCGCCACTCATATATAAAATCAACACATACAGCATAAGTGGTTTGAAAAACTTAGGTCACAATCCTGACCAAAGGGTTGTAATGACCAAGTATGTATGTATGAAGATCTTTAATGAAAAGAAGCTAAGCTTAGTGTGATTCTTAGTCTCTCGGTTGATTCATAACTAAGTCGATAATACATAAAGTAGCAGAAATATATGGCCCAATGCTACTTGGATGGTACATTTCCGTGTTAATAGTCAGCCAAACGCACATATCAGCGCTGAAAATTGGTTTTGTATGCGTGTTATGGATTCATGAATAAATAATGCAGATTCGTTTACATTATACATTACATTTAACTATGTCGCAATCCTGACCAATTATATGTGTAGCATGTATGAAATTCTCCTTCTCATGGAGGCCTATTTACCAAATTATATGCTGCTGACAAATTGTCAGTCAATGGAAATGCTTTTCTTCCTAGTTTGCTTTTCCATTATAGAAAACGCAAGAATATATCTCAAGCTGTTGAAAAAATCTTGTAAAGCTTTCGTAGCCTTTTGACGGACACTGACGTCTATAGACGTCATAACAAGGGTTTCTGGGGGGACATGACGTGTATACACGTCATAAATTGTTTCCTTTATAAATACAGATACAGCAAGTGTCCGGAAGGGAAGGCCTCCTAAAATGTTGGTGTCCGTCAAAGGGGTAGACAACACTGCAGCATGTAGCGTGGCATATGGTGTGATTACACCATGTACATACATACGTATATAAAATTATATTTGTTGCTTAATGAAGTTGTTGATTCGTTTAGTTTCGGTTGGTTTCATTGTCATCATCTTAATTGTTCTTTAATTTTACATTTAATTGCAAATGTTCAGCATTTTTTGTTTGTTTGCTGCTTGCGCTTCTCTTTGTGATTTCTAAATATGCATCATCATCATTATCATTGTCAGCATTACATAAGGCGCATTGACCATAAGTTTTGCAAAGCTCTTTTTAATAGAAGGGCATTTATGTATGTTGCATTTTATTGGTAAGATTTTTATTTTTTTTTTTATTTTGCAAAAATTTGTATACCTTTGGACCCATAAAAAAAGCCAAAAAATAATCGAAAAATAAAAATTGTATTTAATTTACCGTTATTGATATAAAAATAATGAAAATTAATAAAGATCGCACAATAAAACTAAAGAGTAAATAATAAAAATAATAATTTTATTGCAACAAAACAATGAAAACAAATATTAAACCACTCTCATGACATTTTATATTCCACTCTTGTTTTCTCTCTCTCTCTCTGTCTCTTTCGCATATTCCTGTGCTTCTCTGAAGAACCACAACGAGAAAATATGTACGTATTCCGAAAAGAAAACCAAGAATCTTGATAAATATTTTAATTTATGAATGCATATGCAAAAAAAAAAAAAAGAAAAAAAAAAATAATTCTGTAAGGTAAAGTTTTAAAGTTCAAATAAAACAAAAGCCAAAGAGTAGCCTTAGATAGAGAGTGACATTTTTGTCAAAAGAAACAAGAAAAAAAATTAATTTAATTCTGGTGCACTATTTTATATTTTACATGTGAGCCGAGAAGAAAAATGTAAAGGCACAGCCATTAAGTAAAGATGGACCCCAGGCGATAAGTGAGAATGATAAAGTAATTTTCTGAAAGTCTGACAAGCCACAGGGAAATTTTAAATCTGAAGTTAAAAAAAAAGAACAGAAAAATCTGGTTTGGAATCAAAACCGAGGAATCGAGGTAAATTTATATCATTCTCATGGTCGTTTGATTATCTTTGAAGTAATCAGAAGGCAACAATGCCTTTCTATTGTCATTTCCATCAGTTTAGTCATGATTACGATCGAGCTTCTCACACCACCCATCTTCTGTGCGTTAATTTTATCCATGAATGGCAGGTCGTAAAATTTCAAGCCTACTCCGAACAACAGATTTTTGAAAAACTTTTCATGGGAACTTTAATTCCCCTCAGAGTTTTTGCTACTGCTGAGAGAGGAAGTTGCCGAAAGAAATGTTTCTTTTTTTTTCTCTTTTTTTTTTCTTCCGGATATCTGAGCCAATGGTTGAATCTACTGGACTATGACAGTATTAACATACATACATACATACATAATTGGTCTTTACAAACCTTTCAGTCAGGATTACGGCCTAGTTTCGCCACCACCTATGTTGTATGTGTTAATTTTACACATGAGTGGTGGGACCTACAGTTTAAAGTCGATTCCGAACGACAGATCTTTGAGAAACTTTTTCATGGGAATATTTTTATTTAATCTCGAGAGTTTTTGAAAGAAATCTGCTGAGAGGAAGTCCCTTAAGAAATATTTTTCATACTTAGTTTTGTTGGGAATGTCTGACATGGGGTTTGAACCGAGGCGACTTCTAAGCAAAGTTTTAATCCATTGCACGCATACATTATTCTGGGTGGCTGTGTATGAAAGATTTTGTTATTGATGAACTATCGGCCTATCCGCTTAGTCACTAGAATAACTGGAAGTACGGGGCACCACCTGGTTATATTAAGAGATACTATCAGTAGTGATACTGAAAAATAGTAATATTTTGTTCAATTATTGCTCTCAGCCTGTATTCATAGGTGCCGTAGGGCTACTACTCACACTTTGCTATGTGAAGTCACGCTAGACAATGTTTCTAGCATCATAGGCGAAGTGAATTCGTCTTTATGTAACATTTGAGGGCCCCATCTTTTTTCGACCGATCTCGAGAACTTTTTTCTTCTGTTATATCGTAGCTCAGTCTTATAATGTAAACGAATCTTTGAATTATTTGTTCATGAATCCAAGTAGTCGCCGTAGTCTGGTAGGTAGTGCGTTCGATTATTAGACATAAAGCCCGGGTTCGAGCCCCAGGCCAGACATCAAAACGAAATATGAAAAAAAAAATATTTCTTCGGCGACTTCCTCTCAGCAGACTTCTGGCAAAAACTCTCAGAGTAAATAAACCTGCCATGAAAAACTTTCTCAAAAATCTGTCGTTCGGAGTCGACGTTAAACTGTAGGTTCCGCCACTCACGTATAAAATTAAGGCACACAACATGAGTGGTGTGAAAAGCTAGGCCGTAATCCTGACTGAAGGGTTGTAATGGCCAATTATGTATGTATGTGAATCCATAACACGCATACAAACAAATTAGACTAAATTCAGATTTTGTGTAGAGACTTGCGTTTATTGTAAATCGTTTATAAATTTAAAGTTTATCGGAGTCAAGTTTACTTCGCATCATGAGCGAAATAATAAGCCTTAAAAGACTACGTCTTAAATCCATCAATAAAAAATTTTATAAAAAAAGAGAAGAACTCTTTATCGATGTTCTCAACGTTCGATTTATTTTGTCTTTTTTATTGTTTTCAACTCAAGAAATAATAACACATTTCGAGTGTAATTAACATTCATTAAGGAATAGTTTGTATTCAACATACATACATGTGGCAGCTACAACTGCTACCAGCAAGCAACCAAACAGGCAGCCAGCTCCAGTCATTCGGTAAAATGTGAGAGACAATAGTGAAGTAAATCAAATGAAAGAACCGACTGTAAAAGAACAATGAATGACTAAATGAGTGAGTGAGTGAATGCATGCATGAGATTAAATCAAATTTAGTCAGATAAACTCTTACAAAAGCTTACACAACACAACTAATATTAACTTAAATGATGGGATACAGGACAGAATGTAAATGGAACATGTTAAAATTTTCTGGAGAAAAAGAAAAAATTTCTTTGGCCCTTGGACTTGAAAACTCAAATCAACGAAAAATATTTGAACATGTTTTTTTTTTTTTAAGAGGTAATTAAGAACGTGGTTTTACAAATGCAACAACAACAACGAGATGAATAACATGAATTGCAAATATTTGAATACAACTTAAACACGTTTATTGAGAATTACTACTTGAAAGTACAAATAGTTTCATTTCAAAAGAAGTTTTGTTAGATTTTTTTCATTTTTTCTCATGAGTGATTACCTTTAAGGAGCATTTTTAAGAATTTCGTCATGTAATTGCAATATTTTGACTGAATAGATAATCGAAACGAGGGTGATTAAAGCAAAAATCAAAGCTCAAAGTTGAACATCGAATTTTCACGATTACGAAATTAATAAAGAAACTCTGCTATCCACTGATTACCATTATCCTTAACTTTCAAAAGAATTTTAGAAAAAGTATGCTTCTTAATCTAGTTGGGAACTAATGGGCTGAGTTTATCACGATCAACTTAGAAATCTTCAATGAAAAAGAATTTAGTTTCGACTTATTAACCGGAAAAAGACTGTTTTTTAAAAGATTTTGTTAAAAGAGTTTTTTAAAAGAGTTTTTTTTTAAATAGTTTTTTTAAAGAGTTTTTAAAAGAGTTTTTTAAAACAGTTTTTTAAAGAGTTTTTTAAAAGAGTTTTTTAAAAGAGTTTTTTAAAAGTGTTTTTAAAAGAGTTTTTAAAAGAGTTTTTTAAAAGAATTTTTAAAAAGAGAGAGTTTTTTAAAAGAGTTTTTTAAAAGAGTTTTTAAAAAGAGCTTTTCAAAATAGTTTTTTAAAAGAGTTTTTTAAAAGTGTTTTTAAAAGAATTTTTTGGAAGAGCTTTTTAAAAGAGTTTTTTAAAAGAGTTTTTAAAAAGAGCTTCTGGGTTTTCATTTCCAAGAATACTGCACAGTATAAGCCTGCAATTTTGACATCATTCAAGTTGTGGCGCATAATTCATAAGCCTTGCTGACATAATCACACATGAGATCAAAATCCTCAAAGATAAATACGCACATTTTATGAAAATGTAGCAGAAGGATTGGCTTCGATTTTGGGTGTCAGCTTCATTATCTTTTAAAAGACAGTCCCTGTTAGGAAAGTACAAAAGATTTGCTTTCCAAATACCACCGGTCCCACATACGACGGGATACATTGATGCTGCACTGATCTATTGTTGATTAAGGAGTAATTATGCAGCAAACTTAAGTCAGAATCTATGCTGACATCACTGAGGATATCACAGTATCCGGGAATCAGCTTTCGTTATACGGGAATGGAACAAATGGATGATGATTAGATTATCCATCGCTTACTCTACATTGTATCGAAGTTCCGTGAAAGTAAAGGCAATCATGCATGAACTTCAAAGAAGGTTTACTCGATGAAAAAAAAAAAGGACGATTTTAAACACGAATATTAGGTAGTCTGTTGCCTTATTAGACGCAAGACAGCGGTTCAGACCCCAGGTCAGACATCCAAACGAAAATATTAAAGAAATATTTCAACGGCGACTTCCTCTCAACAGATTTCTGGCAAAAACTCTGAGAGTAAATTGAAAATGCCATGAAAAGTTTCTTAAAAATTCTTTAAAAAAAATCCTGTCGTTCGGAGTCGACTTTAAACTGTAGGTTTTGCTGCCCATGTATAAAATTAACACACACAACTAAGTGGTGTAAGAAGCTAAGTACTAATCTTGACTGAAGGATTGTAATGACCAATTATGTATGTATGTGTGCATTATTTAATGATCGATGAATACTTTTCAAAATTTCACTTGGTGATGGCCGTTAGTCAAACTCAATTTCGTTTGTCGCACGAATCAATATAAATGAACAGCACACAGTTTAGTTACTGCAAAGGGTATACTTTTTCTATTTTTTGGACAAAAGAAAATTTCAATACAAACGAAATGTAGATAACCAGGTCATGAAAAACACTTTCATTTTTTTGTTCATCATTTTCTAGTTTTTATAGTTTTTTCAAACGAAAAACGAATTTCTAATAATAACGTTGCAGATGATAATAATGCTTGCGATGAACATGATAATGATGATGATGATCAAATTGGTTGTAAATGTTGTGTTGAAAATGGAAATAATTTGAATAATGAGCACATAACCAGAAAGAAAGAAAGAAAGAAATTTTTTTAATATAAAAATTAAAATGAAAACCCCATTAAAAAGCAGAAATAAAAACCAAACAAATGATAGGTCTCCCTCCACCTGAAAAATTCATCATTCTTTCACACAATTAAGGAATAGTTTTTAGGGTCTTCTTTTTTTTTATTTAATTCACTTAAAAAAATTTCTTTAAATTTTAAAAATAATATTGACATTCATTTAGCATAACATTTTAAGGAATACTTGACAGTGTATTTACATACATACCCCATGTAATGCCTTTGCTCTGTTTTATTTTCATGGTAAAAGTGTAGCTTGAAATTTCTTTTTTCCATCTGTATTGTTAGTCTGGGCAAAAATGTGTTGCGGTTTTTGACTATCGTCGTCGTCGTCGTCGTTTTGAAGGTGTCAGTTTATGGGAAAACCATAAAATTTTTTATTGGGTCACACAATTCACACCTTTTGTTTTCCCCAGTCTACATTTTCCCAGTCTTGGGAATTGTAACTTCTAAACCAGGCATTAAATGCCAGAATATTTGCCATTTGGATGTTGTCAAAAAAAACAATGTTGCTGTATTGTAGGCTTCCAAACATTTTATTTAAATACAATACTTTGCAAATAGTATGTCAAGAGTTTATTTGCTTTTGCAATTACTACGTAAGGAAGTTCAAAATATTTGCGAAAAAAAAAAATTCAAACAAGTCTTCCCATGATATCCTTAATGAATAGGGATCACATATTACTTACTTAATTGGTCATTACAACCCTTTAGCCAGGATTACAACCTAACTTCTCACATCACTCATGTTGTAAGTGTTAATTTCATCCATGAATGGTGGAATTTACTGCTTAATTACGACTTTAAACGACAATTTTGAGATATTTTTCAGTGTCATTTTATTTACATACATATGTGACATACATAATTGGTCATTGCAACCCTTCAGTTAGGTTCATGACCTAGCTTCTCACATCACTTATGTTGTGTGTTAATTTTATACATTAGTGGCGGGACCTGCAGTTTAAAGTCGACTCCGAACGACAGATTTTTAAGAAACTTTTTCGAGAGTCCTGTTGGCTGTCGCATATGTTCATGAATGGATCAAAATCTGACAGTTAAATGTCTTGCCAATTCTTCAAGAGATTATCTATATGAAGGACTGTAATGATAGTGTGGATCTATCATAGATTGTTGTCGATGTGTGGCCAAACTCCGAAAATAATCGAACACGGATTTAGTCATCACAACTTCAGTTAGGATTACCACCTAGCTTCTCACACCACCTACATGTGTTGTGTGTGTTAATTTTTTTTATACATCACTGGCGGAACCTATTGTTTAAAGTCGACTCCGAACAACAGATTTCTTCTGAGAAAATTTTCATAGCAATTTCATTTTACTCTCAGAGTTTTAGCCAGAAATCTGCTGAGAGGTAGTCGCCGAAGAAATGTTTTTTTCATATTTCTTTTTGTTGGAGATATGTGACCTGGGGTTCGAACCGTGACCTTATGTCTAATAAGCCAACACACTATCTACTAGACTAGGGCGGCCATTTTATTTACTCTCAGAATTTTTGCTAGAAGTTGGCTGAGAGGAAATTTCCATTAGAAATATTATTTCATGTTTCATTAAGTTCTAGGCTTCTGAACTATGGGTTGAACTACGGGACCTCGTCTCCCTCTAGACTACGCCGACTTCATTGATCACAAATATTCATTGCAAAGTGGTCGGGAAAGAACTGTGAACGATGTCATGATTTCGTTTTTGTTCTTAGGGCCATTATTACAACTTGCTATTAACTAAAGGGAGAATTTTAACGGGCAGATAAATTGTTTTTCATTAATATTGAGTACCCAATAAAATAGAAGTGAGCGTTAAGCTAAAAGGAGGATCACCCTACCCTTAACTTTTAAAGTTAAGTTTATGTCAAAACTTGCCATATTATATACTATTTTCAATATGGCAACTTCAAATATAAACAAAATGAGCAAATACACTGCGTTTAAAAAAACTTGTTTAATTGAGCAGTTTTATCGACATTGCTCCGACATTGTCATATTTTTTAAAAAGTTAACTTTATTTTATCTGTAGGTTGAGATAACGAAAACAAGTTAAAGGTGACTTTAAAGTTCACTTTAGCTAAAAGGTAACTTTAACTAAACCCAACTTTAACGGCAAGTTGTAATAATGGCCCTTAGTGAAACAATCCGAAACCGACCTCCTTACACCACGTAACGTTATCGAACAAATTCCGCAGAAAAAATAACGAACTTCTGTTAACATACATACATACATAATTGGTCATTACAACCCTTCAGTCAGGATTACTGCCTGTTTTCTCACACCACTTATGTTATGTGCATTAATTTTATACATGAGCGGCGGGACCTACAGTTTAAAGTCGACCCGAACGATAGATTTTTAAGAAACTCTTCATGGCAATTTTATTTATTCTTAGAGTTTTTGCCAGAAATCTGCTGAGAGGCAGTCGTCGAAGAATATTTTTTTAATATTTCCGTTTTGATGTCTGACCTAAGGTTTGAACCGCGTCTTTACGGTCTAATAAGCCAAAACACTACCTACTAGTCTATGGCGACTAAATTCTCTTAAATTTAGTTTTAGTTTAAATCTTTCTGGTGTTAGTTTTATATGATAAAACAAAACTATCGTAAATTTTGTTCTATTTTAACCACCACTGTAGTCTGCAACACCACTCACCCACTGTTTGCTTTTCATGAATAAGTTTGTATATGTTGGGATTTTGCGTTTTGTTTTACATTTTTATAGGTGATTTCCTTTACTGTGCATGTCACGATTTCCGCAATAAGCAAAAATAACGACAACAACAACAAAAAATAATTCTGCGAAAATTAGAACCACAGAGAAACAAAAGAGCCAAATGTGTCAAAGTGTCACACGCACCAAAAAAAAAAAGTTTCATCAAATTTGACTGTTTTTTTTTCTCTATGCTTTCTCATTATTTGGTTTGGCTTATTTAAGTTTTCACACTTTTAGTCTTTAGACAGACATGCTATTCACCGGTGACCTAATGAACTACAATTGATGACACAAGAAAGCGTTGCAAATGTGTAGCTTTAAAGCAATTTAATATTGTTTAGCTGGTAGCTGTAGCTTTAGGACTTAATGAGGGTGTGGAAAAATCTTCTGCTGCTGACTAATACATGATTTTAAATGAAATCTTAAAGACACGGTTAGCTCATCAGAGTTGATTTAAAGATACAAATTAAGTGATTCATTGGTATTTTGTAGAAATAATTAGAATTTATTTAAGTTAGGTTTTGTAGGATGAGTAGATCGTCAAAAAATTCTATTTGGAGCCACTTGAATAAGCATGGATCCACCGGAAGGGGCTCATTGTACGGCTCCCACAATAATTAACCCATGAACCTCGGTTATGAAGCGGTTTACAAATGATTACAGAATGGCAGAGGGTGGAAACAAAAGCTGATTATGCCACGAGTGGCGATCCCACAAGAATTATCTCAGTTCTGAAGCAGTTTGCGAATGATCATCGAATGGCAGAGAGTGGTAGTGGCGGTTTGGGAGATTTTGTTTCCTATTTCATAAAATTGGCAGAGAATTTTCTACTATGAACTGAATCTGTACGACTGAACTCTTAACTCAGAGATAGACTATCATCAAGTGAACCTTTTGAAGCAGACATTCAAAAGAATAAAATGACGACAACTTTACAAACAATGCCAACAAAAACTTGACTGAGAGCCTGAGAAAGTTTTTATGCAGCAAACTCATTACGCGAACATAAAGAAATTAGTCGTCGTAGTGTAGTCGGTAGCTGTGATGGCTTATAAAACGAAAGGCCACAGTTCAAACCCCTCGCCAGGCAAGTCCCCGCTTAACGCTGTTCCATATTACACGCTAGAACAAAAGCGGTGCACTATATAGCGACGGTGTATACTATGTATCTTTTTCAACGCTCTTTTATTAGTCTGTCCAGAATACAGATTCCAACTGTATTTTCCGAAGTCGCAATTACAGTAGGAACGCATCTTTCCTGCGTCACCGTTGATTTATTAGTTGCCTCGTTTAACGTTGTTTCGTTTAGCGCTATAACTGAATGGAAAGTAACCTCCGCGTTAAGCGGGGTCTTACTGTACGAAAAAATATTTCTTTGGTGACTTCCTCTCAGCAGATTTCTGGTACAAACTCTGAGAGTAAGTTCCTCAAAAATCTATCGTTCGGAGTCGACTTTAAACTCATGTAAAAAATTAACACACACAACATAAGTGATGTGAGAAGCTAGGTTGTAATCCTGGCTAAAACGCTGTAATGATCAATTATGTATGTATGTATGTATAATATTTGATATTTCCAAAAGGAGAATGAACTTGTTTGAGATTAATTTGCCTCAAGATAAGCTAAGTCGTGGACGAATATTTCAATGAGAACGACTAGTGGAATTATATTCAAAATTTCTGCAAGTTATCGAAATATGTATACTGGTTATACTGCAAGTTATCGAACTATACTGGTTATACTGCAAGTTATCGAACTTTACTGGTTGCAGTGCATGTTATCGAACTATACTGGTTATGCTGCAAGTTATCGAACTGTACTGGTTATATTGCAAGTTATTGAACTTTACTAGTTATACTGCAAGTTATCGAACTTTACTGGTTATACTGCAAGTTATCGAACTATGTTGGTTATACTGCAAATTATCGAACAGACTAAAGTTTGTTAACAAATGAGAACTTGTTGTCATTAGCCATTGTATAATTGCGGTAGCATAGCCAGCCTTGAACCCAGTAATTATAAGTAAAATTTTTTTGTTTACTAATTTAAATTTTTTCTTTGGCTATAATTCATGTGTAGACTTTCGTTTTAAAAAAATATTTTTATTTCATTTTAATTTTAACCTGACGGAATATCTAAATGTTTAGCAATTAACGTTTGCATAGGCCTTTCTGAATTAAAAAATAAAAAAACTTCGCCCATCTTTTTGTTGTTTTGAGAAACTCTTCTGTTACTAAATCAAGGCAAAAAAAATCGAAAAATATTTTCTCCTTTAAAAAACGTTTTTTCTTCTTCATTTTATAATTTTTTTAATCGCCCCTTTAGGGTGTGTAGGTATTTATTATTGTTTGTTGTGTGCTTTTTTTCTTCTTCTTTCTATCTTTGTTGCAATAATTTCTTTTATTCACTACTTTACCATATTGTTGTTGTTGTTGTTTGTTTGTTTGTTGGCTTCTATTGTGTCTATTATTATTGCTGATGCCATTTAGATTAGACTGCGCTGAGCTTCTTTTGCTGATTGTTTTTTGAAAAATCAAAAAAAAAGAATTTTTTTAAATAAAAATAAGAGGAAGAAGAAGACTTAAACCATAGACTTACCTTACTTATGCCATCATTATCTCCGTGGACAAAAAAAAAAAAAATTAGCCAAGAAATAAGAAGTAAAAGATCAGCGCACTTAAATTAGCAGACCTCATAACTTTCTATTTTAAATAAAATTCGTTTTAGTTTTTTATGTTTTTTTTTGTTGTTCAATTCTTTAAATATTTATTTATATTTTTTATTTTTTTATTTATCATCATCATCATCATCATCTTGTAGTCTTGTTAGTTGTCTCAAACCATCTAGTTAATGGGTCCAAAATTAACAATAATAATCGCCGTATCACTTTACGAGAGTGTAAAAATTCATTGTGTTTTCTTAAAACATAACATAACAACAACATTGTTCCCGGAAACTTAAAATGATTCGTTACATTTACATTCCATCCACTTGTCATATACATACATACATACTCTGCGAAAAAGAAAACACGTTAATTTTAATGCAAATTTCAAAACAATTATGACCAGGGAAACATTAAACTAAAAAGCGAAATAAATTATTTGCGGAAGTGAAATGAAAAAAAAAATTGAAAAGTAAAAAAGTTTTCTAAAAGGTGAAACTACCTTTACTGTACTTACATAAGGTAGAGTTTTCTAAATTCACCATAAAGATGAGTCATTAGGTATCGTTTGCGACCTTGAAGATAATTTCTAATCAACATATCGACGCCTCCATTCTATAACATTCTAAGTTGAAAAAGTGTGTTTTGAGTTATGAGCTCTCAAAGTTTTCATGCGCCATACGACTATATGTGTATTCTAAGTAGATTTTTCCCTATAACTTCGGAACGGATCGGCGCATCTTAACCAAATTTTGACAGTATTTAAGTTAGAGAACGTAGAATTTAAAAATGCAAGAACATTAAAAACGTTCTAAGTGTACTTAGAACGTTATAGAATGGAGGCATAGATATTATCTATTCACCATCATATTCTCAGTTGTGCATTTTTAGAACCGTATTCTCCTCAAAAAAACCGAAAGTCCTCTACGAAAACAATTTGAATTTGAAATCTTCTGAGAAAATATCCGACACGCAAAAACTTTAAAAACTTTTAAAGGCGCATGGCGACTATCAAATTTAACTGATCAAATTTTGCATATGTGTTGGTAACATTTGTTTTGCTTAGCACAGCAACTCATCAAAATTGAAACTTCATACTGCATTGTATTGTTGTGGTGAAGAAGATATTGATATTCTTCAAACTCTTCTCAGTCTATACGTGTGAGGACATCCACTATTTGATCCGTGGCCGGGCTACTTAAGAGATCAGGAGCAGTTTCTGAAACGACAACTGGCACTATAATGGGATCTAATACGTTGGTTTTCTACCGACTCAACGACTACACTTGTGTAGCTTATGTCATCACATGTTGTCTACATGATACCGAGATCATTAAGGCCATACGTCAACCGAAAAGTTTTGCTTATTATAGACTCTATTATCATAACTAAGTAAGGGAGGCAAAAATAGGCCGCTTGATTATTTTATAAAGTCGCCGTAGTCTGGTAGGTAGTGTGTTGCTTATACGACTAGAGTCCGCGGTTCAACACCCGGCTAAGACATCTCGAACGAAAAGAAATTTGAAAAAATATTTACTTTCGACGTCTTCTGGCAAAAAATCTGGGAGTTGGATTAGGCTAGCTCGGAGTGGTAGCTCTGATAGCGTATAGCGGCCCGTTGTGATGTCAAAGGTGAATGCAGTCTTTGTACTGACCAAGTTCTACCAAAACCAGGGAAGAGGAAGAAGTTGGTGAGTGCAAGCGCTGTACTATGTGAGAGGAAATAATAAAAAATTGCCATGAAAAGCTTGTAGTCGCCGTAGTCTAGTAGGTAGTGTGTTAGCTTATTAGACATAAAAGCCCGGGTTCGAGTCCCAGGCCAGACATCAAAACGAAATATGAAAAAAAAAATATTTCTTCGGCGACTTCCTCTCAGCAGATTTCTGGCAAAAACTCTGAGAGTAAATAAAGCTGCCATGAAAAAGTTTCTCAAAATCTGTCGTTCGGAGTCGACGTTAAAACTGTAGGTCTCGCCACTCAAGTATTAAATTAAGGCACACAACATGAGTGGTGTGAGAAGCTAGGCCGTAATCCTGACTGAAGGGTTGTAATGTCCAATTATGTATAAAAAGCTCCTCAAAAATCTTCATTTTTTTCTTATGATGAATTAAAGACATACTACATGGATTTCAATCCCGACTGAAGGTTTGTAATGACCAATTAAGCAAATAGTTAAGTAAGTTTATGAACACAGAGAAATAAGTGGTACATATGTATGTCTTAATTTTTCTTCATAAACAAGCTTAATGGCTCTTTTCGACCTTATGTCCTTTAACGGTAAAAGGCCTGTTTAAATGTAATACGGTGTTCAGATATGCACCTTTATTGCGTAAATCGCAATAAACGATATTATTGAGCTCAATATTTCATATAAAGTTTCAATTAATTATTGCGCAATAAATACACAAATTGTTATAATATTGAGTAAAACTTAAAATGCAGCATTGTCATAACTATGTTCAGTAAGCATATTACAATTATCCCAATATTTTCTGTTGATATTTCACAACTCAAATGGCAACAACGACAAAAAAAAAAAAAAAAAAAAAACAACCAGCTGTTTTGTTTACCGTATGTTGTCATGTTTACGTATGTTGTTATGTTTACGTATGTTGTTATGTCTGAACACTTAAAATATTGTACTCAATAAACTGAATATTGACTCAATAAAAGTGTATATCTGAACATAGTATTACGCATATAAAGGGAATCAATATCATTTGCTTTAGTTTTATAGACAAACTTTTGTAAGGATTGGCTTTACAACAATCATCAGAACTCGAAAGATTTAAATATTTACAGAGTGCTTGGTAAATATTCTGGAGCTAGTGGACCTACCTACCTCTTTGAAATTTTGTAGCTTTTTCTTGGCAGTGAAGTAAATAATTGAATTCATTTCGCTTTCCAGTGGGTAGTCACTACACTAGTTCCAAGTAGCCAATTATGTGAGTGATTTCAAAATGCCCTTTTTTGATTGCCAAAAAATATCAAAAAATTTGCCTTAAATTGTTAAACGATTAAATTGTGTTAATAATAATCGACATCTCGCAATTCTAGCACTGTTGTATGGATTGTGTTTAAAATATACGACAATAATCATTAAACGTTGTCCATTGTACAGAGTACTTTTAGGACTGACAGGCCGTAAAAATAAAACAATAAACCAATGTTGACAACTGTAAAGTTTTATTGCCCAATTAAAAACAAAACATCTCTTTTAGAAGGTGTTTATAGTAAAACACTGTTTAACACTGTTTTATTAATAAAGGATGAAAAACTATACGTTACAACGTACGTATTTTTTTTTTTTAATTAATTAAAATGGAAATTTTATTACAAAAACTATAAAAAAAAACAACACAAAAGATTTCCAAAGATTTAATTTTATTTTTATGGTTGTATTTCTGTTTTTAAAGCAACTGATTAAAATATTTCTGTTTTTTTTGTTTTCTAAACAAAATTGAAAGTGTTTGAAAAAAGATAGACATACACGGGACACATTGATAAGTTTAGTTTTTAAACATTAAAAATAAAAATAAAAAATAAAAACATTCCAAATTGTAATTGAATTAATATGTATAGTTGAAGCAGCAGCAGCATCACTTTTACTTGTATTGTAATTTAAATCCCAAAAAGATTTAATCAGTCAATAAATTTAATTTAAAACGATCTTAATGCCTTAAAACCCGTCTAAACACCTTAAAAAACTGCCTACATTCACATGATGATTTTGGCCAAAAGTCATTAATGCCAACGGATCGACGGATCAAAAGCTACAAAGTATCATAGAAAAAAAGCCTTTTAAGACATTGAACAAAAAAAAGAAAACAACCTGCAGCGACTTTTTCTTTAAAGTGATTAAAAATCAACTGAAATCATCAACAGCAACTTTCATTGTAACGAGCAAAAGCAGAGAAAAAGAGAAAAAAATGAAAAAATTTCATCTAAAAAAACAGAGGAATTGATAAACAGAAATCCTAAAAAAAAATAAATAATGAGACGAATTAATAAACACATAAGGAACGAGAGAGAGAGTGAGTGAGTGAGTGAGTACAAAAATCATCACAGTCAGTCAGTCAGTCCATGTCATATGGATAAATAATGATTGTGGATAACGATCATCATTATCACAATCGCCATCAAAACAATGATTGATCATGGCATACTCGGTTGGCTACTTGAATTTTGTTTTTGCTTTAAACTCACTTAATAATTACCCCGACTAAATGCTATGAATTTATTATTTTCATGCCAAAAATGGCATGAAAAACAGTTTTTTTTCTTTCAAGTTGACGGTTTTAGCTTACTTTTTTTTGTATAAAAATTAATAGGAATTATTGAATTTTTAATGCCAAATGTATAAACTTCAAACCCCTCTATACCTCACTAAATTTGTTAGAATTCATTGAGATAAAATTGAACCAAACTTTGGTCTTGGTATTGTGAGCAAACTGCTTGACTAAGACCCTACATATCCAACAATGATTCCTTTTATCATGAATATTTCAGATTTTAAGAAATTAAGGGCCATTATTACAACTTGCCGTTAAAGTTGGGTTTAGTTAAAGGTAACTTTACCTAAAATGAACTTTAAAGTCACCTTTAACTTCTCTTCGTTATTACAACCTACAGATAATATAAAGTTAACTGTTTTCAAAAATATGACAGTGCCGGAGCAATGTCGATAAAACTGCTCAATTAAACAAATTTTTTTTAACTCAGTGGCAACGACGTGCTTCGTTTTTTTTTTTTTTTTGTTGTATATGCTCATTTTGATGATCCTCCCTTTAGCTTAACGCTCACTTCTATCTTATTGGGTACTCATAATAATGAAAAACAATTTATCTACCCGTTAATATCCTCCCTTTAGTTAACGGCAAGTTGTAATAATGGCCCTAAGAGGAGTGTAATTGCTCCTCTAAATAATCCATTCTGAAAATAGACTCGATAATACACACAATACAACAGTCCAATAAATTTCACGAAGAGCGTGGTGCTAGGGAACAGCAGAAGCATAGGCACTATTAACCACTGATACAGCAGCCTGGAGAATTTTCAAGAGAAAAGTTTTACATAAGATCTTCGGTCCAACAATGAGCTATACGAGCTCTTTAACGATGTGGACGTTGTTCAGCGTATTAATATCAAGCTGCTACGCTGTTTCAGCCATCTCATTCGAATGAATGAGGATGCTCCGACGAGACAGATATTTGATGCGGGGATTTGCGGCAGTCGATGAAGAGAACGACCTTGTTTCCGTTGAAAAGACCAAGTCGAGAAAGCCCTGTCACCGATTTGTGTGCCCAAATGGCGAAGGCGCGCAAGAAACAGAGGCACCTGGATGGTTGTGGTAAAGCAGGCCGAACTCCGAAACTCGGTTTGTTAACGACTAATTAAGTAAGTAAGTAAGCGATAGGGAACGGCAGATGACTTACGCTATTATTATAGGAACTGCCTACAGTATAGCTAGAAAAACTTACTAATGAAACTGAAACAAAGCCAAGATCAAAGCATAAGATCGTAAATTGAATTAGAATTTGGATAAGGAAAAAGGCAGTCTTATGCTTTTTAAAGGGACTAAAAGAATCGTCAACACCTTCAAACTGATACGATTCCCGTCAAACCATGTCCAATGTAATTACACATTTCTTTTGATTATTACGGATTAAAGTACCAGTGAACTGACCGATGATAGAATAGTAGCTCCAAAGAGGCAAAGATATGACAAAAACACCCCAAAAATGGCGGTTCGATGGCTCACAAAAGTGGTGTATGGGTGGATTTAGAATTCACCAAGAAGAGAAAAGAGAAATAGAGGGTTCCAATGCAAAAACCACAATCTTTCAGGTAGGACTCTATATAGTAGTTGTAGCATTGTGAATCCTATTTGAAAGGGAAAGTATGGATGTTGCCATAGTCTACTACAACTACTAGTGTGTTGGCAAGGTCAAACCCAAACGATAAATAATATTTCTTCAATGACTTCCTCTCAACAGTCTTCTGGCAAAAATTCTGAGTGTAAAAATTGCCATGAAAACTTTCTCAAATCTGTCTTTTGGAGACGATTTTAAACTGTAGATTCCGCGACTCATGGATAAAATTGACGCACACATCAAGGGTGATGTGAGAAGCTACGTCATAGTCCTGACTAAAGAGTTGTAATGACCAATTAAGTTATGGATATTGAAATAAAAGTACACATAGTACTTGTATTCTTTCCTTTTCGAGTATAAAATCGTCTTTCTATACCAAATACAACGGGTTTGTCTTACATGGGGCGAGAGTTATGTATATGCTGCTCTCTTTGTTTTTACTTCTAAGTATTACAAACTGACTTGCACACAAATGCTTGAGAGAATATCTTAAAGTCATAAACTCGAGTGGCCTATTTAATGATTTATAAAATGAATTCCATTTTTTTTTATTGTAATATTTTTCATTTAATAGCCGTTCTGTGCAATCCTACTGTTTTTATTGTTTTTACTAAAAGGTGTGAACAAACAATAATCAACCAAAACTAATGGGGCTAAAAGAAGGGGGTTTTGGGCTAAAAGACGAAGTGTTAAAAATTATTTACCATAATAAATTATTATAATAAAAAAAAATCTAAATGATTAAAAGGAAAAGAAAACGAAAATATTTCGCTTGATTGATTGCAAAGTCATTAATTAAGAAGTTTTGTTTCTGTTTCTGTTTTTTTGCTAAAGAAATTCCTTGAAATGAAATTTTTACACTTAATCAGCCAAATACTACTCAAGCCAAACAAATATTAAGCATTTTAGACATTTTTCTTTGGGTTTTTGTTTTTGTACTTTCTAAAAACAAAAACAATGAATGAAAAAAAAAAACTTAAAAGCGGGGAAAAAAACTAGAAACAAACAGTCATTATAAATAAAATAAATTAAAAGAAAAAAATAAGAGAGAAAAATGAAAATAAATTGCAAAATCGGCTTCTTTTCTTTGTTTATTATTTTCTAACACCTTTTATTTAGACAAGTTGTCCCATTTTTATTTGGCTGATTTGGCTGGTAAAATAAAATCATTATGGTTGAGCTCGATCGTTGTCTCCTTCACCAGCTAGATACCTCATCTGTGGGAATTGAAGTTAAACAAACTCACACTCAACTTGCGATTAAAAGCCATTGTGTTTAGAAACGTAGTTAAATTTGTATTTTTCTTTCTAATTTGTCTTAAATAAACAGTTTCGCTGTAAATCAACCAAAAATCGCTCATTTGACAGTTTAAACAGATTAAAAGGGAAGAAAAACAAACAAGCAATTGAAATATAAAAAAATACCCAACAAATTTGGCAAATGTCAGAAATTGTAGGTGAAAAGTGAGAGTGGAATTGAATGAAAAGAAACCCTTTTTTGTCTTTCATTGCTTAAAAGAGGTTTTTACCCTTTTACTTTCAGAATTTCCCTTTCTTGAAATAGAGAAACAAAACAGAATAAAAAAAAAAGAAATTTGGTGGCTCTTTGAACGTTTTTTTTTTGAAAGCCACACTTGGCTAGAATTTGATAAAAAATTATCCGCAAATATTGGCCGTATCAAAAGAAGGTTTATATTTGTATAGGTCGATCAGAAAATATGTAACTCTGTTATCGACACAATTTTTATTATCTACTTAAGTCCACAATCCTTCAGTAAGGTTTACGACCTAGCTTCTTACTTTACTTATGTATTTTATGAAGTCGCCGTGGTCTAGTAGGTAGTGTGTTGGCTTATTAGACGAAAGGCCCGAGTTCGAATCCCAGGTCAGACATCAAAACGATAATATGAAAATATTTCTTCGGCGTCTTCCTCTCAGCAGATTTCTGGCAAAAACTCAGAGAGTAAAAATTGCCATGAAAAGCTTCTCAAAAACTTGTCGTTCGGAGTCGACTTTAAACTGTAGGTCCCGCCACTCATTAATGAAATTAACGCACACAACACGAGTGGTGTGAGAAGCTAAGACGTTGTACAATGGGTCTGTCAATTCGACCTACGGGTACTGTACTTGTCACAGTTGACAAGTACACGTCCTCTAACCTAACCTAACCTAACCTTAGTCCACAATTTGGTACTTTATGTAAATGATTTCGATGGAGTCGTTCATATATTCGAACATTAAAATTTCTTGTCACGACAGATAGGCTCATTGATGCTCTCATTTCGTATAGTAATAGTCCCTAGTATATCTTTACATGAATCAAGGGTCTTCCATTGATGCTTTCTTTTCGGCTTAATTATAACCCTGCGCGCTATTTGTATGTCCATTGATATCAAATTGAACTTTATTGGAAAAGAAAATGTTCGTAAACGTTGAAAAGCAAGAATGTCCCCAAGAGACCACTAAATATTCCTGTTCTCGGCCTTCGGGCAGGCCACTAAGGTAACAACAATGTCGACAAACTAGCTAAAGCATGCACCACGGAAGATTCAATTGAATTCTTACATAAGATTGGTTCTTCCCTGCAGTGAGACAAATGAATGGTCACTCACAAAAAATCTATTCACTGCGAAAGACAAGATGGGTTAATGAAAACACCTGTAGCGAGACAAGACATATCGAGCCTGATATGAATATGTGCAGGACGGAATTCCTATTAAACCTATCACGATTCTACCTAAGGAAGCTCATAGCAGTGATAACAGGACAATGGCATCTGGGTGTTCACGCCAGGAGACTGGTAATACCATATAACGACTTCTGCAGAAGCTGCAATGACTGAGAAGAAGGAGAGACCATAGAACATCTTTTCTGTCATTGTCTGGCACTAGGGAAGCTAAAAAGAAGAAGATGTAACATCCCTTTAGGCATTGTCCGGCACTTGGGAACCTAAGAAGAAGAACTCTTTGACATCCAGAATTTAGTGACAAAACTTATCTAGTCAAAGGTGATATGAGGAAAATTTACACATTCATAAGACTCTTGGGATGAATGAGAGATGCTAATCAGAATCTGTTGCAGTGTCTGGTGAGGCGGCTGCCAGATTAATCCAACCCAACTTGTGGAAGCAACTGGCAGCATGCAGTCGTGTTGGCATAGACTTTAAGCGCCATCTATAATGTGTTAAATATGGTAATTCAAATTTTTATAATCTTCAGCAAATTCCATTTTACTTATTAACGTATTAACTTGCAATAAATCGTAAAAAAAACAAACAAAAAATGTTTAAACATTCTAAAATTATTTTGTCCTACCTTTCTAAAAAAATTCTTCAACTTAATTAATCATTAAATAGCATCTGCTGGTTGGTAGTAGTAGAGTAGTAGAGGAGAACATATTCGTTTTATCGTTAAGACTTGTCTTAATTTTAGTTTTTTTTTTTGTTTGTTTTAAAACAATTCATTTTGTTCTCAAGTTAAACGGAATTGACTACGTTGTCTGCCAAATCGTATTTGGGCTGTTGGTGTTTTCTTGGAATTTAGGACAAACAATTCATATGGTTGTCATAACAATTATGCCAGACAAATTATATACGATAAAAATAATGCTGAAGCGATAATTGCAATTATTGTGGGAATATTACAATTGATAAGAATTTTTATATGAAATCTTCAGTCCGGATTACGACTTAGCTTCTCGCATCACTTATGTTGTGTGTGTTAATTTTATCCATGAGTGGCAGGACCTATAGTTTAAAGTCAATTGCGAATGACAGATTTTTGAGAAACTTTTCATAGCAATTTGATTTACCCTCAGAGTTTTGGCAGAAATTTGCTGAGAGGAAGTCGCCGTAGAAAATATTTTTTTCATATTTTCGTTTTGATGTCTGACCTGTGGGTAAATGTGGCCTTAATAAGCCAACACACTAAGTACTAGACTTCGGCGACTACGAGCCTCTAAAGAGTACATGAAAATATCACATAAACATTGTAATGAAGCTGCCAAAAATGTCTGGGGATTTGCCATCCACCAAGTGGTAAAGTCCCTCAGAAAGGGCAAGAATATATTCGGTTCCCAAACAATAGTGACTTCAGATAATATGACAATACGAAAGCATACTGAGACGGACGTAGTCGCCGTAGCCTAGTATGTTGAATATCTTGCTATCTGGCCGAAAGGCACCCCGCCTTCTTGGATAAATTAAGGGATTTAATGGCTGCTTTACTATCGGTAAATATGCGTATATCACCATACGATATACTCTGATACTGAATTCGCATTGAAGTCATTAGTTCAGAGTGTAAAGCTTTAAATAACTGCAATCAGTGGCAAGCAATTTCTACTTCATTCAATGTCGATGATTGATGTAACCCAGGGTTACATGGGCTTTCAGGGAAGACAGTAATATCAGAAAATATTCTGTCCTCGTTATTCAATACTTAAATCCTGATCTGAGATTTTGTCTCGAAGTACTTTTCTTGAGGATATTATATACATACATATGTTCGAGAATATCGCAATAAGTATACATGATGAAATTTAAAAATGATATTGCATTTGCTGTGGACACTGCTACATTTGGAAGACATACCATAACTACATAAAAACGAAGCTGTTACGCTAAATATACATGTACAGTTCCAAATTTATACTGAAACTTCTTTCAAAATTTGAAAACAAATACTAAAGCGATAAAGATTCATGACAATAGAAGCGTTTGAAGTCCATTAAGTATCGGGACATACTAATTGACAACCAACTTTAACAATATCTTGGACTATGTTTACGAAAATACGGCCAGAGAAGCATTGTCGGAAGACGCATTCAAGCTCGTCGGTTTCTTAAGATTGTGCAAGAAATAGTTTACTTCATCTGATCTCCTTACTATTTACACCACCTATATCCAACCTAGAATAGCATACAACTCCTCTCATCTGTGGGCCGGAGTCTCAAAGGCTTTTCGACCTCGTACAGTAAGGGGCGAAAGTTCTTGATCCATTGGAGCTTCATGGCAATCTGGCCTGTGTTTCAGTGTTTTATCGCTGCTATAATGGATTTTGTTCCAGCGAGTTAAAGCGATTTATTCGCGATCGATTGACCCTTAGATCGCCCACTGTATTACAGGTAGAATTCGTTCTTTAGCCCGACTATCGGTATGTGGTACTCCCTACCTGCGAAGGTTTTTCTTGCCACTTATAATATCAAAAGATTCAAATCTAATGTCCATAAACACTGCTTCCTCTATGGATTTTGCTCTAACAGGATAAATCGATTTGTTCCCGCTCGATTGGCCATTAAATCGCTTACCATATTACCGACAGATTTCATTTTTTTAGCCCGACTATCGGTATGTGGAACTACCTACTTGCAAAGGTCTTTCCAGTCACTTATAATATCAAAAGATTCGAATTTAATGTCCGCAAGTACTACTCCCTCTGTCCTCCCTCCCATAATCTATTTTCTTAATTCCAACACAACGCACTGTAAGAGTAGGAGTCATCCCCTGAGTATTGATCTTAAAAAAGTCCACAATAATAACAAATTTAACAGGAACCTAGGAACACAGTAAAAGTTTGTCTGCTCCCTCTGTCCTCCCTCCCATGACCTATTTTCCTAATTCCAACACTATGCCGTAATTGAGTAGGGGTCATCCCCTGAGTGTTGATCTTAAAAAAAGTCCCTAATGATAACAAATTTAACGGGAACCTAGGAACACAGTAAAAGTTTGTCTGCTCCCTCTGTCCTCCCTCCCATGACCTATTTTCCTAATTCCGACAGAATGCAGTGTTTGAGTAGGGGTCATCCCCTGAGTGTTGATCTTAAAAAAGTCCCTAATGATAACAAATTTAACAGGACCCTAGGAACACAGTAAAACTTTGTCTGCTCCCTCTGTCCTCCCTCTCATGACCTATTTTCCTAATTCCAACACAATGCAGTGTTTGAGTAGGGGCTATCCCCTGAGTGTTGATCTTTTAAACAAAGTCCATAATGAAAAAAAATTAACATGAACCTAGGAACACCGTAAAAGTTTGTTCGCGTCTAGTGTAGTGAATTCCATGTTTCGGTATGGATAGCCAGCATGGAGGTGTATCTCAACAGACAGACATAGACAGTCAAATAACTCTTTGAACTGTCTTGAACAAAAGAAGTGTGTTGTTGACTATGAATGTGTTTTAAATCGATTAGAATCTGTTGTGAGCAATGACCTCAGTGACCTATGCAGGGTTACCAATGGTTTTAAAAAAATAAAATTTTTTTTGATTTGGCCACACTGTTTGCATTTGTCATAATTACAGAGAGAGACTCACGCGTTTTTGTTTGCAAATATTTGTCTAAAAGCTGTTTGCAGTTCAAACAGTGTGTCACCCAACAATGAGCATATAACCGTAAATAATAAGGGAATTAACGGTTGTAAAATGGAAAGAGAAAAAGTGACAACAGATATTTAAATAATAAATTCCATCATTTTTAATAGAAGTTAAACAAAAATTAGAAGACAAAAATTTAAAAACGAGAATATTGTTGATTTTTGGGCGCTCTAAAGAAATACAATGGAAGTTCAACCATAATAATGATGACCATTATTGTTGTATTGGCAATAATTTTTTTCAGAATCAATATTTGATGTGCTTAATTTAATTGTTATGCTAATCAGAAAACAAATATTTTTCTTTCAGATTTTGTTTTCAAATCAAAAAAAGTGTGTTTGTTTGTAATGTTGTTCAGGCTATACTATTTAAAGATTTCTTTCACAAAATCTTATTCAAGAGTTTTGTATTGTGTGGCTCACATTTACAAGAGGAAGTGAAATTTTGTGTGTAACTCTTAAGTAAAAGTTTATTTTCTGGCCAAAGAAAGAAAACCAAAAAAAAAAAAAAAATAATATTCTCATGCATAAAATTTAATTATACAATTAATTAATTATACAATAAGTAGCAATAATTATACAATAACAAATTTCTTAGCTTCACTTAGAAGGGCTTTTGTCTTGTCATTTTTCTTTTCTAAAAAATTAATTTTAATTTCCTTTTCTTTTCTTTATTTTCATTTCATTTCTCTCCTCCACAATTTCTTGAAAGTGAATTTTTTCTTTTTAAAAAAAAATTATGTTCTTTTTTCACTTTCAAGACAGCTATGGTAATAAAATAATAATTTTAAATTCAGAAAATATAAAATTCATAATTTTTGTTTAGTCATGGATTCAAAACTTTTTTAAAATTTATTTTCAGGGAAAATCTTAACAATTAAAAGAAAGTAAAATTTTACTTTTTTTCTTTTCTTTCTTTTATTTTCAATATTTAAAAAAAAAAAATTATAAGAAAAGAATGGCGTATCATTTTACATTTTTATTTTAAGGTTTACCATGAGGGGAAAATTAGTTTTGTAAACCGTAGATGAAAAAAAGATTGATTTTTACTAATTTTATATGACACTTCCAGAAATAGAAATATTGAACTCTTGGTTTTCACTGTATCTGTGTAGGAGATTTTATTCCTTTTTAATTTCCAAAGTGACCTTATAAGTTGTAGTGCACCAATATCAGCAACCATTAGGCATACGTGACACACAATTTACATACATCCATAATTGGTCTTTACAACCCTTCAGTCAGCTTTAGCTTCTCACACCACTTATGTTGTATGTGTGTTAATTTTTGCATTTGAATTTTTTTTTTTTTTGAGATGTCTCTTCTGATGTTTGAAGGTTTTGAGGCCTCACCTTCTACTGCGTATTAGACTACGGCGATTTACAATTTCATAATCGAGTCTCATATTTTGCACTTCGTCTTGCTATAAAGAAGTTGAAACGGGGAAAGCAGAGTTTTCTACCATCACATTTGCCTACGTTCTCTAGACGATGGACGCCTACACCATCTTCTACGTTCTTATTCTATATAAGAAAAGTCTTTTGACTTTTCGACCAGTATATTGATGTTTGCAGATATAATATGACTGCATATCATCTCTATAAGGACGAACTTAACTATTAAGGGGCTATACGAACATCAAAGCGAACAAATTTTCTGAGGCTGATACTTTGACGCTGTTCGGTCCATTATGTAACTGTTTAGAGACTTACATTGTGCCAAGTAATGTCAATCCAATAACTGAAAATTATCCTTCAATAGAAATATGCTCTGCACTTACCATTGGTTATGCAATGTGTCTTTAGGCATTATCTAGCATAAAATCAGTATATTTGCTAAGCAATAAGCAGGTTTCCCTAGTTTTTAAAGAGTTTAATAGTGGGCTTTAAAGCATCCAATAGAGATTGCCAATTATTATTTTTGGAGTCTTTAGTTACCTTTGTCACCTTAAATGAAGATTTCAAAGATCTCACACTATAACAGTTGTTAGAGTTGGCATCCCTCTAATTCAGTTGTCATTAGACATAGGCCAATGCCCTTATCACAACTGATTTGCACGAAATCGTATCTGTTACAATGGAAACAGGTACAAATCTAATATATGTACATACTCTCTTTCCCTCTCTTAATTACAAATTAGTGGCAAATCCTTTCGCCTAGTGAAATTTTGCCGTTTCAATATCTGTATATCTAGCAGTGAAGTCGCCGTGGTCTAGTAGGTAGTGTGTTGGCTTATTAGACGAAAGGCCCGAGTTCGAATCCCAGGCCAGACATCAAAAACAAAATACAAAAAGTATTTCTTCGGCGACTTCCTCTCAGCAGATTTCTGGCAAAAACTCTGAGATTAAAAATTGCCATGAAAAGCTTCTCAAAAAATCTGTCGTTCAGAGTCGACTTTAAACTGTAGGTCCCGCCACTCATGTATAAAATTAACGCACACAACATGAGTGGTGTTGAGAAGCTAGGCCGTAATCCTGACGAAGGGTTGTAATGGCCAATTATGTATGTATGTATATCTAGCATTATCAGTACTTCACACCGTCCTTTTTCTATATATTTTGTAAGTGCATTAGGCTCTTAAAGTGTTTTATTGTTCTGTGTTCCCTTTGTAACAATTTTCATATTCCCTTATATCACCTTAGGGAGTTTAAAGTACGACAGGCAGTTGTCACTTCTTCGAACAAAGTGGTACCGCAGATGTTCTATGTCTCTTTCTTCTTACTATGCCTAAACAGCAGATCATAATTTCGATTACATGGTCGAGATAAATTAGTTTCAGCTACAATGTGGTTATACCTGAAACAAGCCTTCGGATTGTAAATATATATCCAAGGAACTTATTCGTTGATTTGCATATGTTAATCCCTAAAAGTCGCCGTGGCCTAGTAGGTAGTGTTTTTGGCTTAGTACACATGTAGTAGACATGATTTCTGGCAAAAACTTTAAGAGAAAATAAAATTGCCATGAAAAGCTTCTCAAAAATCTGTCATTCGGAGTCGACTTCAAACTATAGGTCCCGACATTCATTTATAAAATTAACACACACAGTATAGATGATATGAGAAGCTAGGTCATAATCCTACTGCTGCCCTTAAACTACTCTTTTACGGTTAATAAATCAATTGTTGTGCCCAATATTATCTGCTACACTGTGTAAGTGTTAATATTTATGCATTAAAGTTGTGTTTATTGGCCTGTTTGGCTGGTTAGTTGGCGTAAATAAACATCGCCGTTTGTCGTGACCATCGTTGGTTTTCCTTTTTTCTTGGTTTTTTTTTGTGTTTGTGTTTGTCTTGTGTATCTTCGTTACATTTCGTTTCCTCTGACAATAACAATTTAACGCTGGTCTAATTTTATGCAAATTTTTTAATTCTCTTGTTGGTGTCCGTGGTTGGTTGTGTGCAATGTTGTGTTGTATCGTATTTGTATTGTGTTGTGTTGTGTTGAGTTCAGTTTACTTTTGCAATTGTTTACCATTTTTATGGTTGTTTGTTTGTTAAGTTGTATTGTTTGTTGTTGTTGTTGTTGTAGTTGTTATTATTATTGACTTGTTGGTGTTGTAATAATTACCATATTACATTTAATTAGAAAATCACACACTCTCACTATACGTTTATACAAAAACACCCATCCACACACACATACATACATACTCGTACTTTCTCACTTACACTTTCATTGATGGCGGCTACAATATTACAGCAGCAACACGAAAATACAACACGACAAACAAAACAAGAAGAAAATTAAGGAATCAAGTCAAGAGTAAGAGTATGTGTGTGTGAGAGAGAGAGCGGGAGACTTAACAAACAACCTTAAGAGTACTTGGAAATTTCATGTCTGCTGATGGCTGTTGTACCTTAAAATGCTTCGTTTTTTTTTTTTTTTTTTTTTTTTTTGTTGAATTAAAAAAGCAAACATTACTTGGGAAATGAAAAAGAGTGGAAAAACGTGAATATTTAACGAGGAGAAGATATAACTGTATAGTGCCTTTTGCTTTACGCTGTTGTCGTGGTCGTTGTTGTTATTGTTGTTGTTGTCACAATTGAACTTTCACTATTTAACATTTATAGTTTGGTTTGGTTTTCGCTGTTGTTGTTGTTGTTTTTTTATTATTTATTTTCCTTGCACGCACTTACACTCACACCCTCGCAACCACTTTTAATCGAAAAAAATTGTGTTTTATTGAGGGAATGTTTTTCTCTTTTTATTTTCAATTAAAAAACATGGCCCCTTTGACTTGTTGGCGCTTAAATTTTAAATTTTTATTTAATTTTCCATTAAAATTCCAAGAAATTTATTACAGTGCTGCTTTAATATGACAAACGCTAAACCGTAGAGTGTAGCAATAAAATAAAATAATCAAGAGACGCGAATAAATTTTCAAATTCAAATGAACAGAAAAACAAAAATTGAGTGGGAATTTAATATTTTTTTATCGAACGACCGCCCGCGGAGGGCTCGTCCCCATTACGTAGGGACACGTACACACTACAGTCCGGACTGTAGCGGGTAAGGGAAAAGTAATGGCAACGAGAACATAAATCAGCTACAGAACTTAATCACAAGCTGAATAAAATAACAATAAACAGGAACTAACTATGACAAGAACGAAAATACATTTTTATATAATAATTTACAAATTAATACCAGCATATAAGCTACGTTTTATATTACAAACACTACAATTAAAATCAATAAAATCATAACATATGTTTAAAATCATTACATAATCTACGAAAAAGAAAATTACATCCATAGTTAAAATCTTGCAGGAATACTGAAATTCAGGTTACAAAGCAAAAACTCAGAATCGATATCACCTTTAACCAGATTAAAAACAAAACAAACACCTAAAACAGTTCTTCTACGTTCCAAAGTTGGAAGTTTTATCAAACCTAATCTAGCCTCATATGACGGAAACCCATTGGCATAATCCCATCCTAAGCCACGTAAACAGAATAATAAAAACTGCCTCTGCACAGACTCTATTGAATCACTATGACAACGATAGTATGGATTCCAAATAATAGACGCATACTCCAAAATAGGTCTAACAAGTGAAATGTATAGCAGTCTAGTTATATAAGGATCAATGAATTCCTTAGCCCATCTTTTCACAAAACCAAGAACAACCCGAGCCTTGCTAATCATCATACTAATATGATCAATAAAAGACAGTTTCATATCCAATAATACTCCCAAATCAAGAAATGTAGTCACAGTTTTCAAAGGGCAAGAATTAATCACATAAGTGGGCGAAATCACGCCCCCGCGAGAGAAAACCGTGCATTGACATTTTTTTAAGTTAAGATCCATTAAATTAACTCTGCACCAAGTTACAAACAAATCAATATTTATATTCTTTTAAAAGAAAGACACTTACACACATACATGAAATGTAATACGTTAAAGGACGACCATATTAAGTTCCATTTAAAAATATACATTATCCTGTGATACACTCTTAACAGTCTAGTCTAAAGCTTATTGTGATCAGAATACGTGAGGCAAAGTATGGTACATACACTACAAGATAGACAGAATGGTCCCTATTTAGACCAAATGTCCTTGCGTACTATTCTGTTCTAACAATAATGTCCTTAGAGATTCAGTTTGAGAAAAGCTTAGAAAATCAATTTTCTCAAGCTTCAAGTCAAGCACAATATAGCCACTAAAATGGTTTATCATAATCAGTAGTAGCAGGGAATCACTTAGTACCAGGTCTTGACTGTTAGGAATTTCAGGCGAAAGACTGGTGTATGATGTTGTTGATTTCGATTCTCCTTCACTCAAACATTTACAAGAATCACAAAATAAGTATGATTTGCGTACGGACACTATACAATACTCCCTAGAAGGTTTGTGTTTGCTTTGCTTGCTGTCTTTGTCTTTTTCTTTCTTCTTTTTTTGTAAATGCAACAACAACTAAGATTTTAAATTTTTATGAATGATTCTAATCACTCGAATCATTTATGAGTATTTTAAGTATTTTTCTAAATTTATGAATCTGAATGCGTAGGCGTATGAATCAAACATATTTCGAATGGTATGAGTTAGAGGTCAATGTTGTACTCATACTCATTGCAACCTGTACTTATAAATCAATGTTGTAGTGAGTACGAATGAATCAGTGTAGTTGAATTTCAATACTGTTGACTCACTTATACTCAAAATTTCATGAGTACTTATGAGTAGCAAAAAAACGATTCATTGCTGATCTCTGATCCAGAATCCTAAAATTAGGGCCACAATAAATCCTCTTCCTATTGTAATAGATCCTAATATAGATTTTATGTTATATTCAGCCTCTCGAAAGTAGTCGAAATCTGGTAGGTAGTGTGTTGTCTTGTTCGACGATCGCAAATAAAACGAATTAAAAAATGTTTCTTTAAGCGACTTCCTCTCAGCTGTTTTTAGACAAAAACTCTGAAAGTAAAATAAAACTGCCATGAAAAAGTGTCTTAAAAATCTGTCACTCGGGAGTTGACATTATACACAATCATAGTTTAAACTACACACACAACATGAATGGTGTGAGAAATTAGGTTGTGATCCTGACTAAAGTAATTAAGTAATTTAGCTCCTCAGCAATAGAAGTCATGTTTGTGCCTTAGATTTTTATCCTGCTCATTGAATGACATTTTCTAAAAACAAAAGCCTTGGTAAACCAGATTTTCTATATAATTCTAGTAAGCCATTGGACTTAAATTTGCCTTCATCTTCAGTTTCATTTTTGTTTTTTCTTATAACATTTAGGAAAAGTATGTTAATTGAATATTATATTGCTCATTTGGAAATTCCCAAACAAATGAAAAACAATCTTCTTTCTCCCTCTTTCTCTTTCTCTCTTTCACTCTGTCTTTAAAATTATTTTAAATTATCTTCTATTCGCGGATATTGAATTAAAACCAACCGCTATTGTTAAGAAAAATCCAAATCCATTAAATCTTAAAATAATTTTCCATGAAACAATAAAAAGAAAAATGAAGAAAAACTAAGAAAGAAAAGAAAAAACAATTGAAAAACTCAACTAACTCATTGGTTTCTTCATTATGGCTGAATAAAATTTGATTAAGCAAGCAAAACAAAAAACAACAACAAAAACTAATCGAAAGAAATGTAAAACAGAAGAGCGGGGGGTAAAGAAAAACACGATCATCTATTGTTCATAATGCTGTGGTGTAAAAGTAATTAACTTTCTTTTAAAATAAATAAAAAATTCAGCCTTTTGTTGTGTCTCATTCAAGAGCATAAAACAAAAACAAAAACAAACAAAAAAAAAACGTAACATTGTATACCAAGGAAAAAGAATTTAATTCAATTACAATCGGTCAATACTAACCATAAGGTACCCCATAGTGCACCAGTGTTCTAATTGACATTTTATTAGCCACGGAAAACTACAATGAAATTTGGTTTAAAATTGATCGTGATTCCTTAACTCACTGCTATATCAATTACGTGTTATTCTAAATCGTTTTCATATCATATCTCACTCACATCTGCCAAGATCTACAAAGTTTTTTAAGACAGCTTTCAGAATCCATCGGAAGTATTGCATCTCCATATTGTCAATTTTACACTCAGAAATGGGTACAGCAAACTTACCTAGTAGATTCTTGACGAGATCACTCCTATTAGGTGCCAAAGTCCTGCAAAATAAAATCCAAAGGCAGCAGCAGCACGTCATATGCACCCAGATGTTTTCTCCTGAGATGCGTTAATGCCTCACAGATACCCGGTCAAATGATCGATCACTTACTAATTGATCATTACAACCATTTAGTCAGGACTACAACCTAGTTTCTCCCAAACAATATGACATGAAATTTTTTTTTTTCTTTTTTCGCCGATGTCCTGCCAACAGTCTCTATTATATGCACCCAGATGTTTCCTATTGGGATGCATTAATCCCTCACGTATACCATCACGGAATCTACATGTTGGGTTCGAGACAAATGTAGCCGGTCATAAGGCCGATTACTTACTAATTGGCCTTTACAAATCTTTTAGTCAGGTTTACAACCTAGTTTCTCCACCACACCAATATGACATGAACAAAATTTTTCGTTTTTCGGCGACGTCCTCCCACTAGTCTCTATAATATGCACCCAGGTCTTTTCTTCTGGGATCCATTAATGCCTCACAGATACTATCACAAAATCTTCACATTGGGTTCGAGACAACTGTACCCGGTCAAAAGACCGACCACTTACTAATTGATCATTACAACCATTTAGTCAGGACTACAACCTAGTTTCTCCCAACCAATATGACATGAAAAAATTTTTTCGTTTTTCGGCGACGTCCTCCCACTAGTCTTTATAATATGCACCCAGGTCTTTCCTCCTGCGATCCATTAATGCCTCACAGATACTATCACAGAACTTACACATTGGATTCGAAACAACTGTACCCGGTCAAAAGACCGATTACTTACTAACTGATCATTACCATCCTTTAGTCAGGACTACAACCTAGTTTATCCACCACACCAATATAACATGAATTTTTTTTATTTTTTCGGCGACGTCCTCCCACCAGTCTCTATAATATGCACCCAGGTCTTTCTTCCTGGGATCCATTAATGCCTCACAGATACTATCAAAGAACTTACACATTGGGTTCGAGACAACGAGACAACCCGGTCAAAAGATCGATTACTTACTCATTGATCATTACAACCCTTTAGTCAGGACTACAACTTAGTTTCTCCCAACCAATTTTTTGAAACAAATTTTTCTTTTTTCGGCGACGACCTCCCATAAGGCCCTGTAATACGCACCCAGTTCTTTCCTCATGGCATCTATTAATGCGTTATAGATACCTTCACAGAATCTACATGTTGAGTTCGAAACAAATGTAGCCGGTCATAAGGCCGATTACTTACTAACTAGAACAAATCTTTTAATCAGGTTTACAACCTAATTTCTTCACCATACCAATATGACATAAAAAATATTTTTTTTTTTGGCGTCTTCCTCTCAGCAGTCTTCTGTCAAAAACTCTGGGAGTAAATGAAATTTGCAATGAAAAAGTTCTCAAAAACCGCACTTGTTTACACCCACAACATGAATGGTTAATGGAGAAGCTAGGTTGTAATCCTGACTAAAAAAGGGGTTGTAATGATCAATGAAGTCGCCGTAGTCTAGTATTAGATAGCGTGTTGGCTTATTAGACGTAAAGCCACGGTGCAAGACCCAGGTCTCAGTAAATTTCTGGCAAGAACTCTGGCAGTAATAAAACTACCATGAGAAGTTTCGCAAAGACCGTTTCCTTATTTTACAAATTACACCCACAACATGAATGGTGAATGGAGAAGGTAGGTTGTAATCCTGACTAAAAAAAGGTTTAATTAAGTAAGGCCTAGAAGCTCTACAAAGTCTAAGTCTAGTTTCAATTTCATTTCAAGTGTGTCTATGACTCGATGAATGCGAATAAGTTCAACATATCTGTTAGACCTGCTACTAGGAATATGGTTATAAGATTAATCGTACCACTATGTACATCTCCTGTGTAGGGTATCTGGTAAATAGAGAAGAAAAACCAAAATTATTTATTGATGGAGCCCATAATTCATTCTTTCTCTATTTTTTTTTTAATTTTAGTCCAGTTTTCTTACGTTTACAAAACAAATGCAGGCTGCTGCTACTGCTATTGCTGCCGCTGCAGCGCATTGTTGTTAGTGATGGTTGGTCAACGTGGTCAACTTCAGCTATGAAAGGAAAAACTAGCCAATATTTCGCAAATAAAAAAAAAGAATCAAAACAAATTAACGAATGAATTGCCTACTAGGGGGGTAAAATAGAGAGAGAGAGAAGTGCGTTACGAAAAACAAACGTTCGAAATAAAGAAATTCACTCGCCACAGCCAAAACTAAACGCCAGCGAAAAATGTTTACTTGTGGTTTAATTTTCCTGCTTTTGGCATCCCTTCGTTCTCTCTCACACTGTATTTTTTCTCTCTTTGCTAGTTATGTGGTTATAAATTTTAATTTTTTCTTCTTCTTAATTTTACGATCATGGCTGAACGCTGTTATTTTTTTGTGTGGCTTGGCTTGGTTTACTGCATGTTTTGTGGCGCGTTTTGTTGTCGCTTTGTTTGTTACAGTTTGTTTGTGTTGCATTGTGTTTGGCCTTGTTGGCAACATAAACAAACACAACATAATGTTGTTGTGTGATGGCTTAATTGTATTATTAGCGCAGATCTTTTTTAAAGATTTCAACCTGAAAACACATAGAAAAACGGCACTTTGGACTGGACTGTGGACACACAATAATAAAAGGCTTAATTTTATGGACACTTTTTGTGGACAATGGGAAGAAAAACAAAAAGAAAAATCTATAGAAACAAAAGCACTTTCCCAAAAAAAAAAAGAAAGAAAAAACCAAAAACCCCCAGGCTAATAAAAGTAAATGCCAACATAATGGTTATTGGATTGCTGTACATGAACTTTCTATGAAAGAAAAATTAACTTTTCAATGCTTAAATATCGAGCAGATGATATTTCAATAAAAAAAGGCAATTCTTTTAAGACAGCATGAAAACATATAAAATATGTTCAATTCTACTAAATATTCGTGGCCTAAAGAGCATATTTAAGAATTTTTTAACCTAAAAATGTATGTATTAGGTGTAGTAAAAAGAACGCCATTATATTTTTAATGTAAGGTTTCGCTAACCAAGGAGTGTGCACAAAAAAATTTGTGTGTTTGATTTTCTTTACAAAATTAATTAATTAATTAACAATTTTTTGATCTATAAATATATATATTAGGTGTGGTAAAAACAAAGCCATTATATTTTCAATGTAAGGTTTCGCTAACCAAGGAGTGTGCACGAAAAAATTTGTGTGTTCATTTTCTTTATAAAAAACTTACGTACATCATAATTGGTCATTACAACCACTTTAGACAGAATTACGACCTAGTTTCTCACACCTCATATGTAGTGTGTGTCAATTTTTATGCATGAGTGGCGGAACCTACAGTTTAAAGTCGATTCTGAACGACAGATTTTTGAGAAACTTTTCATGGCAATTGTATTTGTTCCCAGAGTTTTTGCCAGAAATCTGCCGAGAGAAAGTGGCCGAAGAATTATTCCATTTTTATTTCGTTTTGTTATAGATGTCTGAGCTGGAGTTCGAACAGTGGCCTCACGCCTAATAAGCCGGCACACTAGCTACTAGGCTACAACGACTTAAAAACTTAGCTAATGGCAAATTCCAGTCTTACAAACTTAATTTACTTTAAAGGAAATATTGATGTTTAGAGTCTCTCTTGCACTAAAAAAAGTAGAACTGCTAAGCAAGCCTTTAATGGGTTCCAACAAAAAAAATTTTATTTTCCCTAGAATTTCTTCCATTAGGGCTTTTATCGTGTTATCCCTTTAGTTACGTCTGGCTTCCTACTGAACTCTTTTTCTTTTCTTTTTTGACTCAGTTACATAGTAGCAAGTAGCGAGATCGGTTCAGAAAAATGAGGAGACTTTTTTTATGGTTACTTTAAAGCAAACAATTTTTTTTTTAGTAACCGGTCTTTAGCAGAAAAGTCAGTGTTAGTTGATAGCCTCGTTAGTATTGAAGGACGGTGCTTCCTTACATAATGTAATGTCCGATTATTATGTATGTTATGTACAGTGAGTGTCAGAAGAAACTGTACATTATGTATAACATTCTAACAATCAAAAAACTCAACTTTTAACACTTAAGGAGAGTGCTCGAAAAAATTTTACAAAAATTTTAATTTCTTTTTAATTTTTTTTTTGTTGTTTTAATTTTAAAAACTGGCAATGGAACAATTTTAAAATTAAAATAAAGGTAATTTATTAATGTATATTTTTTCAAATGTACAGTTTCTTTTAGCGTTCACTGTACATAATATAATTGGTCATTACGACTCTTTAGTCAGGATTACAACCTAGATTCTCACAACATTTATGTTGTGTGTGTTAATTTTATACATGAGAGGCGGGGACGTACATTTTAAAGTCAAATCTGAGCGATTGATTTTTTTTTCTTTTTGAGAAACTTCTCATGACAGGAAGTCGCAGTAGAAATATTTTTTCTTATATTTTGTTTTGTTGGAGATGTCTGACCGTTCTGACGGCCACACGTCTAATAAGCCACCACACTATCTACTAGACCTATCCCTTGCACCTTGTCCTCGATGTTAAAATCGGGTTTCTTTCTGTTGGTCATCACTAAACAATGCTTCGAAATCAACTTACTTTTACTTACTTACTTCATTGGCAATTAACAAGCTGGTTATAGAATTTCGGCCTTCCTCTGCTCCTTGCGTTCCTTCGCCAGTTGCTCACACCAATCGATGATAGGGCTTCCTTGAGTTGTTCCTTCCAATGCAAACCTCGTCGTCCTCTTTTTTAATTTTGAGAAACTTTTCATGACAATTTTATTTTAGTCGTAGAGTTTTTATTAGAAATCTGCTGAGAGGAAATCGCCGTTGAAATATTGTTTCATACTTTCGTTTTGTTGGAGATAGGTGTCTGCCCTGTGGTCCCTTACAGCATACGCCAAATTACTGGCAAATTCTAAAAAATTAAGAACAATTGTATGACTTTTTTCCGCTTTAGGGGATTTGGTACGAATAGATCCACTACTGGGCTACTGACACATGTGCAATACAGATTCAAACACAATTCCGGAATGACGTCTTATTATTAAAGCAACATATAATAATATTCGATCAAATAAGCTTTGAAATCTTTTTTATTTCTATTTGAATATTTCCATTGCATTTGGTTTTTTTCTTAAGAATTATTGGGTGGTCATAATTACTAAAATCTTAACTTTTTTCTTCTATTTCCAGGTAAGTGTTCCATTAATTTACTATAATTTAAAACACACTTCAAAATATTGGTATGTATACCCTGACTGACCTTTACGATAAAATCAATTTAACATTTAGTCAATTCACACAAGCCGTTGTATCGTTGTATTTAGTGTATTGTTGGACGAATATACAACAGTGTATGCTTGTTGTTGATAATTTTCATGTAAAAATCGGATACACTTATACACATTTTTTTTCATGTGTTTTTAAAAAGTTGTATTGGTTTCGTGCTATCAAATTGTTTGAATGCCAAAAATTATGAAGAAGAATAAGAAGAAGACATTTGGAATACGAAATACACAACACAGCATAGTATTGAGCGTTCACAAACAACCAAGTGTATTCAATACAATATACACGATACGAAGTTGTGTGAATTGGACAAATAATTTTAATGCAATAAAAACTTCAAAGAATTCTTTTTTGAAATATTTTCCAAAATATTCAACAACTAAACGGTGTTTCAATGCTATTCGTTTCCATTAAAATGAAAGTTTTAACGTTTTTTTTTTTTATTACTGTCAGGCAAAGTTTAATAAAATAGGCCCGTCCCAAAAATGCCATTACAAACAAATAAACAAACAATGAAATGAAAATAAATCAAGTACGTATGTATACTAAAATTGTAGTTGTAAACTACTGATAATAATCAAAGAATTTCTTTGTGATTGCCATTAACATTTGTTCTTCTTATCAGACATGATCATCATCGTCACCATCGTCATCATCATCATGGAAGTCAACGTCACTGTCTGTGATGACTATTCACCTTCATTATCGGAATTGTGTTCTCTTGAATGGGGAGAGGCCATAAAATGTTAATGATTCAAATGTAAAATGCAAGTCAAGTCAAAGGCGTAAGAATGTCTACTGCATTAAACGAACGCGTAAGATCGTTTATCATTTTAATTGTTCTTGAAACAACGGTATTACAAACAGAAAATCAAGAAAAATTTAGGAAAACTTTGAAAAAAATGGACATCTGAAAAAGAAACCATAAAGTAGTAACATTCATTCATACACCGAATTTTTGGTGTCAATTTCTATTTCTATTCTTGATCATTAACGTATGTTAACAAGCAACCGGTACCAGGTCAGACATTAAAACGAAAATTGCTTCTCAAAAAATCTATCGTTCGGAGTCGGCTTTGAACTGAAGGCCCCGCCACTCATGTATAAAATTAACGCACACAACATGAGTGGTGTGAGAAGCTAGGCCGTAATCCTGACTGAAGGGTTTAATGGCCAAGTATGTATGTATGTAGCAAGCAACCGATAAGCATATGTATGTATCAAGCAAAAATAAATTGCAATATAGCTCTATTCAGTATACATATAAAATTTATTAATTTCCATTACATTATTGTTGTTGTCTTCAAGCTTAGGCTTCAGTGCATTAAATAAATTGAAATTTTTTCAAGAAATACTCTTGCCATTATTATGTATCGATTGTAACAAATAGTAGTTAAAAACCCCCTAGTACCGTCCTGGGGCTTTATGACACTCGTGAGGTAAAACTTGTCATTTCCATTTTTTCAAATCGTCCTTAACTGATCAGACAACATGAACTCGTCAAGCTGTAAAATTAAGTACTAGTTCAGGCGGCATATTTTGCTTGTGTTTGGTTCAATGGCCTCTTCGAATGGAGTCCCTTTTTATATCACCCATACATAGCCGTAGTCCAGTAGATAGTGTGTTGGCTTATAAGACAGGAAGCCAAGGTTCAAATCCCAGGTCAAACGCCATAACGAAATATGAAACAATATTTCAGCAGATTTCTTTCTTTGCGAGAGAGAGAGAGAGTGAAAAAGTTTCTTAAAAATCGGAATGAATCATGTATAAAACACATACAAACTGAGTGGTGTGAGAAGTTACGCCGTAAACCTGATTGTATACAAAGTGTACTTTTTCAGTTCACCATTTCAAAATTTCAGTTTTTTCGAATAACAACACCAAAATTTTTTCTTCCTGAGAAACTCAAATAAATAGATTTTTTAATTTTTTTTGGAAGTGGTGAATCTTTTGTGGTGAGTTTCCAGTGTGGTGAGTTTTTATAAACTGTGGTGAATTTATCTGGTGTGGTGAATAAAAAAGCGAAACTCACCAAAGTTATGTAGTATGCTAAGGCGTTGTCGTTTCATAGCTATGAAGACTCATTTCACGTATACAAAAGCGTGATTCGCGTCTATGGAGTTTGTTCTGTGTGACAATTAATTTTCTTTCTTGAAGTGTCTTTCTTGAAATTCTGTAGTCCGAACTCAAAAACTTACATTTTTTTATTTTTAACCTGCAAATTTCATACATTAAAATCTACCTACGCCATCCTTCGTTGTGCTTTACTTACTTAATTGACCATTAACAACCCACGGATTTCGGCCTGCCGCAAAACATATCCTTCCAGGCGCCTCTGCTTCCTGCGCGCCTACGCCAGTTGGTCATACCAATCGGTCGGGCTTCCTTGGAAGGTCGTCCTCTTCGCCGACTTCCGCAGATCCCCACATACAAATCCTTTTCCATTCGAACGATATGGCCGAGCCAGCGCAGCCGCTGGGTATTATTACGCTGCACAACGTCCGTTTAAACTAGCGTTAGTCAAAACAGGCTAGTGTGGTGTGTGGTTGGACTTGTTGCGTGATGTGTGTCGCCTTTAAAATATGGATGAATATATATTCGATCAAATCTGGCAGACAGGACTGTTCGTTCAATATGGACAAAAAAGTATTAGTTTTTTTTTGTTGTAAGCTTCTAGCAGTTGCGGGTGTGGTGAGTTTCAGTGCTGTGTTGGGTTTCTCCAATGTGGTGAGTTTCCGCTTTACCGTCGCTGACCGTTTCTCTAAAAAATTCACGTCTTTACCGACATATCGGTAATGAGGCACGTCAAAAAAAACTATGAATTCAAAAAATTTGGTTATTATTTCTCCCTCTTTAATGATTTCTTTTTCAAACAAAATTTTTTATTTCCTGGCAACATTGGTAAAGATGTTGTCAACGATATCATATTGAGTCTTATCTTTACGATATACAATATGATTTAAAGCTGAGACAGCTACCAATGTAACGAATGCTAACGAAAAATTTAATAAATTTAAAGCATAGTTTAAGGCGTAAAATAACATAATATTTTGTCTGCTGTATTGTGGGAATTTAAACAACTCAGAATCATATTCCTATATAATCTTAGCTTGTCCGTCCGTCAAATTAATTCTGCCTATAAAAAATATAAACGAAGTCTATTCGTTTTATGAGTTCTAAGGATTATACATCACATTGCTTTACATATCGTTGGTCTCATGTAGAAAGGCCCTAACACACAATTTTTTCGAGATTGATGTTTTTTTTTTTTTTGTGATTCCGATGCATTTAAGACAAATACACATTGGAATCAAAAAAAATCAATTTCGAAAAAAATGTGAGTTAGGGCCTTTCTACATGAGACCAACGATATATAGCATGCAGATCAAATGTAAACCCATTTCTACGGTAACTTGTTGCTATTTTCAAGACAATTTTATTAAATCCTCTCGTAGCCATCGTACTTAAAGATGAGGAGCCAGCCATACTTCATCTTCAGTATTTGATAGATAGGTGAAGGTGGTAATGTCAGCTTTAGGTTCGTTCTGTAATTTGGATACTAAACCAATTTATAAGAGCTTTATTGAAGTCACTTTCTACGTTAATCAGCGATTTTCTATACGGGCAAAAAAACTAATCCTTTTATCCTTACCCTTATTTTATAACAGATTGCACGGACGTAGAAAAGAATACTGTTTATTGTAGTCCGATTATACGATTATATGAACTGTAAGTCAAGTCATATGTATTTCCTGATAATTCACTATCATATTAGAGGACATAATCTTTTTACTACCATTTAATGTTATTCATACTTTTCCGGCTGTAATTAGAGCTGCAATATCATCATACTTATGATGTATTTTAAGGCATTTCCACTTTAATTATGATGTCCTAGTCAATTTTGCAAAACCCTGTATAGGCTCCTAAGCTATGCCCTATGGCTCTCGTATTCCTCTGTTAAACTTAGGTTTGCTGAATGAACTTAGATCAGAGTAAAACTTTGAGGCATGGTTGGTGTCTTTTAAAATATATGTTTTCATAGTGTCTGTCATTAAAAAAAAAAACTCTTGAAGTATTGTTTTACAATTAGTTTTTTTGTTTTATTATTATAATTTTAAATACAATAGTAAAGCATTTTGTTTGTGGTTACTTCTTAAATGGAATTCCTTTAATTACTTGTTATACTTCAACCCAAACAGCAAATTACAAACATTTGATATTGAATGTGTTTCCATAGCAATTACTGAATGCTATAATTTTGCAGCAGACATTAGCAATACATGGATTATATAGTATAAAAAGACAATAAACAATATACATATGTATCTATGTATGCTATGTTACAATAAGCAAATTTATTTGTTTTACAAAGAGTACATATTTTTTGTTTTTGTTTTTAAATTTTTTAATGTTTTCATAGAAAATTAAATAAATATGATAACCAAGCGGTATACATAGTTTAAATATGAGACGAATATGAATGCAAGGAGTAAATACTTTTACACTTTCGCTAACACTTTCAGTGTTAGAGCACTTTTTTTCCGCAATGCCTCATATTCTATGCATTTTTCAGTTAAACACTAAAATTATACAAAATACATATAATTTAATATTATTTTTTTTTTCTTTTTCAAATATACAGTTTTTGTTTTTGTTGTTGTATTTATTAACCAATTTACAATGAATTTATTTTTTTAATTTGTTTAATTATTTTTTTTTTATTAAATACGTATTTCATTGATTTGATATGGGATTTTATTAAGTGCATTTGTATTTGTTGTTTTTAAGGAGAGAGATTTTCAACAAAATTTATAAATTCAATTGACAATTCAATTAGTTTTTCCAACTTAATTTTTTTCTTCTTTTTTTTTTTAATTTTAACCTTAGAAGAGTTTTTAAAACCTTAAGGGTTTTTTTTAATGTGGAGATATTTAACAGCTCGGTGAAAAAATTAAATAAAATATCAGAATTGATTTTAAAAATTAAACTTAAAATATCCTGAATGCCTTTTTCGATTGAATATAGCTTGTTTGTAGTCGCCGTAGTCTAGTAGGTAGTGTGTTGGCTTAGTAAACGTAAAGCCCGGGTTCGAACCCCATGGCAGACATCAAAACGAAATATGAATATGGCCAATTATGTATGTATGTATAGCTTGTTCGTCCAAAATTTGGGAGAGTTTTTAAAAAATTATATTTCAGTTAATTAGAATACAGTAGTTTTGATTTAGCTGCCTTTTATTTACGTGCGCATTGTCTTTACCTGCACAAAAATTTTGAGAGTGTAATCTATAATTCAAGTAAAAAATTTAATTTAGCTGCATTTTTGACTTATCTGCACAAAAATTATTGCAATAGTTAGTTGTGCAGGTAAGTCAACACTACTGTATCAAAAAGCCTTTTTTTTAATCCTTTCTATTTAATAGAAATAAGACAGCATATTGCTAAATAATATATGTGCTGTTCATAAAGGTTTGAATGCTTTAAATGAAACTCCTACAAAAGCCTAAAAAAATCATGTCTGAAATACTTCAATTTAAGTTTTCAGATTTTCTGAAGTGAAATACTTAAAAAATTTTCTGAAACATTTAATGAACTTTTGACAAGAAACGAACTGTTATAATTGATTTGGATTTAATTTTGTAAATTCTTTTGCCAAAAAAAAATTGTTTTTTAAATTTTACTCAAGATTTCATGGTATTTTCGCCAGCTACTTAAGGTAACAAGCATGTTAGAAAAACTACCAATTTTTCATTCATATTCATGATTTGAAAACTACAGAAAAGTTTATGGCCAAGCTCTTACAAAAAATTAAATTTTGAATAAAAAATGTTTCACAAAAAAATATATATTTTTAATTAAAACCATACCTGTTAAATTTCGATTACGATTAGTAATCAATTACATTACTTTTTAAAAAGAATCGCAATGATTATATCGAGCCTTAACCGCAAAAATATCTCAAGCGACAAAAACGAAATTTTACAGGGGAAGGAATTAAGGTAGAAAATTCAACTTTTTTCTATTATAAATTCATAACGGTACAGAGTGTGACCCTGAAATTGTTATAGATGATGCAAATGATGCCAATGAATTTATTTATTACAAAAAACGATATTTAAAAAATATGTCGCTTGAGATATTTTTGCGGTTATGGCTCGCTATAATTCTATGAACAATTTCTTCTAATTACTAATCCATTACGATTACATGTAATACAAAATAATTTCAAAGAATCAAAAGTAATGCAAAAATAAATTATTACGATTACTAATCACTACTTAACAGATATGATTAAAACAATAAAATATAAAATACTTTTCTTTTAAACAGTAAAAAAATACATATTTTTTTAAATGGAAGTCAATAAATTATATTTTTATGCATCAACTTAAAGTATACTAATACTTCAAATTTAACAAAAAGTTCTACTTTGAAAACTGTACTACAACTTTGAAATCTGTACTTTTATAACACAAAAAAAAAAAAAAAAAAAAAAAACAAATCGTTGTAAGAAAACCTATATAGTATAGGCATTCTGATTGTAGTGAGTACATCGAAATTTTAACAGGATAATGCTTTTGACTTATGCGATCTCTCGTAGAATGTTCAGCAACATTTTAAGGCCATTTAAGATTTTGAAGAAACTGATCTTGATTATTGAATTATTTTTTGAGCATTTTAGCTTTTAAATTGACGAAAAAATATGTTGTGTCACAGGAAATTTCATGTATTTAAAATTTTTGAAAACTTGTTTAATTATTTGTAAAACGTAAACGTTCGGTGGAAGGAAAATTAGAAAGAAATAAAAAATTCTTTTATCAGAAATATACATATGTACATAATTGGCCATTACAACTCACCCTTCAGTCAGGATTACGGTCTAGCTTCTGATAGCTTCTTTATTAGAAACAAGGTTTTTTTCATAAAAAATAAATTCTTTTGTATTGATCAGAAAATTAAACAGTTTTTTAAATTCATTTCTGGAAAAAGCCTGTCTTGAAATTTTATTTTAATTTGTTTTTTTTTTAAATTTTGTTAAAAAAAAAAACTCTCCTTAAATATGGTGGGTTTCTCCACTTTCTTTTTGAACTTTTATTAGGTTCTATTTTAATTCAAAAAATTTTTTACATTGAATTTACATTATAATAGTTTTTTGTTTTTCTTTTTTAATTAATTCTTTAATTCGAGCTTAAGACGTTTTTTTTAAAATCATATATTTCTTAATAAATTTGTAAATTACTTTGCTTACCAGATACGTAATACGTTGTAGCTCAATATTAAAAAAAATTAATATTAATAAAAAATATATGATTTTCAAAAAAGAGCGTCTTTAAGCATAAAAATATATTTTGGCACTTGGGAGTTTTCTTTTATAATTTTTTTTTTTATTTTTTATTTTTTTTAATTTTTATTTTATATTTAATATTACTTTTCTTTGTCTAAATTTAAATTGTTATTATTATTTTATACATGTGTGCTTGTTTTTTTTTTTGTGTTTTTTGTTTTTGTTTTTATAATTTATTTATACCTTTAAAATCTATAATTAAATATTTACAAATTTTAATAAATATTTTTGCCTTACAAAACAAGAAAAAAATAATAAAAAATAAAAATAAAAGTTTATTGGTGTGTTGGTTCTTATTAAAAAATAAAAATAATTATAATAATAAAAGTTATATAAAAATAAAACTTATTAAATAGAAATTTGGTTGTTTTACATTTAAGAATAATGATAATAATAATAATAATAGTTGTTAAACTAATTAATTAATTAATCAATCAATCGATCAATATTTTTTAACAAATTTAGGATGAGACTCAATTGGCGGCTCAGTCATTAAGAATTAATTTCAGTTTTAATACAATAAAATAATACAAATAAAAATAATCAATATTTTGAACCTGTTCAAAATTTCTTTTTTCTTTTTCTCCATTTTTATTTTTTTTTTAATTAAATTTTTCTTAAATGTTAACCTTAAAACTTAACGAATGTCTATGACAACAAAGAAATTTATTTCGGTTTTTTTAGTTTTGTAAGTATTTGTATTGAAAAATCCGCAGAATTTTATATCAATCGTTGGCCATACAATAGCCGGAATAGGTTTGTATATTGTCCTCCAAAAATGTTTCACCCGCTATAACACCAGACTGCGTATGATGGCTGGGACAATGATGGCCCTTGGGACACTGGCACAAGGCATTGATATTGACCTCATCAATGAATTCTTGTCGCTTTCGTACCGTAAATAATTTACACGGTTGTTTGCGTTGACATCTAAGGCGCTAAAAAAGGAAAACAACGATTAGATTTGATTTATTTGATGCAAGTCATCCTACTTACAGTTATTGGGGAACACGCAAACAAATATTTGTAACCCGAATTGCCATCCTCTACAGGCTCTCGTTTCGTTAGGTATGTCACTGAATTCTTAGGGCAACGACAGTGTACAATTTGTTCCGTAGAATTCATTTCTGCTGAGGTTCTCAGTGTCCAAGTAAAGTCACGAAAATGTCTGAAATATTAACGGGATCGTTAGTAAAGCATATCATTAAGAAAACCTACACACACTTACCTACACACCGGCAGCCGATGAACCGGTTGACACAATTTATAGTGCCTCGTCTTATCGGCAATGGTATGACCATCTTCCACACCCAAGCCACTAGGACAACCGCCAATAAATGTTAGTTTTTCCTGATGGCCGCCCATATGCCCCGAATGTCTCATATGAGCAGAATTTGTATACAAATGCTGCTGTTGCTGTCTCTTCATAGCCAAATGCGGATATTCATTACGACGCAGATCCTCTCTATAAAGCAAGTCTGCTGTTGTATCTTCATTACTAGCCAAAGCGGAATTCGCCTCATGCATTATATAATCCGATGGCAAGTTAATGTCATCCTCATACACGGCACCCAATTTATGCATCAATTTCTTTAAATGCAAACTATCGTATTTCTTATCCGACGTACCAAAACCTGCCGCATCCAATAGCAAATGCTTACTTTGATGCATTCGACTGGCATGCTCATAATAACTGTGATATTTCTCGTTATTATGATTATTGTGCATATGCTGCGAGTCTTTGTGATGATGATGGATCACTATCTCTGGGGCACGATTAATTAAGGGACAACGGCATTGTCGTTCAATCCAAGGCATTTCGTATAAATCGATTTTTGAACACACGGCATTGGGTGCACAAATTGGTAAATCATCTTCCGAATCCTTAAAAAAAGAGAGAATGAAAGAGAATTTAATATGGAGTTCATAACTTGGAAATAAGAAATAATCAACAGAATTCTTAAGGTTTTTTTTTTTTTGTTCATCTTTTAATAACTTTCTAAGACATGCTATGTTTGAAGAGGATTTTTATTATCCTGCATTTCCTACTTTTTGCCATCAGCACCAACTTCATTATCAGATGCATCATTATGTGGATTTAAAGACATTTATTTTACAGTGCCTATCAAGTTCAAATTTCTTAGTGGTTTATTTAGTTGGAAAATAAATTTATATAGAATAGCATGCGATATAAACTCCAGTTTATATAGAATAGCATGGGATATAAACTACAGTTTATATTCTATTCTGTATTCTATAAAACTATATAAATAATATAGAATATAAATAGTATAGAATAGCATGCGATAAACTGCAGTTTATATAGAATAGCATGCGATATAAACTTTAGTTTATATACAATAGCATGAGGTATAAACTTTAGTTTATATGGAATAGCATGACATATAAACGTCAGTTTATATAGAATAGCGTGAGATATAAACGTCAGTTTATATAGAATAGTTTATATCGAATAGCATGAGATATAAACTTTAGTTTATATAGAATAGCATGAGATATAAACTTTAGTTTATATAGAATAGCATGAGATATAAACTTTAGCTTATATAGAATAGCATGAGATATAAACTTTAGCTTATATAGAATAGCATGAGATATAAACTACAGTTTATATTCTATTCTGTATTCTATAAAACTATATAAATAATATAGAATATAAATAGTATAGAATAGCATGCGATAAACTGCAGTTTATATAGAATAGCATGAGGTATAAACTTTAGTTTATATGGAATAGCATGACTTATAAACGTCAGTTTATATAGAATAGCGTGAGATATAAACGTCAGTTTATATAGAATAGTTTATATCGAATAGCATGAGATATAAACTTTAGTTTATATAGAATAGCATGAGATATAAACTTTAGTTTATATAGAATAGCATGAGATATAAACTTTAGCTTATATAGAATAGCATGAGATATAAACTTTAGCTTATATAGAATAGCATGGGATATAAACTACAGTTTATATTCTATTCTGTATTCTATAAAACTATATAAATAATATAGAATATAAATAGTATAGAATAGCATGCGATAAACTGCAGTTTATATAGAATAGCATGCGATATAAACTTTAGTTTATATACAATAGCATGAGGTATAAACTTTAGTTTATATGGAATAGCATGACATATAAACGTCAGTTTATATAGAATAGCGTGAGATATAAACGTCAGTTTATATAGAATAGTTTATATCGAATAGCATGAGATATAAACTTTAGTTTATATAGAATAGCATGAGATATAAACTTTAGTTTATATAGAATAGCATGAGATATAAACTTTAGCTTATATAGAATAGCATGAGATATAAACTTTAGCTTATATAGAATAGCATGAGATATAAACTTTAGTTTATATAGAATAGCATGAGATATAAACTCCACATTGTATCTCAATAATTGGGATATGACTCATAAGTTTTATAACGTTCAGTTGGGGGCAAGAATTCAAGGCAAACAGCAATTAGCAACGTTGTTAACTCATTTCAATGGATAGAGTCCACGCCCGTATGTAGTAAAAACTTGTTCGTTCCACTCGTTTTACTGCCTGATTCGAAGTTTAGTCTAGTAGTGCCAACTTGTCAGCCAATGTTGATCGATGTAGTTCCTAAGGAGTATTTGCTTAGCAAGTAAAACATACAAGTAGACGAGAATTGGAGCATACATACTGAAATAGTGTTAATTGGACCAACGTGAAACCATTAAATAGTTCGTAAAAAAGAATTAATATGTGCAAATAGTCGTAGTCTAGTAAATAGTGTGTTGGCTTATTGGACATGAGGCCGTGGTTCGAATCCTGGCTCAGATATCTTTTACAAAAAAATATTTCTTCGATGAAATCCTCCCAGCAGAAAACTCTGGGATTAAATAAAATTGCAATGAAAAGGTTCTTTAAAATCTTTTCTTCGGAATGGACTTTAAACTGTATGGTCCCTGCCACTTATGGATAAAATTAACCCACACAACGTGGGTAGTGAGAGAAGCTAGGTTGTAATCCTGACTAAAATGTTGTAATTACTAATTCGTTGTACCTCATTTACTGTTCGTACCTTTTGAGAAAGAAAAGAAACTTCAATTTGAAAGACCCTGTATAAACTTTTGTTTCATTTTCTTTTGAAACATTTTGGTTTACAATAAAAAACAAAAAAAAATTAAATACTGGAACTGCAACGAAAGTGATGATGGAATATTTTTGTTTCTTTTTTCAGTTAACAAAAACGAAAAGAAAAAATTCTTGGGCTCTCTCTCTCTGGTCGGTCATCTTAAGTACCATTAATGGAATTAAGCCAAACACCAGTAGTGGAACATTTACGATTTGTTGTTGTTGTTATTGTTGTTGTTGTTTATGACTTTATATATATGAATGTGGTATGAAACGAGCATGGACTACCGGTGTTACGTCGTTTCAGACGGTATAATGACCATCATTATCATTAACATATGCCCTCGAAAGAACATATAAAGAGTTGAGTGGAAGAATTGGAATTGGAAAACATAATTTATTTATCAAAAATAAATCTTTTTTTTGTTTTCTTTTACCACAAAGAAGAATTTTTTATATAAATTCGGTAACCAAAATATTTTGATCATCATAATGATGATGAACATCATGTTGTTGGCTGATATTTAATTTGAAATTGTTCATTAATTTTTTTTTAGGGAATTTTTCTTGTTTTTAAAGAAACTTCTTGATGTTCTTGATGTTTTTTTTGTTTCATGTTTGTCTTGAACTATAAAATGAAATTTGAAATACAGCAACATAAACATCATCAAATACCAGACACTTTTTTTATTTATTTTTTTTGTATTTTTCTGTTCTCTTCAATTTAATAACACAATCAATAAAAAGGCATCAACACTTAATCTCTTTCATTCTTTCTTTCTGTTTTTTTTTTATACGAATGGTCACTGGCATGATTTGAATGGACGCTTGAATAGGGCAATGGGATGTGTTTGCTTGGGATGAATGGACCTACTCATCATAGCCAGACAAGACACATGCCTTAATGAATGAATGAATGAATGAATTGGTTTTTATAACGTTTTCTTCTTCTTCATTTTGCTCTCTTAAAAAAGATTTAAAAATTCTAAATGATTTACTAAAGAACTGATACTTGAGTAGCATACAGCTTTAAATGGAATTTCATTTGTTTATGGCTTTATTTAAACAGTCATTTAGTCAAGGAAATTGAAAAAATTTCAAATTATATTCAAATGGAACCCTTTTTTTGAAATAAATTTTTTTTTAATCATCAGCTTAAGATTTTATCAAAAAGGCCTTTTAACATAAACTAATGGTGTTTTCTTTTCTACCAAAAAATGTGCACTTTATTTTAAAAAATGCAATTTTGTGTTTGTTTCTTAAAAATGTTTCTCCCTCTAAAAGGGTGGTATGTTTTATTCTAAATAATTCGCACTTGAAAATGGTGGAGGGCATTGCATTTTACGCCCTGTATAAATCGAGAGTGCTGATAGTGCCCTGTAAAGCAAATGACTTTTGTTTATATATAGGGCTACCAGATGAAATTTAAAAAAAGTCGCCTAGTATCGTTATCCAATTTTGAAGTTAATTTTTTCATTGTTTTGTGGGGTAACCTTAAGAGAACATTACATTATTAAAGCTACATGGTCAGTAATATAAAAAATTGCATTCAGTGTTAGAACTGTGTTAAAAAAATTTTATTTGGTTATAAAAAAAGCTCTAAAAAATGATATCGAAAAATTAGCGATCTGGCAACACCTTTTTTATGTTTACATATTTTATTGAAAACAAATCAAAAAATTAAACATATTTTTAAGGGCACGGGGCATAGCCTTTTTTCATATTTGTGTTATGTTCATCTCAAATAAAAATTACATTATAACAGGGTTGGTCAGCAATTTTTTTAATGCACCTTGTAAGAGGGTGACATTTTCTTTGTAGAAAAGAAAACACCATAAGTGACTTTTTAGCAAATTGGATTTGAAAAAGTTCTTTAAACCCTAGAAGAGGAATATTGTAAAACAGATTTAAAAAAAAAACAGAACTATAGTGAGCGTCAAAAGAAACTGTACACTAAGGATAAAATTCTAACAATCATAACTTAAGAAGAGTGCACTTGTTCTAATTCTAACAATCACCAAACTCAACTTTTACCACTTAAGGAGAGTGCTAGAAAAAATTTAACAATATTTCGAAATATTTTGTAAATTTTTTTTTCTTCTCAATTTGAAAAACTGGCAATGAAACAATTTTAAAATAAAAATAACGGTAATGTATATATATTTTTTAAAGTACACTTTCTTTTGACTCTCACTGTATATCTTAATAAGAGTTTAAAATTTGTTAATGGTTTTTAAAAGACAAAGTTTGCTTAAGTAGGGAGTGTGCAAAATTGTGGTCATATAACTTTTACTGATTTTGAGAATTTAAGTATTTTAATGCCGCATAGGTCTCGTGGTCTCTACCTAAAATTATTTTGGTACATGGTTTTTAAAAGAGAAAGTCTGCCCAAGTAAGAAGTGGGCACGAAAAAGTTTTGGTCATATAACTTTTACTGATTTCGAGGATTTAAGGATGTTAATGCCGGATAAGGCCTAGTGGAAGGGTGAAGGATTTTTAAGCCCTTTTGATGCCTTCCTTTCACTGCTTTTGAAAATTTGAGGATTTTTAGGCCAAATAAGGTCTCGTGGTCTCTAAAAAAATATTTTGTACATGGATTTTAAAAGAGAAAGTCTGCCCAAGTAAGGAGTGCGCACAAAATAATTTTGGTCATATAACTTTTACTGATTTTGAGGATTTAAGGATTTTAATGACGGATAAGGTGTCGTGGAACTGTGAAAAATTTACAAGCCAGTTTGGTACTTTTATTTTGCTGATTTTAAGGATTTGAGCACTTTTATTTCGAGGGATGGTGAAGAATTTTCAAGGCTGCTTAGATACCTCTCTTTTCACAAAAATTTATGGAGAGATTTTCTATATGAAAATCTCGGTCTCGAGCATCTTTTTAGATTAAATGATGACTAGAGGCGAAGATGGAAGTCATCGTAGTCTAGTAGATAGTGTGTTGGCTTATGAGACATGACACCATGGTTCAAACCCCAGGCCAGACATAAAAACGAAATATTAAAAAAAAACATATCTTCGGCGACTTCTTCTCAGCAGATTTCTGGCAAAAAGTAAATAAAATTGCCATCAAAAATTGCCATCTTCGTTCGGAGTCGACTTAAAACTGTAGGTCCTGCCACTCATGTACAAAATTAACGTGCGCAGCATAAGTGGTGTGAGAAGCTAGGTCGTAATCCTAATTGAAGGGTTCTAGTGGCCAATTATGTATGTACAGACGTAGACGTTTGCTGTATAAAAGACATCTAAAAATTTCCAAAAATCTGTCCTTCGGACTCGACTTTAAACTAAAGGCCTTGACACTTATGTAGATACCGCCACACAGTATAAGTGACGTTGAGAAGCTAGGTTGTCATCCTGACTAAAGGGTTGTAATGACCAATTAAGTAAGTAAGTTAAGCGGTAGGCCTGATAGTGATAGGATCGGTAAAATGTTAGTCATTAGCAGGTCTTTAGACCGAATCTAAAGATATTTCAAATCGTGAAGTAAGAGAAGTGATATACGATAAGGCAAGGGCATGTGTTGATTGATTTACTACAGCTTCCCAAGCTAGAATTCTAAGCTGCTAATGCAAGAGGAAATGTTCAATATATGTTCACATAAATGTTTCTGCATAAGTATTTGCATTCACTTGGTGCCATGGTTAGATTACAACTAGATGCATCAGACCCTTCCAAATAGAATCACGGTCCTGATAGACCCGAAACCTTTTTGTTTCTATTACTTAAACGCACATACATAAATATTGCCATCATAATACATAGTATTGTAAGGAAAAACTATCAATATTTTCTCTACAATTACTCTTTCCCTACTATTATTACTCAGTCAATTAGCCGCACATTCTTTTGTCTGATGATCTGTCATTAATTTACAATTTTCTTCAGCCATTTAAAGATTTTCTTCCACTTTTTGTTGTTGTTGTTGTGGTACATATTTTCTTTGAATTTTTCTTTGGTTCCACCATGTGTTTAATAATTCATATTTTTGTTGGTTAGATTTAAACGGATATCCGGTATGTTGTTGTTGTTGTTTTTTTTTCTTTCATTTTTAAGGCATAACTTATGGCTGCTGCCACTGTTTCCAGCAACAACAACAGCTTATAAGGCGACAACTTGTAACAACAAAAACAGAATCACGAACAAAATCAACATTTTCTTCCTCATTGTTACACAGGTCCAGACCAAAAACAACAACAACAAAAAAAGAAGAAAAAACCACCAAAACCAATCATTGATTCTAAAGATGAGATGCGTTGCTTCTTGTCATGTTGCTGGGAATGAATCACAACATGACAGGTTGGTTGGCTGGATGAATGGCTGTTGTTGTTGGCTGCATGAGTTGAGTCTGTTGAGAGAAGAATTGCATGAGTCTTCATATCATTCAGCATGTGCGTGCTGATAAATGATACAAGTTTTTATGTTGTTCTTATCGTGTATAGCTGTTGCTAAATGATCTTCCTCTATCTCTCTTTCTCTCTCGCTCCCTCTCTCTCTTTCTCTTGCACTCTTTTGCTCTGTGTGTATGTGTATGAAAATAATTTAAAATTTTTTATCTTTTAAACCATCTTCTTTGGTATGCTTTTTAACCAACCACTATCAGTGCCAATATCACGTTTACTACCATAGCACACGATTTTCTTTCATTCATTCAGTCATTCGTTCATTCATTCATTATTTCAAGATATAATTATTGATGGAAAAAAGAAGAGGATCTTACGCATACATTCTTAAGACAAAAAAAAAATGAGATAGCCAAAGAGGAAATAACAAATTTTCTTTATGTTGTAAATTTCAAATTGAAATTCTAGTAAAAAAAAAGAGAAAAAAACAAGCCAATCGAATCCAATCACAGAGCCAATATACAAGACGTCGGAAATGAAATGTTAAATTGAGATCATCATCATGATAATCATTATTATGTTATCGATATTGCTTACTATCGATCTAATGATCTAATGGTGTGATTAACTTCTATTCCTCTAATAATGCAGCAATAATGTGAACAACACTTTTCTCTCTTTTAAGGGAACTATTTAGAAACCCAGTAGTTTTGGCAACTTAAGTCATACTAGTGAATAGGGGCCAAAATTCCGTACGATTGACTATTGTAACATCGGAAGCATAACCTCAGCCAACGCACTTAATCATCTTTTCTTGATGCAGCAATACAGATCGCCTGACTGATCTTATCTTATCTTTCATCTTATTTAATTCATTGGTAAATACAACCCTTTAGTCAGGATTACAACCTAGATTCTCACAATTCTATCTATAAGTGGCGAGACCTACAGTTGAAAGTCGACTTCGAACGGCAGATTTTTTGAGAAACTTCTCATGGCAGTTTTATTTACTTCCAGAGTTTTTTCTCATAGGCCGCCCAACAAATATTTTTTCATATTTTCCTTTTGATGTCTGACCTGGTGGTTTTAACCGTGGTCTCACGTCTAATAAGCTAACACACTAACTTGAGCATCTTTTTTTATTCAACAACGCAGATCGCCTGACCGGTCTTATCTTTCTACCGCCATTTTATTTAGTTATGTAATTCGTAAATACAACCCTTTAGCCAGGATTACAACCTAGTTGCTCACACCACCCATGTTCTAAATGTTCGATTTGTACATGAGTGCGGTATATACAGTTTAAAGTCGACTTCGAAGGAACGATTTTGGAGAAACTTCTCATGATAATTCTATTTTACTCTCAGATTTTTTGCCAGAACACTGCCAAGAGGAAGTCACAGAAGAAATATTTTTTTTTATATCATTTTCTTGCTGTCTGAGCTGGGGTTTGAACCGTGTTCATGTTTCTAATAAGCCAACACACTACCTACTTGTCTAGGGCAACTGTCTCTATCGCCATCTACCAGTTACAATTGATCTCTTTGAAAGTTGGTCCTTGTTATTGGTGGAACATACAGTGAGCGCCAAAAGTGTGTACACACCACTGAAATAATTAATTTTCTTAGGATAGCGAGAAAAGTAAATGAGAATAATCGAATAAATTTCCAAAAATTAAAAACGTTTATTTATTACTTATAAAATGTTAAAACAAAAACAACAATTCATGATAAAGGAACTTTTTTATACTTAAGAACATAATAGAAAATTTAAAATTATAATGGGTGTTGACTTACTTATGCCACTCACTGTACATATGTACAGTGAGAGTCAGAAAAACTGTACACTATTTATAAAATTCTAACAAGAAACAAACAAACAAACTCAATTTGTACCACTTAAGGAGAGTGCCCGAAAAAATTTGGCAATAATTTGGAATGTTTTTTTTTGTAATTTTTTTGTTTCAATTTTAAAAACTGGGAATGAAACAATTTTAAAATAAAATTAACGGTAATTTATTAATGTATATTTTTTTCTTTTGACGCTCACTGTATTTATAAATTCAAAGGTATGTGGACAATTGTGGTTTACTGGGTAGTAGCAGTGATAATTGTGCAGGAACAAAGTATGATCAAACAAAAGATCTTTTAGATCTTTCTGTTTGCAGCATAATGGATTTCTTATTACTACACCCTTTTATTTTAAAAGGAAATGCTTACTTCCTTTAAGTATTTTACGCATTCCCCTTCTTAATGCACGCACTCATCAAAGTTCAAATTCAAACATTTTTATTTCTTTTCACAAATGAAACGTGATTCTGCACTTCAATTTTAACTTTGTGACAATGATGAAACGGTAAACTTTGTCACGCAACCCCTCCAATAACCAACCTTCCCCTTCTTTTGTTGTGCTCTTGCTATATCTGCTAACTAAGTTTGCCTGAGTACCCTTGAGTACTTCTTAGAAAACAGAAAAAAGCGGAAATTCAATTGAAGTTAACAAGTCGTGTATGAACAATACAAAGGAAAAGCTTTTTAAAGATTAAAACAAGGGCCTCTCACATTGTTCGAAGCTTGTTGTTTACCCCCCCTCCCCCCCATCGGTATTTGACTATTTCTAGTGTCATATTAAGACTCGGAAGAATGACAACAATAACATGTAAAATGTCAGTAACGTACATAATGCAATCAAATTGAATTGCAGCATGAACTTGCAACATGACACATAAAGTATGATAAAAAATTACAGAAGGAATGTTGTTCCCTTTTCATTGATTAACTGTGAGTGTGAGTGAGTGAGTGTGGCATTATTGTTTATGCCACATTTTTTGTTTTCTTAGAAATTCCAAAGCAGTTTCTGTTTGGCTGTGTGGCAATTGTGGCACCGGAAGTTTTATATTTTGAAAGAGAGACAGAGATCGAGAGAGTGAGAAACATTGAGAGAAGAAGCAAAGAAAAAACAGAAATTCTGAAATTCTTTTCATTAAGCCAACCGTTGCCAAATGCAATGCCATTGAAATGCTTTTAATGCCTGCCTCTGATACCTAGCAACTGATTGAATTCAAATAAACAAATGAAATTACAACAACAACAAAAAATAACTTTTAATGAAGCTGCACCAACAAAAGCAACAAAGATGGAAATAATGCTGCAACATACCAAAAGTGCATACCTTTTGAATTTGTTTCTCTTCTTTTCGTTTTTTTCTTGTTTGGGAGAGGAATTTCTGAAAAAAGCAAAACAAAACAAAAGCGACAGAAAAATGTACCACAATGCAGTCGGAATCTATTTGAAGGGCATTCAAGCAAGAGGAATTCTCTTTTAAAGGGGAGTACCATTTTGAATATATTTTGTCTTCCACAGTTCTTTGGCACACAGAGGATTTCTAGAGAAATTTCGTATCATTTATAGGTAACACACTCTAGCCGGGCCGGTAGAGAGCCAGCAACCTCAACCGTGTTACAAAGCATAGGTATTCTAAATGTCTCATTTCATTTGAATATTATTCACTCGCTTTACAGGCAAGCTCAATCTCGTTGGCAGCAGGAAGGTACATATGTGCAATATTGCTAGACTCTACTGGACTCACTGCTGTCGCACAATAGCGATTCCTACGGACCACTGTTCTTTTGGTAGGCATGCCGAAAGACTTGACATTTCTACAAAAGACATCCGCAGGTGTTGTGAATCTGAGGATCAAGAAAATACTGTCTTTCAACTTACGTGACAGTGTCCAGCCCTTGTAATACAGAGACGAAGGTTTCGGGCCTTTGAATTTCTGACGTCTTTGACCTTTGACACTCTAATATAAATATTAATGCAAGAGCAAGATTTATTTTGTACTTGGTTTTCTCTATGAAATAATTCATGCTCGAGTAGAATTGATTGAGATACCACAATGGGCCTAAATACTTGCCTAAGTGAGATTATGGAGTCTGCCACATTACCTTACCTAACATAACCTTAAATGTATCTTATTAAAAAGTACTTTTAAATATTGCCTTGATTAAAAACGAAATGCTTTTTTCATATCATAGTCTATTTTCTTGGAAATTGAACGATTATTAAAAGTACTTTTTCAAAAGTACCTTTTTTAACTTAAATATGTAAACATTTTACAATGAAAAGTACCTTAAACAGTTACCTTGATTAACAACGAAGTAGTTTTTTAATATCAGTCCATTATTTTTTGGAAATTGAACGATGATTAAAAGTACTCTTCCCAAAAGTACTTTTTTAACTTGAATATGTAAACAATGTTACATTAAAAAGTACCTTTAAAAGTTGCCATGATTAACAACGAAATACTTTTTAATATCAGTCTATTTATTTTTTGCAAATTGAACGATAATTTTTCTTTGATTAAAAGTACTTTTTCAAAAATAATTTTGTTAAATTGAATATGTAAACGTTTTATATAAAAAAGTACCTTTAAAAGTTGCCTTGATTAACAACGAAATTCTTTTTAATATCAGTCTATTTATTTTTTGCAAATTGAACGATAATTTTTCTTTGATTAAAAGTACTTTTTCAAAAGTACTTTTGTTAACTTGAATATGTAAACATTTCACATTAAAAAGTTGCCTTGATTAAACACAAAGTACTTTTTTAATATCACAGTCTATTTATTTTTTGAAAATTGAACGCTGATTAAAAGTACCTTTTTCAAAAGTACCTTTTTTAACTTGAATATGTAAACATTTTACAATAAAAAGTACCTTTAAAAGTTGCCTTGATTAACAACAAAGTACTTTTTTAATATAAGAGTCTATTTATTTTTTGGAAATTGAACGATAATTAAAAGTACTTTTTCTTTGATTAAAAGTACTTTTTCAAAAGTACCGTTTTAATCATTTTACATTAAAAACTTTTGTCATCTGCTATTAAAAAATCACAATTTTCTGTTCATCCTATACTGGTGGTACTTTTTTTTTCTTTGATTAAAAGTACTTTTTCGAAAGTACCTTTTTTAACTTGAATACTAAATATTTTACATTAAAAACTTTCTTCTTCGATTTAAAAAATCGCAATTTTCGGTTCATCCTTTATTGGTGGTATGTGGTGTAAGAAATATATCGTCATACTCTGTCTGGTACCTTTTGTATAAGAGTATGTACGTACTCGTACGTACTTGCATTTGTAAAGAAATATTTACTTTTGCTTTTCTTTAAAGGTCTTGTTCACTATTTTTTTGCTCTTCTCAATTCCCTTTATGTTGTCTTTTTTCACTCTTTTAAAAATTTCAACTTCAATTTCATCGCCAGTGTGTTGTATTTTGTTTAGTGGGAAACCGTTCCGTCCATAAGTAATTTGAGCTTTATTAGGTTATTTAAGCTTTAAGGCATGTTTAAGCCAGCTATAGCAACAGCAACGGCAACAGAAAAATCTGTTTTTGGAATGAATGACCCACTCATTCACTCACTCACTCACTCGCACACACTTACTGCACTACATTGCACTCTGTATTGAATGTCTTGTTGTCTGTCATGTCATGTAAAACATCAACGGCCCATACAATGTTTTCTTAAACTTTTTTAAAGGCCCGGTTGTGTTTTTTTCTCCTTCTTTCTTTTTTTTAAGTATAAAAATATTTCCAACAAAAGAGAGAAAAAATAAAAGGAATTCACAAACAATTTGTATGTGATTTATACAAAAACAAAAGAAACAAAAAAAAAAGAGTTTTTTTCTCATTCTTCAATGTTTGTTTGTCTTTTGAAGTTTTCTGTCTAAACATATCAAATTCATTCTCAGTCCGTCAGTCAGTCAGTTCATCCATAGGCATGTCTCTCTCCTCCCTCTCTCCCCCTATAACATAAGATGAGCACATATTTTCTCTTAATGGCTTGGTATCATATTTTTAAGTTCAGTTTAAATAATTGAAATATTCTCTAGTGTCCACTTTGAGGGGGGAAATCAGTTTTTCAGTGTTTTTGGCTTAATATGACACAAATTGTTTGAAGAAAAAAAAAATATACATGGTTTTGATGGAAATATGAGATTTTTCTTTATTAACATTGATCGATTTGAAGGGAGTTATTGAACTTTGTGAAAGGGTTTAATAAGAACTTATAATCCCTTAACCCCATATGGACTTTGGGAACAAGACAGTTAAATTTGTAGCATTTTGATCAATGCAAAAAATTCAGGATGCAACCATATACAGTGACACTCACATCCTTAAGTCCTAAGTCATGCACGACAGTGAGAAACTAATTTGATGCTTTCACTTTACATGCCTTTAATAGTTTGGACCTCACTTCTCGTTTCATTGTTTGCAGCAATGTAGTCGCCGTAGTCTAGTAGGTAGTGTATTCGCTTATTAGACGTAAAACCCGGATTCGAGTCCCAGGCCAGACATCAAAACGAAATATGAAAAAATATATTTCTTCGTCGACTTCCTCTTAAACCTGCCATGAAAAGTTTCACAAAAATCTGTCGTTCGGAGTCGACGTTAAACTGTAGGTCTATCCACTCACGTATAAAATTAACGCACAGACCACGAGTGGTGTGAGAAGCTAGGCCATAATCCTGACTGAAGGGTTGTAATGGCCAATTTATGTATGTATGTATGTAATGTTTGCAAACCTTAAGAGGAAAAAAAAACCTTTTTAATCGTAACTTTACGGTAATTCCCACAGACTAGAATTTGTTTCATGTTGTGATAATCGAGCTCACACTGTAATTGTTTAATTTAAAAAATAGTCCACGATCTAATAGAGAGTTATTGTTACAATCGATTCAGAGTAATCGATGACTGAAGTATTACAATGGGACTAAATATGCCTACAGTGAGCGTCAAAAGAAACTGTACATTAAAAAATAAATAAACATTAATAAATTACCGTTATTTTTATTTCAAAATTGTTTCATTGTCAGTTTTAAAATTGAAATAAAAAAACAAAAAATTACAAAAAATTTCAAAATATTGTCAAATTTTTTAGGGCACTCTCCTAAATGGTAAAAGTTGAGTTCGGTGATTGTTAAAATTTTTTCCATAGTGTATAGTTTCTTTTGACACTCACTGTACCTATGTTCTTGGGTGGACAACCTGTATATACACCTACCGACCATATAAACAGTCAATACTCCTTAGATAACATCACTCAGGAACACATTCGTAATACCATTGAGATATCTAAACAAATGCTTTCCCAAGTATTTTTATTGTTTTGCGTTCCTTAGAGTCAGAATATGCTTCGATTTCAGCATTTTTTGAATCGAATTTTTTTTTATAATAACCCAGCTTTCAGAGGATGACAGTACAATGTACAGTTGTAGATTAAATTCGTTGCAAAGGGCGGACATTTGACTTGTCAAATTTTCAGTGCGATTGATTGAGCATACATAATTGATCTTTACGAATCAGAACTACGACCTAACTTCTCCACCTATGTCCTGTGTGTTAATTTTATGTGATAAGTGGAAGGACATACAATTTAAAGTCAACCCCAAACTTCATACTTTTGAGAAACTTTTCATGGCTCCCAGAGATGTCTGACATTGGGTTTAAACCGTAGCCTAACGTCTAATAAGCCAACACACTAGCTATTGGACGACGGCGACTTCATACTTATAATAATAATCACCGACTTTGATTCACAAATATATTCCCTGAGCGTCAATTGCCGTAGGCGAGTTTTACTTCATACTATCTCATTATTAAGAAGAAGATAATCGTTTAAGAAACGTTCTATTATTTGACCGTAGTTTGAGTAGAGAATTTGTTGGTTAACAAAATTGATCACTATGTAATTGGGATATACAGTAAGCGTCAAAAGACGCCTAAGGATAAAATTCTAACAATTACTAAACTCAACTTTTACAAGTTAAGAAGAGTGCCCGAAAAAATTTGACAATATTTCGAAATTTTTTTTTTGTATTTTTTTTTTTTTTTCACTTTTAAAAACTGGCAATGAAACAATTTTAAAATAAAAATAAGGGTAATTTATTAATATAATTTTCTTTTAATGTATAGTTTCTTTTGATGCTCACATGGGATACATATGTACATAACTAGTCAGTACGTCAGGATTACGACCTAGCTTCTCACACCACTTATGTTGTGTGTGTTAATTTTATACATGAGTGGCGACTTCGAACGATAGATATTTTAGAAATTTTTCATGGTAATTTTATTAACCCTCAGAGTTTATATCAGAATATTTTTTCAGATATTGTTTTGATGGAGATGTCTCACATCTAATAAGCCAACACATTATCTACTAGACAACGCGACTTCTCACTTTAGGAAACGCTATTCGAAATTTACGTGTCTGGGAGATCAAAGGTTAACCCGCAACGAATCATTAGTTTAGCTTTAGCCGCATCGAAAAATGTGAAAGAATTGATAAGGTCCCGAATTTTTTTTATTCATAAGGCTCTTATAATTGATTACAAATGTTTTAAATTCCTTTCTTCTATCAATTCCAAATTCATTATAAATGTCAACATTTTTATTGCTTTTTCCGATTCGAAATTCCCTCTTCTACTGAATTACTAAATATACCCGTTTTTAAATGCAATTATTTCATAACATGGCAATACTGTCATCACACGTGTAGCTATGCTCCATGCATACCACTACCTGCTGTGTTTGATTCCATTTAAATGGTTAAAGACGTTCGTTTACAACTACAAAATAAAACAACGAAGAAAAAAACCTTTTTAAAATTGTATTGATTTCTTAAAATCTAAAAAAAAAAACACTAGAAAAAAATATTCATGTTCAAAAGGTCTGCTTGTGTGAGTAGGCGTCTGGAAAAAGTTAAGATTTGTTGTTGTTGTTTTCTGTCTTATTTCGTCTTTTTCTTTAACAAAAGGTCATTAGGTTTTTTTCCTATTTATAGAGTTGGGTGTAGTTTGTTCTTGTTGTTGTTGATTTTTCTTTAAAAAAAATGTCATAAAATGTTCATACATTTTGTAACACAAATACGCAACAGCAACAGATTAATATCTTTGGAAGTGGATTAAAGTGTTTCGGAAGTAGCGGAAGTAAAACTAGAAAAAAAAAAAGAAAAATATGTGTGTTGGGATCTCCTCCATTCATTTTCTTTCCGGAGTGACATTCGTTTTCTTGAAATTCTTGTTGTTATTTTTATTTGTTTTTTGCCCATAAAAAGAAAGTGTCACAGAAAGATGTTAAGACGACATAAATTAGTTGGAATCAGTGTCGTGTGTATGATGTACACAAAAGATGGATGGGTAAGGGTAAAAATATTTTCTGCTGTTGTAATATTAAAATTTTATTGCAATAATCGAAGGTTAATAGTTTTAAAAATTAAACTTTAAAAGAGTTATTGTAAATTTAAGAACAAAAATATTTTTTTGTGCATGATTTTTACACACAAACTCAACTTTTACAAGTTAAGAAGAGTGCCCGAAAAAATTTGACAATATTTCGAAATTTTTTTGTAATTTTTTTTTCTTTTTCAATTTTTAAAGCTGCCAATGAAATAATTTTAAATTAAAAATAACGGTAAATTATTAATGAAAATATATATTTTTTAATGTACGGCTTCTTTTGACTTGACACTCACTGTATGTTCAAATGCCAATCCTTGTTAGCAAATTCAGGTATGCATGAGTTGCTGCCTAATTACATTCTACCTTATTAGCTGTCAATCCTTGGAATTGATCATATGCTTGAGACATAAGTCGATTTTATTGCTATTCAGCAGAAAATTATTCTCCTAGAGATTTTATCACCGGTTTCGACAATCGCAGAACGTACTGCAGCGTCTTAATTTCTAAAACAGATATTTATTATCTGCAGTTTCACTGTTTTAATAGAAAAACTAAAATTTATCGTATTCGAAACATAAGAACTGATACAGCAGTGCCTAGGCATACATGTCCAAAAGTAGAAAGTGCCTGATAATAGCTTCTGCGAAAGCCATACTTACGGAGGAAGAAAGTAAAACCTGCGTCTAAGGAGATGTGCTTTATCGACAGAACTTGGCTAGCCAGTCTAGGGACTATTTAAAATCCATATCTTCTACTCACTTAGTTGGCCATTATAACCCTTTAGTCAGGATTACAACCTAGTTTCTCACACCGCCCATGTATTGCTACAGTTTAAAGTCCACTCTGAGCGGTAGATTTTTTGAGAAACTTTCCATAACAATTTTGATTTAGACTCTAGCGTTCTTGCCAGAAGATTGCTGAGAGGAAGTCGCCGAAGAAATATTTCTCTCATATTTCAGTCTGACCTGGGGCTTGAACCCTGGCTGGCTTTACGTCTAATAGGCCAACACGCTACCTACTAGATGATAAAGTCTAACTGGAAATACATACTTGTCATTTTCATTTTTTTTTTTTTGCATAATTTTTAACTCATTTGTGTTACAAAAAATTTTTTGGTACTTTTTTTATTGGTACTTTTTTGTTGGTACTTTTTCATTGGTACTTTTTTTATAGAATCATTTTCATTTAAAATCTAAAAAATCCTCCTCGGTCGATTCTTATTCAATTTGTATCACTTTTTCACTATTCCTAAGGAATAATACATTATAAATGGATGTAATATGATCGCCTTTATAGGACGTAATAGATTTAAAAACAATATTCTAGGAGTCTATGCATTTAACTATAAACGTATATGTATACCGTACATAAAATAATTCTGTTTCATTTCAATTTATTTCTTTAGAGGAGAATACTTGTATGTTTATCTGCCTGGCTGTAGCTGACTGACACTGCATCTTTCATTGTGTTCTTCTTCAATTTAATTTATGATTTACGATCGATTCTATTATAATTATGCCTCAACGCCTTTTTTCTAATATTTTCCATATTGTTTTTGGGTTTTGTTTGGTTTTGGCTGTTGAGCATCTTTTTTTTTAATAGATTTCAATCTCGTCTACTTTTCCTATCTCTTCTTTTGTTGTTGTTGTTGTTGTTGGTGCTGCTGCAATTGTAAAAGATTTCAATTCAGATCATGGCTCATATTTGTGGTTTGAATAGAAACAACTGTTGTTCGTTTAAGATTGCTATGCTGCCAGTCAGTCAGTCACTCAGTCAGACAGCGAATCAGTCTGTCACTCTGTGTGTAGGTGCCATCTGTTTGTTTTGTTTTATCTTTAGTTCCGGTTTCTATTTAAAAAAAAAAAATGCATTCTTCTGATGCATTTTGAAAACGACGTCTCTTATTGTTTTTTCTTCTCTTTTTTTTTATTCAATAAAATTTATGTCATTGATAGGGCCTTGTAGAATAAAAAAAGGTAGGGGAATGGAGAAGAAGTAGAAGAAAAAAAATAATACTGAAATGATTTATGAGAGACCAATAGATATGTATGTACGTATTGGAACAGGTGTTTTAGATTTTGTATTTCTAATAGAAATTCCAATTGTTTTTAAAAGGGGAGGATAAACAATGATTGTTTGAAATGATTTTGATTTTTAAAGGAATTTTTTTTTTGTTTGTTAAAAGAATTCAAAATTGTAGAATGATATAATATTGAGATCTCTTAGAACTTTAGTTTGAAGTCAAAGTTAAAATATGTAACATTCAGGAATCATATTCTGTATCAGCTTGGACACAAATGGCATTCAAAAACCAAATAATTCATGCCTAACAGAACCCAAGGACTAGCAGTAGCATAGTACTTGCCCAGTAGTCTTCACAGAGATTTTCACTACTGACTGTTGAAAGAATAAGGCTTTTAAGACAACAATGACGTGTAAACCTTATGATGCAGGTTTACAATCTTCTCGAAAACAATACTGCCCTTTAGTCAGGGGCCAAATCACCGCATTCGATATCGAGTACTTTATTATCGAAATGTGGTTAACGTGGATCCCGGCAATCGTTATCGTAACGTATCTACTCGAAGTTGCACTCGATTTGTAACTGGTCATCGAGTTAATAATCGGAATAAATTACGATCGAGTACCGTGATCCAAGAAATTGTGGCCATCGAAAATAGTGTTTACTCGATTGTGCATTCGATATCGAATGCGGTGATTTGGCCCCAGGACTACAACCTACATTCTCACACCACTTAATGTTGTGTGGGACCTACAATTTAAAGTCGACTCTGAACAGTTACAGTTATTGGAGAAATTTTTCATGGCAATTTTATTTTAAGCTCAAAGCAGTATTTGCCAGAAATCTGCTTAGAGGAAGTCGCCGTATTGCTGGAGATGTCTGTCCTGAGGACCCTTACAGCATACGCCAAATTACTGGCGAATACTAAAAAATTATGAACAATTGTATGACTTTTTTCCGCTTTACAGGATTTGGTACAATTAGATCCACTATTGACCTACTCACATATATACAATACAAATACAGATGCAATTCCTGAATGATATCCTATTAAAACAACAACAAATAATATTTCAAATCCATTTTATTTCTCTTTGAATATGTATTTCCAAGTCAACTATTGTATTTCCAAGTCAACTGGTTTTTTCTTAAACATTATACTACCTTGTCATAATTACTAAAACTTATACTTTTTTTCTTCTATTTCTAGGTAAGTGTTCCATTAATTTACTTCAATTTAAAACACTCTTCAAAATATTGGTATGTATACCCTGAACTTTACTATCAAATCAATTTAATCGCTTGGAACAATAATTTTATTGCAATAAAAACGTCAAAGAATTCCTTTTTGAAATACAAACCACTTATGTTGTGAGTGTTCATTTTATACATTAACGGCGCTTCCAACAGTTTAAATTCGACTCCGACCGACAGATTTCTAGAGAAACTCGAGAACAATGAACGTGTAAAATATCTATAACACACTTAATTGATCATAACAACCCTTTAGTCAGGACTACAACCTAACTTCTCACACCATTCATGTTGTATTCATATTCATTAGTGACATGTCCTACAGTTTCAAGTTGAACTCCGAACAACAGATTTTTGAGAAACTTTTCATGGCAATCTAATTTCATTCTCACAGTTTTTTGTCAGGAGACTGCTGGCAAGATGTCTGAGTCAGGCATTGAACCACGAGCTATTGTCTAATAAGCCAACATACTACCTACTAGATTACGGTTACTTCAATGTACAATTTAGTTAACATGTTGACTGCCGGCAATTTTCAGAAAACTGGCCACGCATGTAAACATTGACTTTTGCTCTTTTCCCAGAAGCCATTTATCGATACTAGCACTGATATAATAAGATTTTATTCGTAGCTACGCAAAAATGGCAGGTTTAGTGGTGAGTACGAGATAACTCGTAGTTGGCACTCTAGAAGGGAACGCAATCTACGAGTTATCTCGTAGTCGGCTGTCAACGTGTTAAAAGGAATATTAGACTATGTACTTGTCCTATCTCGGTCTTGATAAGGAAAGAAAGAATACTGTTTTAACATGCTATGTGTGCTCTTCACTGCAAGCCTTCTATTCTGGAATAAAAACTAAAAAAAGAATCTCTTAGTCTAATATAAATATAAAGTAAACCCCATTTTAAGTTTGCCTATCAATTCATGAAAGATGAAAGTCCTAAGGAGAGCCAATAATACACAGTCCTATCAAGAGTCCTTAGTCACTAGCCTCTACCACAGAAATAGAACTTTACAAGTTCTTTCGGTAACTTGGCGTACAGTGAGCATCAAAAGAAATTGTACACTATGGAAAAAATTCTAACAATTACCAAACTAAACTTTTACCACTTAAGGAGAGTGCCCGAAAAAATTTCACAATATTTCGAAATTTTTTGTCATTTTTTTATTTTTTTTTTTCAATTTTAAAAACTGGTAATGAAACAATTTTAAACTAAAAATAACGGTAATTTATTTATGTGTATTTTTTTAATGTACAGTTTCTTTTGACGCTCACTGTATATATAGGGTGTTTTTTTATAGAGGTATAGAACTTTAAGTTGGCATTACTTTTCAAGATGGCGACCGATTTAATAGCTGTCAATTTATTCTCAGTTTGGTTTGGCAATTCATCATGAATAGACTCACGCCTGAACAACGCTTGCAAATAGTGCAATTTTATTTCGAAAATAATGGTTCTGTGCGGAAAACGTATCGCGCACTACGTCCATTTTATCGTCGACAAAATCGTCCATCAGAGCAGTTAATTCGATTAACCATGGAACGTTTTCGCACCACGTTTACTCTTATTGATAACTCGCATCCCCAGAGACCCTGTACTGTGCGTACAGAAGAAGCTATTGCTGCTGTAGAGCATAGCATTGAGGAAGACCCGAATGAGTCCATCCGCGGTATAGAGCCATGATTACTAACTTTTTCATTCCTGAATTGAATAATATGCTGGCCAGTAGATGTGGTTTCAACAAGACGGCGCAGCATGTCACACAGCTCGTGCCACAATAGATTTATTGAAAGACACGTTTGGTGACCGCCTAATTTCACGTTTTGAACCTGTGAATTGGCCGCCAATATCTTGTGATTTAACACCGCTAGACTACTTTCTGTGGGGCTATGTAAAGTCATTGGTCTATGCGGTAAAGCCACAAACGCTTGACCATTTGGAAGACAACATTCGCCATATTATTGCCGATATACGTCCACAAATGTTGGAAAAAGTCATCGAAAATTGAACGTCCAGATTGGACTACATCCGCGCCAGCCGTGGCGGTCATATGCCAGAAATCATATTTAAAATGTAATGCCACAAGATTATCTTTCGGATAAATAAAATTCATGTCAATCGAATAATCCATCGTTGTTTTATTGCAACTTAAAGTTATATACCTCTATAAAAAACACCCTTTATTTCTGGCATAGAGGGTATGTGATGTAATTAACCTGTCAATACATATGTACATACAAGGAAATTCATTTGAATATATTTCTTCAACCCTTTCTTCTGTGAACTAAACAGATCACCCTCCCTCTACTGAAATAAAAATGTTAAAGAATTCCCACGATACGTTTAAAACACACAATATAAGAAAAAGAGAGGGGGTTGCGTTTTGTTACCCCTAAGGATAATATCTGCTGCTTACATATTCTTATGTACTGTTTATGCACGCATAAATAAAAATACGTATATCCTGTGTCGTCGTATTTAACACAATAATACAATGTAAGACTGCATAATAATTGAATTCCAAGCCGGTCTTTCTACTATTGATATTACAACACTGGAAAACAGACTGGTATTGTCATCGGTAAAGGTGGATCACAGTAGAGCAAGAGAAAAATAAAGAGAGACAAGGATATATGCCAGGATTTCAAGGGAAACAAAGCATATTTCGTTTAAAACTAAAGAGCAGGTGTGTCGAAGAGATTTTAAAAACAATAATTTTGTTTTGTGTGTGTGTTTTTCATTAAATTTAGGTCAATCAGGGATAACAACCACCACCATTGGAATAATATAGAAGAGTTAAAACAACAGGTAGCCAAAGCCAGTTGGAAACACAGTCACAGCCACATAATAATGAGTCTGTGATTTACTTCCGGAATTTTTTTTCTTTTATTTTCAATTTTAGAAAATGTTTTCATTGACAAGTGCAAATTAGTTAAGAAACTTTAAAACATCAAATGCAAGAGAGAAGAGGGGAAAGACGACATTAACTTGGAAAAAAATATGTACTTCCGGTTTTTCTGTTGTTTCTTCTTTCCTTAAAAAGGAACTCCAGCTGTGTGTTCTTTCTTCTCTTAATTTCGGAAATACGGAAGTAAATAGCGGAAGTATTTAAATGGTTGTTAAAAACACAAATAAAGGTCATCCAGGAATAAACAACAAATACTCACATATCTCTCTTCCTCTCTCTCTGTCACACTTTGGCATACTTTTGGCATACAATGCAGTATAGGTAGATAGAAAAAGTACAATTTAGGAAAATAGTACGGAAGCAAATAAAAAAAAAACAAAAAAAATTCTTTTAATTCATCGCATTAAAAACTAAGTGTACACGAGTGTATGTGTATGTATGTTTTAAAGATAAAAATTACTTCCGTTTTGTGTACAACAACAATATAACATTCTAGAATAACAAAAATTCGTTTCATAATCCCTTATTAAAAACACATTTTAATTCCATATGAACCTTAAAGACCAAAACGACAATGAAAAACTCGGAAGAAAGGAAGTAAGGAAGGAAGTTTTAAATCTTTAAGAGAGATGATAATGATGATTTACCTGTTTTCCTCATCATCTTCCTCACTCTCTCTCTCTCTCTCTCTCTCTGTGACGCTGCTTATCACACTTCAAACTGCCGGCAGACACGGCGGGCGACACACTTACATTTCCCTAAAGGAAGGTTCATTTAATGATTGCAAGAAAAAAATACAACAAAAAAAAACAAAGAAATTTACTTCCGATTTTAAATTATCGCTTACGAATGAATAACAAACAAACATCCTGTGCGTACTTAAGATATTTGTGTATGTTACTTATTAAATAGGGTTGTTCGGGGATTGTCCCAAAAAAAAAGAACAAAAAATAATAGAAAACATGAGTCATTTTGAATAAATTTAAATGTGTTTCAAAGAAGGGAACATAACATATGCACATGTATTTATGCAAGCAGTAACTAAAAAGGAGTTTAGATTCTATAAAGTAAAGTACTAATAAAAAAAAGTACCAAAAAATGTAATTTTTAAAATGTATTTTTACAACACAAATGAAAAATTATTTAAAAACGAAAAATAAAAAAATGATAAGAAGATACTAGAGTTAAAAAGTACTATTTTAATACTTTTTATTATAAAAAAACCAAAATTAAAAACATATGCACATGTACTTATGCAAGCAGTAACTAAAAAGGAGTTTAGATTCTATAAAATAAAGAAATAGAAATAGAAAAGTATTTTAGATTATATATAAAAAGTACCATAGAAAAGTACTAACAAAAAAGTACCAAAAAATTTGAATTTTTAAAATAAATTTTTATAACACAAATAAATGCAAAATTATTTAAAAACGAAAAATAAAAAAATTATAGGAAGATACTAAAGTAAAAATACTATTTTGGTACTTTTTGAAATAAATTACCAAAATGAAAAACATATGCGTGGAAACGAAAAGGAGTATAGATTGTATAAAATAAAGAAATAGAAAAGTACTTTAGATTATATATAAAAAAGTACCATAGAAAAGTACCAACAAAAAGTTAAAAAAAAAAAAAATTAAATTTTAAAATAAATTTTTGTAATAAAAATGAATGAAAAATTATTCAGAAGGAAAAATAAAGAAATTATAAGAAGATATTAAAACAAAAAAGTACTATTTTGGTACTTTTTATTATAAAGTACCAAAATTAAATGTTAGTTGAAACAAATCTAAAAATTTCACTGTCAGCTTTGATAATGACAAACATTTCCACCTCGACGCCGCGGTCTAATAGGTATATAGTGTGTTGGCTTAGTAGACGTAAGGTCAGGGTCAAATCAGAACAAAAAAATCTTCAGCGATTTACTCTCAGCAGCCTTATGCCAAAAACTCTGAGAGTAAATGAAAAGTTTCTTCAAAAAAATCTGTCGTTCAGAGTCGACTTTAAACTGTGGGTCTCACCATTCATGGATAAAATTAACGCACACAACATAAGTGGTGTGAGAAACTAGGTCCATAATCCTGACTAAAGGGTTGTAATGACCAATTACGTATGTATGTATTGATGATCCTTCAAATGTAGTTTTCATATGAAATTCATATGAAAGCTGAGAGTTTTAATATGTTTCAAAGCGCTTCTGCTGCTTATTCAACGGCTAAGGGCATGTTTTTGTACGGCTTCAAACTAATGTATGTTTGTGTGGAAAAAAACGCAAAAAAAATGTTTCTTCTAAAACCATTCTAAAAAGCAAGTGATATACATTGATATTAAACTGAAGTCGGCCAGCTTGAATGGAAGGGTTCTCACAGATCCTTGTTTTTAGCGATTAAAGGACGACAAAATTATGTTTCTTTGCTGATTTATTCCCAAAAGAAAATGGATTTTTGTGGCAGAACTGATTAATTTATTTTTACTGCGCCCTAGAAACCTTAGAAATTACTTTTTCCCCTAGCCACAGCCACAGTAATGTGTATGTGACACTTGTTGCTTAAGATGTGTTCGATGCCTATAGAGGAACGCACCTTTTAAATTTTCTCTCTTTCTCTCCCTCTCTCTACCCCTCTATTTGACGCTCAGTTACCATCATCATTACATTCTTAACGGAAGTTATGCGGAAGTACTTTGTATTTATGGTTTAACATTCTTATGATTTTCTACTCTTCTTATTTTGTAGTTATTGTTCTTGTTTGGTTTTGTTTTGCTTCAAGATCTTTGACCCTTTACTCTTAACAAACTTTACTTGGTTTGAGCCAGCCATCATCATCATCATCATCTTCATCGTAATTCCGGAGAATTTCTTTTCTATCAAAAACATGATGAGTTTTTTCTTCTTCTATTTTTCGTTTCTTTTTTTTTCTCTTCCCGAATATAATCTTTCTTGCGTATGTATGTTGGTCATTTAACCTCAAACATAAGTACATACATATGTACATATGAATTGTTTTAAGAAACCTTTTGCGGATGTTAATAAAATTATTTTCGAATTCTTTTTCTATTTTTTCCTCCACATTTTTCTTCTAATAGCATGGCATTCTTAGATCGGAAGTCATAATTTTATTCTAAAGTGTTAAATGCGAGTTTTTTTGCTCTTTTTTTCGTTGTTTGTTGGTGTTGTAATTTTGGAAACTATTAACAGGAAAGTGTGAAAAATTATTGGAATTTTCTTCATATTTTTTTTATTTCAGTGTTCTATAGGAAATGTTACACTTTAAGCTTTAATGGCGTAGTGTTGGGAGAATTTATTTGTATTTTTCCTATTTTGTTTTTTTTTTTTTAATTAATTACGACAAACATATTCGGGTGTGTGTTCTTTTTACACAAACAAACATTAATTGAAATGTAAGGGAGGAGTAAATAATTACGATATTCCGTTTTGTTATATTATTGTGAGACATTCTGTATGGCATTAGAACCTATGCCCAAATTACAGCGATTTCGGATACAATAATACGCATGTAAACCAAGGCAAGGCTTACACGCTATAATATTGTATACATGTAAACTATTAGGACTAACTTACTTCTGTCTTTAAATCGTATGGCCATTCATCACACTATTTTTACGGGCCACTGCCTCTTGGTAGCCCGGCAGAAAGTCTCAACATTCCTACAAATGAATTCTACAGGAGCTGTGGGTCTGAGGAGCAGGAAGAGGCTGTCTTTCATCTCATGTGTAAGTGGCCTGCTCTTGTCCATATACAGTGAGTGTCAAAGGAAACTGACAGTCGTCGTAATCTATTGGTAGTGTGTTCGCTTATTAGACATAAAAGTCCGGGTTCAAACTCCAGGTCAGACATTAAAACGCAATATGAAACAATATTTCTTCAGCGACTTCCTCTCAGCAGATTTCTGACAAAAACTTTGAGACTAAATAAAATTGCCATGAAAAGCTTCTCAAAAATCTGTCGTTGTGAGTCGACGTAGGACTCGCCACTCACGTATAAAAAATTAAGGCACACAACATGGGTTGTAATGGCCAGTTATGTATGTATGGATGTCAAGGGAAACTGTACATTAAAAAAATATACATTAATAAATTACCGTTATTTTTATTGTAAAATTGTTTCAAGGCCAATTTTTAAAATTGAAAAAAAAAAAAAAATTACAAAAAATTTCGAAATATTGTCAAATTTTTTCGGGCACACTCCTTAAGTGGTCATAAGTTGAGTTTGGTGATTGTTAAAATTTTATCCTTAATGTACAGTTTCTTGTGACGATCACTGTATCTTTGAGAGAGCTCTCTAATATGGAAATTGATGCAATAGCAAGATTTATTTTGGTTGGTTTAGTTGGTTTTCATTATCAAATGTTTGAACCACTCGGGTAGAAATGATTGTGGTATCACAATGGGTCTGAATGCTGACCCATTGATTGCCTTCAACATGCTGACACTTATTAAAGAAACCTTCATTGGTGTGAATGTAAAATTATATTCAAATCCCAAAACAATACATCTATACAGAGCTAAGAAAAACGAAATCATTTCGGTCCTGTGTGTAATATCTCAGACACGGGTGTATCTGTGCATAACTGTATTAGAAATAGCCTGACACTCACGTAGTCAAGACCGGTTGTCAATGAACTTCAGTATATTTTCCTTGGTTGTCGTCGTGAAAAGAGGCCGTAATACTGAGAACATAGGATATTTTGTGTCCTCAATTCACGTACGGTATTCGCATAATGTCTCCTCTAAGCCTCCTTACTTAATTAATCAACACAACCCTTCAGTCAGCGTTACTACTTAGTTTTTCACACCATCCATGTTGTGTGTGTTAATTTGGTACATGAATGGTGGAACTCACAGTTTAAAGTCGACTCCGAACGACAAATTTTTTGAGAAACTTTTTCATGGCAATTTTATTTTTCACTCAGGGTTTTTGCCAGAAATCTGCTGAGAGGAAGTTGCCGAAGAAATATTTTTTATATTTCGTTTTCTTGGTGTCTGAGCTGGGATTTTAACCATGAGTTCACGTCTAATAAGGCCAGGTATACCTACTGGACTACAGCAACTTCAAGAATTATTAATTCCATTGCAAAAATGTCTTCTCAAATGCTAAAATTGATTGTTTTTATTTAAATTTATACTAAACACCCATTATACTGCTGCGCAAACATGCGTATTACTGCGAGTGCGAGTGTGTACGTGTGTATGCTTGTATATACCAAAAATAAAAAGTTTTAATAGTGAGTGAACAAAACAATTTTTACGCATTCATTCATAAATAACTTTGAAACAGAAAAACAAACAATAACAACAACAGCAGCTTTTGTTTTCTCTTCTGTTACGTTTTGTTTTTTTTTTTATTTTTCTCTTGGTTTTTTGTTTTGTTTTTTTGCTTAATTTCATTCAAAAAATCAACAACAATAATAGTATTTTTCTTTTTTCGTTTTTTTATTGTAAACAATCGATGAACAATAACAAAAAAATAATACCCTTATAAGACCATTAAAATAACAAACACACATATGTACACTCATACACACACACACACGGTCATAAATAATGAGGCAAATAAATGATCATATGAATGAATGAATGACTGAATGGATGAATGAATGAACGAGTGTAGATGAGAACTAAAACAACCAAAAAAACACACAGAAGAGTAATAAATAACAACACACAACAAAAATTAAGGCAAATAAAACTACAAAAACAACAACAACAACAACAAAAGGAAAAACACTCTCACTAACACACATAAAAACAATGGTTTTATAAATGTTGTGCTTGGGTTTCCCAGTAAGCATTTTGTCGACGACCTCATCTAAGAGGCGATCTCCGTTGCAGTTTGCAATCATAAGTGGAATTCGCTAACATTAAAGGCTAGTGTTTAAAAAATTGGTTCTCGTAAAAAATTTCGCTGCGGTTCCGCATTTATGAAGCCTGGAATAATACAGATTTAACTGAATAGAACGTTATATTGTATTGATTGCCTCTGGCAGTACGTCTTTAAGAAGGCTGGAATAACACAGATTTAATAGGCTAGGGATTCTTCTACTGGCTTTTCTGCGTCCTTAACGACGTACTGCCAGAGGTAATCAATACAATATAAAGTTGTATTCAGTTCCCGAATATTTTTCAATAGAGTCTGAAACAGTTGTCTTTAACAGTGCTGTGGCAACACAGACTGTTGACCTGGTTACCCTGCATAATACCGCAGTTAAAATAGCGTATTGAGGGTAATCGTATTGCTTAGAAACTGGATTGGTTTCTAGCTATGGAAACTTACTTACTTAATTCGTCATTAAAGCTCTTTAATCAGGCCTACAACCTACCTTCTCGCACCACCCATGTTGTGTGTGTGTTAATTTTATATATGAGTGGCAGGACCTACAGTTCAAAACCGACTTTGAACGACAAATTTTAGAGAAACTCTTTATGACACTTATTACTTGCTCTCAGAGGACTGCTGAGAAAGGAAGTCACCGAAGAAGTATTTTTTCACATTTTGTTATGGTCAAGGTATATGGCATCTGTCCCTCCTCAAAGGTAAGCTCATTGTCAGCCGTGGAATCGTAATCGTATAAAGCTATAGAGTACACAACATCGGACTTCTTTTTCTGTGGATCGGGTGATTGCAACGAGTCTAAAGTTTGATCCTCTTTGTCAGCGTTATAGTCAACACACGAAAAGGAAATTTGAGTACGCAATTGATTGGCTGAACTTCCGTTCACTGGTGTTAAAACCACGGCCTCTTGCCTAAAATGGCAACACCCTGCCTAGCAGACTATGGCGATATCTGGTTCTTTCATTTCGATTAGGAACTATTGTAAGGATCGACCCATTAGAAGTCAGTAATGAATAGTTTTTTTTCGCTACTCACAAGCTACTCATAAGCACTCATGAAATTTTGAAAATAAGTGAGTCAACAAAATTGAAATTTAACTATGTACTCTGATTCATTCATACTCACTACATCGTTGATTTATAAATACAGGTTGTAAGAGGTTGCGTACAACGTGAACATCAAACTCATACCATTCGAAATATGTTTGATTCATAAGCCTACTCATTCAGTTTCATAACTTTTTTCTACTTATAATACTTATAAATGATACGAGTGACTCGAATCATTCATCAAAATTTAAAGTCTTAGTTGCATACAACACATTACAACATTTACACAAGTAGGAAAAAGACGCATAAGCATAAAAGAACAGCAAGCAGAGCAAGCACACAACCTTCTAGTAAGTATTTTAGTGTTCGTACACGATTCATACATACATATTTTGTGCATCGTGTATATGTTGAGTTCTGGAGAGTCGAAATCAATAACATCATACGTGTTGTTAAGAATATGATGAGTAAACTTCAAACTTTGAATATGAATAGAGGTTCCATGATATTAAAATAAGTATGAATGCATATGAAAGTATCAGAAATTATGAGTATGATTCGATTCTTCTCATCTTTTTGAATACTCATTGCTGATCTCTGGTATGTAATTGATTGGCTGAACTACCATTCACTGGTATTAAAACCACAGCCTCATGTCTAAGAAGACAACACTCTGCCTACCAGACTATAGCGAAATCTGGTTATTTCACTTCGTTTAAAAACGTTGAATAACTATTGGAAGGATCGACCCATAAAACTCGTTTCTTGATGTCCCACAAAACAACGTTTTAAATGCAATGCATTTTGCATTCTAAAGAATTTCTTTCGTTTATAAAGTCTTTCCAATTGTTTATAAAGGTTACCTCATGATCACCAGCAACAGCATCATCAGCATCATTAAGGCCATCGCCACTTCAACTCTTATTCAGGGCTTCATTCATTCATTCATTCATTAAATGCTTGTGTAAAGTCTCATTAGCAATCAACACATAAAAATGTTTCCATTGCATACGAGATGACACACACACACACGCTCCATTCGCTCAGTTTCAGTTATCGTAAGCATCTGTTGCACTTCCATTAATGATCATCATCATTATCATCGTAAAGATCATTATGATTAACACAAAATGTTTTGTGTTTATGAACTTTTAAAAACAATTTAAAATTGTTTTCTGTTTCTGTTGCTGTTGCTGTGTTTTCGTTGATTTTATGCTGCTACCAAATAAGCAAACAACAGCAACAACAACAACTATAATTTACAATATTATTTAAGAATAAAACAAAAACAACAAAAACAAACAAACAAAAAAAGATTGTACTTGAAAACAAGTCTTGTTGTTAAAATCCAGAAAAAACAACAACAAAAACAAAGTATTTGTGAGTGTTTCATTCAATTATTGCTGCAATGTTCGTCTGTCCTCGTTTTTTTAAACAATTTTTTTCTTCTTCTTCTTCTTGTTTTTTTGTTTTTGTTCAAACCATTCATTCAGTCGTTTAGTGTTTCATTCATTCATGATTTGTTTATAGTGTTCGTTGGTGTTGTTGTTGTTGCTGTTTATGTTGCAGTCGTTGTTGCAGTTGTTTTAAGTATTTTTTTTTTTATTTGTATACGCCACCAATTTTAGTTTTCTGCTGTGGTGTGGTGTGTAGTCTTGCTAAAGTTTAACTCTTTAAAAGGCGACATCTGCCAGATGATATTGGCGCGTTTTAATGTTTTTGGCATTTCGTTTGTACGTTGTACGTATATTGTTGTTGTTGTTGAGATTTAAACACATTTTATGATATTTTTTTTTTATTTGTTATTTTGTGTTGAAACACTTACAGTTGCTTTAAGAGAAGTTACCTCACAGGGACATTTAAGCTGACAACATAAGAGAACGTCTTTAGGAGACGTTAGTATGAGAGCATTCTGTTTAAAAATGCCTTAGAAATGAAGAGATAGAGAAGAAAGAGAATCCAGAAGAATTCCAAACTGCAATTGCTTCTCGTAAAACCACTGGACATCTTCTCAAACCTGCAATCTATTATTGGTTTCAGAACCTTGATGGCCTTGGATAGCGTCAGTGTTTAGTACTGGTTGATTCCATGCTAATTTTACTTACTTAACATGATTACAACATTACAACCCTTCTGTCAGGATTACAACCTAGCTTCTCATACCACTTACACAATAGTGGCAGCATTGGGAATTCTATTTGAAAGGAAAAGTATGGAAGTTGCCGTAGTCTACTATGACTACTATTGTGTTGGTTTATTAGACGCAAGGCCGCAGTTCAAACCCTAGCTCAGACATCAACCAAACAAAATACAACTAATATTACTTCGACGACTTGATTGTAGCAGTCCTCTGGCAAATACATACATACATACATAATTGGTCATTACAACCCTTCAGTCAGGTTTACATCCTCAGCTTCTTACTTATGTATGCTGTGTGTGTTAATTTTATATATGAGTGGTGGGACCTACTGTTTAATGTCTACTTCCGAACGACAGCTTTTTTTAAGATTTTGACACAAGACTACTTAGAGGAAATCGCCGATGAAATATTTTTGTTTTCGACATGTCTGGACCTTGGCCTCACGTCCAACAGGCTAACGCACTACCTGCTAAACTACGGTGACTGCTAATCTATCCAAGTGTATTATAAGGGGCCAGGCCTAATTATTTGACAGCATGGTTCCTTTCTAATGACATCACCTGACAAGTGGAACTCAATGCATTGCCTATAGTATAGCGTTAGAAATTTTAAACGCCTGAGTTCCTTTTTTTCAAATTCAAGTTACTGTCGCATAGCTTTCATGTTTCCGAAAAATAAAGTCATCATTTATAATTCCGAAATAACCGGCTTGATAATGTTTGAGGTATCGTTCCCCCTTTACTTGCAACAATATTTTTTTGGTCGTCCCCCGTACTTTGTTTCATTCAATATGTGCAAACTTCTTAAGTATGTGAAACTTTTTTAAAAATTTTTTTTTGTTTCAAGACTTTCAAGTTCCGATTTAAAATACACACACACACGAACACTATATTTACACTGAAAACAACTCGAGAATAGTAACTTAAATGTTCTGGTATTTCGTCTCTCTCTCTCTCTTTCGCTCTTTCTTTTTCTCACTCAAAAGTCAATTGTACTCACGATGCGTTTTTCTTGGCCAATAGGCGTGTTTAATAAACTTGCGGTAATAAAATCAGAAATCCATTTCGCCCTAGTCTAATAGGTAGTGCGTTGACGTATTAGACCTGGGGTCATGGTTCAATTCCCAGGTCAGACAGTTCCAACTAAACGAAATATGAAAAAATATTTCTTCGGCGATTTCCTCTCAGCAGATTTCTGGCAGTGTTTCTCAGAAATCTCTCGTTTGAAGTCGACTTTAAACGGTCGGTCTCGCCATTCCTATATAAAATTAACACACACAACATAAGTGGTGTGAGAAGCTAGATCGTAATCCTAACTGAAGGGTTGTAATGACGAATTATGTATGTATCTCTCTTTACATATCGGACTTGCTTGACTCAGAAAGAGAAGATACACTTTAGGTAGGTAAGTAGGTTGAAAGAGAGGAGACCAATCAAAGGTCTCATGCCTATTATCATACATCTAAGGTTTGTTATGCGCCTACCCTTAGGAATACCACTTTACTTTCTATAGGAAGTCTGTATCTTATTGCAGTCCACCCCTTGGAGACGAGTTATGTCTGAGGGTATATAGTATAATGTCATCCCCGAAATATTGGAATCTTGAGCTTACAACAGCTGGGCAATAAGACAAAAGGTGCTTCATCGTTTCAATGTCTTCACCGCATGCCATACATTTCACGCCAATACATTTCAGGGGTACATGTAAGGACGAAGTGTCCCGTGAGTGCGCTCACTAGCGTGCTCAGGTCGCATTTGTTTGGTTTTATAATACTCATGGTTTTCTCCTTATTAGGACCACCCTAAAGTATGTTTGTAATGCTTCATGCGGTGTCCACAATAATCGATGTGACGTTTCCGCCCAATTTCTCAGCTTGGCCTTTAATGCAATGAAAAGCATTGGGTTACCCAAGCTTTTTGTAACAGCCTGGCTATATTACATATATAATTGGTCATTACAACCATTCAGTTAGGATTACGACCTAGTTTCTCACACCACTTATGTTGAGTGTGTTAATTTTATACATTATCACCTACAGTTTAAAATCGAGTTTTTACCAAAAATCTGCTGAGAGGAAGTCCCCTTAGAAATATTTTTTCGCATTCCGTTTTGATGGAGATGTCTGATGTGGGGTTTGAACCGTGGTCTGACAATCAATTTTAATTACGATTGGAATACGTTTGGAAAATTTTTCTGCTTTCGTTTGAGACCTTTTCACGTTGACAACACTGTTGTACAGACCACTGCTTGCGTGCCTGCCTGCCTGGCATGCTAAGGCAAAGCAAGAGTGGAAGAGAAGAGCAAGAGACTTAGGAAAGCAACAACACATTCAACGAGACTTTTTTTTTGCCCCGATATAGAGAAAATTGTTATCAATGAATTGCTTTTTTCCGTTGAGGATGTGGCAAGATCATTAATTGTGACGATTAAACAAGAAGTTTTTTTTGCTTCTTCTTCTGTATTGCTATTCATTGTTTTTATTGCTTTGGTCGTCGTTTTTGCAGAATGGTTTCGCAAAAAACAAAAAAAAAACCAGCCTTGGCTTGAACTGAAACACACAAAAACCAAGTTAAACCAATAAACTTTGTATTGTGGATGTTGTTGGTTTTTTAGGTTTTGTTGTTGTTGTTTTTGTTATTGGTGTTGCAAGTTACAAGTTGTATTGGTTTATTGAAAAAGTCAATACATTCAAGTGGTGGCTATTTGCAATCATGTTTTGTTGTTGTTGTTGTTCGTGGTCGTCGTCGTCGTCATTGTCGTTTGGTTTTATGTTGCACTGTGTCATTAAAGGGGCACGAGTAAAACAACAACCAGTTCCTTTATTTTTTTTTTGGTTGCTCTCTCTCTCTCTCTCTGTAATTTCTGTTTGTCGTTGTTGTTGTTTGTTGTTTATATGACTGGCTGGCATTTGACTAGCTAAAGTCGTCTGTCGGCTAAGTTAGCGTTTACTTTCCTACTCGATAGCTGGTAGATGTTGCAACATCACTACTAACACCAACATTTTAATTGTATTTATGTACTATGTGTATGCTTTTATGTTTGTATAGCTGCTACAGCAATGTCTCTCTGTGTGTGTGTGTATGTGTGTGTTTTGCAATTTTTATGAATGGATTTCTTGTTTTTGTTCATTCGTTTGTTCGTTTTTTTTGTTTACAAAAGTGGTTATGGAATGTTTCCGTTAAAACAAAACTTGAGCGTAAAACCACCAAATGCAGGCAACAAACAACAATCAACCACAGCTAGCTAGCTATACAGCATATAACAACACAACAACAACAGCTACAACAACAACAACAAAGAATTTAATAATGTTGCACAGAAATATCTAGCATAGTTTCTTTAGTAAAAAAAAAAACAACCAACAACAACAAAAAAAAAACGCCAAGAGATAGTAAGTCTGTCGTCTGCCTGTGTGTAATTTGGTTTAGCGTTGGTTGCTTTTGGATGCTGGCAAAAAAAAAGAAAGAAATCTTAGGAAATAAGGAAATGAAAATTGTATTTCAAATTTTTGTTTTTTTCTTTCTTTCTGTCTTTCTTAACATTTTCAACGTTTTTCTATAATTATTTTGATAAACTGCAAAGCAGAGTGGTCTAGAAGCTGGATAAGGTGAATATTATTAACCTTGTTGGGAGAAGAAATTCGTCTCGACTTATTCTTTTGAATCTCAATTTTTTTTTTTACCAAAAAATACGATTTTGGTTTAATTAATGTAAAGGAGAAGATCCATTTGTTTGCCACAATAATATTATAGTTGGCAGCATAATATGGTCCCTAGTGAAATCGTTAGACTAATAAACAGGTTCAATGTAATGATATATAACATACATAACATAATTGACCATTACAACCCTTCAGTCAGGATTACGACCTAGCTTCTCACACCACTTACGTTGTGTGTGTTAATTTTATAAATGAGTGGCAGGATATGCAGTTTAAAGTCGTCTGCGGGCGACTGATATTTGAGAAACTTTTTCATGGCAATTTTTATTAACTTTCAGAGTTTTTGCCAGAAATCTATTAAAAGACTGTCGCCGAAGACAAATTTGTTCAGATTTCGTTTGAACTGTGGCCTCACACTACCAACTAGACTAAAGCCAATGGTTAATACCAGTCATATACTATTGAGAAATAAGAAATTGATTTTTATAGTGTATCCTCCAAATGAGCTTGCTCACCTTCGCTTTGCTAACCTTACATGCTTCTTTATGTCTTCCCATAGCATAAATGGATAAAAATCTTAAAGAATTGAGAAAACTGGAAACTGAAGCTATTCAGTTCCCTATTTTTTTATTTCAATATACTGTCATTTGATGCCGGTTTCTACAAACCAATAATAATTGCCAGCGAATCAAGAATATATGGTAGTAATGTTGGTATCAAACCCAAATCATTGCAAGTAAAGAGTCTAGAAACATTTTTTTTAGTTGCTACATAACAACACATATCTCTTTAGCCTGTATTAGAAAAGAATGCCAAGCGCCTCGATTATATGCTTTCTCTCTCCAATTTCTAGCACCAAGTTTTGTAAGACCGTCTTTAACTTGATTTTTCCATCATTGAGTCGGTCGTCCTCTTCTGAGCCTTCTCTCGGGTACAAAATACAAATATGTTTTCGCCGTAGTATCATCACTCATACGCGTGACATGTCTAAGTGAACGTAGACGTACTTCAATACGTTTAACGACATCGATATCCGATAGCTATACTTGCTGACAACGCAGATGGGACTAACGGGAAGACATTTTCTCTCGAAAACTCAAAGCACGGATTGATTTAATCCGATTTGGGTCCTATCCAAAATTATACAAAATTGGCAACAAAATCTAGCCACTTCGGAACTGCGTACGGTTAGTGGCTGTACAGAGTACAAAGGCTGTCTGTTTAGCTGTACTGGTCTGTAACAAATCAGCTAATATGACAGGTTCTCCCAATTCGGGCTTAAGGTAGTTGTCTAAAAGTAATCAAGTTTGATCAACTTCTACTCACATAAGTGATAAGTCGCCTTAATCTTCAAGTAGTTGTTAGAGAGGTTCTATGCACTCCACTTCTGGATTTTACATGGTACTAACTTTTGGTCCTCATCTTGAATTTCTTTTTCTTTGTCTTTTTTTTTTAATGCAAATTTCTATTATTCGTTTATTATTATTCAAACGTATTAAAAAATACTTTAAGAATATGGAAAAATAGATACTTTTTCATTGATGCCTGACTGAGTTTTCAAAAATCATGTGCCATTTAATATTATTTTCCCCCCTGTTTTTTCATTCGTAACTGAAAACTCCTTTTGTTTACTCTTAAACGTTCTAATTCTCCAGTTTATTTTTTTATTATTTTTTTTCTTCATAGAAAAAGAAAATTGAAACAATTTAGACGAAGAAAAAATATTTTTTAATTTTTTATAAATTTTACTACAATACAAACAACTTCAATCATGTGTAAAAATTGTGTTTTACTTTTTATTGTTCCATACCCTCCCCCCCTTCCCTTGACTTACTTGATACATTTTTTTACGCATTCATTCATTGATTCACTAGAATCATTCATTCATTCATTCATCAAACCAACCAAGTAGGCATTTCATTTCATTCATAAAAAAAAAGAGACGTAGCAAATTTTTTATTTCATTCATTCATGCATTCATTCATACTCACATAAAAGTTAAGGCAAAGAAATGATAAGAAAAAGAACTTTTAAACGTTGAAAAAGAAACGAATGAATATGAAAAAAGAAAGACAAAACGAAAACAAAATTGCCGAATTGTTTAGATTTCCAAATCATTTTGTTTAGACATCGAATTTAAATACCGGAACTTTATGTTTCAACGCTTTAGAAAGCATAGGAAAAGAGGGGAACCAATTACCTCCTGGCAGTGCAACCCATTACCATATGTATACCAATTCCCATTGTTTGTTTTGTTTTCTTGGCTGAATCTTAAAGGGTTTAATTTGTTTATTTTTCATTCTCAAATATTATTTAACATTCTGCCAATGGGCTTAAATGGGCTTATTTGTTTTTTCTAACGCGCGGCCCCATTAGCATTTCTTTGCGAGATAATTAAGCGGGCGATGTATGACCAAAAAGAACTCTTTTTCTTTCTTTCATTTATTTTTTGCTATACCGGCTGACTCATTCATTCATTCATTATTTATAAGCGTTGAAACAATAAATTTTTAATTGCTTCTGTGATCTTTTTTTTTTAATTTTATTTTTTATTTTTTCAAAGTATAATTAAAAAGCTTAAGACGAAAAATAATAAATATTTGCGTATATTTTTGCAATGAAATGACAACTAAAAAAAATTTATTATACTTTGGAAATCATTAATAAAAACAGCGTATTATGACGTTAATCGCATAGAGAAATAATCTTTTTTCATTTATTAAGAAAAAAATAAAAAAAATTCAAGATAAGGACCAAAACTTAGTTTCATGTGAAATCTATAAGTGGAATGCATAGAGCCTAACAACTCTAACAACTACTTGAATTTTAAGGCGTGTGACTACTTATGTGAGTATAATGAGTAGAATGTATGCTTAAGTTAATCACATGTAAACCACTAGCGTAAGCCCTAAATTAGGGGAACCCCACGTTATAATAGCTGATTGAAATAGACCAGAGATCAGCTATGAATCGATTTTTCCGCTACTCGTAAACAATATTGAAATTTAACTATGTACTCTAATTCATTCATACTCACTATAACGTTGATTTATAGATACAGCTTGCAATGAGTATGCATTCAACGTTGGCATCAAACTCATACCTTGCGAAATATGTTTGATTCATAATGAATTAATTCATGACTTTAGAAAAATACTTATAATACATACTCATAAAAATTTACAGTTTTAGTTGTTGTTGCATTTACAACAAAAGAAAAAAGACACATAAGCAAAAAAAAAGACAGACAGCAGCAACCAAAGCAAACACACAACCTTCTAGTGAGTGTTTTAGTGTTCCTACGCGAATCATACTCATTTTGTGATTCGCGCGTATGCGTGCAGAGTTGTGGAGAGTCGAAATCATTAACATCATACGTGTTGTTGTTAAATATGAATATGATGAGTATTTTAAACTTTAAATATGAGTAGAGGTTCCATGATATTAAAATAAGTATGAATGTGTATAAGTATTAGAAATTATGAGTATGACTCGATTCTACTTATCTTTTTGAATAATTATTGCTGATCTCTGGTGTTCTTCTACAACCGCGATCGTCTTTCCTGCAACAACATTGTCGCGCGATAACAAAATTGTTAGCCAAAGCAGCATTACATTGATAATTTGACCTCCTCCTCTACTCATTGGTAATAAAAGTTTAGTCATCAACAGTTTCAAAAGAAAAAAAAATGCTGAATTCAATTACATTGTAATGCCATTTGAACTTTAGGGAAACAGCGTGGTTGACTCACACAAAAGTTTTCCAAAAATCAGTCATACAAGGCGGTCCTTTTTGTTGTTGGAATTTTACAAGAATTTTATAATTGTTTTGGAAATTACATTCACATCGGTAGTGGGGATTACAAAACGATACTCTCCCTTCCCCCCAATTTTCTAAAGAGATCATAAGAGATCTTAAGAATCAAATTTAATACTTTATTGCATTTGTTTGATCGCGTTTTTTTTTTGTTGTTGTTTTTGTTTCATAGAGATTATTATCACTTCCGTTATAATTAAATTGATCTTTTCACTTAACCTTGGCATCAGTCATTTGCTACAACAACAGCAACAACAACTATAATAACAACGAAAAAATTAATGGCAACAACTAAAAAAAAAATTGAAAACACCCATCGCAACCAAGCACATGAGAATGATGATGACGATGATCATTATAATGATGCTGCTGCTGCTGGCGATGAAGATGGCGTTGAAAATGATGCTAATGTTGGCGATACAAAAATGCCACCACAATGGCAACAACAACATATTCTTATAACAGCCACTCATTCACTCGATTCATTCATTCATTCATTCATTCACTTACCCAAACACCACCACCACGTCATTTAGTTTTGTTGCTTTTGGGGGGTGCAGCATAATGCAATCATCATCAAACCAAGCGCAGCAAACACCTAAACCCAACCCATACGATACGTTACACGCTATGATACAAGATGAATGAAATTTTATGTTTCATTTCCAATGTTAATTATCATTGCAATTATAATTACAAATACAATTACAATGTGTATAATTATTATGATCAGAATACATACATATTTGCGCTGAGGGCGCTTTTGATGATCAATGATGATCATGTTCTTGAGATTGTGTTCATGCAACACATTTAAATTGTTGCTGTTGTTGTTGTTGTTGTTGTTTGTTCTTCCCTTTTAACACTTGTTGTAAAGTGTTGCTGATGACGATGTTGTGTGCTCATCATGACTCGTTCAAGAAGCGATGGGTTGGTTGGTGATGACGTATTAAGAAAATTATTTTTAATAGACTGACTGACATTTATATTCCAAAAAAAAAAAAAACAACAACAAAAATATTCTACACAACCATATGTATGTTTTGATGGCATTTACATGAATTACACACATTGAATTTGTGTCAGTATTTTTGTAATGCATTTTCAGCATTTTTCAAGTTGTTGCAACATGTTACTGTGCAGCGAAAAAACTGCTGCAAATACAAACCAGGCATCTGCATATGTGTGAATATGGTCCCACTACTGTGTTAATGGTGCTGCTACTGTGTCAGTGAATCTCTTACAATTTGAATTTCCTGGAATCCTCTTGGATAATTTTAATACCAAGCATAGTTTGCCCAGTAGCTTAACATTGCTTAGTAACTAAAAAAACTTTCATGTATGGATTTGATAAGCAATAACTAATAAAATAAGGTCAAGAATCGAACTTTAATCTGAATCACGATCACGATGAAGAGTTTGTCAACTATGATAAAAATTCTGTAGGAAAATGCCATAGTATAGTAGGTAAAGTGCTGGTGTATTAGACAACCGGTCATGGTTTAATTCCTGGCTTAGACATCTCGAACAATGAACAAATATTTCAATCGGCGGCTTCCCCTCAACAGATTTCTGGCAAAAACTTTGAGAGTAACACAAAATTGCCGTAAGAAGTTTTCCAAATCTATCGTTCGGCGTCGACACTAAACTGTAGATCTCGCAGCTTAACACACACAACATTAGTGATGTTGGAAACTAGGTTGTAATCCTGACTAAAGGGTTGTAACTATCAATTAAGAAGTAAGTTTTGTAGGACAGTCGTCCGCATAAGACAATTTTGACTCTCATGCAGTGTCCATAGCTTGATTGGAAGGAAGTTGCTTTATGCATCCTCCTTATAGTGCCGAATAGCGAAATGGTTTTGTTTGTTTTCAAACTGATAACTTTATTTTTAAAGCTATGCATTGTTCTGAGTAATAAATCACTAAAAATTGGTGGATAAAATCATGACCAAATAAATATCAACCATTTCAAGAAAACTGAATACACAAGGAAACTCGTTTGTTTTGGTCCGTAAATTTTATATAATGAAATTCAACCATTTCTGAAGCGATTGTGGAAAGTGAATCACACAGTTGCGGCACAATGTGCGAAAAGAATCATTTGCGAAGTAAGCTAAAGCTTCGCAGAGGGTGAGAAAGCCTGTATTGGCACCAAGAAAGGTAGTGCTCAGGGCCTGATAGGGCAGTTGAAACGATTGATTCTAATATCTATTGTCAACAATTGACGACATTGAAGTAAACAATTCAATTAAAAATTTTGGTCAACAGAAATGTTGTATGCAAAGAAATTGAGAGAGGATTTGGCTGGTATTTTTTGATACATATGTATGTATAGCCCTATAGCCCCAAACATTGCATCGTTTCTTCAGAACTCTACTAATGCTGTAAATTTGAATTAAATGGAGGCTCGTAAAAAACAAACAGATTTCTTTTACACTTAGAAAACCCATGGCAATAGATTTTAGATCAAAATGGTTTGATTTTATTTGGTTTGTTGCATTTTTGGTCAAATTTTCAATCAAACACACAAGCTAGGTCATAATCCTAACTAAAAGGTTGTAATGGCCAATTATGTGTGAATCAGAGATCAGCAATGAGTATTCATAAAGATGAGTAGAATCGTTAGTAGAAGGTTGTGTGTTTGCTCTGCTTGCTGCTCTGTCTTTTTTTTTTTTTTTGTAAATGCAACAACAACTATGACTGTAAATTCTGATGAATGATTCGAGTCACTCGAAGTCAAGTATTGTAAGTATTTTTTCTAAGTTTATGAATCTGAATGAGTAGGCTTATGAATCAAACATGTTTCGAATGGTATGAGTTTGATGTCAAAGTTGTACGCATACTCATTGCAACCCGCACTTATAAATCAACGATGCAGTGAGTATGACTGAATCAGATCAGTTAAATTTCAATATTGTTGACTCACTTATATTCAAAATTTCACGAGTGCTTATGAGTAGCGAAAAAACGATTCATTGCTGATTTCTGGTGTGAAAGTGGATCCAGAAGATCCACAGAACTCTTTGCATAATTCCTCTACGTTTAGATCGACCAAAAAAAAGAGAGTCCAGCAATCAAAGTGAAGCTTATGTAATGAATGAATGGCTTATGAATCAAACATATTTCGAATGGTATGAGTTTGATGTAAATGTTGTACTCAAACTCATTGCAACCTGTACTTATAAATCAATGTTGTAGTGAGTACGAATGAATGAGTGCTTATGAGGAGCGAAAAAACGATTCATTGCCGATCTCTGTATGTATGAATGTATTTATTTGAGTTGGAAAAGTAGCATTTGAGTAGTTTAGTTAACGTAAATATGATTCTAGCAGCTAAAAAGTATACAAGCTAACTTGAGTATGTGTTCGAGTGGGATTGTGCATAATGTTTTTCTGTGTTTATAATTAGGTGGGCCGGGCCTATTGCTTTGAAAGAACACTTTTTTATTGACGTAATACGTATTGAATAATCATTAAAATCCGGAGAAGAAGGTAAGGTTAGTTATTCTGATAAGGAAAAATGTGACATAAAAGATCGATTCACACTGTCTAATTAAAACAAAGCATTGTGATGGCCCTAACGGTTGTTGACACAATGTGATTTCTGCCCAGTGCTCTGAATGTCAAAGTGAAGAAATTCAAGTAAGCGCGGGTAAACGGCAGGAGTAACTATGACTCTCTTAAGGTAGTCACAACAATGACATCGGCCTTCTTGTAGTTGAACACCTATTTTGGCATTATTTGACAATTTCAAGACCTTCGATCTGTTGTAACAATTGTAACGGCTACAGTTTAATAACTTTATTTGTATAGATTTTCTGTGTTGTTTTTATTCTGTGTTTTTGTTGTTGTTGTTGTTTTTATAAAAAATAATTTTTGGCCTTAAGAAAATTCAAGAAACCCGTTTTTATGCTTGTTTAACAAAAATCAGGAAAACAAGGCAATCAAAAAAACAAAAAAAAAATACAAAAAAAGTAGTAGAAATAGTAGCAAGAGAGTAAGTAGTAAGGAGTTGTGTGAATGTAGTGGTTTAAGCAAAACTAGCATTGAACAGAAATACATACATATGTATGTTGTGGTATTGGTTGCTATTGGTATCGTACACACAGTCATTAGAGCGTCAACATAATTTTCACCGATTGAACACTTTAACTGGCGCGTACATTTCCGTTCAATTCAATTCAGTTTTTTTTTCTTCTTTTTTTTCAACAACGATTTCCAACAATTTTGTTATTTTTTTTTTGTTGTTGCTTATGTCTCATATTGCAAATAAATAATAATAATAGAAATAATAAATGGCAGAAAGCAAAAGCAACAACAACACTTAACCATACCACACCATACAGTGCCTGTCAATAAGCAGCAGACAAATAAATGCAGAATAGAATTGAAGCAATTTTTAATGAAAGAAAAAAAAAATAACTGCTTAGTTGTTGTTTTTTCTATATAAAATTTAATTTATAATGGCGCAAAAGGCTACAATAACAACAGCAACAACAACGCGAATGGATTATAAATTGCGACACTCTTTTTATTGTTTTGTTGAAGTTTATGTTGCTTATGCATGCCGAAGAAAAGTCTGTCTCTGCTTCGTCTTTCCTCCACGGTTTAAGTGATTTTTTTTTGTTTTTGTTATTGATTAGTTTTTATAAGACTTCCTAAGAGAAATAAACAACAACAACAACAATAACAATAAAAAAAAGTAAACAAATACAAAGCATGCGCGCATGCCATTGTTATTATCATATGCACATAGTTTAACGTAGTAAAAGGTGACCATATTTTTCATTTTTAAAAGAAAGTGAATTTGAGAAAGAATGGCGTTTGCTGTCTACATATTAATCTCCCAAAAATAATCCTTTAAATGTGAATCATTTAACCAGAAAATTATTAAAATTCTAAAAATCAAAAAAATCTTCCTTTAACTAGAATTCTTTCTTTTTTCGGTTTTCTGTCGTCGCCAAAAACCTTCCACTGGTCACATTAATTCTGCATTGCTGCATTACTCTTGCTATAATTATTGTATTTTTAACTGCTAGAAATATAAAGGGAATCTACACTGTGTGCTCACTACTCACACACACACACACTCATACGTATAATTATTCATAGAGAGTCGAAGTTTGTTAAACGAGAGCGGTGAAACAAGTTTTTTTTTGCTACTCTTAAACACAAGTAGTAAAAAGCTATTTCTCTATGTATGCATGTGTGTGTTTATAAAATATTATATTGAATGAATATTGAAGTAATAAAGAGTAAGTGTATCAGGGGCAGAGAGTAAAAACTTTAAGCATGTTTTTCTTACAATTTTATTTATTTTTTTTTTTTTTTGCTTTCGTTTCGTTTCTTATTAAACATCCGTTGGAAGTGTGTATTTTTAACCCATTTGTAGCGCAATTTGCAGAGTTTTTAATATTTAAAATTGATAGGAGTTGCGTTTAAAAAAAACTTGGAAATAATAAAAATTAAATCTGAAATCGATTCAAATATGTAAATCGGGAAATAAATCTCCATTTATAAGCCGCTTAGTACAATTTTTTCAATGGTAGTGAATTTTTTTAATGGCAATCAAAGGCATAAACGTATGAAATAAAAGGGTTTCTAACGGTTTGGAGCGACCTTATGGCATTACAAAAACTTCTTAACTGGGTTAGGCCAAATTGTTGGTATACGAATCTTACAAAAACTGAATTTTAGTTCGATTAAGATCATGAATATTAAAAAACAAGAGCTGCTTTGATGTATTAATGTATTGTATAATATATGCAAGAAGTTTTTATAGCTGAAGTCAAAAGTACTTACTCAAGTTGCATACATAGATTTACAGAGTCCAGTAGACATGGCACTGTCTTAAGGGCTTTAAATTCGCCAAACTTGAATATAAGCAAGGATTATATATTCCTTTCAGGGTTATATATGTATTTGAATAATCACAAGGGTACTCTTGGTACGACAGAAAGATTGTGATGACGGCTCAATTACAATAAGAGAATAGTACCGCAAAAATCTTTTTATACAGATTAAAATGGGATCCGGTTATGATCCGGGAGTACTTTCAAGTGAGCATCCTACCTATGAAGCTATCAGATTTTTCATTAGCGCTGTAGGAGCCCCTATAGATTTGATCGTGGAAACAATACTTAAAACTGTGATGTAAAGAGGGATTTTCGTAATTATAGAGGGGCATTGAAATATTTATGGAAATAGCAATGGGGCGTAGTGATAGGGAACATTGTGGTTTTTGTAACAAAAACAAATTCTATACAAGGAAAATGTATAATATAAAAATACTAGCTGACCCGGCGAACTTTGTCCCGCCCAAAATTGATTTTTTTATTGCTCAAAACAGGTCACTTTATATATTTATTGTAATAGCGCTGTCGAAGTTATATATGTACATATATAGTTATAAACCATCGAATTAGCCAACTTATAGGAATCTCTCCAAGGGGAGGGTTGCCACGGCAATTTTTGGTGAGTTTGTCGATATCGATCGACTCTACGAACTTACCCACCCCATTGCATTCGTCTACGATTACTATGTCCCTAAATATTCAATTTTAAAGGTTTGCCACGCCTACTATTATATATTATATTTATATTAAAACCATCTAAACCTGATAAGCTTTCGAACAAAGAAAGAATGATTAAAATCAGTTCAGTAGCTTTAGAGTTAAAGGTATCACTTGAAGGGGGAGGGTTGCCACGCCTATTTTTGGTGGGATTGTCGATATCGACTCTACGAACTTACCCACCAAATTTTATTCGTCTACGATCAACATGTACCTAAATATTCGATTTACCACGCCCTCTTAACATTTAGGGATATGAAAAATCGATGTTGTCCGATTCTCAGACCTACCCGATATCCACACAAAATTTCATGAAAATCAGTCGATCCATTTCGGAGGAGTTTAACCACTAGCACCGTGACACGAGAATTTTATATATTAGATAATAAATTAAATATTATTTAAGAACATACGACCATTTGAGGCAATTAAAAAGCTGACAAATGTGTCAGAATTGGATCACAGCAACGCCACTCTTTTCAATGACTCAAGGGTCGCCATAGTAAAAGCGGACCTATGTATGTCTTGCTGGAATAAACATAAGATGGGGATGTTGGATATAATTGCTACGGGGAAATGCATAATTGAATCTAATTTCCGGATATCTAGAGTCCTGCAAACATTTCTCTGCAAAGACCAATTGGGTTTTATAGAAGAGCTCATACAAGATAGCTGAGATCAAAAACATGGCCAATATAGAAGAACTACAGCTCATTAAACTGAAAAATATTAAAAGATGTAAAGTATTGTCTTAAAGGTTTATTGTTTTATTTCTGAAATCAATTTTATCACACTTCGAATATACATACATAGATAACGACAGACATTATGAAATATAATAAGTATGTGCATAATAAATAAAACGTCTTTAGAATATCGAAAAAAAGAAAAAATTAATTAAGTTTTGTTTTGATTTCTTTACGATGCTCTATAAATTCTCAAGCGGATTAATGATCACGATTAGCGGAATTGAAATAAAATAATCAATGAAACGAGATTTTTTGATACGCAAATAAAATATAAAAATAAATAAAAAAAAACTTTAAATTTATTATACCCGGTTTTAAATTGGATTCTTATATATTTTTTTAATTTATTAACTGACCAAATGTCTAGGCACTGAGTGTAAAATGTCAGCATCATCGTTGAGACACATTTAATTTTCTATTCGACAACACTCCATGCCTTAATGCCACAGTCTTACGATAATTTTATTTAAATCATGATCACCAACCTTTTTGCAAACTTTTGAATGAAATGCTTAAACGTGACTTTTAAGTTGAAATGTATAATATTTGCTTGGGAATACAAATTACCAGTCAATAGAAGGAAAAAAATATTGCAAAATAAAATCGAAAAAAAACGAAAATAGTTTTTAGAACCTGGTAAATATTTAAATAATCGATATGCATTTACATTTTATATATGTAAAGAGTACATACACATATGTACCTACATTAAATATTGCTACAGTAGATACTTGAGAAGCCAAACATTCATTCATTACATTCTTTGAAGGCTAACAGTTTAAGCTTCACTTTAATTTTTGGGCTCTTGTTTTATACAACCAAAATACAGTCAAAATAAATGATTCGACTGACTCGAATCATTCATCAAAATCTACAGACTTAGCTGTTGTTGAAAAAAAAGGGAAAAAGATACATAAGCAAAAAAGGCAGAGCAGCAAACGCATAACCTTTTGGTAAGTATTGCAGTGTTCGTACTCGATTCATACCTCTTTTGTGCTTCGCGTATATGTTGAGTTATGGAGAGTCGAAATCAACAACATCATACGTGTTGTTAAGTATGAATCTTGTTACGAAAATGGAAACATCGTTTAACATTAACAAAAGGTACACTAACAAACACAACGAACTTGCTTACATATACCAACAACAAGTATGGAGGAAAAGGATATAGGCGTGTAAACAAGAACGTAACAACAAACAACGTGAACAAAGTACACAAACAACAATGCAGTCGCGAAAGAATTCTCGAGAAGGCGAAGACAAGAAGCTTCTGCTACAAGAACGTTCATCAGACTGATTTTGTAAAAATTCAGTCAATCTTGTGTGAAGACGCGTTGCGTGCGAAGTAAACAGTCGTGGTTTGAAGATCGCTGTTGTGAAGATCTACCGAATAGTTGTTAGTGTTTCCGCGGACAGAAGTGTGAAATAGAATAGTGAACAACCAATTATTGTTAATCCGTCAAGTTGTATACGGTGGTACACGTAAGTAGTGCGAAAAATAAAGAGTTTAATCAATACTGAACACAAATTTGTTTTTACTTTGTTTGCAATCAACGAACTCATATCCTAAACGTCTTTAAAAAGGTAAAAATGTAACAATATGATGAGTTCACTTCAAACTTTGAACATGAGTAGAGGTTCCATGATATTAAAATAAGTATGAATGCGTATGAAAGTATCAGAAATTATGAGTATGATTAGGTTCTACTCATCGTTTTGAATGAATGAATGAAGTACGAATGCGTATGAACGTATCAGAAATTATAAGTATGATTAGGTTCTACTCATCTTATTGAATACTCATTGCTGATTTCTGCAGTAGATGTAATGAACTCCTCTAATAGCACGACTTACTTATGGAACCATCAGCTACAAATTATACACGAAAGTTCTTTTTAGCGAGACCCTGCTGTTTTAAAATTTATATTGTCTTTTTTGCCTGTATATTCTACATTTTACACCTGATTTATCAAGTCATTTCGTTGAACGATATTGTTGGCTGGTTGACTTGGAAAAAAAACTAAGCAAAGTATTGCAAAAGTAAAGGCACTGAAATAATTGCACTCCGAGTGTTTTTTTTTTTTCTTTTTTGTTGTTCTCTAATTTCATTTTACTTGCATTGATTTTTTTAAATGCAACCCACGCAAAATGTTAAACAACAAATGAAATTATCAGAGACAAAAAAAAAATCTAAAACAAAAACAACAATGAAAATTGAAAAAAACTGCTGACACTTTATGCAGTCGTCACTCCCTTAAAATCTGAGTTGCATCAGGTAAATATCATGCTTTAACGAAACAGCAGGTGAAACCCTTGATGCACAATTTAATAATTAAACGGAGAATTTGAAATAAAAAATTTCATCGTGTAAGCTGAAAAACAAAACATGAATGAAATATAGAAATCAGAGATCAGCAATGAGTATTCAAAAATGTGAGTAGAATCGAATCATATCATAATTTCTGATACTTATACGCATTCATACATATTTTAATCTCATGGAACCTCTACTCATATTTAAAGTTTAAAATACTCATCATATTCATATTTAACAAAACGTATGATGTTGTTGATTTCGACTTTCCATAACTCAACATTTATAAGAATCACAAAATAAGTATGAATCGCGTACGAACACTACAATATTTTTCTAAAGTTATGAATCTAAATGAGTAGGCTTATGGATCAAACATATTTCGAATGGTATGAGTTTGATGTCAATGTTGTACGCATACTCATTGCAACCTGTACTTACAAATCAATGTTGTAGAGCAGAAAAGTCATGAAAAGTTTCTCAAAAAAAATCTGTAGTTCGGAGTCGACTTTAAACTGTAGGTCCTGCCCGCCACTTTTGGATAAAATTAACACACACAACAAATGTGGTGTAGGAAACTAGGTGCTGACTGAAGGGTTGTAATGACCAGTTATTTATATATTGTACAATTACTAAAGCCATCTTTGCATAAGTAATCGATTTATTTTCATTACATTTCCTTTATATAAGTATGTATGTATGTAAGCATCTGAACGGTATGAACGATTAATGCGTATTTACATATATATTTTCAAAACATGCCTTCCACTATTATAATGCCATAAAGGAAATTAAATTTAAAAAAAAATATGTTTTTTTTTGTTGTTTTTATTTTTCTGCCACCTGTCCTTTGTTAATTAAACGGCACTGTTTAAATAAATATTTTTCCTTTTTTTGTTTTAAATTATTAATGAAATGAAATAAATAAAACCGTCCATACATGTATGTATGTATATAAAAAAACATACATACTCTGGAATGCTGTTTTTTTAATATTTTTTTCTTTTTTTTTTATAAAATAAATCATTCATTTAATTTTTTTTTATTTTATTGCTAGTAATGTTGTTGTTGTTGTTGTTGTTGTATTTAGTATTAGTTTTATAGCAAAATAAAACAAGAAAATCAAAAACAAACTAAAAATAGACGACAATCATATGGTTGATGGTGGGAATTTAATCAGATCGTATCAAATCAAAGCATAATGCGACGTAACCCCACATATATAAAAAAACCATGACCAAATTGCCAACAACAATAAAAAAAAATCTCCCATAATTTTCATACCATCATCATCATCATAAATAAGAAGAAAATTGATTTTTTTTTTGTTGTTGAAAATTTTAATTAAAAATTCAATTTTATTTGCAAAACTATTCACATTTTCTTTAAACATTTTTACGTATTTTAAAATGTTTAAATGTTTATTGTTTTTAGTTAAATGTTTTATACTACAACAACAGAAACAATAACAGTAACAACAACAACAATTGACTGTTTTTCCCTGGCTGCCTGAAACTATAAATGAATAAAAAAAATTTACCTGTTCTGTAAACCAAAGGTGGTAGCATGGGAGAATTGCAACAACATTTTTCAAGTTTAGGATTCTTTTTTTAACACACGTTCTTTTAATCGAAATTTAGCAATTTTGAAAAATTAATTATATATGTATATACATACATATGTACATGGGTTACCAGATGAAGGATTTCGTTATGTCGACAGAATTGTAACTCTGTCACGATAAATTCACGCCCCGTACAATCTTTTGAATCTGCAATCGACTCTAATGCATTTGAATAGGCTCTGTAGCTAAAATAGCCTTTACAGAAAATAGTTCAGATGCTTTTAATTTGTCTACCCTTTCGATCAAATTGTTACCGATTTTCATGTCGATTTATTCTTCAACCGAACTGTGTAGTAATTTTGGTTGTTTTGGTGATTGTATGATACTATGATAGATATGATACTGTGATAGAAGTTGCTGTAGTCTGGTATGTAGAATGTTCGCTCATTAGACATAAGGCCACGGTTCAGATTTCTGGCAAAAAGTCTGAGAGTAAATAAAAATTGCCAGGAAAAGTTTCTGAAAAAAATCTGTCGTTCGGAATCGACTTTAAGCTGTAGGTACCGTCATTCGTGTATGAAATTAATGCATACAACATAAATCGTTTGAGAAGTTAAGGCGTAATCCCGACTACATGGTTGTATTGACCAATTATATACATACATGTATTTGTATGTATTTGAAGAAACTCTGAAATAGCCTTCACAGAAAATAATTCAGACGTTTTAAATTTGGCTACCTTTGGCGGCTAAATTGTGATCGATTTTCATGACGATTTATTCTTCAATCGAACTGTGTAGTAATTTTGCTTGTTTTGTGAATCGCATGATACTGTGATCGATTTCGATCGAAGATTGCATTCCTACATATTGAATTTTCTAATGTCCTTGGTTAACCCTTCAACAGTGGTTTGTTGCTGTAGTCTGGACCGTAGCTCCTGTGTCTTCGTAAAGGAAATATAAGAAGAAATATTTGCTTCGATGACGCCCTCACAACAGTCCTCTGGCAAAAGGTTTGAGAGTAACTAAACACACTAATTGGTTGGTAATTAAGTCCCTGTGGTTGAACCCCAGCTTAGACATCTTGAACAAAATCAAACTTGCAAAAAAAGTATTTGTTTCTGCTAGTTCCTCTAGCAGTTCTGCAGTCTTCTGGCATGAGCTCTGGCAGTAATAATAAATTGCCATGAAAGAAAAGCTAAAAAGAAATAGAATGGAATTGAATTGTAACATACTACACAGCTGGTGCGAGAAACTATCCTGTGTCACAATGGTTTACAGTTTGTACGAGTGCTTAACTTGGCAAGCGATCTAACCATTCAAAGCGGATAGAGAGCCATTTGAGTGGAAGATGGAAGATTAAGCTCAGTTAAACGATCATAACATAAATGTAAGTAAAATGGCAAAATTTTTGAAATACTTTTGTACGATTCTCTAGTGAAAGCCCTACATATTGTAACTGATATCTGTTGACTCTCGAGCCCATTTAAAATTGTAGAATAAAGTTCTACTCGAAAGAAATGCCGAAAAAGGGAAGGGGCCCTTTATAAGAAAATTTGATCTTAATAAAGTATTGTTGTATTTATAATTGTAGAACAGGGCAGAGAGTATTTTCTGTTTTCAAACATTATTGCGTATGTGCCATTTCATTCAATACAGTGCATGAAAAAAAAATTACAATAAAAATTAAAAACCAAACTAAAGACAGAAAGCAAGGAAGAATTCTCTTAAAAAAAGTTCAAAAACAGAATATAAAACAAACGCAAAAATATTGTCTTAATGGGCAGCCGATGCTGAGGTCTTGTGGTGGGTATTATTATTATGACTTGGCGGCTCCATTTTTGCTTTTTTAGAAAACAATCCAATCCAATCGATAGAAGATAGAATTGAATTTTTTTTATTGATTTTAATTGCAGACAATATCAACCCAATGTTGTATTGTTAGTTTTTCTTCTGTTTCACATACATTTTCAGTTTCATTTTCAATTTCAATAAAAACATTAAACAGACTTTTTTCCATTTATTCATATTCTTCAGGCGTTTATTATTTTTACAAGAACAACAAAAGAATCTTCTTACTTTTTTCCGTTGTTTTCTATTTTAAATTGATCATAATGTTTTATAAAATATAGTGGCGCGCAGCTATCTATCGAAGAAATATGTATGAGGGTGGGTTCTTATTACAAATCAGCATTGAATCGTTTTTTCACTACTCATAAGCACTCATGAAATTTTGAATATAAATGAGTCAACAACATTGAAATTTAACCATGTACTCTGATGATTCATTCATACTCACTACCAGGTTGTTTTTTTATAAGCACAGGTTGCAAGGAGTACAACTTTGACATCAAACTCATACCATTCGAAATATGTTTGATTCATAAGCCTTACTCATTTAGATTCATAACTTTAGAAAAGGACTTATAATACTTAGAAATGATTCGAGTATTGTTGCATTTACAAAAAAAAAAAAAAAACACACATAAGCAAAAACGACAGAGCAGCAAGCAGAGCAAACACACAATCATTTAGTGGGTATTTTAGTATTCGTATGCGAATCATACTTATTTTGTGCTTCGTGTATATGTTAAGTTATGGAGAGTCGGAAGCAACAACATCATACGTGTTGTAAAGTATGAATATGATGAGTACACTTCAAACTTTGAATATGAGTAGAGGTTCCATGATATTAAAATAAGTGTGAGTGCGTATGAAAGTATCAGATATTATGGGTTTGATTCGATTCTTCACATCTTTTTGAATACACATTGCTGATTACTGGTAATGACCAATTACGTACGAATAAAATTGTTATGAAAGGTTTCTCATTTGGACTGTAGATCCTGCGACTTATGGATCAAATTAACACATACACAACATGGGTGTGAGTGTGAGAAGCTAGGTTGTAGTCCAAACTAAGGCATTGTAATGGCCAATTTAGCAAATAATCTGTGATGAAATACTAGATTTCTAGAAAATTCTGTTGTGGAAAATGTTTATTTTATTTTCCATAATTTTTTTTTGAGGTCGCCGTGGTCTAGTAGGTAGTGTGTTGGCTTATTAGACGAAAGGCCCGAGTTCGAATCCCAGGTCAGACATCAAAATGAAATATGAAAAAATATTTCTTCGGCGACTTCCTCTCAGCAGATTTCTGGCAAAAACTCTGAGAGTAAAAATTGCCATGAAAAGCTTCTCAAAAATCTGTCGTTCGGAGTCGACTTTAAACTGTAGGTCCCGCCACTCATGTATAAAATTAACGCACACAACATGAGTGGTGTTGAGTAGCTAGGCCGTAATCCTAACTGGAGGGTTGTAATGGCCAATTATGTATGTATGTAATTTTTGTGATTTTTATAAAAACATAATTCATAATTCTCTGGTTTTAATTATTTCGTATGTTTTTTGTTTTTCCTTTATAAAATCGTATACATATTCCAAGTGCCGCAATCTTTGAATTGCAACAATTGCAGTTGACCCAAATTCTAATTGCTTTTCAATTATAAGTTTTTTGCAAGCCTACAGTGAAGACTCTTACAATTGATTTTCTAGAACTATTCTGCTCATTCAACCATTTTTAATAGTTTTTACTGTGTTAAAAGCGCGCAAAATATCAATAATTGATGCGTTTAAATCATTTTTTCATTGTAGATGTTGTTTCTAGTACTTGAATCAATTATTGTGTTGCCTGCCTGCCTGCCTACCCATAGAAAAAAATACGTCACTTTGACCACAGAAAAAAAATACGATATTTTTTTTTTGCCTTTCTGAAAGCCATAATAATTGTAATAAAATATTAGAAGATCAATAGGGTCAACGTTTCATTACGAATTCAATTAATTTTTTTTATTTCTTTTTTTCGATTTTCTAAATGAAATAATCGTTTCGAAAAATATTACAAAATAATATTACAGCATAGCTGTAAAGTAAAATTCGAAGACAAACAAAATTACCTGTTAAGGGGCAATACATTCAAACATATTCATTAATTGGGTCAAAATAAATACAAAAAAAATATTAAAAAAAAACACAAATACTTACACCAACTTGATATAGAATCCTTACATCCTTAAGGCTATGATGGCCCACATTAATGCTTATGTCCCCCGTCAGTCCACCATTTGTGGTTACCTGCAGTGTATGGAATTTATGCTCATATTCATGATGTGTTTTCAATAGATCCAGCATTTGTCGTGATCTCCTGCGATCCAATTGCTGCTGCTGTTGTGCCTGCTCTTTTTGGGACAATATTTTCAAATCGATATCTTCCGTCGAATCTAATGACGATGCCTTACTAATGACAGACGCAGCAGCCGCATTTATTGTGGCATATTCAAGATTTTTATATTTTAAATCTGTTGCAACAGCAACATTGGCTGCTGCCTGTGCTGTAACACCTGCTGGGCTATGGGGCGGTGTCAGTTCGTACACTTCTAATGGCAGACGCGTGCTAAAGCAGGCATTTATTAGATGTGTAGCAGCGATAAATACCAGCGGTATTAACATTTTTTTCTTTTCTTTTCTGTAACGTTCCTTGTCGTTGTTGTTATTGTTAATGTTGTAATTATACGTTGGCCACAACAGAGAGAGATAGAGAAGTTTTGTATCGTCGTATAATAATTGACACTTTTTGTTGTTTTTTTTAAATTTTATTCTTTACTTTACTTTTTTGTAGTTGTACACCTTGAACTTTTCTTTTTTTTTATTTTATCTTGTTTGTTTTAATTTTTTTTTAATTATTTTTTTATTTTTTTTTTTTATATTAATTGTTCTTATGTTTAGTTTAATGGTTTCTAATTTTAACAGCCATAAAAAGTAATTTAATTTTTTATTACATCGAGTCGCATCGAATCGAGATTTCGTATTTTATGCACTTAAAGCCAAGTTAATTGAAAATATTTCATTTCGTTCTCATTACTCATTTTTTTTTTTTTTGTTTGTATTGCAAATTATAAGAATTTTTAATCAAAATAAAATATTCTTTTAAAATTATGTATGTATGTTTTCTGTAAATAAGAAAAAAAAAACAAACATTTAAATTTTTAACGTTAAAAAAAAGCACTGGAAATTTAAAGCCTTCTTTTGGTGTCGTCTTACACCAGTTGTCTTTATTCAGGCACGAATGTACACAAATATTTTTTATGCAAATAAATAAGGAATATATGTTTTCGCGATAAATATAATAAATGTCCGATTTCCAAACAAAACAACAAAATTTGCCTTTTGCTTCAATTTGAAAATAAAACACGAACTTGAAGGATCATGTACTTTAAAAATCAGCGTTTAGATGGAGCATATTCTGCTCTATATTAAAAAGGAATTAAAATGTTTGTGTCTCAGCAGTTTTTAAGCACAATAGTAATATAATAAAGCTTCATTTGAGAGATCTCATAAACAACTGTAGTATAGTACAATAGAAGTACGTTTTGGAGAATAGTATAGTATTATAGTAAAATAGTATAGTATAGAAGTATGGTATAGTAGTATAGTAATGTAGTATAATGAAATAGTACAAAAAAATAGTATAGTATAGTAAAATAGTATATTAGCATAGTATAGTAATAGAAATAGTGAATATCGAAATAGTATAGAAAAATAGTATAGTATGGTAGTATAGTAAAATATATATAAAATGGTATAGTAGCACAGCTTAGTGGCATAGTATAGCATAGTATAGTAGTGCAGTGTAGTGTAGTAGTAGTGTAGTATGCCGAAATAGTATAGCAAAATGGTATAGTAGTATAGTAATACAGTATAGTATAGTAGTATAATCAAATAGTAAATATAAAATGGTATAGTAGCACAGGTTAATCGCATAGTACCCATACATACATAATTGGCCATTACAACCCTTCAGTCAGGATTGCGGCCTAGCTTCGCATAGTATAGTAGTATAATATAGTAATACAGTGTAGTAGTATGGTAAAATAGTATAAAAAAATAGTATAATAGTATAGTAAAATAGTATAGTAGCACAGCATAATAGCATAGTATAGTAGTCCAGGGTAGTAGTATGGTATGATAGCATGATATAGTAGTACAGTGTGGTAGTATAGTATAGTGAAATAGTATAGAAAAATATTATGGTAGTATAGTATAGTGATTTAGTATATTAGCATACTATAGTAATACAGCATAGTATTATAGCATAGTAAAATAGTAAATATAAAATATTATAGTAGCATAGTATAGTAGTACAGTATTATAAACAGTATAGTATATTAGTATAGTATAGTAGAATAGTATAGTAGTGAAGTATAGCACAGAGTTTAAAGTTTCCTTAAAAAGCGTGTCAAACAATTCAAAATTCTAACAACTCCCTACGACTTGTCTTTTTGGAAAGCAATTAATGATCATATCTTCAAATTCATGTTTATTTTCTTATAATTCTTGGTAATTTTTTTAAGTCCTAAATTTTATTAAATAATCTAGAAAATAATAGACTTTTAAAAGGTATTTTCATTAATAATATTCTAGACCAAGTTGTCCAGTGAACTAAATTTTGAAAATTTGTTTTCAATTCGAAATAATCCTTTAAGTCCTGAAGTAGATTTAATTCTCTGTCAGTTTTTTTTTTTTTTTTTAATTTTCAAAATCTGAATCTTGATCAAACATAAATACAGACTGAAAGTAGATTTTCATTGATATTCAATTTCCAGTCATATAAATAACTTGAGACAAAAAAAAAACAAAAACAAAAATACCATAAATATTTTCACTTAAAATCAGGTTTTTATTTAAAATTTCTTGATTTCATTCAAAATAAAGTAAAAAAAACATCTTTTTTTTTTGTTTAAATGTAGACTGGCTGTTATTTTTTTTTTTTCTTCTTTTTTTAATAAAAAAATCACACTATTAAATACCACAACTTGTTTTTGTTTTTTTTCGTTTTATTTTCCTTGCTTCGATTCGAAATGAAATGCCCAAATGTTGTTTTTATTATTGTTGTTGTAGTTGTAATTGCTGTTGTTGTTTTTGGCTCACTTCAAGCAAATGTTTTGTTGTTATTTTGTATTTTTTTTGTTGTTTTTTTGCTGTTTGTTTGTTATTGTGTTTTTAATAACAAAAATTCATTCATAAAAACATTTTCATTCATTTCATTCATTCATTCCATTCGTTTTTTGAAAAAACAGCAACAGCACATTTACAATAATAACAACAACAGCAAAATTAATAAATATTTGTTTTATTTCATTAAATTTAATTCTTTTTTTTTTGCAATTGTGTCTGTATTTTATTTATTATTTAATATCACACACTAACAATTTTTTTTTTTAATTTTAAAAGAGAGAAAAACGATAGCAAAGAGAAAATAAACAAGTTGTAAAATTAATTTTTCTTCTTTTAATAATTTTTAGGTTTTTTTTTTATAACTGGTAAATATTTACATATTATTTTATTAATTTTTTACATAATTTTTCTTTTTTTGGTTTTTATTAAATAATTTTTTTGTTCTAAAAATAATTAAAATACAAACACACACACCGTTTACTAACAATAATAATAAAAAGCGTTTAAAAAAGAACACGTTTTCTTCTTCTGGTTGTTGTTACTATTATTATTATTTTTGTTGTTGCTGTTGTAACACAATAAATTTTTTCAACCACGTTTTTATCCGTTCTTGTTTACTTTTTTTGGAATTTTCTTTATTTTTTTACTACCAACTCATATGGCGTTACTTTTCAAACTGATCGCATAAACAAAAATGTTTTGAGATTTTTACACAGAATGTTTTTTCTTTTTTTCGTTTTTCTTTAGATTTTATATTTTTCAAACTCTCTTACACATACACACACATTACTAACACTCACATCCACTTGCTCTCTATCTCTCTCTGGCCCATCGATATTTGTTTTCAAGCCAATTACTCTTTTACTTGCTCTTGCTACCTAAATTAATCAAGTATGGATGTATATGCGTGTATGGTTGCAAGTGTGTGTGTAAAAGAAAAACACATGAAAAAAAGAACCCAACTTGAATAGAAAACCCCTACATTTGCTACATACAACTCCAATTAATGTTATGCTCTCTCTCTTAAAATCAATTATATGCTCTTCTATATTCTATACAGTTTGTTCTTCTCTTAAAAACATATTGTTGCACTCTTTAATAAAATCATAAATGTGAGTGTATGCATAGATTATAGGGTATCCGGCCAACAGGAGTTCTTGAGTTAATCAAGTAATTAATTTTGATCGACACATTTCATATTTATTGTTGCACAATGAATTAATTCTTAATTATGGGTGGGTATGTGACTTAGGGCCATTATTACAACTTGCCTTTTGACTAAAGGGAGCATTTTAACCAGCAAATAAATTGTTTTTCATTATTATAAGTGGACAATAAGATAGAAGTGAGCGTTAGTGAGCTATAGGGAAGATCATCCTACCTGCAAATTTTAGGGCCATTATTACAACTTGCCGTTAATTAAAGGAAGGATTTTAACGGGCAGATAAATTGTTTTTCATTATTATGAGCACCCAATAAGATAGAAGTGAGCGTTAAGCTATAGGGAGAATCATTCTGCCTCTAACTTTTAAAGTTAAGTTTATGTTTGAACTTGCCATATTATATATTATTTTCAATATGGCAACTTCAAATATAAGCAAAATGAGCAAATACGTACATACATACATAATTGGCCATTACAACGCTTCAGTCAGGATTACGACCTAGCTTCTCACGCCACTGATGTTGTGTGCCTTAATTTTGTACTTGAGTGGCGGGACCTACAGTTTAACGCCGACTCCGAACGACAGATTTTTGAGAAACTTTTTCATGGCAGGTTTATTTACTCTCAGAGTTTTTGCCAGAAATTTTCTAAGAGGAAGTCGTCGAAGAAATATTTTTTTTCATATTTCCTTTTGATGTCTGGCATGGGGCTTGAACCCGGGCTTTACGTCTAATAAGCGAACACATTACCTACTAGACAACGGCGACTACAGCATGAGCAAATATAACAACAAAAAAAGAGATCCTTAGTTGCCACAGCGTTTAAAAGAAGTTGTTTAATTGAGCAGTGTTATCGACATTGCTCCGGCACTGCCATATTTTTGAAAAAGTTGACTTTATTTTATCTGCAAGTTGTAATAACGAAAATAAGTTCAAGGTAACTTTAAAGTTCACTTTAGCTAAAGTTACCTTTAACTAAACCCAACTTTAACGGCAAGTTGTAATAATGACCCTTAATCGGCTAATGTCAATTTGTTAGAATACTATTGAAAGTTAGCCGGCGAAATAATTTTCGGTTTTTAAAAATCAAATTTTTTAAAATATGAGAACTTCCGTTCCGTTATGAGAACGGAAGTTTAAATTTGTAACTTTCATGTTAGTAAACCAACACAATTCACTAAAATACAGCAACTACGCTGACATACTTTTTACACCTAGTAATCCCACTTTACCGGTACCGGTATTAAAATTCCTTACAAAATTTATTGAATTAACTGGCAACACTTGACCGTCCACTGTGTGTTTCTCTTAATTTAAGCAAGAGAGTCGAAATTCTTATTAACCGTGTATGCGTATGTGCCTGTGTGTGTGTATATGTGTGATGCCTTATATTTGCCGCTACTTATGAATGAAGCAAATTTTGAAGTTCATCACAGCATCTGTTTACTGTTTTTATTGTTGTTCTTTTTGTTGTGATTTAATGTGCAAGTGTTTTTCGTTTGTTGTTTTCCTTTTTATTTTTCCTCTCTTGAACAATGCATTCGATTCAAAAAAAGAGAAAGAGAACAAGATCTTAAAGATGATTGTGTTGCCATATGTAGTTGTGAAAAAGGTCTGATTGTCTGAAGATATTGCTGATGATGCAAAAAGTGCAACAAGCAAGAATTCGAGTATTGTAGGATAACACAGGTCAACAGGATTTTTATCACTGTTACTGGACTATACTAATGCTTTTAAGTAGTTTTCAATTCGGTGCGGTAGTTATTAAATATACAGGGCTGTGAAGAATTCTTTATAATAGCATATCCTTATTGATATTAATTGATGCTCGCATTAGGAAGGGATATACAGTCAAACACCAGTGTATGTAGATTTTTTTCTTTGACTGTACATATTATTTCTTATAAAACTAAAAATTTCAAACTCCTATATTCAATCCACAATTTTATATTGAAGCAAAGCATGGCTCGTATTAATTTGGGGTACACATAGAATCTAGAGATCTATAACCGCATACAACACATATATATGGCGGCCCAACAATTAGGTTTTTAACTCCGAGGTGTATAGACTAGCATTCTAAAGGATATATTTTGTAAAAAATGTATATTGTTACGAAAATAAAAACATCGTTTAATATTAACGATAAACAAAAGCTACACACACACACAAATACAACGAACTTCGTCCAAGTAAACCAACAGCATCGGTATGAAGGAAAGCAACAACAAACAGTGAAATGGCGATGGAACTTTCAAGAAGACGAAGACAAGAAATTCTACTTCCATCACCTTCATCAGACTGATTTCGTGCGTATATAAAAAGGCCAGACAAAGTGGCCAACCAATCAGTAATAATTCAGTCAGTCTTGTGTGAAGACATGTTGCGTGTGAAAAGAACAGTAGTGGTTTGAAGATCTCCGCTATACAGTCTAACGTACAAGTGTTATTGCTTACAAAAAGGTTGTAAGCAGTGAAGAATAAGGAACACGAAAGTTGTTGTTGTATCGTGACGTTGTATACGGTGGCACACAAACGTAGTGTGGATAATAAAGAGTTTAATTGAAACGAAACTCATACATATTTGTTTTTATTTTTGTTTACAATCAACGAACTCATATTCTAAACGTTTTTAAAAAGGTAAAAACGTAACAAAATATTTATTTTAAGGTAAACTTCAGGGTGGAATACATATAAAAGAAGCTTGACCAAGAAAACTTTCCAGAGGTTGTTGGCATAGCATAGAAGTCTGACAAAAAAAAATTAATCCCATGAACGCCTATTAAGGACTTGGTTTTTTGAGAGTGGAATCCATAAGAAGCGCGAACATGAGGATATTCCAGAGATTATTGACCCAATTCAAGCTATAAGTCTGACAAACGAAATGAAGTCCATGGATGTCTATCAAGGAAGTCAAGTTGGCGTCTTTTAACCGCATAATAGCATAATAGATTATAATAATTAGAAAAATAGTAGTATAACCATTAAACAGATTTACTTTCTTTAATTTTATTTTATTAATATGACGACATAAAAGAACACCTTCTTTCCGTTGAACTTTCCATCATTTTTACAGTTTATTGGAAGACCCTACACTACAACGACCTTCCTAAATGCCAACTGACGGCATGCGTCTACCTTGAGCTAAAGGAACGAATAACAAATCAAAAAAAGAAAAATTCCAATTAATTCATATTTTTATCGCTTCCACACAAACACATGCACAAAACAACATTCAAACAAAAATCCTCTTCTCTATTTAAATATGTATGTAAGCTGAGTGAGTAAGAAATTGAATGAAAAAAAATCAGAGGCAAAGAGAAGGAGATAGGAAAAGGCCACTAAAGAGGATCGCCATAAAGAATAAAAATCCAAAGATATTATTGATGTTCAAGACGTTGTTGGTCACAAAAGTTTTTATTAAAAAAAAAGAACTGAAAAAACAGAGATTTTGGCGTGTGCTTAAAGCGCGTGCGCACAAACTTACTTAGTTAAGCACAGCTACGCTACATACACTCACTTCAATCATGCATACAATCGTAAATATACACTCAAGCCTATTCGCAACTCTCGCATTCATATGCATGTGCACTACAGTCATTGTAAGCCATCAACATTATCACTGTTTTCGTCGTTTTCGTTCTCATCGTCGTTGTTGTCGTTGTCGACGAACAACATCATCTCCACACAACATACAACCAGCCAACGGCAACATTAACGGCAGTAAAACTTCTTTTTTCCCTTTTTTTTTTGTTTTTTGCATAAAGAAAGATAAAAATTCGAGAATAAAAACGACAGCCAAGCGAAATAAATTAAAGAACAAGAATTAAGCGCGCGTTTGTTTGCCCGTTTTAAGTACGATTTTTTCTCTTTTTTTTGCTTCTTTTTTTCTGATTTTTGTTTAAAGCCCACATCTATACAAGATAAACCCGTATCATCATCAACCAGCCCAGCCATTTCATGCCGTGCCGTGCGTTCATTCACGTTAATGTTTAACGACGTTTTCTTTCTTCCTTTTTTTTTAATTCTACTCACACATACATACGTACATACATTTTATTTGAATTTTAAAATAAAAAATCAACATAAAGTTTTCAAACAAAACCACCAATCTGCATACAACAATGTTTCCGATTTTTTCTCAAATCATAAATACCCTTGAGCAACAACAATAACAATTCACATAATTTTTTGTAAAAGGAAACACAAAAACAACGGATTATCAAATTAATATTGAAAACAAAATCAAATTCAATCGTTTTCACCCTCATTTTTAGTACAGAAATTTCTATTAATTTCCATTTATGTTACAAAAGAGCATGTAGTCCATAGGTAAACCATTAGTTTTTATATAAAATTTGATTCTATTTTAGGATAAAATTGATGTCATTCAAACCAAATGTACATCATTTTGTTTGATCAGTTATGTACTACCAGGATTCAGAAGATCATCCCTACACATTAGGGATCAACAATGAATCGTTTTTTCGCTACTCATATGCACTCATGAAATTTTGAATATAAGCAAGTCAACAATATTGAAATTTAACTATGTACTCTCATTCATTCATACTCGCTGCAACGTTGAGTGCAATGTATATGCGTACAACTTTGACATCAAACTCATACCATGTGAAATATGTTTGATTCATAAGTATACTCATTTAGGTTCATAACTTTAGAAAAATGCTTATAAATGATTCGAGTGCCTGCAATCGCTCATCAAAATTTACAGTCTTAGTTGTTCTTGCATTTAGGAAAGAAGACAGCGCAGCAAGCAAGGCAATCACACAACCTTCTAGTAAGTATTTTAGTGTTTATACGCTATTCACACTTATTTTGTGCTTCGTGCATATGTTCAGTTATGGAACGTCGAAATCATCAACAACATCATACGTGTTGTTAAGTATGAAGCGATGAGTACTTCAAACTTTGAATAATGAGTAGAGGTTCCATCATATTAAAATAAGTATGAATGCGTATAAGCATCAGAAATTGTGAGTATGATTCGATCTTACTCATCATTTTGATTACTCTTTGCTGATCTCTACTACACAATGCATGTGCTGAAACTACGAAACCAGGCGCTGGAAGGGAATAGTATTTAAGTGAAGGGAAAAAGTGCTAAAGCAGGAAAAACTTTTGAAAGTTATTTCTTTATCCTACCTTCTGTATCAATTCTTGTTTGTCCTCGAAAAAAACAAGCAAATTTTCAAAAGCTTTCCTTCTATGGAGATGCATTGATCCGCAACAGAATAATTTATCATACAGAGCAACAGGTGGGTATCACTAGGTACCAAATTCGAGCTACAAGTCAGGTACATAAGAATATTCCAACCAAGTTTCCAGAGCTCGAGGAAAGTCACTGGTTCTATAGTCGAATTGTTATGCACACGCTGCAAAATCTTTCTACCCACCAATATTGGCCTGCTTTTGTCACAATGCTCGTTCATGGGACCGAAGATATAACTTTTGTATATGAGGAAACAAAATCGGAAAAAAATCAATAAAATTAAAAACAGGCGGTTTTTTGACCTAGTGGGCTGGATAGCTATTGGATCAAGGATTCCAAAACAGTTTCGTAACGTTCGTGTAACCTTTGGGACTGTAGATATAGCCGGCGAATCTAATTGATTCCTTCAAATAAGCAAAAAAAAAAAGTGCTCTGTATTAAATAGTGATAAATCGGATAAAACAATGGACTTGTTAGAGAAATTGACCTAGTCTCGAACCTAGTAGGCTGGATAGCCATGGTATCAAGGATAGAAAAACAGTTTTCCTTAGGGTCGAGCTTTACTTGGCATCGGAAACGTAGGCGACTAAACTGCTAACTTTTTTATATATACTTAAAAATCTTAATAATTCTCATTGAGTTAATATAGATCCGACAAAGTGTCTTGCTCTTTATTGGCCAATGACTTGCATTTTTTTAGATCGGTGATTTGCATGTTTTTGGTTGCTGACTTGCATTTTTTTTTGAACGATGACTTGCACTTTTTGGGTGGATGACTTGAATTTTTTTAGATCGGTGACTTGCATGTTTTTGGTTGATGACTGGCATTTTTTTTTTTGAACGATAATTGCACTTTTTTGGCCAATGAATTGCATTTTTTTAGATCGGTGACTTGCATGTGTTTGGTTGATGACTTGCATTTTTTTAACGATGACTTGCACTTTTTTAGATCGGTGCTGACTTGCATTTTTTTTTTGAACGATGATTTGAACTTTTTGGGTCGATGACTTGCATTTTTTTAGATCGGTGACTTGCAAGTTTTTGGTTGATGACTTGCATTTTTTTGAACGATGACTTGCACTTTTTAGGTCGATGACTTGCATTTTTTAGATCGGTGACTTGCATGTTTTTGGTTGATGACTTGCATTTTGTTTGAAAGATGACTTGCACTTTTTTTGGCCAATGACTAGCATTTTTTTGAACGATGACTTGCACTTGTTTGGACAATGACTTACATTTTTTTTAGATCGGTGACTTGCATGTTTTTGGTAGATGACTTGCATTTTTTTGAGCGATGACTTGCACTTTTTGGGTCGATGACTTGCATTTTTTTTGAACGATGTCTTGCACTTTTTGGGTCGATGACTTGCATTTTTTGGTCGATGACATAGATTTTTTTAAGAAAACAATTAGCTGCGGCAAATTTTTTGATGGTTTTGATATCTGGAAAACCCGTTCAATATTTGTTATGGACTTTGGAACACTTTTCTTTCTAAAGAAAATAGTTTAACTGGAATTGAAATTCCATAAATTTCCAAATGCACTGCTATGGAGTAATAAAACAGACAATAATTATCTTGGGGTTTGACACAAATTAAATTACTGTTTAAAACAATGTCCTCAATGGCAAAACTACTGTGTTCACAATCCAATGAACGAAATTGTTCTTTCAAACTGTGTGCGAATGTTTGAGCATTTCTTTTATAAAATAGTTGCCTTGCAAAAATTTTACCAAACAAGTCAACTAAAGAGTCAAAATATTGAATGAATGCAATGAAAGAAATAAAAATCGGATAAAAAAAAACAAGCCTGGGAAGAGAAAAGAGAAAGAGAGAAAATATAAAGAAGAAATGCCACAAGCAATAGGAATTAGTTTCCGGTCTAAATGTGGTTACCAGAAAAGGAATGAAACAACAACAAATCGTTATTATCATATTCTACTTCTCCTTTCTTATAATCACTTTGTTTCGTTTTACTGCTTTACGTTTAGTTTAGTTTATCAAATAAAAGAATTGAATGAAACTGAATCAAATGTTACAATGTCTTAGCAAAAGCAATACCAAAAACAGCCAACACATCGAATACACGATTGGAACACGATTAAATGTATAAAATTGTATGATTGGGATGACAAAATGACAATGGCAGTACAAACAACAACAGAAATTGCAATAAAACATCACTTAATAGAAAACGAAGATAATCATCATAGTGATTATCATTGTTATGTGAGGGAGGGGGGGGCACAGTGGGATCAAATTGAATATTGAAAGTGAATAAATAATTTCCCTAATGTTTAATGGATAAGGCGATTAGCAGAAGTCGGCGAAGAAGACGACCTTGTCGACGTTGGAAGATTCAAACTGAGGAAGGCGTGTTATCGAAGGCGAGTAGGATGTAGAGGCGCCTGGAAGGATGCGTTAAAGCAGGCCGAAATCCGATAGAAGGGTTATTAATGCCCATGTAATGATTAATAGACAGCAAAAGCATGATCTCCAATAAAAAACTAACGCTAGATTTGATCGGAAATTTATGTTTATTACTATTAGAACCAGAGATCAGCAATGAATCGTTTTTTCGCTACTCATAAGCACTCATGAAATTTTGAATACAAGTGTGTCAACAATATTGAAATTTAACTACTCGTAATTCATTCATACTCACTACAACATTGATTTATAAGTAAAGGTTGCAATGAGTTTGACATCAAACTCATACCATTCGAAATATGTTTGATTAATGAATCATTTAGATTCATTCGAGTGACTCGAATCATTCATCAAAATTTACAGTCTTAGTTGTTGTTGTTGCATTTATAAAAACAAAGGCACATAAGCAAGAAAGACAGCGCAGCAAACAGAGAAAACACAACCTTCCAGTAAGTATTTTAGTGTTCGTACGGTATTCATATATATTGTTACGTTTTTAGCTTTTTAAAAACATTTAGATTATGAGTTCGTTGATTGCAAACCAAAATAAAAACAAATATGTGTTTCGTTTCAATTAAACTCTTTATTATTCACACTACTTTTGTGTGCCACCGTATACAACTTCACTATACAACAATAATTGCTTGTTCACTATTACTTTCTGTTTACAACCTTTTTGTAAACAATAACACTTGTACGTTAGATAAAACCACGACTTTTTACTCCAAACGCAACGTGTCTTAACACAAGACTGACTGATCTATTACTGACTCCTGCCTGCTTTGTCTGGCCTTTTGATATGCTCACATTTCAGTCTGAAGAAGGTGCTGGAAGTGTCTTCGCCTTTTTGAGAGTTCTATCGCTACTATATTGTTGTTTGTGTATTTTGTCCACGTTGTTGATCCTCTCTCATGTTTGTTGTTGTTGCGTTTACTTGGAACATGTTCGATGCATTTGTTAGTGTGTATCTGTGTCGTGTGTGTTGTGTACACATACTCATACTCAGGGCCTTTGTATTTGTAGCTTTTGCTTATTGTTTATGTTAAACGATGTTTTCTTGGGAAACGATATTAGGTCGTTTCCATTTGCGTAATAATATTTTGTGCTTCGTGGGCATGTTGAGTTATGGAGAGTCTAAATGAATAACATCATACGTGTTGTTAAGTATGAATATGATGAGTACTTCAAACTTTGAATATGAGTTGAGGTTCCATGATATTAAAATAAGTATGAATGCGTATGAAAGTATCAGGAATTATGAGTATGATTCGATTCTACTCATCTTTTTGAGTATTCATTGCTGATCTCTGATTCAATCACGCACTTTCGCCGTCAATTAAAACTATACCGCACAAATAATTTTAGAGAAATTTCGGTCTTTAACTGCACTGCTCTCAGTTACATCCAAATAGCCTGAGAGTTTCCTCCTTTTAAAGAAGTCAGTAAGTCTTAAAAAAAAAATCATCAAAATTGCTGTGAATTTATAAAAAAAAAGTTTCACTGTAATTTAAAGAATCCTTTAAATTTTTTATTATTCACACCTACTGTGTTGCATGAACAACCTCCCTAAGTAACCATACTCAGAGTTATTTTTATGTTCATTAGTCGTAATAATTTGTATCATAAATAAACAAACTTTAAGACAAGCTGGTCATGCAGTAATAAAATTAACAAATATGTGATTATAAGGATGGATAACAAGGATTGCTGACAATCCTTTTTTTTTTTTGTATTGAAATAAAATCTTCTGATAATGATGAAACCCAATAGCCACCACCCCCCATCCATTAATAAGCTAATCTATCGCATACTTTTTATTTTGGGCTATTAAATGTAGGATTTAATATGTATTTTTAAGAAGAAGAAGATGCGATGCATGAAAAAGATATCCCAGACTAATTTCGAAATTTGTATTTGTTTTTTAATTCTCATTTTAGGCAAAATGTATGCAGTTATTGGCAGACGTCATGGCAAGATATTATCTGGCGATTTGACACAAGGCTCCGGTAACTTTTCTGTCATGGCCATATTGCCTGTAATTGAGTCGTTCAACTTTGCCCAGGAGATACGTAAACAAACATCGGGACTGGCTTGTCCCCAGCTAATGTTCAGCCATTGGGAGGTAAGTGAATCATGTTAAGAATTAAATGTATGAGTAGAACCATCATATTTGAATGAATTAATGCGGAAAAAATCTTAAATACAATTTGAAACTGTGAACTTGAAAATTGAGAATAACAAGAGGGCGGGTCAATAAGCCTACGGCTTTTTAAATGAAATTGTTTTGAAGTCATACATTAAGGGTATCATATGACATACCCATAGGACATATGATAGGTTTAGAAATTAGAGTGACTATAGCAGCAAGAAGTCGCCTTATTAGACATTAGGCCAGTGATCAAACACCAGTTCAGACATCTCCTATAAAACGAACAAATATTTCTTCGTTGATTCTTCTTTCACCAGATTTCTGGCAAAAACTCTGAGAGTAAATACAAAATTGCAATGAAAAGTTTCTCAAAAAATCTGTCGTTCGAAGTCGACTTTAAACGGTAGGTAACGCCACTCAAGTATAAAATTAACGCACACAACATAAGTGGAATGAGAAACTAGGTCGTGATCCTGACAAAAGGGTTGCAATGATCAATTATGTATGTATGTACGTGTGTATATCAGTAAGAAAGTCTCTGTCCTTTTGGTAAAAATATCGAAAAACTGTGGGTCTGAGTTGGAGAAGTTAGTGACTTATGTGTCAGAGCCCTGCTCTTGTCATAGAGATGGAGATTTCCGACGTCTTATTCTCTGACACCTTCAACCAGGCCTCTCTGATATAAGAATTGCTCCCCGTCTTAAAGCAAGAGATCCCACTTAGGCCATAATTTATGTTCATTGTAATGTCACCATGAAGTCGCCGTGGTCTAGTAGGTAGTGTGTTGGCTTATTAGACGTAAAAGCCCGGGTTCGAGCCTCAGGCCAGACATAAAACGAAATATGAAAAACAAATATGTCTTCGGCGACTTCCTCTCTGGCAAAAACTCTCAAAAATCTGTCGTTCGGAGTCGACTTTAAACTGTAGGTCCCGCCACTCAAGTATAAAATTAAGGCACACAACATGAGTGGTGTGTGAGAAGCTAGGCCGTAATCCTGACTGAAGGGTTGTAATGGCTAATTATGTATGTATGTATGTATGAAATCATTTTGTCGTATCCCATACATTTCGGGAAGTTTGTGGTTTTATTTCCATTTGATGTTGTCGCACATCCTTATTACCTAGCAATGGTTTGTTGGCTGGTCTCCCTAATTTCATTTACGATTCGTAAATATTTTCGAATGAAACAAAAAAAACATGCCGTTGAAGGAAGTCTTATAAAAACAAATGAATGCAACAGTTGAATATCTTGTTGTTATTGGTGATGTTGTTGTTTTTGTTGCTTTTACTTTTGTTTCCTTGCCATTTAGTATCATCATCAATACTAAATACATGGGAACTTGTTGAATGAAATTAAATGAAACCAATCATGTTGCATGGTTTTTTGTTTTTGTTTTTGTTAGTTGCTACAAGCCAAGAAGAAGAAGAAGAAGAATAAAAAATTTTTGTTTGGCTCTTAAGTGTTCTTTGGATTCATTCATGGGGTTTTTTTCTTTTTTTTAACCAAAAATCCGTTTACGAAAGTTTTGTATTCTTTTTTTTTAACAAACTGATGACCTTGTGTTTATTGTTATTTTAGCTGTTGTTGTTTGTTGTTCACTTTTGTGATTTCCTGTTGAAGTTTTTTTAATGTTGCTTTTTTAGTTGTTGTTATTGTTATTTTTTTAGTAAATCTTAGTGGACTCTATCGAAATGATTTTCAAATGAATTCTCATTCGTTTTCAATTTTCATTGTATTGGCAACAATCAATCATTTTTTGTTTCTCCACTTTTGTTTTTGTTCTCTTCTATTTATTTTATATGTATTTGTTGTAGTTGTTGTTTTAGTTATAGTTTTTTCTGTGTGTCTGTCTGTCCGTCGGTTACAGTCTCTTTTTTTATTATGAGAAAACTTCCGGCCATTATCTTGTGCTGTTTTTTTTCTCATTTCTTCTCAAAGTTTTTCAATTTTGAAATATTTTGTTGGGGACAGAGTTAACCAAGCTTTTGTTCATTGTCATAGAATATCTTTGTTATTTTCTAAACTATCATTAGATTCAGGTTTAAGATGTAAAATTACAAAGGTATAGAAACGCTCTTAACATATAAACTTTTATTTAAAACAATTCATTAGGTTAGAGGACGTGTACTTGTCAATTGTGACAAGTACAGTACCCGGCGGTCGAATTGACCCATAGTACAACGTCCTAGCTTCTCACAGTGTTGTGTGCGTTAATTTTATACATGAGTAACGGGACCTACAGTTTAAAGTCGACTCCGAACGACAGATTTTTGAGAATCTTTTGATGACAATTTAAGTTAACATGCAGCGGCTGCACTGGCTAGGCCATGTCGTTCGAATGGTGGAAGATGATTTCATAGGCGGATCTGCGGAAGTCGGCGAAGAAGACGACTTTGTTTGCGTTAGAAGGACCAAATCGAGGAAGCCCTATCATCGATTGGTGCGACCAACTGGCGTATGCGCGAAACAAGTAGAGGCGCCTGGAAGGATGTGTTAAGACAGACCGAAATCCGTTAATCGGGTTGTTAATGGCCAATTAAGTAAGTTAAGTTTTCTCTCAGAGTTTTTGTCAGAAACATGCTGCAGGGAAGTCACCGAGAAATATTTTTGAAGGTTGTTGCTGAACAAATATGAGAGTCACAGAGTTATATATTCTTACCTCATCTATGTGGTCTAAACTACAGCGTTTGATAGTATATTCCGATGGTAAATATGTATGTAAATTATGTATTTATGTATGATTAGTATAGTGTAGTAGCCGTAGTATTGCAAGTAGGTTGTTGGCTTATTAGACGTGAGATCACAGTTCAAAGCCCAGGTCAGACATCTAGATTATGAAAAAGGCTACTGCTTCTCGGCAGATTTCTGGCAAAAAGTCTGAGAGTAAAATAAAATTGCTAAGAAAAATTATACAAACATCACATATCGATTTGCTACCTCGTTAAGATATCTGTGACAGTCATATGCTGTCTGTCCTGTTCTACTACAATAGGACGAGCAAATCGTTAAAGATTCTACTTGGAGCCACTTAAATAAGAATGGTTCATTGTACGGCTCCCATAAGAATTAACCCAAAATTAATCTCAGTTCTGAAGCGGTTTGCGAATGATTATCGAATGGCAGAGAGTGGTAGCCAGAAAATAACCATGCCAGAATTGACGGTCCGGAAGCTTTTTTTTTTGTTTTCTATTTGGTGGAATTCGCAAAGAATTTTCTATGAACTGTGCCTGTACGGCTAAACTCTTAATTCAAAAATAGATTATCATCAAATGGACCTTTTGAAGCAGACAATAAAATGAATGAAATGACGACAATTTTAAAACAACTCCAACTTGTCTGAGAGCCTAAGAAAGTTTTTATGCAGCAATCTCATTACGTGAACGTAAAAAATTAGTCGTCGTAGTGTAGTAGGTAGGTGTGATAGCTTATTAGACCTAAGATCACGGTTCAAACGCCGGGTCTGATGTCTTCAACAAAACGAAATACGAAAAAATATTTCTTTGGCGACTTCCTCTCAACAGATTTCTGGTAAAAACTCTGAGAGTAAGTTTCTCAAAAATCTATCCTCCGCAGTCGCCTTTAAATTGTAGCTGCCGCCACTCATGTATTATTATTCATATTTATCATATTGCACAGCTCTGCAGTTCTGTTGCTAGCAAATAGAATTTTCTAGACAATATGTCCACATATGGATTGACTTTTTTTAATGTTTGATTTGGTTTTGTTTCGCTTTTTTTTTTTTAATACAAAGTATTTCAAATCAGTTTTGGCGAGACTAGTTTATTGAAATTTATTTAAAGCGATAGTTAATGAAATTAAATTGGAAAAACTAACAAGTAAATATTCTGCCGTATTTGGTAATGCCACGTAGAATAATTTTTGCCAATTTTTATATATGGTTGGATGGGAAATTTATTTCATTTCAACTACTGTGTATAACAAATAAAATATGAAAATCACTAAACTAAAGCACACCAAAAATAACTATCAGATCCTTAACATAGCTCATAGCTACCTAGCTAGCAGGATGATTATGAAAGATAACATAAAAGTGGAACAATAATTAGATTGGGACTCAAAATGTAAACTAATGTGGTGGGCTTTTTGCACTGCCTCCATTTTTTATCTATAGTGAGCGTCAAAAGAAGCTGGAGTAGAAGGACAAACTCAACTTTTACCACTTAAGGAGAGTGCCCGAAAAAATTTGAAAATATTTCGAAATTTTTTAATTTTTTTTTCTCTTTTTCGTTTCAATTTTAAAAACTGGCCTTGAAACAATTTTAAAATAAAAATAACGGCAATTTAATAATGTATTTTTTTTTTTTTAATGTACAGTTTCTTTTGCTGCTCACTGTACATTCTGCATTCAGTTGCTAATCTTTTCAGTTCGTTTGATAATACATAACATAATTGGCCATTACAACCCTTCAGTCAGGATTACGGCCTAGCTCCTCAACATAATAATTTTGCAAAAAACGATTAATCATGGTAAAAGTTAGGCTAACTGCTGCCACATCTACGGCCTTATCAATGGATGCGTCAGGGAGGAAGAGCAGACACGTTTGGGGAATGGATCGGATTGTTATGTTCCTAGGTGTCTATGGCCTGCTATACATAGTGTAAGAACAAGTTGGCTGCTAGGCTTGTATAAAGCCAGCTTAAGGTTAGTTATTGGATTTATTACGGAGCCCGGCGAGATTACATCGCTGGCAAGGATCTGGAACAGATTCCAGCCGAACTATTGCAGAGTATGTTGCGACAAGGAGGAGGAATTGGAAACTATCGAACATTTTCTCTGTAACTGTACAGCCCTTATAGATTGAGATTGAGGAACCTGAGCAGGGGCTTCTCCGAAGGTTTGAATTCTTTGTCGAGTGCCGACATTAAGGCTCTCCACAGATTAATTATTAGTTTCAGCTGGTTGAGAAGTTTTGGGGCTTCAATAGTGTGGTCGCGCTTTCTTGTGCATTTTATTAGTCTGCGTAATTCCTGTGCTTCCTTATTCTCCCTTTCCTACTTCCTCTCTTTTTTCCCTATATATCCTATTGTACTCTCCCTTCTAGCACTTTGTACAAAGGGTCGATTGGACCTCCGGGTACAGTACTTATCTCAATTGGCAAGTACACATCCTCTAACTTAACCTAGGCTAACTTAGGCTCTAAGGACTGCAATGAACTAAGAGGCACTTCAGAAGCAGTGTATCAAGTATAGTTTACTCGAAGAAAATTTCCCAGGAGCCTTATTTTTAACATTAACTTATCGCCGTAAGTCTAGTAGGTAGTGTGTTGGCTTATTCGACAAAAAGCCACGGTTCATATCCCAGGTCAGACCAAAACGAAATATAAAAAAATATTTCTTCGGCAATTTCCTCTCAGCAGATTTCTGGCAAAAACTCTGAGAGTAAATAAAAATGCCATGAATAGTTTCTCAAAAATCTGTCGTTCAGAGTCGACGTTAAACTGTAGGTCCCGCTACTCAAGTATAAAGTTAACGCACACAACATAAGTGGTGTGAGAAGCTAGGTTGTAATTCTGACTGAAAGGTTGTAATGGCCAATTATGTATGTATGTATGATTTGTTAATTAATTCTGAATTTATTTACGTGTTTTTTTGTTCAAATCTACTGTCATTTATTTGTAATTTTAAACGTTCAAGTAATTCGAATTTTTTTTTCTTTTAATTTTCTGTTGTTTTTATCTCGTTTTTCACATTTGATTGCACACTCATACACACACTCGCACAAATGGCCACATTTTAAACCAATTACCCAAAAAACAGATTTTTACTTGACGTTTAATGTTCTTCGTATTAGAAACCACAATTAATTTACGATGTTTTTTTTCGTTTTTCTCTCGTTGTTTGTTTTCATCTGATTTGTTTTGATTTAATTTGATTTATTGGTGTCAACTCAGTTAATCAAAACCTAATCACGACTATTCTCAGTGTATCTCATACGTACAGACAGACTGTCTGTCTGTCTGTCGATAACACAGACATACAAATAAAAACGCAAAAAAAAGCAACAACCAACTCGTCAAAACTTACAACGTTTTGAAATAATTTGAAAATTAAATTGAATATCACAGACATGAGTGACAAAATTTGAATGACAATCAACAACAACAAAAAAAAAAACGAAAAAAAGGAGAGGAGAGGAAAAAACAATTACAGCCTACGGAATAATTTTTCTTTTTATGGCTGTCGTTTATGGTATTACTACTGATGTTGTTTTTGTTGTTATAACACCCCACCACCTGTCCTACACATTCAATTATAGTTACACACCATTGTGGTACACTCACATCAACACACACAACAACAACATTTAGACGCGTACAACCCACTATTTTTTGCCTGCATTGCTGCACTTTATTAAATGCAAATTATTTGGGATGATCACAGTTTATTGATGATCATTGAAACATCTTTAAAACGTATAACGGTATCGTTTTATCGTATTTAAATCATCCTGGGATTACTCCTAAAAATTTTGGGCTATGGACGGCATTAGGAAGGCTATCTACTTGAAAAACTTTAACACGTTGTCTGCCAACTACGAGATAACTCGTAGATTGCATTCCCTTCTAGGATACCAACTACGAGTTATCTCGTAGTCACTAAACCTGTCATTTCTCTGTAGCTACGAATAAAACCGTATTTTATCAGTGTTAGTATCGATAAATGGCTTCTGGGAAAAGAACAAAAAATCAATGTTGGCTTGCGTGGCCAGTTTTCTGAAAATTACCGTGGAATTGTCTTATGATTCTACTAGTCCCCTCGAAGTGGAGCACCCTTTTGTGCTACCACCATTGTTCGTTTACCAGTCACGGACTGAGTACGTTAAGAAACCGAGCCACTTCCTTCAATGGAACTGCTAGTAGGTCCAGTTTATCCATGATACATGCAAGTAGCACCCTGTATCACTTAGCCCCAGTGCTACATTGTTGGCGAGGAAGTGCTCTATCCATTCCTATTCCTCATACGAAAATCTGAAGGAACTAAATATCGAATATGCCCATCTTATGTATTGCAATTAAAGTGATATGTAAGTGTCCTACCTTTTTCTGTCTGGCTTTATACACATTCACGTATACTGACTGACAGAGAATTGAAGCTCTGAAAGTTTATTGAATAACCGAGTCATTTTGTATCATTTTAATATTGTACTACGGTGGATGAACTGTTATCGACAAGTAGAGACGTGCGGCGTATTGGATCTCACATAAATTTATTTATTCATCCTCCCCGTGCTTCTTTATGGCGTAGAGGCATGAACTCTATTAAGCACTGATGCAGCAGCCTTGAGAGTATTCGAGGGAAAAGTCTTACGTAAGATCTTCGGTCCAGAGCAAGTTGGCGATGATTGCCGCATTCGATTCGACAGTAAGCTGTATGAGCTCCTCAACGACATAGACATTGGGCAGCGTATTAACATTTAGGGGCTGCGATGGTTCGGCCATGTAGTTCGAATGCAAGAGGAAGCTCCTTCCGGACGGGTATTTGGTGCGGGGATCTGCGGAAGTCAGCGAAGAGGACGACCTTGTTTGCGTTGGAAGGACCAAATCGAGGAAGCCCTATCATCGATTGGTGTGATTATTGGCGTAGGCGCGCAAGAAGCAGAGACGCCTGAAATGATGTGTTATGGCAGGCCGAAATCCGTTAATCGGGTCGTTAATGTGCAATGAAGTAAGTAAGTAAGTTTACGGTGAACGTTGACCATTTTCTCATTGCCCCTTTCAAAAGCTTCCTGTTGTAACCGAAAGGTGAAGTGGAACCCCCCTCTGCCTCCCTCGATATTTGGCAACCCTGAAAAACTGATTACATACATACATACATTACAACCCTTCAGTTAGGATTACGGCCTAGCTTCTCTCACCCCTCATGTTGTGTGCCTTAATTTTATACTTGAGTGGCGGGACCTACAGTTTAAAGTCGACCCCGAACGACAGATTTTTGAGAAACTTTTCATGGCAATTTTATTTACTCTCAGAGTTTTTGCCAGAAATCTGCTGAGAGGAAGTTGCCGAAGAAATATTTATTCAAATTTTCGATTTGATGTCTGGCCAGGGTTTCGAACCCGGGCTTTACTAGGCTACGGCGACTACTTGTCTCAACCCAATAATGTCTTGAAAACAGACTAAATATCCCCTTATCGTGTAGCATTAGTACAGTCCTTGCCCTAGATTATTGCTCTGTCTCCTCTGAGACCTAGTAGCTCTGCTTGCACTCCATCCGCATGCCACTTGTGAGGCATCGTGCAGCCACTTGAAGATTACTCTGTATCTCCTAATGAGACTGAGCCCACATAACTTAACACGTAAGATTACTTTCAACTTTTTGAAAGATAACATGCTTTGGACTTTAGCATACATCTGTGATTGGCCTAAATTTTATGTAAATGTAACAACAACAACAATAATGGCAGACTTGTTGTATGCCTCCAGCATAATTAACTCAACAAAACTGCATTTTAATAAACATTTACTATGAAATAAAATACACAAATAAATAAACCAACAACAATTCGAGTGTAGTAAGAAGAAGTCGGACTAATAGCATAGACAAGAGCCATAGTGAGATAGAGAGAGAGAGAGAGAGAGAAAGAGAAAGGAAGTATCGAAAGAAAATATTTTTTTAAAGAAAATAGTGTGCACATCATGCCATTACAATGCTGGCTTGACAGTTAAATGTTGCTGTTACTCTTGACAATTAAAACAGTTATATGCTCATTTAAACAACACCAACAGCAACAGACAATTGCTACAACAACATGATGATTAAAAATAAAATTTACAGAGAAATACGATAAAAAAAAATAAAAGAGGAGGAGAATACAAACAACCAAAAAGAAATAAAAAAAAAGAACACAAAGTACTTAAACAATAACAACAATAATGGATGGTAGGGTCGTCGGTGTTGTTGTTGCAACAAAAGTAATGCGACCATGTGTGTAGGTGGAGTTGTCACGTGCTCTATAAATATTATACTCGTAGTATGTTAAGTAATAATGAAGTAGGTTTACAGTGATCATCATCATCATAATCATCACATGAAACAGAAGTTTTACTTAGACAGTATATTAAAGTTCTTGTTGTTGTTTTGTTTTTTGAAAAGCCTTATGGCGGCCAGTATGTAGTAGAGCAATGAGAAGGACATGTAGTCTCTTATAAAATCTTGTCTGTTCGCTAAGAGAGTTGTTCTTAAGCAATTAAAACAAGACAGTGAAAATCAACAAAAACAACGTCCAACTTCATTCAGATTTGTTGGCAAGCAAATCAGTTCAAATTTTGATTTCTTTTTTCGTTAAAAAAATTGTGCATGTGATCGACCACTTGTTGTCTGAAATTTTTCTTGTAATCAATACCCTGCTGCACTCTAACCTGTGCCTGCTGCTGTTGCCGTTGCTGTGCTTGAACTCATCATTTATTTTATGTTTGTTTCGTTCGTTTTTTTTTTTTGTTTAAGTGCCAGCCAAATGGTCAACAAGTGTTTCATGTTGATCACTTATGCTTGTTCTTCTTTTTATTTTCGGATGTTGTTGTTGCTGTTCTTTTTGGTTTATGCCAGCCGTCACTGTACACGTACATATATCCTTTGTAAGTGAATGTATGCGAGCAGAGAGTTGAATGTATCCCCAGACAGTATCATATAATCGTTAATGCCTTATGCAGCAGTCTAGATTTGTATTCGTATACGTCTTGTGTTAATTTAAAAGACCCAAGTAACCTTAGACATGAAATCTGGTCAGAATAAATTCTCGTTTTTAATTATAAAAATAAAAAAAAATTTTTTCTCTGACTGAACTTCTCATATTTCATAATGAAAAATGAATTCGAACATTTCAGGAAAAAGAGAGTGGCCAGATTTGTGATAGTCATACTATAGCTTAGAATCAGAGATCAGCAATGAATAGCTTTTTTTCATTACTCATAAGCACTCATGAAATTTTGAATATAAGTGAGTCAACAATATTGAAATTTAACTATGTACTCTTATTCATTCATACTCACTACAACGTTGCTTTATAAGTACAGGTTGCAATGAGTATAAGTACAACGTTGACATCAAACTCATACCATTCGAAATATGGTTTGATTCATAAGCCTACTCATTTAGATTCATTCGAGTGACTCGAATCATTCAACAAAATGTACAGTCTTAGTTGTTGTTGCATTTACAAAAAGACACATAAGCAAAAACCACAGAGCAGCAAGCAGAGTAAACACACAACATTCTAGCAAGTATTTTAGTGTTCGTACGAGATTCATCCCCTCTCCCAGGATAGGTGGGACCAGACTCACGTTGAGTCGCGAGGTTAAATATCTGGGCCTGATCCTGGATCCCAAACTGGGAAACTGGACCTGAATATTTCTCTCCGTCTGCCGGACTACTGCAGTGTGTTTCAGGCGGAGGTGATGGCAATTTACCGGGCCGCTGAATGGATCCTCGTCAACGATGCTCCTTTCACTCGCGTCTCGATCTTCTCTGATAGTCAGGAAGCGATAGGATCACTATAGGGTTCCGTGATTAACTCTAGGATCGTTAGGGAATGTCGCCGCTGTCTCGACCTTCTCTCGGGGCGCTTCACCAGTATCTCTCTGGTGTGGGTCCCCGGCCACAGTGGAATTCCGGGAAACTGTAGGGCCGACGAGCTCGCCAACCTATCCTGGGTCAATGAGGAGTCCTGCTCAACCGCTAGACTCACCTGGCCCAAGATGGATAGAAGGCGTACCAACCGATTACTTGGTCTTGGTCGTGATGTCATCTCGACTACAGTGGCCGTGCTTACGGGTCACTACGTCATGGGTAGACACGCGGAAAGAATGAGGCTCCCTTTCAACGACTTCTGCCGTTGATGTAGGTCCACTGAGGAAGAGGAGACTGTTGTTCACTTTCTTTGCCAGTGCCCGTCTCTTGCTAGGTGTAGATATAGGTTATTTGGCTCCCCATTCCTTGTTAGCTTAACGGAGCTATCATCTATTGACATCAAGGATATAGCTTCGTTCATCAAACTTTCTGGCTGGTTTTCCAGTGCGGGGTAGTCGTGCTTTTGTTGTACAGCCCTTGCGCTGACCAACTTCTTCCTTTTCCCTGATTTTGGTGGAACTTGGTTAGTACAGGGACTGCGTTCACCCGTGGCATCACAAGGGGCCGCTATGCGTGCTCAAGTGAGCTTTGTGATATCGGAGATACCACTCGGACCTAAATCTAAACCTAAAACGAGATTCATACTTATTTTGTGATTCTTGTATATGTTGAGTTAGGGAGAGTTGATAGAATTTTCTAACACGAATCAAATGTGTGCCCACATGAATGAACAGAAACAAATAAGCATTGCCATGTAAGCTTTAAGTCCTTTTAAGCGAATTACATGGAGCGTGTACCCTAAGACTTAAGAAGAGAGATCTCAAGGCTGCAGAACATGTAGGCACGCCGACATAGATGATACTTGCATACGTGTCAAACAAAATCCGACACAGGGACCTCGACGAAAGGAATGGTGGAGACACTTAGATGTGTCCTCAACTTTCGACATGCAATTCGGACACGGTTATGAACACGCAGGGGCCAAAGGGCCAATAGGACTCTACTACGAAGTAATACCACCGTAGTTCCGGAGTGGGCACAACAAGTCCACGAGAGGAGGGGGGGGGGGGGGGGGGGGGGGGATTTAGTGGGTGACGGCCCCACAACACGGAGGATGTGACGAATTCCTCTTTGGTGCGGTTAGTTACATTTACTCCTCCTCGCGAGAAAAAAAAATCCTTTTAGCCTAAATACGATCATAAGAGGCTAATGAAATGGATTTCGGCCAGCATTTAGGCTCACTTTGTTATCATAATCAATTCTACACAGGGTTAAACATTCCCTAGAGCAAACCATTCCGAGTCCAAAATAAATCTTCCTATTGCAGCAATCCTTATGTCAGAGAGCCTCGATTAAAGGTGGAAGTCGTCGTAATCTAGCAGAAAGTATGTTGTCTTGTTAGACGGCCACGTTTCAAACTCCAAGTCAGACATTTTTTCGGCGACTTCCCCTCAGCAGATTTCTCTGAGAGTATGTAAAAAATTGCCTTGCAAAAGTTGCGCAATAACCTGCGGTCCGTAGTCGAATATAAACTGTAGGCCTCGCCACTCATGTATAAAATTAACACACACAACATGAATGGCGTGAGAAGCTACGTCGTAATCCTGACTGAAGGGTTGTAAAGACCAATTACGTGTGCAAGTATGTCGGTTAAAGATGTTAGAAAATGAAAGGTCAGGAACCTCCATATTTTTATAACAAGATCAGGCCACTAACACATGAGATGAAAAAGAGTCTGTTCCTCCTTCTCAGACCCAAAGCTCCTGCTGAAGTCTTTAGCCGAAATGCCAAGTCTTTCGGCATGTATACACAAAGGACAGTGGCGAATCTCTATTGTGCAATTGGTCGTACATTTGCGAAACCCATTCAATTTGTTTTTTGCTTTGCTGGCCACTCTAACAAATTTCGAGTCTTGCCACCTGCACTTTAAATTTGCGAAATTGCGAAAGAAAAAAAAACGAATTTTTTACAGGCAAACCACAGATGGGCAAAATGCAGAAATGAAAACCAGGAAAAATACAAAAGAACTATGGAAAGAGAAGCGAAAAAAACCCACCAGAAGAACAAACAGTAGCAGCAGCAGCAGCCCACAGCATCATTGGCAAATAAATGCAAAAAATAATGAAATTCAGATGATCCTCTCAACCAAAAACAAAAACAAAACAAAAAAACAACAACAATTGAAATTGGGAATGAAAAAACCGAAAATCAACGTCTTCTGGTGCTTAATGCTCTCCTAAGTGCAAATGATGGATAAAAAGAAGGGAACTGCATTTGGAGACCTTTAGCCACAACACCGCACCAGTACACACAAGTTCTTTAATTTTATTAATGATTTTTGAGGTTGTTGTTGTTATTGTTATTGTCTTTGTTGGTTTTTATTATTATTATTATTGTATTCCATTTGTGTGTTTTTTTAATGCTGCTGTTCGTTCAATTTATTCCGTTTTACCACACTCTCGTACATGTTTAAAGATTTTCGACTACCGTATTGCGCACGTTCAGTTCTTTTTTTTTTTCTTTTTTAAGCTAACGAATGCAAAGAATCGAAAATTAAACAAATTGTTTACGAGCAAAAGCTCAATTCGAATTGAATTTGGCTGCCTATAACGTTATAATGTTATGATTACCGCCAGCATCATTAGGTAATGTCGCCGCCGTCTAGACATTCTTCTTGTCTCACTTGTCTGGTTCCCTGGGCATAGTCACCTTTCGGGAAACTACAGGGCCGATAAGCTTGCCAGAGTTGGTGCACTCCTTTCGACAGCCTCGTCAATCGACTTGGGTATGCCACTTACTTACTTAATTGGCCATAACAACCCAATTAACGGATTTCGGCCTGCCGCAACACATCCTTCCAGGCGCCTCTACTTCTTGCGCACCTACGCCAATTGATCACACTAATCGATAACAGGGCTTCATCGATTTGGTCCTTCCAACGGATACAAGGTCATCCTTTTCGCCGACTTCCGCAGAACCCGGCATCAGATACCCGTCTAGCCGGAGCATCCTCCTCCATTCGAACGTAATGGCCGAGCCAGCGCAGCCGCTGGATATTAATACGCTGCTCAACGTCTATGTGAAGTCGCCGTGGTCTAGTAGGTAGTGTGTTGGCTTATTAGACGAAAGGCCCGAGTTCGAATCCCAGGCCAGACATCAAAAACGAAATACAAAAAGTATTTCTTCGGCGACTTCCTCTCAGCAGATTTCTGGCAAAAACTCTGAGAGTAAAAATTGCCATGAAAAGCTTCTCAAAAAATCTGTCGTTCGGAGTCGACGTTAAACTGTAGGTCCCGCCACTCATGTATAAAATTAACGCACACAACATGAGTGGTGTTGAGATGTTGAGAAGTTAGGCCGTAATCCTGACTGAAGGGTTGTAATGGCCAATTATGTATGTATGTACAACGTCTATGTCGTTGAGGAGCGCATACAGCTCTGGCTCACTGTTAGATCGGATGCGAAAATCATCGCCAACTCGTACTGAACTGAAAATCTTACCTAGTACTTTTCTCTCGAATACTCTCAAGGCTGCTGCATCAGTGCTTAATAGGGTCGGGATGCCACTTACCTCAGTTGAATTGCCCATTGTAGGGCCATTCTTTCGGGACACCAACCTATTCCGGGTCAATAATGAGGCCTGCTGCTGTGCTACACTCACTTAGCCAACCAGTTACTCGGACTTGATCGTAAAATCATCTCAATCCTAGTGGCCATGCTTACAGGTCATTGTGTTATGGCGAGACACACGGAAAGAATGCAACTCCCATCTAACGACTTCTGCCTTGGATGCAGATCTGCTGAGGAAATGAGGAGACTGTTATCCATTTTCTTTTTCAATGCCCATCTCTTGCGAGGTGCAGATATAGGTTGTTTTGCTCTTCAAACCGTATCAGCTAGACGGAGCTATCATCCATTGATGTCAAGGATATAGTTTCGTTTATTAAACTTTGGAGCTGGTTTTCCAGTGTAGGGTAATCGTAGGTAGGTAGCTTTCAATGTGCAGCCTTTGCGCTGACCAACTATGTGCCTAGTTTGGTGGAAGGAACTCGGTCAGTACAGGGTCGCTATGCGTGCTCAAGTGAGCTCAGAATTACAGATTTTTGGGAGAAACTTTTCATGGCAATTTTTATTTTTACTCTCAGAATTTTTGCTAGAAAACTTTTGAGAGGAAGCCATCGAGAGAAATACTTTTTTGTACAAGTCGTCTAGGCTACCTACTGGCCTAAGGCGATCTTCATAAAACTATCAGAAAAAAGCAAAGCCTGATCAAGAATTTTTTAGATCCAGAAACTTAGTTTTCTAACCTTGCCTAGCTCGTGAATCGATCGCCTTTATGCAACTCAAGAAGATACAGATCCATTAACCTTAGGCTCTACGCAAAATATGAAATAACTCTTCAGCATACTCATACTTTCGATGATAAGCCTTTGATTACATGCGTACAATACGCTTTTATAAGTGGCGGCAGACTCTTTTGCTTTCATTTCACACGTGTTCGTGTGAGGGTTTGAACTCTGACCTCATGTCTAACACTATGGCTGTACCAGATACAGACGGTTTCTGCAGAAAGTAAGGTTATATTACCAATGGTGGCCTGCATGCCTACATGATGGCGGCTTAGGTATAGCTCTTTCAAGCAGCCTACCTACCTACCTAGTAAGTCTATTCTATGATTTACATTTCTTAATGCGAATTAACTTTTTCCCTTACCCAATGTGTTGTAAATGGATTTTGGTAACGTATGTAGTAGAAACCGCATGATCATGTTAACTTGTATTCTTTTTTTTTTTGTTTTTTTTTTATTCTTGGTCTTATTGTAGTTGGTATTGTTGTTGTTGTTGGTTGTGAGTGATGGTAAATAAGAAGCTGTTATGATTACTATTGTCTTCTTTTCTGTTTTGTATGCATTGCTGCTGCTATTGTTGCCGTAGCCAGCTATTGCTTGCTGATGTAAATGATTATGAGTTGGTTTGTGGCGGTAAGCGAGCGCGCGAGTTTACTGTGGTTTTTTGTTGAAAATTTTTGAAAGCAAAACTTCTTAAAAATTCAACGACTTACTCGATGCAAGAGATATATACATACGCTTACATACGTACACTCACATATACGATTATTACTTCGATATAGACGTGTGGTGTACCTTAACAACTTAGCATACTAAATATACATACTTACACATGTATATATGGAAGTGTGTGTTTGTGTGTATGTAATGTTTGTATGCATCTTATCTTTGTATGCCAGAGCTCAGACCTTAGCTACCCGTCTTTACAATGTTGAATAGAAGTCATCATCATCATCGCCGTCGTCATCGTCGTCGTCGTCATTGTCAATGTGATCATGAGTAGTAAGTAGCGAGCATGCTTACGAGCATTGAATGCCCGAACAGTGTTTACTGCTACTGGTATTACTTTGGCCTACCAACTCTACTTGCTCACTTACTTGCTGTTGTTAGTGCAACATTGTTTTTTTTTCCTTCTTCTTCTTCTTATTTTTTTTAGTTTAAAGTATTGCTTGTTGTTGTTGTTTGAATTTTCGTTAAGGTTGTTTAAATGTTGTACGTATGTATGTATGTACATAGTATATCTGTACCGTATGCATCACATACATACATACATACATTTTTCTTATCATATGAAGTCATAATGTAAGCGTTTGTTGTTGTTGTTGTTTTATTTGTTTATTTAGTTTTTCGTTTTTCTCTTCTTTTTGTTGTTGTCATTTGTTGTTGTTTAATGCCATAAACGCGGTGGTTATATGTTTATTAGAGCACACGCGTGTTCCATTATTGTGAATATACTAGTGGACAGGACAGAGACAGTGTGTGTGTGTGTGTGTGTGGATATGCATTTTGAATTGTGGTTTTGCATGTAAAAAAAACAGAAAAAAATCCGACAGTAAAACAACTTAATCTGATAACCATCCTGTTTGCCTCTCTACTCTCTCTTCCTGTTGTATACCTGCCTGCTACGTACCCATCAACAACATCGTCCTCAGGTGGGAGGAAATAGACGAGTCCGTTTATTATTATTTTATACACAAACACAGAGGGTTTAGTTTGTTTGTTATATGTATATATATATGTGTATGTGCGTGTTAAATAAATATTGAAAGAACATCATTATCATCATCCATGGCCCATATGCAAAGAAAATAATCTTATGAATGTTATAGAAATTTGATTGTCGCTGTTGTTGTTGTTGGCACATAACCACAAATATTTAATAATTATTTAATTTCCCCCGTTTTTTATTTATTTATTTATTTAATCCACTACGTTATTATTATTATTATTATTATGTATTATTTTTAATGACAGAGAGTAATGATATAGAAGCACATCCATACATACATACATACAACGAAACCAGTAGGCACCCTGTTTTATCATCATAAATTCACCCTGATTTCTGTTAGTGTAGTTGTTCAAATTTTTTACTACTTGTTATTTGTATTTGTAGTTGTTGTCTTTTTGCTTTGTTTTTCAGTCAATATTTCCACATTTTGTTGTTCTTTTACGTGGAGGTTTTTTTTTTATTATGTATTCTTACCATAACCTCACCTGTATTTGTTTTAGGTTTTCGTTGTTTTTAAAATGCATTTAATGGATGGAATATAGTGGCATAGAGTTGCCAGCTGTTTTAAAATCACATAATACATACACACATATATAATTGGCCATTACAACCCTTCAGTCAGGATTACGGCCTATCTCCTCACACCACTCATGTTGTGTGCGTTAATTTTATACGTGAGTGGCGGCATGTACAGTTTAACGTCGACTCCGAATGACAGATTTTTGAGAAACTTTTTCATGGCAGATTTATTTACTCTCAGAGTTTTTGACAGAAATCTGCTGAGAGGAAGTCGCCGAAGAAATATTTTTTTTTTATATTTCGTTTTGATGTCTGACCTGGGATACGAAGCCAACCCACTACCTACTAGACTACGACGACTACAATCAGATAGTATAGGTTCAAAATCTAGTTAAAAGATCTTTATTATGTTCCTATCAATACCACTGCATCGTTGATGGAATATTGCTAAGTTACAACATCAGAAGTAAACGGTCGTGGTTTAATTGCCAGGCTTGTTGGCAAGCTGGGTTTTCTTTACCTTACTTAAGTGGTCATTAGTCAGAATTACAACCTAGTTTATCACACCACTTGTGTTATGCGTGTTAATTGTATCCGTATGTACCGGGATTTAACATCGAATCCAACCGACAAATTTCAGATACTTTTCATGGCATTTATATTTTACGCTCAGAGTTTTTGCCAGGAGTCTGCTGAGAGAAAGTGGGCCTAAAGATATATTTTTTCGTACTTCATTTTGTTCGAGATGTCTGAGCCGGGGATTATAACGCAGGCTCTTGTTTGATAAGCCAACTCACATTACCTACTACACTACGGCTACTTCTACGTTTTCGTGCACATTTGGTTGAATTTGTGGGGCATGTTCTAATAAAAGCGAACAAATTTCTTAAATCCGACCATTACAGTCAGGAATTGAGTCGTCTGAAGAAAGCAACCGCTCATAAGTAGCCAACTCTGACCAATGGAAGAGGCGTTGTATTTAATCAGGGCCTATGCACTATAAGATATCCGCTTATAGATCCTGGAAACCTGTTTTGATTCTGTGATACAGCCGTAGAGACTGGATCTGACTAAATTCATAGTCCCCGTTGCGATCCACAGTGGTTGCACTTGTATGGGAAGGAGCGACAAAAATAATTATATTAGAGATATAGTCCTGAAATTTTCACAGTACATTTCGGATATAATAACCACAAAATTCTAAAAAAATGAGCGCGGTCACTTGCCCCTACCGCCCATTTTTTAAATTTTTTCCTGATAAAATATTCAGAATAAATTTTCGGTTTTCCAGAAATCTTTCAAATACGTGTTTTTCTGCAAATTAAATTTAGTACTTTATTGTTTTCAAAAAATGTCAAAATATAATGCAAGAACTTCAGCGGTATTTGATTCCGAACCAGCTTGCTTTGGTTCTAAACATAGACTACGTAAGGCATCCGCTGCAGTCGCATCAGTTTCTGCCAACTTTGCTACTATTCGTTGTCTTGTTCTTTTTGAAGAACTTGAGAAATCAGATTAAGGACGACCACGTTTATTCGGTTTTAATACTTGTTCTTTAGGTGACACAGAAACGTTCTCCAGTTTTAAAAAACAATCTCTTTTTTAGCTAACCAGTCTGAATGATTTTTTAAAACGTCTGATTTTAAGCGGTGAATCTTTTTCCAAATGTCAACAATTCTTTTACATAAATATTGTACACATTTCAATAAATCACAAAACGCACCTTCTTCGCATTCAAAATTAATTAATTTGATTACTTCGTCATAAAATTGCTGTGATTTCGCCGAATTTGAACCCTTCTTAGAGCACCAAAGCTCGAAAATTGTCATTCGTGAAAATATGCATTGACGGGATGTTTCTATTATGTAGAATAAAATAAAAAACTATCAATAACAACAAAAATGTCAGTATTATTAAATCAAACGAGATACACAACAAATTTTAAAAACACAATAAACACAGAGGTTAAGCCAGTATATTAAATATATAGAAAAAACCTGCAAAAACCTGCACTTGAATTAAACACAATTTGTTACTATAGATGTGTATCAATATTTACAAACCAATTTGGTCATTGGCTTTCATTGGGAAACTAACTAAAACTCTAATTATTTTTTATAAAGAATTTCAAACGGTGTTAATAAAAACACTTCTTAAAAATTAGTACTTTACGAAAACTATAACACAATTTATTAAGTTATTATTTCTTAAAAATAATGTCAATGCCATTCACATTAATTTCCATTTTAATTATTTTAATTGGGCACTTTAATTAAATGTATTTTAACAATTTGATATTCACTTTGTTTTCACAGTCGCTTAGTCAACTTTCTTCTTCTATATAAAATCGCACTTTAATTGTTTGCATTTAAAAATTACCGTTAGATATTATCAAAACAAATTCAGAAGAGAGAAATTTGATGACATTAGCGACTATTTAGTTCGCAACAAACCCAATATAGAAAAAAAAATTTTTTATTTTTGTCATATGGGCGCAACCACTGTGCGATCTAAGGATTTAGTCTAACAGAAGGAATGAGTATTAGCGCCGTGCTTACTAGAGCCATCAAGTTATTGCGAAACAATGCATCTTATTCCACCTATTTGTGTTGGGTCCTCAGGACATTAATTTTTTTTTTTATAAAAATCCACTGTTCCACTAGGTAGAAAATTATTTGATGATGAAACGTTTTGGAAAAGAGAGTTTGAGAGGAAGTCGTCGGAGAAAACCTTTTTTGTATTTCGGTTTGGTGTCTTACCTTGGGTTTGAACTTCTGACGTCTAATAAGCCAACACACTACCTATTAGACTAAGGCGACTAGAGTTATAATGTGATTAGCTTTTCCAGTTCAAACGTTGTAGTTTACTCTTCATCTTAAAACAGTGGCTTTAACAGTTTATGAAAGTAATCTTTAACGTATGGCAACTCTGGAAATGTTGTTTTTTTTTTAAAGATGACGTCGCTCCACACTTGAGCACGGTGCGATAATAATCTAAAGCGTATTTCAGTAGCAACTGCTGCGTAAATTACACTTGAAATCACGACAATAACAACAACGTGAGTGATTTTTTTTTGTTTTGTATTTCTTTATCGTTGTTGTATTATACTTTTTTTTCTTCTTCTTCTGCTTTTTTGTCTTTCTGGTTTTCTCATTCCCTAATCTGTTTATGTCACGTTTTGTATTCTTTCCACTTCGTTTTTTTTTTTTTATTTTTTTTATTTTCAGTATGTTTTTAAGGTGTATTTAAATTGTTTTGTTGTTGTTGGTGGTGTTGCTGATGGTGGTTTTAAGGAACTGCAGAATAGAGGTTAGTTTTGTATTCAAAATATTGTTTTACAAAAAAAAAAAAAAAAAAAAAAAAACAGAAGTTACTCTACATTAGGCGTTTGTCATTATTAGGAAAAGGACTATACGTGTAGTTACAGAGCTTTAAGAAAGAAAAATATTTTTTGGGAGCTGCCAACTTTATAAGGAAGGAAGGCTTGAAGTGAAAGTGCAGGTAACATTTTAATACAGGGCTGTCTTAGAACATAAATGGCTCTAATCACACGAGAACAATTGTACATACAGTCCTCCAGTCAGGATTACGGCCTGGCTTCTCACATCACTTATGTTGGGTGCCTTAATTTTATACTTGAGTGGCGGGACCTACACACTACCTACTAGACTACGTCGAGAGCAATTGTGCTGGCGTAAAATGATAGTTTATAAGCAAGAGAGGTAAAGAGAATTATCAGCACAAAACTAATACATGCCCTTTTTTCCAAAAATGAGCCACACATCAAATGAATGCAAAAACACTAATACATACATACAAGGCTGTAAATACGTATACATTTCATGCCAAATTAATATTCATCCCGTGTGATTTCAAAAGAACAAAAATTATGCGACTAAAAAATTGTTCTCGTGTGATTAGAGGCAATCAGATTAAAATATCTGTTGATGCCGCTAATTTATAAAGAGAACTAATATAACTTAGAAGATAATCCGTATATACTTATAAACATAAGCTAGGTTAGGTTAGGTTAGGTCGAAGTGGTAGCTCTGATATCACAAAGCTCACTTGAGCACGCATAGCGGCCCGTTGTGATGCCACGGGTGAACGCAGTCCCTGTACTAACCAAGTTCCACCAAAATCAGGGAAAAGGAGGAAGCTGGTCAGCGCAAGGGCTGCACAACAAAAGCACGACTACCCCGCACTGGAAAACCAGTCAGAAAGTTTGATGAACGAAGCTATATCCTTGATGTCAGTAGATGATAGCTCCGTTAAGCTAACAAGGAATGGGGAGCCAAATAACCTATATCTACACCTAGCAAGAGACGGGCACTGGCAGAGAAAGTGAACAACAGTCTCCTCTTCCTCAGTGGACCTGCATCCACGGCAAAAGTCGTTGAAAGGGAGCCTCATTCTTTCCCCGTGTCTACCCATGACGCAATGGTAATAAGCTAATTCAGTTCTATTTAACTGCCAAACTCGTGACTTAATCAGTAACTACATTAAAGTAGTCTCTCAACTTCTCAATAGTCTGTAGCCTAAGATCTCTCTTCAATGTTCTGTATAGAGTGCTTGAAGTCACCGTAGTCTATTAGGTAGTGTATTGGCTTATTAGACGTGAGGCCACGGCCTTAGCCCAGGCATGTCGAACGAAAAATATTTCTTCGGCGACTTCCTCTCAGCAGATTTCTGGCAAAAACTCTGAGAGTAAAATAAAATCGCCATGAGAAGTTTCTCAAAAATCTGACATTAAACTGTAGATCCAGTCTCCTCTATTTATTTGGTCACCAGTCCCGAACTGTTTGGAATTTAACTGGCGGCAGACTGGACTGCAAAGCTCGACCGGAGTCTTAATTCTGGTGCCACGCACGGGTATCGGAAGCTCTAGAGATTCGTTTCTGCCCGACAATGGTGAGGCTCCCTTGTGGGAGTAATGTGGGGGCTATGGTTTATATCCAAATCGCGGGAAGAGCGCAAGCTCGATGTGGCGTTATACTCTTAATCATTGTCAAAAAGCAGACCCTAACCAAGAGGGATGTCATGTCCAAATGCATTTTTTCGAATTGGCACTCACGTATGCTGATGCAATCAATGCAATATCTTTATGCATATCATGTGGTTACATCACTGTTCGTGGAGGTGCTGGTTATTTCCACCCTAACTTTGAGCACCGTGGGGTACGCCGTCATGGCAAAACTCACGTTAAACTCTGGACTAATGTAGATACCGCCTCCTGATGAATAAAATTAACGCACATAACATAGGTGGTGTAATTAGCTTGGTTGTAATCCTGACTAAAGGGTTGTAAACTGGAGATCCCCGCCTTTTATGTATAAAACTAACACACACAACATATGTAAGTGATGGGACAAGCTAGGTTGTAATCCTGATTGAAGGAGTTAAGTAAGAGTGTAGGGTGCTTCAGCCATTCGCATTTGTTGTGATGTTGTGGTGAACAGCGTACAATTAACACAAAAAAATTTTTGTTTGTTATTTTTCAAAATAAAAGGAGTAGAAAAAATGGGTAAAAAAATACGTGAAATTTGTTTAGCTGGGCTTTCATTTTTGGTGTATGATTTTTTATTCACATTTTTTTATGCTTCGAAATCCTTCCTTTGCCAAAAGGTGTAAAACTGTAGTGCTCATTTGTACGCATCACTAAAAACCACAAGAGGAAAAAAAGGCAAAAAACCAAATGAAACTGCAAAAATAAAAAAAAACAATTTTTTGTGAATGTAGATGACGATGGCGATGATGATGATGATGATGCGATTGTGACTGTGACTGGAACTGCCAGTGCAAATTCATGCTCAGCCAATATTTGTTTGCAGGTATAAATATTTCTTCTTGTTTATGTGTGTGTAGAACTGTTTACCCGCCTTTTCCATTCAAAATATGGCATGGGCTTAAAGCTACGGGACTATGGGTTTTTTTTTGGATACTCTGGTTCTCTGGTATGTTCATTTGACAGTGATTGTTGTGTTTTATGCGCGTGTAAACAAGGTAAAACGATAACGATCTTTAAGATTTCATTATTATTTTTTGGGTTGTTCATTTTGTGCTTTTCTTTTTCCTCTCGCTCTTTCTCTACAATTCTACACCAACAACAACACACAAACATACAGTAAATATGGTGAGTCTGTTGTGGCCGAGTAAAGGACTTCAGCAGAAGTGTATAGAATTTCGGAAGATCATGTTAATTTAAGAATAATGTTTTAAACACACTCGAACACACACATACACAGCAGCATACTCACTCTAAATATACACACACATACAGACAAAAAAAAACCACTGACTAAACTAAACTTTAGAAATGAAAAGATTCTTCAGTTAAAAAAACAAAAACAAAAAAAAAATGAGAGAAAAAAAGGAGGAACAGATTTTGAAACTGGCAGCTGTTGTACGCTGATGATGATGATGGCGATGATGATGACTACAACAACAAAGTGGAAGATGAAGGCAAAGGATTCACTAGAAATTGCGCAGTAAATATAAGAAAAAAAAACAAAAAAAAAAACAGAAAGAAAACTTCATCATTAAGTAGGTTCGAAGAAGACGAAATTCGTTAAAGATACAAACAAACAAACAAACAAACCAGCGTATAAATATTAACATACATATGAATGGATGCATATACAAACATACATTTCGACATACATATATATTTATAAATGAATGTGTATTTTTGTATACATACATATTTACATGCAGAAATATATTTATTCATTGTACCCCGATCTGCTTTTGTCCAATTTTCTCCTTTTTTTTTGTTGTTTTTTTTGCGAATTCTGGCTGATAAATGGCAGACATTCTGGTGTCTTTCCACTTGCCCTACATGCGATGATGGTACAACATTCGCAATGAATGTAATGAACGGGAATACCTTTCTATTTATACGAGTTTTCGATGATAGGGTTTCTGAGAAGATATAAAAATAGCTATTTCGGGGTTAATACTCATAAAGTATGAAATAAAAGCTGCCGATGATGCACCGTGATAAAGAATGTAAAAAGAAGAAGCACAGAAGAAAGTTTAGGGTGTTTTAGAAACTATTTGGGAGATGGGTTGAAACCAGAGATCAACAATGAATCGTTTTTTCGCTACTCATAAGCACTCATGAAATTTTGAATATAAGTGAATCAACAATATTTACATACATACATACATAATTTGCCATTACAACCCTTCAGTCAGGATTACGGCCTACATAGCTTCTCACACCACTCATGTTGTGTGCGTTAATTTTATGCATAAGTGGCGGGACCTACAGTTTACCGTCGACTCCGAACGACAGATTTTGAGAAACTTTTTCATGGCAAGTTTATTTACTCTCAGAGTTTTTGCGAGAAATCTGCTGAGAGGTAGTCGCCGAAGAAATATTTTCTTTTTCATATTTCGTTTTGATCTCTGGCCTGAGGTTCGAACCTGGGCTTTTTGTCTAATAAGCGAACACACTACCTACTAGACTGCGGCGACTCAACAATATTGAAATTTAACTATGTACTCTGATTCATTCGTATTCACTACATCGTTGATTTATAAGGTTATAGGTTGCAATGAGTATGCGTACAACGTTGACATCAAACTCATACCATTCGAAATGTGTTTGATCCATAAGCCTACTCATTTAGATTCATAACTTTAGAAAAATAATTATAATACTCATAAATGATTCGAGTGATTCGAATTATTCATTAAAATTTACAGTCTTAGTTGTTGTTGCATTTACAAAAAAAGACATAAGCAAAAAAGACACGGCAGCAAACAGAGCAAACACACAACCTTCTAGTGAGTATTTTAGTGTTCGTACGCAATTCATACTTATTTTGTGCTTCGTGTATATGGTGAGTCATAGAGAGTCGAAATATCATACTGTTGTTAAGTTTGAATATGATGAATACTTCAAACTTTGAATGAGTAGAGGTTCCATGATATTAAAAAAAAAGTATGAATGCGTAAGAAAGTATCAGAAATTATGAGTATGATTCAATTCTCTGCATCTTTTTGAATACTCATTGCTGATCTCTGGTTGGAAAAAAAAACAAAAAAAAACCTTTTAAGAATCATTTCATGCACAAAATTAAGGTTCTTGACTTGTATACTTTGAAAGTTTACTGATGTCTGAACAAGTCCAAGAAATTACTGTAAGCGGGCTACTTGCAGAAGATCTATGCGTTTGGCATGATTTCAATTGTACAATTTATCGTGGTCTTAGACTGAGTACTCATAATAAAAATAAAAAAAGCAGAAAATTAGTGCACTTCTGAGAATCTGGCCAGAGGATCATTAAGGTTGAGTTTATAGGCACAATATTTTTCCAGACTGAATCTCAAAAATAAGGTCGCCATCATGACCATTGAAAGTGGAAAACTGCACGTAATATTGGTATGAATCAACGGATTCGATGAGGATGCATCATCGGAATATATTCTTAGAATCAATGGAGTATTAATACATACCAGGCGGAAACTTTTGGGTGCATAGCGAGTGCTAGGCAGGCAAAGTCTTGGTTGACATCGAGCAGCATTCTGAGGTTTGTTAGGCTAATAGACGTTATAAGGATACATATACAGTGGAACCCCGCTATTCGTCCGCCTCTCTATTCGTACATTTTTTCCAATTAAAATTTAACTCGCCATTCGTACATTGTTTCGCTATTCGTAGTGCGAGCAACCATATGCCACAGAGCGCAACTCTGCACCGGCAACTCCTCAATGTGGTGGCCACTTTAGAAAATTCGGGAGATCCCCGCACTTCTCATACTGCGTTTACTTTAACACGTGTTGCTTGTACTCATTTGCCTTTTTGCTATTTTTGTTTTTAAAGAACAGTGTTGCTATGGATAAAAAAATAAAGAGTGATTCGCCATTCGTACAAATCGCTATTCGAACAGCCTGCTGGAACGAATTGTGTACGAATAGCGGGGGTCCACTGTAAAGTATAAGGCGAGTACAATAGACCGTGTTTTCGTAGTACTATGGTACCTTTTCGCCACAATTGCTTGTGATAAAATTCCAGACGAATTCTAGGAATCCAAGACGAATTCAATGCCCTATAACATTTGAGGGGAGTGCTGTAGTACTCACAATACTAAGGTATTCCCCAGACGAATTCATACTTCCGATGAAAACTGAATTAATTTGCAGTTTTTTTTAATGCCAGCAGGTTTTTTTATATATTCCCTGAAGGGTAAATATTGCTTAAGAATTCCACGTTCTTTCTGAAATAATTTCTATAAAGAATGTGTACTACTGGAGCTACAATCGTAGTGGAAAATACCAGAAAACTTTCTTATGGTATACACAGGAATTAAGAGGCCTTAGTCTAGTAGGTACTGAATTGGCTTATTAGAGGAAAGAACCATGGTTCAACTCCTGGCTCAGACATCTCAAACAAAACTTCCTCTCAGCAGACTTCTGGCAAAAACTCTGAGCATAATTGAAATAATATTCCCATGAAGAGTTTCTCAAAAAATCTGTCGTTCAAAGTAGACATTAAACTATAGGTATCGGCACTCATGGATAAAATTAACTAACGTTACATAACTGGCGAGAGAAGCTAGGTTGTAATCCTGACTAAAGGGTTGCAATGATCAATTGAGTAAGTAAGTAATATACAGAAATACAAAGTTACTTATGCCTAGCGTCAGATGTATTGGTTAAATCTTGCCTTAAATTCTCATTATCCAGTTCAATTTTTCAAAACTTTCCTTTATACTACGAGTATGAATGAAGTATAGAAACTTTTTAATGAAATTAAATAAAGCATGAAATCACAGAAAACATTGTAACAACACTCAAAGCACCTACAATTTGAAGACTTTGCCTGTATTTTTCAAAAAGCGAATGTAAAATTTTGAGTTTTAAAAAATTGTTCACAGAAATTTTATAACTCATTCGCTACCAAGGACGAGTAAACTCGTCTTTGACAGGGTATCCCGCACTGCCAAGACGAGTATACTCGTCTTTGACAGGGTATCTCGCACTACCAAGACGAGTATACTCGTCCTACTTTAAATATATTATAACATGCAGGCTTTTGAATTAGCAAACTTTTTTTTTGCCACAAACATAATATACTCGTCTTTGACAGGGTATCTCGCACTACCAAGACGAGTATACTCGTCCTACTTTAAATATATTATAACATGCACGCTTTTGAATTAGCAAACTTTTTTTTTGCCACAAACATAATATACTCGTCTTTGGCAGGGTATCCCGCACTACCAAGACGAGTATACTCGTCTTACTTTAAATATATTATAACATGCAGGCTTTTGAATTAGCAAATTTTTTTTGCCACAAACATAATATAAATATGTATGTAAAAAACTTGGAAAATAATAAAAATAAAATTTTCTTTATTTTATCCATCTGCGTACTAAAACGTACGCAAATACGAAAAAGGATATCGAGTCCTTCTGTCTTCCTATTGCTAACGACGAGTATACTCGTCTTTGGTTTTCTGCTTGTAAATGATTATGTATGATAATATATGTATGTGCTGTTACCAAGAAATAACAGGGTTTTGGTAAATAATAACACTCAAATGGCAATGGGAATGACTTCATATAATTTAGGCTTGGCAGCAAATGGGATAAATTCCATTGACTGTAAGAAAATATTTCAGCAATGAGATTCTGTTTTTGGAATTTTTCCCTCAGAAACATTTTTTTCCTAAAACACAAAAGGCCATATAATGAAGTACAATTCAATGTAAAAGAATCATTCATAAATTCATTAAATTTTACAATGAAAAATATTAAACGCCATATCCTGCTGCAATATACCTTTGCAGGTAAGCATTACCTGAAAACATGTTGCAAAATAATTTGTTTTCTGCAATGAATTTGCGTGTTTTATCACACAGTTACTCAAGTACATAGCATACATACATTCCATTCTGTGGCATTTATTACAAAAGAGTCAGCTAGCCAACCAATCAACAGGAGATCTGATCTGATCTGATCTGACCGTTCATTTAAAATAAATTCGTTGCTCTTTTACGACAAAACAATGAATCTGAAATGCTATGCTGCGAAGAAGGAGAATACCTTTACAATTGTTCAACAATGAATGGAAAAACAAATGAAAAGAAATTCGTTACAATTAAGGAAGAAAATTGAAGAGATGAATAGAAACAAAAGGGGCACATACACACATATTGCCTATTTTGAGAACCTGCTGGCAATGTCCGGGTGCAAATGCTACAGTAAAACAACAACAACAACAACAACAAAAAAAGAGGAACAAATCACACGTATTGCACATTTTATATTCTTCTTACGGCTCATCTCTTCATGCCATCATCATGATTGTTTCAGAAAAAAAAAAGAAAGACAATGGAAGGTACTTGAAAGAAACACTTGAAAAGTTGCCAAATCCTCTTGTAAGCAGGCGCAAATGGTAAATACCGCAAACTGTGACAATGCAAGCGCAAGGACCCTTTTTTCAAAAATACACACACGAGTAACAGCAGCAGTGCCAGCACCAGCTAGGCAATAACTATGATCCTTTCTTATACGCTGCTATTGTTGCTTTCTGTATTTCCCAAAAAAAAAAAAAATATTTCATTGAATTGTTTTCACACTATTTCATTAACATGCAGTCATGTAGTAGTAGGCCTTGTTCCCGTGTACGCACTTCCTGCTGTTTATTATTACAAAAGTACTCAAGGCAAAATGCTGACAAGGCGTCATGTCCTATCCTATCTTTGAAAAATAATTTTGATTTTTAATTTTTCTTTAATCCTTAAACTGACTGGTTTATCTCTTCTTTTTTTTCTTCTTCTTTATGTTTTAACTGTAAAATGATTATCCTAATCTGTTTATTTATCGTTTTATTCTCATTGTTTTTTCCAGGTTATTGATATCGATCCATTTTGGGTGCCTACCACAGAGGAGGAATTTATGCATTTTGGTGAAAAGGCTGATTCAGCAAATCGTGCCAAACTCTATATGGACAGTGTCCGGCGTCGCAAGGGCCTATACGTTGACGAAAAGGTGGTCGAACATGCTGAAAAACAACGTACTTTAAGCAAAAAGAAATAAATTCACACAAAAATTTATTCACTTTTCTTTTAAAATTTGTTATCGAAAAAAGAGAAAAATATTTGAAAAAAATACTTTGTACTCAAAACCACATCGCAATCGTACAAAAATAAAAAAACGATTATTTAAAAAAAAAAAAAAAAAAAAAAATACGATTTATTTTTATATTGTAATCGGTATTAGTTATCGTTTGGAATCGATTTTTCAAATTTGTCTACATTTTACAGTGTTCAAAGTAATGCTGTCAAGTATTTTCTAGTTTTTCTTTCTTTAGAATAACTTTCTAGTCGTTTATTGAAACCTAAGGTGCCACAAAAAGTACCAATTAAGTCTTTAAAATTGCAATATATTCCGTGTAAGTATGTAAAAGAGTTCAATGTATTTTTTGTAATTGAAAAAAATATTTCATAATAATGGAATAAGAATTAGTAGGTAGGGATCAGCGCATCTGCAATGAGTATTCAAAAAGTTGAGTAGAATCGAATCATATTCATAATTGTTAATACTTATACGCATTCATACTTATTTTAATATCATGGAACGTCTACTCATATTCAAAGTTTGAAGTGTATTCATCGTATTCATACTTAAAAACACGTATGATGTTGTTGATTTCGACTCTCCATAACTTAACATATAAAGGGTGTTTTTTATAGAGGTATAGAACTTTAAGTTGGCATTACTTTCCAAGATGGCGACCGATTTAACAGCTGTCAAGTGATTTATTCTCAGTTTGGTTTGGCAATTCATCATGAATAGACTCACGCCTGAACAGCGCTTGCAAATAGTGCAATTTTATTTCGAAAATAATGGTTCTGTGTTCCCGATTTTCATAAGCGAATTTTGTTTAGCGATGAAGCGCACTTCTGGTTGAATGGCTACGTCAACAAACAAAACTGCCGCATTTGGAGTGAAGGTAATCCTCAAGTGTATGTGGAAACACCTTTACATCCAGAAAAACTGACTGTTTGGTGCGCTTTATGGGCTGGTGGAATCATTGGTCCGTGCTTTTTCAAAAACGATAGTGGCCAGAACGTTACAGTCAATGGTAATCGGTATAGAGCCATGATTACTAACTTTTTTATTCCTGAATTGAATAACCATGATGCCCAGGAGGTGTGGTTTCAACAAGACGACGCAACATGTCGCACAGCTCGTGCCACAATAGATTTATTGAAAGACACGTTTGGTGACCGCCTAATTTCACGTTTTGAACCTGTGAATTCGCCTCCAAGATCTTGTGATTTAACACCGCTAGACTGCTTTCTGTGGGGCTATATAAAGGGCTATATAAAGTCATCATCATCTATGCGGTAAAGCCAAAAACGCTTGACCATTTGGAAGATAATATTCGCCGTGTTATTGCCGATATACGGCCACAAATGTTGGAAAAACTCATCGAAAATTGGACGTCCAGATTGGACGACATCCGTGCCAGCCGTGGCGGTCATATGCCAGAAATCATATTTAAAATGTAATGCCACAAGATTATCTTTCGGATAAATAAAATTCATGTCAATCGAATAATCCATCGTTGTTTTATTGCAACTTAAAGTTCTATACCTCTATAAAAAACACCCTATACAAGAATCACAAAATAAATATGAATCGCGTACGAACACTAAAATACTCACTAAAAGGTTGTGCGTTTGCTCTGCTTGCTGCTCTGCCTTTTTTGCTTGTCTTCTTTCTTTTTTTGTAAATACAACAACAACTAAGACTGTAAATTTTGATGATTGATTCTAGTCACTCGAATCATTTATTATCGAATCAAGCATTATAAGTATTTTTCTAAAGTTATGAATCTAAATGAGATTGCTTATAAATCAAACATATTTCAAATGGTATGAGTTTGATGTCAACGTTGTACGCATACTCATTGCAACCTTGTGAGTATGAATGAATCAGAGTACATAGTTAAATTTCAATATTGTTGACTCACGAAAAACGATTCATTGCTGATCTCTGGTTCTAGTCATTTATTAAACTTTAAAAGGTGCCCGAAAAAGGGCAAACTAAATCCCTAACGTTCTGTGTAAGTACATAATAGAGCTCAAAGTATTTTTTGTAATTGAAAAAATATTTCATAATTATGGATGAAGGATCGTTATGTAATATATGCATGTAAATAGTAAAGTAGGAAATGGTATCCATAAATAATATTCCATTAATTTAACCACAAGTTATCGCATGACATCTCATCTATAACAGCATCACGTATAGTACAATCTGAGAGAAAATTCATAAGAAATTAAAAGAGATTTAATTATGATCTTTCCCAAACCCAAAAATGTTTGTTAAACTTCACTTTTTATAATCCCTTAAAAATATATAAGGACACGTTTCTATTCTCTCGAAAATTAGGTCCACTTAAATTAGGTCCACCTTTCGGGAATCAAATCTATAGTTGAGCAATGAGTGTCTATTGCCTATAAATACTTTACAAGTTCAGATGAGTTACGAACACTGATTACATCAATAACTGTACGCTTCGAACAGCACACGAGGATTTTAGTTATCGAATCTGAAACTAAATCTAACCGATAACGCCTTGGTAATAAACGTTTCTATTCTCGTGAAAAATAATTAGATTAGGCCCCACATTTCACAAATCTACAGTTGGCCAACAGCTGTGACCTCTAGCGACTATTGACTACAAATACTTTACAAGTTAAGACGAGTTATGAACACAGACTGGTTATCGAATCTGAAGCTATATCTATTCGATAACACTTTTTTAATTTTTTTTCTTTCTTTCACATGTGACAAACTTGTTACCAAAAAAACTGTTGCCTCATCCAATTTAAAATCAAAAGAAATTAATTAGTTGGTAATAAAATAAGACCAAGATTGGAATCTTGAGAAATATATAAGAATTCTGCGTTCATAGTAGCTTTCAGAAATGATTAAAATGGTTGGTGCACCTGTAAACTTTTCTATTTTTCACAACAGCGCGACTGACCATACTGCGCTATCGTTTGCAAAGACATAAGTGAACCGTAAATACTTCGTCGTCAACGACCATGTAGAGCTTCATTTTGCCGTATTTACACGATATCAGTCGCTGTGAAGCACCAAGTGGCTGCTTAAGGGTTAAAGCGCTTCCAATAATTTTTCTATGAGTAGTGTATAGAATTGTTTTGAGATTTCAAACTCTATTGGTCAATTCACACAAGCCGTTGTATCGTTGTATTCATTGTATTGTTGGAAGAACATACAACAGTGTATGATTGTTGTTGATAAATTTCATATAAAAATCCGATACACTTGTACACATTTTTTCCATATGTTTTTAAAAGTTGTACTGGTTTCGTGCTATCCAATTGTGTGAATGAAAAAAATTGTATATGTTTTCATATGTTGTGTTGGTTTCGGGCTATCAAATTTATTGAATGCCACGAAATACACAATACAGCATAGCATTGAGCGTTCACAAACAAACAAATGTATTCAATACAACATACACGATACAAATTTGTGTGAATTGCCCCTATGTATTTAACCGATTATTGTGCTGAAAATTTCAGATAAATTTTACGTCGACAACAGTTGTGGAACGTATACCACATTGGAAGCTATAAAATATACAAATTGTTATACTAGTAGCAGAGAAACCACATTTACAAAATTGGTTTATGTACCAACTTTTTATTAAGGTTTGTGTATTGGCTTAAATATATAACAGTGGAACGTGGTATAAATAATATATGTGAGGTGGATGGTATCACTTAAATGGAATTTATTCCATTAGACAGACTGAAGTGTTATAATGGTTGTATAATGGTTTGTTTACGAACTAAAACAACCAATTGCTTTTAAACTTTTGTGTGGAATATACCACTTAAATAAAATGGGTTTGAAAACAAGTTATTAATAATTTATGTTGCCTGCACTATTTCAAAATATAAAATATAGAAGTTATATTAACACGCTCACCCCGGCGTGTACCATCGGTGGTACGCAATTGATCATGCCAAATATTTAGATATTTAACACATCGACTGCCGAATAAAAATACCTGAGAGTCACGTCACGATAGAGCGAAAAGTATTAAGAGCAACCGCCGAATTAAAGCGCCTACGAGAAAGTGCTAACGAAAATGTTTCTAAGTTTATCTTCTAAGTTAGTTACTTCGATACAATAACTAGATAGTTTTTTATATCTATCCTGAGAATCCTTGGAAATTATCTGTTGTTTGGGATTAGTAATCACGAAAATCAAGACATTATGAAGTGATACTTTACATACATGCATGCATAATTTGGTCATTACAACCCTTTAGTCAGAATTACGACCTAGCTTCTTACACCACATATGTTGTGTGTGTTAATTTTATAAACGATTAGTGGGACATACAGTTTAAAGCCAAGTCTGAACGACAGATTTTTATGAGAAACTTGGTAGTTTTTGTCAGAAATCTGCAGGAAGTCCCCGAAGAAATATTTTGGTTATATTTTCGTTTTGATGTCTGACCGGGGATTTGAACCATGGCCTCACGTCTTATAAGCCAGCACACTACCTACTAGACTAAGGCAACCTTAACACCGTTTATTATCAAATTGCAATTTGATGCACCAAACAAGGGCACAAATTACACTTTGTAACATGTTAATCAATGTATAAGTTCTACAAACGGTGTCAAAGAGCTTCAGAAAACACCCTCAGAGTATTTCGGATTTAGGAACTCTCCGCACTGCCAAGGTAAGTCCGTTCTTTAACCGTTATTCTTTAGTTACCTCCAGTAGACGTCAAGACCCTAGTCGTAGGTAGTGTATTGGCTTATTAGAATCAAACCCCAGGTCAGACATCAAAACGAAATATGAAAAAATATTTCTTCGGCGACTTACTCTCAGAAGATTTCTGGTAAAAACTCTGAGATTGAAATAAAATTGCCATGAAAAGTTTCTCAAAAATCTGTCGTCCGGAGTCGACGTTAAACTGTAGGTCCCACCACTCATGTATAAAATTAACGCACACAACATAAGTGGTGTGAGAAGCTAGGTCGTATTCCTGACTGAAGTGTTGTAATGAAAAAACTAGAATGTGTTTCATTACCATTACCGTGCAAGGCATTGGCAAGATTATAAAGAAATTTTTAGTCAGGCTTGGTTTTTAAATATTATAAGCAGAAATTATATTGTTTGGCGTAATTTGATTATAAAAAATTGGTTTTGTATTAACGATTTCCCTGTTGAGTTTAAAAAATTATTAGTACACGTCAATCATACATAGGTTCATTTAAAATAGACTCACTAAATTAAATATCACTTATTTGACACTTATTTGTGATGAGTAATAATTTGTAATAATATCTCAAAAATGACAATAAATTGTCTGATTTTTTTCATTATTTTTCAAAAAATTCTACAACCAGTTTATAAAGTCGTGAGAATAATGTTGTAATTTCATTAAATAATTAATGACAATTAATGACTTTTAATATTAAAGATAGACAAGACAAGATATTGTAGGTATTGTCTAATAATTTACATAAAAAATCACTTACAACAATACAAGTGTTGTATAATGTTTCGTTCATCGAAAGCATATAAAATGATGTTGTTTTTTAATTAAACGTTTAAACATCATATTAGGAGATAGAACACTAAAAGCCACTAACAAGATTTTATTCGTAAGCACAGAATTTTTTATGATTTAGAGAAGCAGTTTTTGCAGTGTAATTTTCAATCCTTCAGCCAAGATTAGGATCTAGTTTCTCATATCACTTATGTCGTGTGCAGCGTTCCAAGATGCCAAGTTTTCCCTTTTTTTCCAAGTTTTTTGAGATCGAATAAAGTTTTGATTAAATTTGTTTTCTAACAAAACTAGTCCTTCATCAAATTTCAATTTCTACTTTTTTCAATAAAGTTAATAACTCCAGGGCAAGATATCGAAGAAACGCCAATAGTGAAAGTAACAGAGTCAACGGACTCAGGTACTTTCTTTTTAAAATTGTGGTACTTTAGTAGAAAAAAGTTTTTCTTGCTAAAAACAAGGTTTTTTTCCAGAAATAAAAAGTTAAAAAAAAAGTACTGGCAACGCTGGTTGTGTGTGTTAATTTTACACATGACCAGCGGGAGCTTTAGTTTAAAGTCGACTCCGAAAAATAGAGTTTTGACAAACTTTTCCTGACAATTTTATTTGAGAGGAAGTCGCCGAAGAAATTTTTTTTTTTCATACTTCGTTTTGTTAGAGAAGTTTGGGCTGAGGTTTGAACCATGACCTCACGTCTAATAAGCCAACACACTATCTCCTAGACTACGGCGACTTCAGTATACTCTTAATAGAAATTGTAAATCTCCTTTAAATCTAAGTGGTATGAAAACTCTGTTCAAATTTGGTCTACAGGTGATTCCAAACGGGTGAATGACAACTGAAACGTTGAATTTTGCTGACAAAGCTTTGAGGAGAAAGTCTATAAATTAGAGGATTTATTTAACGACGAATTGACCAATTGTGATCATGTCATTTATCCTAACTTTGGCAGAACAGGTTTATACTGTTACGCTTTTGAAATTATAAGGCATGTATTGGAAATGACAATGTTAATAGCTTAACGTATTTCTAGTGCTCAAAAGATCTTTACCCTTTTGATGAATAGACCAGGTCCTTTAAGGGAACTCTAACAGAACAGACTTTTACTCGTATACCTTTCAAATTATGAAAGCCACGTATAGGAAATAACAATGTTAACAGCTTAATATACTACGAATACTCATAGAACATAGTAGTCGCAGTGGTCTAGTAGTAGTAAAGCCCGGGTTCGAGCCCCAGGCCAGACAAAAAAACGAAATTTGAAAAAATATTTCTTCTGCGACTTCCCCTCAGCAGATTTCTGGACAAAAACTCTGAGAGTAAATAAACCTGCCATGAAAGTTTCTCAAAAATCTGTAGTTTTCTAAAATTAAGGCACACAATATGAGTGTTGTGAGAAGCTAGGCCGTAATCCTGACTTAAGGTTGTAATTTTTTTTGTTGTCTTGAGCCGGAGGTGGGAATCTTCTAAAGACACTTTTGTTCCAACAAAAGAGTGCACCATCACTGGTGCCTACGTACTCAACCCACCCCCTACATACTTCAACCACTCTCCCCCCGCGGGACTGCCGTAAGGTATTACTTCGCGGAGGGCTGGTTAGCTCGAAAGCTTCATCACGTTAAGTCAGATTTCGCCTCCGTTCCTCTAGTCTTCGGAGTTCTAGCATAACTTCAGCCATTCTCTGACTATATTGGCTCCATAGGTTCCTACAGTTCATCAGCTCTTCCATTAGCCGGTTTGGTCCTAAACTCGTTTCTCCGGGCCATCTAAATCTGGGGCAGCATGTTAGAATATGGTCCGCGTCTTCCTCCTCATCTACACAGTTTGGGCATATAGGGGAAGTGTCATGACCAAATCTGTGCAGGTACTTCCTGAAGCACCCATGACCAGTTAGAAACTGGGTCACGTAATAGTTCAGCTCGCAATGTTTGTCCTTCATCCAAAGGGTTACGTCAGGGACAAGGCGAAATGTCCATCTGCCCTTTAAACTGCTCTCCCATCGTGACTGCCATCTGTGCATGGAAGTCCTTCGTTCCTCCGCTTTTATGGCTGCTATTTCTTCTGGATACTCGAGACGGCAAAAGTATATCCTCCTCATCTCATCCGCCAATATGTCTATCGGTATTGTCTTTGCCAATACCAATACCGCTTCATCAGATACTGTCCTGAAGCCACTTATCCGTTGACTTAAGGTTGTAATGGCCAATTATGTATGTGTATGTATGCTCATAGAACTTTTAACCCTTTTATTGTATAATTGTTGGCAGTAGCAGAATATCTAACTCTCTTTTATAGCTACCTACCATATGAAAGCATTCGAAGAAATTATAAAATAGGCCACTCAAGCAATTGTATTGCTTGATATAAAATATAAATAACATGTAACAGACTCTTCAAAAAAATCTCACTCCGAGACATCGGACTAAATAACACATCGAAATAATAAATTTTAAGCGTTCTAAATTTCCATTGATATCAGCTCTTTAATAAAATATTCTGCCTGTTAGAATACCTTCCCTTACAATGTTTTGTTTTCTGCTTTAATAACATGTTAAATTCTACGAATAATTTAAATAAATTTAATAATACGTCTGCTATTTTTCTTTCTCTTTTTTCAAATTATTTAAAAAATTCTATAATTTTTTAAAAATCAGAATTTGTCATAAACTCGTTAAAAAACAAAAGAAAAAAATTTAAATTCCAAATAAAAAATTTACAGACTGATAGACTGTTTGTGTGGTCATGAAGCTCCAATTGTTTCAGTCACTGTCACTGAAACTGTAATGTCATAAACAATATAATTAACAAATATTTAAATAAATATAATTGTAACTTATAAACTCATACGTAAATACAAACAGAAAAAACAACTCACAATGCGGAAATAAAAATAACAACAGTTAGAAACAAATTAATGAAACTACCTCTAAATTGCTTAAAAAAAGTAAAACAAAATTCATGGGGAATATTAAAATATTCACTCAAGAGAAACAATAATTAAGAAAATGTGAAATTAAAAAATGCCGAAAAAAACCAACCAATTAATTTGTTCAGAATGACTAGATTACAATATACATATGCTTAAGGGTTTTATTTTTAGAAAATTTTTTGATTTATTTGTTTTACGTCGTTTAATTTCAAAACAGGTTTGGCAGTTGCTCATAAATCAGAAATAAATCTAAGAATAATAATAGACTCAATAATAATAATTTCCATACTAATCATGAATAAAAAGAAAACGATTTCCTATCGAATAAATCCCAGAACAGACATAAAAACGAAATATGAAAAAATATTTCTCCGGCGACTTCCTCTCAGCAGGTTACTGGCGAAAACTCTGAGAGTAAATAAAATTGTCATGAAAAGTTTCACAAAAATCTGTCGTTCGGAGTCGACTTTTAACCGTAGTTTACGCCACTCATGTATACAATTAACACACACAACATAAGTGGTGTGAGAAGCAAGATCGTAATTCTGACTGAAGGGTTGTAATGACCAATTATGTATGTACATGTATGTATTGAATAAAAGGGCCGAAAAAAAATTGTGTACAGAGAATGCTCAACAAACTAAGGCACATAATAGAATCATTTAACATAGTACAACATATTAAGGTCCGCACCACTTAAGAGCGAAAAAATAGCCATACGGTCCGTTAAACTCAGAACAGTTCAGTATAGGACCTAAAACCTATTATACAATGAGCTGCAAATATGGATCATTGGTGCATAAAGCTCTCGTAGAAGTATACGTACATAAAGGTAAAGCCAAAGGTTTAAAGGTTACTGTAAAGTTCACTTTAGCTAAAGTTACCTTTAACTAAACCCAACTTTAACGGCAAGTTGTAAGAAAATATGGATCATTGGTGCAAAAAGCTCTAGTAGAAGTATACGTATGTACATAACAGTGAAGAAGACACAGTGACTTCCCCACAGCAGTCTTCCGGCAAAAACTCTGAGAGTAAAAAGAAATTGTCATGAAAATTTGCTCATAAAAATCTGTCGTTCGGAATCGACTTTAAACTCCAATCTCGCCCCTTATGGCTAAAATTAGCACACACAACATGAGTGGATCGTGTATCAGATGTGAAGTTACTCCTCTAAGAGTAAGATATTGGGGCAGAAGCTGTAGTAAAGGAACATAACAGTAAAGAAGGCACAGTGACTTCCTCTCAGCAGTCTTCTGGCAAAAACTCTGAGAGTAAAAAAAAATTGCCATGAAAAGTTTCTCATAAAAATCTGTCGTCCGGAGTCTGTAATTCGCATGGGTGGATCGTGTATTAGATGTGAAGTTACTTCCTTTAGAATAAGATATGCCTGCGACGCTAAGCTTTAACAGCTTAAATAGCAATAGTTATATCGGCGCTAGCTTTCGAAACGAATACATTTCATTGGAATTGTAATGGAGAAGCAAAAATAATCAGACTTAAGCAATTCTTACACTCAACGGCATTAAAATATATTGTGTAGACAAAATAATATGTATTCCACATCAACTAAATTTCTCCGAAATAAAGAGGCAATACAAAACGTTACCCATTTTTGATTGTAAGGAAGCCTAACAACCCCAGACTACGGATATAGATGTTCTCACGACAATCGGATCTACGCTTCGCTATGCTACCCGATCATACATCTTCCGAGGATTGTTGAGTAAGCAAAAGCTGTATCAAGCGGAAGTTTTTTCCCAAGGGAGATACTTCTGGAGAGAACAGCAGAACTGTTACAACAACAACAACGTACATAGATGTGCATGTACATCATTCTACAATTTACAAATTATTTAAAAAAAAGTAAAAGTTTTCTATACATGACTTGATGACCTGATGTAGTCATCAATGAATATTAACAATACTCATAGCATTGACACACGAATAAGTAGAAAAAGATATGAATTGAAGACCAGGTTCGAGACAAAATGTAGTTCGCAGATACCTTGTAGATGAAACGAAATACGGCCCATCTTAGATGATAGAAACAGATAGAAATTCTACGTATTCAGCCAATGTTTCTGGTGAAAACTTGCTGTATATACAATTGACTCTTGAGTTTTCTAAATTTGTTTGCGCCTGAAAAGCATACAAACCTGAGGTCAATTGTCAAAGTATCTGAACCACATTATAAATTATTTCGAATATTCATGTTATCCTTCATTAATAATAAAGGGTGTTTTTTTATAGAGGTATAGAACTTTAAGTTGGCATTACTTTTCAAGATGGCGACCGATTTAACAGCTGTCAAGTGATTTATTCTCAGTTTGGTTTGTCAATTCATCATGAATAGACTCACGCCTGAACAACGCTTGCAAATAGTGCAATTTTATTTCGATAATGGTTCTGTGCGGAAAACGTATCGCGCACTACGTCCATTTTATCGTCGACAAAATCGTCCATCAGAGCAGTTAATTCGATTAACCATGGAACGTTTTCGCACCACGTTTACTCTTATTGATAACTCGCATCCCCAGAGACGCTGTACGGTGCGTACAGAAGAAGCTATTGCTGCTGTAGAGCGTAGCATTGAGGAAGAACGTTACAGTCGATGGTGATCGGTATAGTGCCATGATTACTAACTTTTTCATTCCTGAATTGAATAACCATGATGTCCAGGAAATGTGGTTTCAACAAGACAGCGCAACATGTCAGTCAGCTCGTGCCACAATAGATTTATTGAAAGACACGTTTGGTGACCGCTTAATTTCACGTTTTGGACCTGTGAATTGGCCTCCAAGATCTTGTGATTTAACACCGCTAGACTACTTTCTGTGGGGCTATGTAAAGTCATTGGTCTATGCGGTCAAGCCACAAACGCTTGACCATTTGGAAGACAACATTCGCTGTGTTATTGCCGATATACGGCCACAAATGTTGGAAAAAGTCATCGAAAATTGAACGTCCAGATTGGACTACATCCGCGCCAGCCGTGGCGGTCATATGCCAGTAATCATATTTAAAATGTAATGCCACAAGATTATCTTTCGGATAAATAAAATTCATGTCAATCGAATAATCCATCGTTGTTTTATTGCAACTTAAAGTTCTATACCTCTACAAAAAACACCCTATATAACTGGGGAGTATTCTACGGAAGATTGTTTTCTATATTAATTAATTTAAATCACCTCTGATCTTTGAATAAGCACAACAATAAATGATTACAGTAAATGGCGGTTTAATTAAAAATTTTTGTCATACATTCCATTGAAATGATAATTGAAAACTTCCTTACTTAACAGATATTATTTCCGATATACTAGTCGCATGGGGCCACTAGTTTATTTCAGTGTAAAACTCATCAATAACTCAAATACGAAACTATATACACTCCATCATCATTCAGGGTAATTTGAATTAATATTAACAATTATCACACACTTTAATTTATTCATAAATATTGGATGAAGAAAAACATTAAACAAACAACAACAATTGTCACCTTTACTACTATATTTTACACTTTTCACTTAATTATCATTAATGAAATTAATAAATAAATAAATAAGAAAATAAAACATTTAAAAAGTTTTAAACAAATGATAGTCAACGTTTATGATCGCACGTAATTTATTATTATTTTTTAATTTTTTTTAATTTTTATTTCTTTCATAAGGAATTAAATTTGCCAAAAAGAATTTGAAAAATGTTGCAGACTTTCATATATTCTATTCGAATGGATCGAAATGAATATGAATATAACTGACCTTTACATGCTGTTTAGAGCTGTGAAAGTTTATTGACTTCAACGAAAACAAAATCGCGGAAAAAGTGTTTTTGTGAAAAATTTCATGAATTTTAGAGTGAAAGATTAATTTTCTAAATGAATATAAAATCACAAATAAAAATGGTGTGATATGTGTCTAAGGTGACCAGCATGGTAAACTTTGCATTAGAATTAAAATATTCTACAGATTTATGTAATATAGGGTGTATTAGAAAGACCAGCGTGGTCAACTTTGCATTAGAATCAAAATATTCTCCAGATTTATGTAATAGAAGCTGTAGTAAAAAGAAATCTATAAGATTAGGAAGAAAGGTTTTGGGAAGGAAGGTTTTACTCAAATGTTTAGGGCCATTTTACAACTTGCAGTTGACTAAAGGGTGGATTTTAACGGGCAGATAAATTGTTTTAAAAGTGAGCTTTTATACTATGTTCAGATATGCAGTTTTATTGAATCAATACTTACTTACTTTACTTAATTGGCCATAACAACCCGTTTAAAGGATTTCGGCCTGCCGTAACACATCCTTCCAGGCGCCTCTGCTTCTTGCGCGCCTACGCCAGTTGGTCACACCAATCGATGACAGGGCTTCCTCGATTTGGTCCTTCCAACGGATACAAGGTCGTCCTCTTCGCCGACTTCCGCAGATACCCGCATCAAATACTCGTCTCGCCGGAGCATCCTCCTCCATTCGAACGACATGGCCGAGCCAGCGCAGCCGCTGGATATTTATACGCTGTACAACGTCTACGTCGTTGAGGAGCTCACTGTTGGATCGGATACGGAAATCATCGCCAACTCGCACTGGACCGAAGATCTTGCGTAGGACTTTTCTCTCGAACACTCCCAAGGCTGCTGCATCTGTTCTTAATAGGGTCCATGCCTCTGCGCCATAAAGAAGCACGGGGAGGATAAGCGTCTTATAGAGTGTTAGTTTTGTCGCACGAGAGAGGTCTCTGCTACTCAATTGCCTACTGAGACCATAATAACACCTGTTGGCAAGAGTGATCCTACGCTTGATCTCCAGACTGACATCATGTCTGGTGGTAACGGAGGAGCCAAGATAGATGAATTCCTTGACCGTATCAAAAGTATAGTTATCGGCCGTAATCTGAGAATCAATACGCCGCGCGTCTCTACTTGTCGATAACATATACTTTGTTTTGCCCTCATGTACTGCCAGACCCATCTTACTAGACTCTCGTTCAATAGCACTAAAGGCAGCAGTAACATATCGCTTGGTACGCCCTATAATGTCAATGTCGTCAGCGTACGCAAGCAACTGGACACTTTTTTGAAAAATAGTGCCATTGCAATGCACTCCCGCATGATAAGGGGGTCGCCTTGTCTGAAACCTCGCACGGTATCAAAAGGTTCGGAGAGGTCCTTTCCTACCTTGACGGAGCTGCAGGAATTGCTCAACGTCATTCTGCATAGCCTTATCAGCTTCGCAGGTATACCGAGCTCAGACATTGCGGCAAAAACACGATCCCTTGTGGGGCTATCGAAGGCTGCCTTATAGTCTACAAAAAGATGGTGTGTGTCGACTTGTTTCTCGTGGGTCTTTTCCAGGAGTTGGCGTAGTGTGAAGATCTGGTCGATGGTGGACTTGCCAGGTCTGAAGCCGCACTGATAAGGTCCAATCAGTGTTTTTACGAGTGGCTTCAATCGTTCACACAATACGCCTGTAAGAACCTTATATGCGATAGGGAGAAGACTATTATTATTGAATCAATATTCGGTTTATTGTGTACAATATTTTAAGTGTTCAGACACAACAATATACGCAGTTCAGCTGCTTATTCAATATTCATTTGCCAGCTGGTAAACATTTTTTTTGTTGTCGTTGTTGACACTTATGTTGTCAAATGTCAACAGAAAGTATTCGGATAATTGTAATATATGCACTGAATATACTTATGACAGTGCTGCATTTTAAGTTTTACTCAATATTATAACTATTTTCGTATTTATTGCGCAATAATTAATTGAAATATTACATGAAATATTGAGCCCAATAATAGCGTTTATTGAGATTTACGCAATAAGCTAAAGGGATGATCATCCAATCTGTAACTTTTAAAGTTAAGTTTATGTTTAAACTTGTCAATATTGGTACTTTAAATATAAACAAAATGAGCAAACACAACAAGAAAAAAGGAGCCATTGCATTTAAATAAAACTTGTTTAATTGAGCAGTGTTATCGATATTGCTCCGGCACAGCCATATTTTTGAAAAAGTTAACTTTATTTTATTGTATATTGGTTGTAATAACGAAAAGAAGTTAAATGTGACTTTAAAGTTCACTTTAGCTAAAGTTACCTTTAACTAAACCCAACTTTAAAGGCAAGTTATAACAAAGGCCCCTATACTATGTTCACGTATGCACCTTTATTGCGTAAATTGCAATTAACGCCAATATTGATCTCAATACTTCTTATAAAATCTCAATTGAAATTATTATTGCTCAATTAAATACTAATTGTTATAATATTAATTAAAACTTTAAATACAGCACTGTCATAAGTCCGTTTAGTGAGCACATTATAAGTAACCGAACACTTCCTGTTGATATTTGACAACTCAAATGTCAACAACGACAAACAAAATGGCAACTTGCAAACAAACGCAAACAAAAATTACAAAACACCAAAACGACCAAACTAAAAACAATGTTGTTGTTTATCAGCTGTTATATGAATATTGCGTATATTTATTATACCTGAACGGTTAAAATATTGTTATCAATTAACCGACTAATGTTCTCAATTAAATTGCATACGTGAACATAGTATTAGAATGGTGTTATGGAGATTAAAATATTTATTAATTAGTTGGTATTTTCAAAATAATTACGTTGTGTTTCTATAAAGATATAAATGTGCTCAAAATATGTGAAATTTTCGTCAACTAATTAAATTCTAGTACAGACAAAAACCTGCTCAAAATAAGCAGATCATATGAATATGCTTTCTTGGTCTCAAAGTCAATCTTCACAGACATTTTTCATTTTAAAATGTTTATACACACTTTGGACCTCTTTAATGTTTGTTTACAATCTATATAAATATGTGACATCTGGTCACTCTAATCAAAGTAAGTCGTTGCCTGTTTGCATATTGCGATCTTAATTGAATGATTAGTTTTTTTATGAATCGAGTTGTTTTCACTAAACGTATGAGTATCAAATTATGGTCAGAAGATAAACTTACCTTATTATCTTTTTAAGCAATGACAACGATAACACCAGATGCTGTTGATGATGATTATAATGACACCATAATACAGGCACAGGAATTTTTTACTTTTCTCATCGTAAAGATGATCTGTGGCAAGAAAAAAAAGAAAGAAAGAAAATAAAATATTAAATAATAACGCCAATAAATTTCTCATAATTTTTTTTTTATATATTTAGGATTGTAATTCTTTTGTCTGTTACTGTATTTGAAAGAATTTGGCATTAGGCCCAATTGATGGCAATTTGTTTTTGATTGAATAATTTTTGTGGGTGTAAATGAATGATTTTTGTGTTTTTTTAAATGACATAAATTTAATTTAAGCAAACGGTCTACGTGAATTTCATATAAAACCGTTAAAATAATATGTTTTTTTCAATTTTATTTCAAGAAAAGGGGGATTTTTTAATAAAAAATACATACAAAATATGCATAACAAATGGAGTAAATGTGAAAAGAAACAAATTCGATTGCAAATTCAAAACACGAATTAAAAATTTCGGAAAAGATCTTTAGAATATCGGGGCAAAAGAGTGTAACAACAGTTTTAACTGACTTCTTTATTGCTATTATATTTAAAAATGTTTAATTTTATTGATCAATCAAACAAAAACTAACAGAATTTTATTTAGAATATAGAAATTACTTCTCATCCTCCAGGCTTTTGGTCCCTTTCATTAAAAAAAACGAAACCACGGCCTTCAAGAATCGCTCAAAAATGCTTAAAAGCTCAAGAAACGTACTATTTGAATGGAATGAAATCTGCATCACTAAAAAATCATCGGATCTATGCACTACCTTAACTTGTCTGCAATAGGTTATCGGCTTCTTTTACTATTAAAGCAATGACCACATACATAAGTGGATCATTATTTCATTCAACTCAAAAGACACCCGTCAATGGCTACGTGTATGGTGCATACATAAGAACTAAATGTTAATGTGCTCATATCTCATTGTTCCTTGTAATGTCGAAGGGGAGATACAACAATAATAAAATCTAGTGAAAATACTGATACACTTACATATGTACTCATGAGAACCAAAAGTTGGTGGATGGCAGCAGACTTTAAGAAAGTGCGGACCAACGTTTATCTGAAGTAATATTACGCTTTTACCTTTTAAAAACGTAGATTGCAAATAAAATTAAAATAAATTTGTGTTTAGTTTTAATTAAAATTCCCAATTTTGTGTGCCACTGTTCACAACTTGATGTAAACAACAACAATTGCTTTTCTTTGTTATTCGTCTATTTATATCCTTTGCATAAACAATAACAACTACTAGATAATTGTTCGACAGATTTTTGTAACGGAGATCTTCAAACCACGATTATTCTCCTCAAACGCACCGGGTCTTCATACAAGACTGACTGAACTTCACTAACTCACTAACTAAAGCAGGCGATTTGCCTTGCCTTTTACATGGCAGGGTAAATAGTCTGATGAATGTTCCTGAAGGCGAATGTTCGTAGCTTTGCCTTTCCGAAATCTCTATAAATGTAAACATTATTCATTATTGTTGTTTGTTTATTCTTGTAGTGTTGGTTGTTGGTATATTTTTGTTTACAGGTTTATCATTTTTTTATGCTGGTGTTTGTTGTTGTATTTTTGTTTACTTGTTTACCATTTTTAATGCTGGTGTTTAACGCTATAAGTGACTCATAATTGGACGTCAAGTTATCAAGAGTAAAGGTCTATTTATTCTTTTTTATCCTTTTTAAGGATTTATAATCAAAAAACGAAATAAAAAATTGTCTGCAACTAAATGACCATTTCATTCAATTTGGATTACAAATTTACTGCTTCTTTAATTGACATTTAAAAAATAACTTCCTCCATTTCTCAATTGCAGTTTTACCTTAAGAATAAGCAATTTTAAACATTTATTTTCTCTTGCTATTAATTCCATTAAAACATTATCTCATTCATTCATAATGACATCATTAGATGATTTACATTTCATTCGGCATTTTAATCGATTATGACAACCAACAACAACAACAACAGAAAAAGTTCTACCTATTATTGTTATGAATCATTGTTTAGATTGAGTTGATTATAAATATTAAACACTTTTAAAATTAATTTAACACATTGCGTTATGCATGAGTATCTGAAGTAAATGCGTTTTTAAAAAAGGTGTTAAAATATCGTTATTAAATTACAAGGTTATTAAAACAAGAGAGGCTGTAGGTACACATACATATTTATTTGGTTACTTTAGAATTTAAAAATTCCTTCCTGTCTGATCCTCTATTATTCATTTTCTTTTTCTGCTGATGAGGAGTAAATGTACCTAACCGCACCCGCGTTTGTGGGACTCTCTCCCACTAAATCTCCCCCTCTTCTTTTGAGCTCTTTGTGTCCACTCGGGAACTACAGTGGTATTACTTCGAAGTGGAGTCGTTCTGGTCACTTCGCCCCTTTATATTTATATTCGGATTGCGCAACGAGATCCGAAAAGATGTTTAATCTATTGTAATCCTGTCATTCAAGTCAAGTTTTTTAGATTTCAACTATGCTATTCCAATTTTCTACTCTGTATTGCAGAAGTTTTCGACAGTACAGACGCCGACTTTGCCCTCAAGATTCATTCTTTCTAAACTCCATTTCCCGCAATGAAAGAAAGTGTATTCCGCATCATCAATCTACACATCATCATAAATACAATCTGATCGTACCATCCTTCCCGTTTTGAACAGATATTTACAAAAATAAGCGCGTTCGGATAACAGCTGTGTTAAATAGTAATTAACCTCACCAAAATTCCTCTCAATACAGCGGGTAATATCTAGGAGAAGTTTTGCCATCCATATACCACTCGTTTCAGTGTTCCATTTCTCTTGACAGTGTTGTATGGTTCTGTCATTTACTGTCTCTCCCTGCACGTTTTTAGTCTCCCACTCGCTCTTCCGCTCGCTTGCCTGTAAACCTATAGGTATTATACTACGGATTAACAGTACTGCTGACGTAGATACAGTTCTATACGCCGATGCCACCCTAAGTGCAGTGGTTTCGATGATAAAATTTACATTCTATAGTCGGCCTTTAATGCTTCTGCCCAGGTCTCACTGTCGTATTATTCATTTGGACGGTGTTCCCATTATAGCACTTGCCCTTGGTTACATTATAACACCTACTATGGGTCACATTCCAGCCCTCAAACAGCAATATCTGGACTTTGCATTTTCTAGCCGATTTACTGAAGCCATAAATCATCACACATGCTAGAACGTAGATCATTAGACCTTTCCTTGGATCAATCGAAGAAGGGCCGTTATGACTCTTTTGAGAACATTTGTTTCAGTTGTTTTTGATTGAAAATAAATTAATTTATAAACTAAGTACTTAGCAGGAAGAGAGATTAACTGAAAAGGCCTTCGACCTGACAAGCATTTGTAGTTTATAGGAATAAAAGCATGAGTTATTAAGAATTAGCCGGAATACAAGATATCCAAAGAATATTTATGTTAAGTATAAGTGTAAGTAAAGAACATTGACAATGCCTTTAGTGGACTGTAACGGACAAAGTAGCTCTTATCATTGGCAGTCAATTGCATTGATTTGATATGGTGGTTAAAATTGAGGATATATATGCGAACTTATACTTCGATATACAGTGAGCGTTAAAAGAAACTGTACACTAAGGATAAAATTCTAACAATCACCGAACTCAACTTTTACCGCCTAAGGAGAGTGCCCGAAAAAATTTTACAATATTTCGAAATTTTTTGTAAATTTGTTTTTCAATTTTAAAAACTGGCATTGAAACAATTTTAAAATAAATATAACGGCAACTTTTACCACCTAAGGAGAGTGCCCGAAAAAATTTGACAATATTTCGAAATTTTTTGTAAATTTTTTTGTTTCAATTTTAAAAACTGGCAATAAACCAATTTTAAAATAAAAATAACGGCAATTTATAAATATGACTAAATAATGACTAAACAAAATAAACAATATTTGTATTGTGGAAAAAGAATGTACGAAATACATACATACAGATACATACCTTGGTCATTACAACCCCTCAGTCAGGATTACAACCTCGTTTCTCACACCACTTATGTTGTGTGCGTGTTATTTTTATGCACAAGTGGCGGCACCTACAGTTTAAAGTCGACACCGAACGACAGAGTTTTTGAGAAAAACTTTTCATGGCAATTTTATTTTATACTATGTTCAGATATGCACTTTTATTGAGTCAATATTCGGTTTATTGAGTACAATATTTTAAGTATTCAGACATAACAATATACGTAGTTCAGCTGCTTATTCAATATTCATTTGACAGCTGGTAAACATAACAGCTGGTTGTTTCAACTACATCGTTTTATTTTGGTTTTGTTTGTCATTGTTGACATTTGAGTTGTAAAACATCAATAGAAAGTGTTCGGATAATTGTAATATGCGCACTGAACATACTTATGACAGTGCTGCATTTTAAGTTTTACTCAATATTATAACTATTTTCGTATTTATTGCACAATAATTAATTGAAACTTTATATGAAGTATTGAGTTCAATAATGGGGTTTTTTGCAATTTTCGCAATAAAGGTGCATATCTGAACATAGTATTAGTCTTAGAGTTTTTGTCAGAAACTGCTGAGAGTAAGTCATCGAGGAAATATTTTTTTTCATATTTCGTCTGACCTGACGTTTGAACCGATAAGCTATGTACGATATGTCTGTTATGAAATTTATATTTTATTTAAAAGAGCAATCCTTTAATTATTATAATCATACTTATCCAATTGGAAACAATTCTAAACAGACGTTTCTCAATTATTGCAAAATATTATGAACAATAAATCATAACTTTTAAAATCAATTAAAACAAAAAAATTATTTTTTAAAACAATTCCTTGCAAAGTACACAGATGTGTATTTTACATTCTATACTATAAATCGAATTTAGAATATCGATTACTCACATAATGAATGAAATACAAACGATACGTACGACCAAGAATTGGAATGCAATTTTCTCAGGTAATTGATATTTGAGTGAAATGATCTGGCGAAACGTCGATGTCGACGTCATCCAATAAGTGATTAGTATTTTTTTATACTTTTTGTTTCATTATTATTGTTGTGTCATAATAAAATGTTTATTGATCTCCATTTAATTGAATTTTAAATATATATATTGGCCAGTAGTGAATGTTTTTTTTTTTTCAATAAATATGAAAATAGTTAACACTCTGTTTGCAAACAAATCGATCGTGATATTTAGCGATATTTCACACGTAAAAATCATGCGAATTTTATAAATTGTTTTGGATTTTAGATTACCGAGAAAAAGTTGATTATGTTATGAATGTGATTAGCTTTGTGACGTCTAATCATCAATAATAATTTGAAAAATCAATAGACAACGCAATTGATCAGGTGCAAGATGAATGAATTAAGGAAAGATATATATGTAGTCTCATCATTTTGTCTAAGAATTTCAATGAATGTTTCTTTGTTGAAGATGAAAGAAGGTAAAGCACGTGAAAGTAACTTTATTTGCTTACTTCATGTCTCTAAAATCAAAAATATTAAGAATAAAATAGATAAACTTGTGGAATTTCACAAACAGGAGGTATAATAATGTGTGTGAAGATAGATTTTAAAATCTATCTCCCCAGACGCAAACCAAGTCAATTAACAGAGCTCTGTTATGTTACTAACAGAAATCTGTTAAGCAGTTGGTTTAAAGCTGGGAAAGAAAAACAGAAAAAATGATTTAAATTCATGCGTAAAATAAGAAAAAAAGCAAAAGTTGATAAAATAAGTCCTGCAGTTAATCACTGTTACAAAATATTGCGTAATAAGAACTACGATAAACATATAATCATACATTTCAGCAAGCTAATGTAATCCGATAAATAAATCAGTATAGGGATAAATCAGAACTGAGTTGGCGGACAAAGTAAATCGTTTTTAAAGCATTTTACATCCCTTTAACTAAATCAATCGCCAGAACACTTAACAGAGCTAGTTTTCATAGTAGATTTTTAATTTTCCGAAATTTGACTTGGTTTGCGTCTGGGGCGATAGATTTTAAAATCGATCTTCACACACATAGTATAATATACACTTCAACTAGTTCTGAATCAATAAATAAATGATCAAATGAAGTCTTAAGTTTCTAGAGCATTTAAAAACTTTTCTCGAAGTCTGGAAAGAATGGTAATGGTATCTGAAGATGGCACTAATTAAAGCAGTTTTTATAATTGGTCATGTTCACTGTTCGATTACGGCCTATCGATCATTTCGAAGACCTGAAGCCTGAAAAGTAGAAACGTGCGAGTTGTGCACACAAAGACTTTTTGCTTTAAATCTGAAAAGATCTTGAAATATTGGTTAAAGCACAGTGTATGACTAAAATTCTTCACATTTGTAAAAGGCCAGACAGGATTTAACTATAAATACAAATTCAATTCATAAAATTTTCATCATTTCTTACAGTGTACTTTAAAATTTTTTTCTTAATTTTATTTCCATTTAATTTAAGGTAACAAAAACCATTACATTCTCTGTGTTTTCTTCTTCTCATTACAGAGAAAGAAAGTTTATACAGGTTATTTGGCGGTTTAAATCATACAAATTTTAAGCTTTGCTTTGGAACAAACAAAAAAGTCATTGTCATAATATTTTGGACAGTTGAAACAAAGCAAAGAAGAAAAAAACAAGAATTTTTTGTGAACAAAAGAAAGAAACATACAAAATTATACTCCAAACAAACTGAAACACATGAACTGCATTTTTTCGCAAACCAAACATATAATTTAGAGCTCGACTTCAAAAATGACCATAACGGGATAAAAAATAATTTTATTTTATACAAATTCCAACGAATAAATTCATTTAAAACAGAAACTGCCTGCAATAATAAATTAAATAAGAAATACCAGTTTATTAAATACTCTCACATCTCAGCATATATTTTGTAAAAAATAAAAATGAACACGTTTTTCGTCAAAAAAAAAAATGTTTATTGTTGTAAAATAATATTAAAAAAAAGAAAATATTTAGTTTTGAGTTTTACAAACATTTTTTTGAAAACCGCAGGGATATCTGTGTATTCAGTAACACGGTTGGATTTAATCTTTTAGCCTGAGTCTAGGCAAGTATTCTGTGGTTGGGCCATCGAACCTCACTCACTTGTAAACTGTCGACTTCTTATTTCGTTTACACTATGGCCGAAGAGGTTAAATAATACTCAGACATTTGCAAAGCATTTGATATGTTATGCCATGGATAAAACTAACACACATATGATTAGTGGTGTGAGTAGCTAGGTTGTAAACTTGACTAAAAGATTGTAATGGCCAATTAAGTACAACTGGGTGTACTAGTTGTAGCAAGTAATTTACAACACCTACTGGAGCACCTCTAGAGCTCCTCGTCGTATCGGGGTGGCTTAGATTTTTATTTATTGAAGTTAGCTACTCCACTCTATTGATTCATGAGGGCGTCGGTTTAAGGTGGCTTTACTGTTTTAGGAATACTACAACGGAAGGTAAGCTACTACAATAAGTGAACTTGGTCCTAATTCTTTCAAAATTGTACGAATCAAGCTGATTCCACGTAAAGAACGGCACGTATTGAAGGATTACCAAAGTCTTTCTTGTTTGTGTCTTGTATATACAGTCAACCCTCCTATAACGCGGTGAGTGCGTACCGCGTTATATGGAAACCGCGCTATAAGAAACTCGGATTTCACCGTACAAACCAGAGTCATTTGTAACGCGTTCTGTGGAAACCGTCTACCGCGTTGTATGGAAACCGCGCTATAAGAAACTCAGAGTTAGTACAAATCACCTCATTCGTACCGCGTTATATGGAGACCAAGAAATACAAAAGGCAAGATAAACTATAAATTATTTTTATTGAATTCAAGAGTTCATATAAGGATTAATTAAATAAAAACTAAACTAAAAGACTGCAAGGAACTTATGGGATGTTATTGTACGGAAACCGCGCAGTAAGAGTGCCGCGTTATAGGAGGGTTCCGCGTTATATGGAAACCGCGTTTTGAAAGTACCGCGTTATAGGAGGGCTGTCGCAATTTCAACCCCGCGTTATAGGAGGGCTTACTGTACATAAATGTAACCGATTAAAACCTAGAATTCATGGGTAGTGTTCATTCTTCTTCCCTTCCTTAACCTTTTCTTCTAGTTCCAATGCTACTAAGTCATGATCAGTCATAAAAAAATTATGAAAATAGTTCAAACACAAATTACAGTTCTAAGCCGAAGAAATATTAATTTTATTAATTAGTTTAACATATTCACACATACAATACATATGTAATTTAATTAATATTAATTATTTGTTTTGAAAAAATAGTTTTCTAAAATTATTAAAAGTTTTAAAGAAAATATGCAGTAAATATGATTCCGGTTCTTTAATGGAAAATTTTCAAAATTTTTTTGTTGCTTAAAAAAGTGGCATAAAATTAAAAATTATAGTAACGTGATAGAATTTACAAAATTATTTACATTGTAATTTATTCTTTTAGTTTTTTTTATTAAAATATTATTTTTTAAAAAAATGTGCAACTTTTCATATCATTATAACAGAATAAATGAAATGATGACGACAGCATAAATGATTTTGATTTTCGTTTTTTGTTTTATACTCAATTTATGCATTAAATACACTCAAAAAAAAGAAAACAAACGAACATAAAAAGTCTGCCGTTGGCAGAGTTCGTTTGCTTTTCATAATCGTAAAATTTAATTTTCAGTTTACAGGATAGGAATTAAGGTTTGTGTAAAATTGGGAACTAAAGTCTTGAAATTACTTCATGCAAATCATCGACAAATTTTCTATAGAAAATGCAAGTTATCGATAAATTTTCTATAGAAAATGCAAGTTATCGATAAATTTTCTATAGAAAATGCAACTTATCGATAAATTTTCTATAGAAAATTCAAGTTATCGATAAATTTTCTATACAAAATGCAAGTCATCGAAAAATTTGCTATAGAAAATGAAAATCACCAAAAATTTTCTACAGAAAATGCAAGTCATCGACATATTGTCCATAGAAAAAGAAAATTTTTGTCAAATCTTTTATAGAAAAACAAGTCATTCGACAATTTTTCTATAGAAAATCATCGACATAGTTTCTATAGAAAATACAAGATTTTGTCAAAGCTGGAAAAAGCAAGTTCTTGTCAAACATTGTATAGAAAACCAATTCATGGAAAAATTGTGTATAGAAAATTCAATCATCGACAACTTTCCTACGGAAAATGCAAATCATCGACAAATTTTATATAGAAAATGCAAATCATCGACAAATTTTATATAGAAAATGGAAATCATCGACAAATTTTCCATAGAAAATGCAAGTCATCTACAAATTTTCCATAGGATATGCAAGTTATCGACAAATTTTCTTTAGAAAATGCACGTTATAGACAAATTTTATAGAAAATGCAAGTTATCGACAAGTTTTTCTCAAACGTTGATAAAGTGTCTGTCTACTGTGAGTAAAAAATATTTAAAACTAATAGAAGCAATAAATTTTGAATGCAAGATTCGAGTTAAGAGAAAATATAATACAATTTCCGACGAGCAGATTTAAATTAAATGGAACATTTATGAGTAATATGACAAGTGTGAAACATTTTGATTGCCTCAACAAATAAAGGCTATGAGAAGTTTAACAATTAGATAGGCAATGGAAAATTGATATTTGAAGTAAACATATAAGAGACATTCTATTCTTATTGAAGCTAAAACGATATCCCTTTTTGCTTTCTTACGGTTGAATTTTAAATATAAATTTCAATAAGATTTTGCTTATTGTAATCAGTTTCTTTAAGAAACTTTTCGTTTATAATTTTCCTTCCTTTTTTTGTCAAGTGTATAACATACAGTGTCTAACACAAATGTTCGGCGTTCCTTGCTTAAAAACTGTTATCAATTTATAGCTATGAAGTAATATAAGAAGTGACATTACTGTCAGTGATTTTAATTAATCTTTAAGTTATAAAATTATTAATAAAAAAATATATAAAAACTGTGTACTAAAAAGGCAGCCACTGTAATTTGCAGTGGATAATACAAGAAAATAAAAATTAAAAACATTTTTACAAAAACAACGGTTTCAGTTGTATTTTCTTTTTTTTTTTTTCTTTTTTGTTGTGTTGTTTTGTTTCTAGTTTTTTGTTTTCTTTCTTTTTTTCTGCCTTTAATGATATTCTAAAATTAAGGCTCGTCAACCAAACACGATACAAGAAGCAAAAGCAAATCAAAACAAAAATGAAACAACAAACACAACAAAATACAAAATATAGAGGGAGAGTAACAATTCCAACAACGTTTTCAAACAAGCAACAACTTAAGCTCTGACTCTTTCTAAAAAAAAAATAACAAGAAATGCTCAGCTAAAGCTTACGTTACGATCTATCGATTTAGACAGCCGAGGTTGCCACAAATTGTTGCTGATGTTGTAGCAGCCACACAATATAAACTACTGTTTGACACTTACTGTTGTATACTATGTCGACAACTGAGTTATTATTGTTGTTGTTGCTGATGATGGTTTTTGTTTTAAAGGATGTCCTATTCAAAATCTGGACGTGTTGTATGAAACGAAAGTTATGATTGGGAAGGAAGATTTAACTTCCATTTAAATAAAGAGGGGAGTAAAATGGGGGAATGATGTTGCAAATGTAGCAGACATATCCATTATACCATTTATGCTACAGCGGCGCCATCTTCAAACAAGAAATTTGTGATACGACAAGATCTAAACTTATTCTTTTATGTTAAGTGGCGAGATTTTCCCTAAAAATCTCGTGATCTACTCAGACAGCCAGGTTATCGATTAAGTCCCTAACGAAAGTAGTTTCAATGTCCATCCTTGTCCATGAATACCGAAGATTTCTCGTATGGGTCCCGGGACATAGGGCTATCGTTGGAAATTGCATTCCTGATAAGTTAGCAAGTACGGAGCTTGCAATCTTCGACATGTTCCGACTGCCTCAGTTAATATGGATATTTCGTTAGCGGCAGAAGAGTGATGTGTTCGCTTATTAGATGAAAAGCCCGGGTTCGAGCCCCAGGTCAGACATCAAAACAAAATATGAAAAAAAAAATATTTCTTCGGCGACTACCTCTCAGCAGATTTATGGCAAAAACGCTGAGAGTAAATAAACCTGCCATGAAAAAGTTTCTCAAAAAGTCTGTCGTTCGCAGTCGTCGTTCAACTGTAGCTCCCGCCACTCAAGTATAAAATTAAGGCACACAACATGAGTGGTGTGAGAAGCTAGGCCGTAATCCTGACGAAGGGTTGTAATGGCCAATTATGTTTGTATGTTAAATAAAGTGGGGAGTAAAATGGGGGAATGATGTTGGGTCATATATTTAAAATGAATGACAATGGGCATAGTATTACAATTAATATTAAAAAAACATCGATATCAACTAGCAGACATATCCATTGTACCATTTATGCTACAGCGGTGCCATCTTCATACAAGAAATTTGTGATACGACAAGATCTAAACTTATTTTTTTATGTTAAGTGGCGAGATTTTCCCTAAAAATCTCGTGATCTACTCAGACAGCCAGGTTATCGATTAAGTCCCTAACGAAAGTAGTTTCAACATCCGTTCTTGTCTATTAATGCTGAGGATTTCTGAGAGAAATTACAAGTTGAAAGGTAACCTTTATAGTCGTATGGGTGCCAGGCCATAAGGCTATCGCTGGAAATTGCAATGCTGATAAGTTAGCAAGTACAGAGCTCGCAATCTTCAACATGTTACAGAGCATAACTATTCCGACTGCCTCAGTTAATATGAATATTTCATTAGCGGCTGAAGAGTACGTTCTATACTGCTAGACATGTATGAACAAGGAGAGGTCTCACTTCTGTCCTTAAATCGCATGGCTTTTGATACGCATGCCTTGAAGACTTAGCATTCCGATTAATGTCTTCTGCAGGAACTGTGGATTCGAGGAGGAGGAAGAAACAGTATTTCACCTTTAATGTCAGTACACTGCTATTGTTATAAGGGGACGGACCTCTCATTTACTGGCATCTTTGGCCGAGTCTCTCTGAAAGAAGGATTGCTGCAATACATACATACATAATTGGCCATTACAACCCTTTACTTAGGATTACGGCCTAGCTTCCCAGCACCACTCATGCTGTGTGTGTTAATTTCATACATGAGTGGCGGGACCTACAGTTTAAAGTCGACTCCAAACGACAGATTATTGAGAAACTTTTCATGGCAATTTTGTTTTACTCTCAGACTTTTTGGCAGAAATCTGCCGAGAGGCAGTCGCCGAAGAAATAATTTTTTTTTATATATTTTGTTTTGATGTCTGGCCTGGGGCTCGAACCCGGGATTTACGTCTAATAAGCGAACTCACTACCTACTAGACTACGGCGACCATCAACGATGCATAGTTTCTAAAATCCATTTATCTATTAAAATAACGAATTAAATTTACTCGTTGTGGGTTTTCGACTCTTTGAGTCACTCATTCCGTTGCTTTGTTAAGTTTGCCAACAGTGGTAAGGAACTGACTTAATTGAAAAGATGGGTTAGATTCGATGACGGACCCCTCTTAAAGCAAGAAGTCCCACTTATGCCAGCATTTACATCCATTGTGATACCATAATTAATTCTACCCGGGACTCAAGGGTTGTAATGGCCAATTATGTATGTATGCATCATAAGCAGTGGAAACGAATCGTTCGTTATAAAAATCTAAAAATTAGCGACTTTACCCCGATGGTAAGTCTATGAATAAATGATCTTATGTGCTATTCTAGGGTATACAATTATAAATCGCTCGTGAGTAACATTAATATAGTAGAGCCTTGTGGTTTAGAAAGTAAATGAATAAATGCAGCAAGACAAATATAATTATATGCTTAAAAACGGAGACTATGAGGAGAAGGCATAAAGTAAATATAAACGTCGATGCATGAATAATATAAAATAAGTGTGAGCTATGCTTACGATATTCTGCTTGCGTATCTCGCTGTACAACATGTATTTACAACATCTTAAAGCAGTTCTATAGATACTCGCTCTTTTATTACCCAAAGATTTTAAATAGCTGCTTGAAAAAATATAACACTGGGAAATCCATCATGAAATGGATGAGATACTAGTTTGCTACCATAAGATTTATTTACCTTAAAGTAAATACATACCGTTTTGCATTTGCGTCCAGATTTATGATGGTTTATACTTTAATGCTACTATTCATTAAATAAGTGACTTTAACTAACTAACTAGAGATTTATTATTTGCTACTGTTGCTTGCTTTTTGTTTGTTGTTGGTTTAATTTATTTATTTATTTACTGACTTTTATTTATTTTTTTTTTTTTACTTTTTTTTGCGTTTATTATGTTATTTTGTTGCTGTTGTTTTTTTTTTTGGATTTTTGCGAGTTTCATTCAAAGCTTAAAACAGTTGGCGCACACCGTTTAGAGATTTAGTCGTTAACGCACGGTCAATACGTGCATTACAAAAGTATTCCACAAAAACATCTTGTTTTTTAAGAAAACCAACATAAAATAAAAAAAAAATAAATAAAAATTAATTGTCGTTATCGTGTGATACAAAACGTTTTATTAGCGCCTTAAAGGAAAAGTTTTGCAGAAAATTAAAAGAGAAACAAAAGATTGGAAAAGAAAATTGTTAAAGAAAAATTGTGAGTGTGAGTTTCAAAAACGGGTAAAAATAAAATAAAATACAAAGTTGTTAAATGTGTTACAATTATTTAATTTATTAAGAAAAAACAAGAGAAATAAGTATTCATAACAATAACAACAATAATATATTGTTTATACAATATAGTAAATAATATCAATAATAATAGAAGACCAACTTGTTAAAGCCTAATTGATCAATCAATCAAAACATCTGGTACGTCATAAGCCAATAGAAAAAAAATCAACATTTTTTAATAATAAAAAAACGAAGCAAATGAAGAAGAGGATGAACAAAAATAGCAACTTTGTTTAACAACAAAAGCAGAAAAAGCAGAAGAAGAAAAAGTGTTAATAAAAAAACTGCATAGAGATTTCAACAAAAAAATTCAACGATTTAAATATAAATAAAAAAAAATATAAAAACAAACAAAAAAACAAAATTAACCTTTTTCGACTGTCTTAGTAAAGCAACAGATTTAAGGTTCAAAAGACAAATGAAAAACTAAAAGACAATACAGAATATTGTTAAATTTAGTTAAAACTGGCTCAATCTGGTGTGGCAAACAATAAAAACCACAACAGCAGAAAAACTGAAAACAAAGAAAAATACTGCAAGACGCGAAAACCAACTTCACTGAAATAAATTCATCGCATTTGAAATCGTTTTAAATTTCTGTTTTAATTTTAATTACAATTTCAACAGTTTTCTTAATAAGAACTTGTACATAAATTTTTGCAAAAAAAAGCCAAACAAAGTAAAATTCTTTTCAAAAATTCATTTTTTAAATTTAAAAAATTAAACGGAAACGGAAGTTTAAATTGAACAGACTCTGCAGTAGTCAGCTTTTAAGAACATCGAGAGAGAATATTACAATCACATCAGAGGCATTAAAATGAGCTTGAGCATGAGCATGAGCCCATATTATTTAATTTAGTTTTTATTTCAATGACACATACAATTTTTATTTAATTGTATTTGTATTTGCAACAAAGTGTATACAGTTTTGTGTCTTGCCCCTAAAGCAGTAAATGCTTTACTGAAATTTTTTTTTATTTTACTTTATTTAAATTGTCATAAAAGTTTTATAATGTTTATCCAAAAAGAAACCGTCTGCTAATGTTTATTCATATCAAGTACATAGTTTTATAACTATTTTCAATTTTTTTTTCAAGAATTTCTCAGTGATATTAACGGAGCAGACAAAGTTATCACGAAAAAAAGAATTGGTTCTGTAGGCACTCTGACCCTAACTTGTAATAACAGCATCGACCGTATTCCCGAAGGCTTCATAGTCTGCACGAATGTAACGTCATATCAATTTGCCTTATTCTGGCAACGTTTAATTTTTATACAATAGTTTGTACTCTGACCTTTAGAAGTTCTTTTTTTTTACCACCCAATTGTTGATGTGTACTTAACACGTTGACTGCCGCGGCAATTTTCAGAAACTGACCACGCAAGCCAACATTGATTTTTTGTTCTTTTCCCAGAAGCCATTTATCGATACTAGCACTGATATAATACGATTTTATTTGTGGCTACCCAAAAATGACAGGTTTAATGAGTACGAGATAACTCGTAGGTAGCACCCAAGAAGGGAACGCAATCTACGAGTTATCTCGTAACCAAGCTAGCAAACAATCTTTTAAACCTTTTTGACTTAAACTACACAGAATTACTTTGTTTGTTCAAAAGTAACTTAACAGTACAAATATTTTGATTTGAAAATATTGCATTTTCAAGCTTGTCACCATCATGCAAAGGCTTTAACTTCTTTACTCTAACATAACGTCATGCTTTTGAGAGTAGTAGTAGGAACCTTCGCTACACTAAGGCCAGAGGTTTTTGTTTTAACAATACGGCCATTATTATCATAATATAGAATTGCTAACTTATTAGGAGTGCGCACGAAAAAATTTGGACTTCTTGGATTTTGAACTATCTTCTATTGTGGCAAGTGAATAGTGCTGGCAGTTAGAAAATCATTTAAGACACAAGAACTCATACAAAAATGAGACACAAGTACTCATACAAAAACGATTAGAAGATACATACATACATACATACATAATTGGTCATTACAACCCTTTTGTCAGGATTACGACCTAGTTTGTCACACCACTTATGTTGTGTGTGAGGCAAAGTGGCGGGAGCTAGAGTTTGAAGGCGACTGCTAACGACAGATTTTTGAATTTTGATTTTTGAATTTTTAATAGCCGAAAATGTCTATTCGCCTTACCAGCGCTGTTTCGCTTGTTTAAAATCTAAACATTGAATAAAAGACTATTCGAAAACACTTAATTAAGGCTTACAAATGAAATTTCGATGTCTCAATAGTGAATGGGGAAAACAATACTAGGATGGAATATTCAGCAGCTAATTACTACTGAATGCCAATAAAGTTGTAATAAATGTGAAGAGAATAGGGACTGGTTATGAGAAGTGGAACACTTAATACAATGTCAAGCGAAAACGATCACGGTCGTGCAACGGTGAGCCCTCGAAAATGGTAGCCCAGCTAGGAACAAATGTTTGTGGGGTTAATGGCGTGATATCTTCTGCTAACATGAAAACAAGTCTATGCTGTTGAGTATCATATATTCGGGTTTGACCAATTAATAAAAAATTTTCTAGTTTCTATTATTTCATTTCAATTTTAATAATATGTATACGCGTACAATATTTCTTATACATGTTTAAAGTGCGTTGCATTTTATTCAAATGAAGTTTTAAATTTGTTTTTTTTTAATTTCTGTCGTGTGCTTATCTCCGTAAACAAAACCAGATCTTTTTTGTCTCAAATCATAAAATTTATAAAGATTCCATTTCTTGAAATTCTTATTACTTGTGATTTAGATAAAAAATTTATTTGTCAAAATGATAAAAAGTGATTAAAATTAAGCAGAAGATTCTTAAGTCTACATCAGTAAATTAAAACAAATTTTAAATATTCTACATATAATTTCTTTTTGTTTTATTTTCAAATAAATCATTAAAATTCTTCCACTGAACATACAGTGGGTATCATTAATATATTTCGACTTTTTTGTTATGAATTACTTAAATCTAAAAGTCGCCATAGTCTAGTAGGTAGTGTGTTGGCTTAATAGACGTGAGGCCATGGTTTAAACCCCAGGTCAGACAACTCCAACAAAACGAAAATATGAAAAATTATTTCTTTGGCGACTGATTCTCAACAGATTTCTGTCAAAAACTCTGAGAGTAAATAAAATTGCCATAAAAAAGCAATTCGGAGTCGACTTAGAACTCTAGGTTCCGTCACTTATGAATAAAATTAAAATACAAAGCATAACTGGTGTGAGAAACTATGTCGTAATTCTGACTGAAAGGTTGTAATGACCGATTATGTATGTATGTATGTAATGATGGCATAAAACACAGACAAATTTTTTATGTAAAAACCTTGTTCAAATATTATAAAAATTTTAGGTATTTACGATTGTTTTTTTTTTTTTTTTTTTTTTTTTTGTTTGTTTATTTATTCAGAAATATATTATATTTACATACTATAATAAACACTAGTTAACAATAACATTTTTGTATATACAATGTCCCTTACAGGGCACTCTAGTATTATTTATATAATAAAATTTGTTTTGATCAAAATAAAATTAGTTCACATTTCATGTATACTAATCATTAATATATACATATATATACACATTATAATGCAATGAAAATATTTCTACAATTAGGGAAATAAAAAACACTGCTTTATTATTTAAGTAGTTTGTAAGGGTTTGTCAAGGGAGTAAAAAGAAAATAGAATATACATTATGTAAATAACCACCAGAATTTCTTGGCTCTTGTACTTTTAACTAATTTTGAATCTTTGCTTGATATACTTGTACTGTATCTTATGTCCAATTGCTGTAAATTACAATTAATTTTTTTGTCATTAGCACGTCTATAATTATGATAAAATATTGGAATTCCATTCTCATTCTGTAGCATATTTTTATAATCAATATATACAAATGCTTCGGGGGGAACAAATCCTGTTTCTAAGGACTTTAATAGATATTTGTAATCCGTATAGTATGGTGCCAATATTAGATTGTTTTCAATGCATTGTGAACATCTTAGAATATTATTTCTTATTAATTTAATTATAAAGTTATCTATTCTTATTATATTTGCCGCATTATATAATTTTTTGTTTGATATGTATTTTAAGTATTCAGTTTGTGGCGATCTGTATAATGATGTGCATGCTCTTAAACACTTTCTTTCAAAAATTCTTATTTTCTCCATGACCGACGGGGATATATTAAACCAAATAGCACAACCGTATGTCAAAATCGGTCTAATTAAGGCTTGGTACATAATTATTTTAACTCTAGGTATATTTACGATTGTATTCATATAAAATACTTCGCATATAAATTTCAAATTGATGATATAAAAATCTCTGCACTTTATTTTTGCCTTAAAAACATTTTTGTTAAGCTTATTTAGCTAAAAAGCATTTCAATTTTTTTGTATTGAAATAAAACAATAAAGTAACACCTGACATATTTACGAGCGTGTAAAACACTAGTTCTAGTCTAGTTAAAGTGTTTAAAAAAAGTGCTTATCTCGGCTCGTGTCATGAATATTAATTTTAATTTCACAGTTTATTTTTTATTTCATTTCATTTAATTTTAGTTTTCTACATTTTAAGCAATTAGTTAATAATTCTTAGTGAGTAACCTTTGTATCTTCATTTATAATGATGACGTCTAGCAGTTGTAGCTTGTGTTGGTTGTAGGTAGACGACTCTTAATGCATACAAAGGCGTACAAAACTTAAAAATAAATACATATTTAAATGTAGAGCAAATACAACAATACAATACAATACAATAAAGAAAAAACCTTCTGATTAATTAAAATTAACATTTTCAGACAGACAGATTGTCTGTCTCTTACAAACATGATTCAAGTATGTTTTAAACAATATTAAGACTTCCGTTAATGAAATGATGATGAATTTTCAAATTGAAAATTTTAAAAAATTTCCATAAAATATGAAGAGTAGCATATTGTTCGATTTGTTTATGGAGAGATTTTTCTTCTGTAAGACTTTTCCATCTTTTTTATAAAAGCCTTAAGAAAGTTCACTTATACAGTGTTGTTATAGTTCTGCGCCAATATAAAGAACATCAAAGTTTGATGAAATTCTTTCATTGCATTAGTCATTGAGAAAGTTATGGTAATAAATCCCACATCATACTTAAATTGAATAAAAAATTCAAATCTGTATGCCTGACGTAGTAGGACGTCAATAACACAATAAGAAACTAGAAAATTTTGGTTTTTGTTTTATACGAGTATTATACGCAGTTATAATCATAAATAATCATTATTTTTAAAATAACATTCGAATAAAATTAAATTATTTAGCAGCGCATTACTGCAAAACAGGATCTTCCAATGATTCTATTCAGAGACACATAAATAGTACAACTCGTGGCCAGCCCAACATTAGAGCATTCGCTCAGAATCTATTAAGTCCACTTTGATACCCCTAGAAAGTTCGAAAACAGCTCTCTTTCATTCGAAATCTATTTCAAACTTAAAATCAGCCACTATATCTGATAGACATAACATAACATAAGACGAATTTCAGAATACAATTGAGATACTGCATTCTTTCTGAGTTGGCCAATGAGCCTAATCACACGAGAACAATTGTGCTGGCGTAAAATGATAGTTTATAGGCAACGGAGGTGAAGTGAATGGTTTTTCGGTGGCGTAAAGTTTCAACCAGCTACAACCCCGCATTACCAGCACAAAACTAATACATGCCCTTTTTTAAATTAGCCAAACATCAAATGAGTGCAAAAACACTAATACATACAAAGCTATGTATACATTTCATGCTGAACTCATATTCATTCCGTGTGATTTGAAAAGAACAAAAATTGTGCGACTAAAAATTGTTCTCATGTGATTAAGCCGAATTACACAGAAATTTGTTTTTGTTTTTGTCGCATCTGAAAAGGTACGTTTATGCGAATATACTTCTGCGCAATCTAATTACTCTTTGCCAAAAATCAGTAACTGCATCTTCCTAGGACATCAGATTTCGAGATTTCTGTAAGTGACAATCATTAATATCCTCTAGGCTTATCCATCAATCTTATATCACTTTGTGGCTTCGCAGTATCCAGAGCTGATCCACTTCTAGCTTATTAGCTTTATATGCCAGTACCCATACTCTATTATGTTTAGTTTATCGATTTAGTGACACAATCATGTGGAGAGTACAGCGAGTTTATCCACAAAAATTGCAGTCTCCATTGAGTATAAGATAACATCAATCATTCGATTTTCTGTCATTCTTATGACGTAGATTTCTGACTCGCATAAACAAGTGCAATCTTCTAGCCAACCTTGAAGACCAAGACGAAATTATTCTTGACAATAGCTCTTTCAAACCCATCAAAATGTGTTCATTTTCAGGTCAGTTATGAAGTCGCTGTAGTCTAATAAATAGTGTTTGCTTATTTGACATGAGGCCGCGGTTCAAAACTCATGCTAGACATCTCCAACTAAACGAAATGAAAAAATATTTCTACGTCGATTTCCTTCTGGCAAAAACTCTGGGAAGTAAATAAAATTACCATGAAGAAGTTTCTCAAAAATCTGTCGTTCAGAATCGACTTTAAACTGTAGGTCACAGCACAATTAGTGTGAGAAGCTAGATCGTAATCCTGACTGAAGAGTTGTGATGACCAATTATGTACATATGTATGTGTATGCAGCATGAAGCTTGCTATTGATTAGGTTGAAAACTTTTTAAAACGGATCTACAAAGTCGTTCGTCAATCATTGACAACAAGATATATTTTATCTGCCCCTTATGAGCATACATTGTAGTATTTTAACCTTGGTAACAAAAAAGAGATAGGAATTCTAATTTACTGCTCCGCATCAAGGCAATGCTGTATATGTCAAGCATGATGTCTATAATGAAATGCTTGACAGCCTGTTTTTGATAAATTGCAATAAATGTCTTTGTTATTATGCGTTCAAAATCGTGCCTTCTAGGCACACAGGGTTACTATACATGCCTTATAAATTTCGGTGTAGAGCCACCAACAGCCGACAGATTAATCCAGTTTTAATAAGCAATCTAACCATTCAATCACTATCAACCATTACTAATGATTTAAGGTGTGAATTGATTGCAATTAAAAATTTGTTTGATTACCTTGACACAATAAATAATAAATATTTTCAAATATTCGAAATAAACGAACGAATTCTTAAAAATATATGCGTTAAGCACGTGAATTCATATTTCAATATTTCAAAATAAAACTGTGCAATTGCAAATGTATCGTTAGGTAATCATTAGGCATGTTTAAATAAAAATGATTTAATTTAAAAGTCTCGCGACTTTATTCATCCAAAACCTGATTCGATATTTGTTTTGTTTTTTATTTTTTCTTGTTTCAATAAGAGATCAATGTTCTTGTTCAATGACCTTGTTTTCTCAAACATTTTTTGTGTTAGAAATCATTTCATTTTTAATTCGAAACTGTATACATTTAATTCAATTTCAATAAGATGAATGTATAAGAGGAATGAATACAAGCATTTGAAGTTATGACTGCCAGTGTTGTGGGTATAAGTTTTGTTTCAAATTTTAATTTTTAAATACGAATTTTAACGGTATGTTATGTATACAACAAACGTTAGCTTTGAGGTGTCAAACAAAAATTTTATTTAATGACTTTAATGTTGTTTTCCTTGAAGAGTGTTTCAAAAAATTTTAAAGTTTTAATTAAAAAAAAGAACATAATATACAAGACAATATACAAAAAATATAATAAATATATAAAAATAGTTTCATTAGTTTCATCAAGAAATTCCATATTTTCTAAACAATCAATATTCATAACAAGACACTTAATAATGAAAGGAGGACAAACATTAAGAAGACTTTATGAAATTTGTATCTGAATCTATTTACGTTATAAAAGACAAAAAAGGCTACTGTTGGAATTAAATAGAATGGAGAGTGTGGTGAGGTGAGTGAGGTCGCAGTGGTCTAGTAGGTAGTGTGTTGGCTTATTAGACGAAAGGCCCGAGTTCGAATCCCAGGTCAGACATCAAAACGAAATTATGAAAATATTTCTTCGGCGACTTCCTCTCAGCAGATTTCTGGCAAAAACTCTGAGTGTAAAAAAATTGCCATGAAAAGCTTCTCGAAAAATCTGTCGTTTGGAATCGACTTTAAACTGTAGGTGCCGCCACTCATGTATAAAATTAACGCACACAACATGAGTGGTGTTGAGAAGCTAGGCCGTAATCCTGACTGAAGGGTTGTAATGGCCAATTATGTATGTATGTATGTATGTATGGAGAGTGTTGTACAAAAATAGGCCGATTATTTCCTTACACAACATTCCATTGTAATATTAACAAAACTATGATGTTAAGCCATATTGCTAAGCTGCTCTAATAAATCAGTTTTTCTCTACACGCTCGAAAAACATCAAAATAGAGCTTTATATAACAGTCCAGACGTGACAGATGTTTTTAACTGTCAGTCGTATTGTATGTGAGTAGCGTCAATAATAAGATCGACAGCAAGTCTAGTAACTTTAGCGGTTCTGATGACACCTTATAAATATACTGATTCCTGGGAACAACGCCTTTAGTTTTTATTATTAAGTTATGAGTTAGCAAACATTAATTTGTAGATTTTTGCAGCGCACATTCACTTGTTGGTATCATTTATGTGAAGACCATAGTCTAGCATAACTTGTCATGTGATCAAGGAACTATGGACTATTTCTCCAGAATAGTTTATTGAATTAAAAGTTAGAAGGAGACGTCCTTAAAAGTGATAAAACACTAATTTTTAGTGGAAATTAATCACAATTGTCATATAAAGGGTCCGCCATCTAACTTTTTTTTCAACTAGTGATTATTTCGTGAATGGTAACACTTAGCTCATGTCTGATTTGACAGATAATTAGTTTTATCCTTCCACTGCCGATGCCGATTTTGGCAAAAAAAATCATCTTTTCAGATGAAGCTAATTTTGATCTTGGCGGGTATGTAGACAAGCAAAATTGTCGCATTTTGGGCACAGAAAACCCACACGCATGCATTGAAAAGCCGACGCACCCAAAACGAATCAGTGTTTGGTGCGGATTTTGGTCCAGAGGCATAATTGAGCCATGAGCAAGGAGTGGCCTTTACAGTCAATGGCGATCCTTATCGGGACATGTTGAACGAACTTTTGTTCACATTAAAGAGGAGGATATTGGCAACATTTGGTTTCAACAGGACGGCGCTACATGCCACACAACCGAAGCTACACTCGATGTTTTGCGCCCTGTTTTTGAAAATCGCATTATCAGCCGCAGAGCTGATGTCGTTTGGCCACCTCGGAGCTGCGAAATGACACCGTTGGACTATTATTTGTGGGGTGCCGTCAAAGGTAAATGTTACGCCGACAAGACAGAGACAATTGACGCTTTAAAGGACAATATTCGTGAAGCCATTGGTGATTAAGCACAATCGATAATGTGCTTAAAAATTGGACCGATCGTGTAGGCTACTGCATGGCCAGCCGAGGCAACCATTTGAATGAAATTGTTTTCTATTATTAACCGGAAGGATTGTACTTTGAAATAAAAAAGAAATTTGAGAAAATATTCAGTAGTTTTTTTTTAAAGCATTTAAAAAAAAAAAAAAAGTTATTTGGAGGACCCTTTACATGAACATGTATAGTGGAAATACAATGATGAATGCCATCAGACAAAAATTTCCCGCTTGCATTCTTACGTGTACATAACATTTATGCATAACTGTGACTCTATCTTGGCTCTTACCTACAGTTTAAAGTCGACTCCGAACGACAGATTTGTAATAAACTTTTCATGACAATTTTATTTTTACTCTCGGAGTTTTTGTCAGTAATCTGCTGAGAGAGGAAGTCGCCGAAGAAGTATTTTTTTTCATATTTTCATTTTGCTGGAGATGTCTGACCTCGGGTTTGAATCGAGGCTTCACGTCTAATAAGTCAACACACTATCTACTAGACTACGGCGATTTCATTTAGTTCATCGTTAATAATTATTCAATATTCATAACGACATAAAGCTGCAAATGATGTGAAACTTAATTTCGTTACTGATTTATTGTTAAATACGGTGTGAAATTCGTTTCAAATATATTTTAAATAAGCTTTCCGTTTGTAATTGAATTCAATTTAATTTGTTTGTATTAACGGAATCCCTACTTTGGAACATGGTTTTGGATACTTTCCCACAGTATTAAATTAAGTTGTACATAATTTAGCAGCTGTTTTGTAAATAATTTTAGGGATCATTATTATTACACAGTTTTTTATTTTTGACAAGAAAAAATCATCGTAATTATCAAACACCTGATTCAAATTTAAACAAGTGTTTTTCAATGCAATTCATTTAAAACTTTTCAGATACATGAAGGCTACAAAGAAATGAAATTCTAATGATAAGATTGTAATTAATGATGATCAATATTTTGTAAAAATTTAATAAAAAATACATCAAATATTTAAAAGCTAATGCTGTACATAGACTTGATATCATATGTTTTCAAAGCTTAATTGCTATTAATTTTTTTTTTGTAAAAAAAATTTAAATATTAAATATTTATTTAAATATTCAAAATATTTGGTGGCATGAGAAGAATTTCCGCAATAATTTTTTTTGTTCGAATAAAGAAAGAGGGAAAAAACTATCCAAGACTTGTGACATATTCATTACAACAATTCGTGTCAAAATTGAAATTCAACTGTTGGAGGTTGAAAACATTCTGTCACGTTTTAGAAAACATACAAAAACAAACAAACAATTTATGCAATAATAATTTTATAGGATTTCTGTTTGTTTTCTTTTGTACTTTATACCTACGAAACGATAAACAAATAAATCACAATTTAAATAATGAAAAATTAAGAAAATGTATTTAAAAAAATTTCTTGATTTGTGTTGGCGTTAAATGAAACAATCTGGTGAATTGCAATCATAATAAAAATAAATGAAAATTTGTTTAAATTGAAGATTATTTTGAATTTGTTTTTTAAATAATTTCAAATTAAAAATTATTTTTTAATTGCTTTATAAAAATGATGACACAACAATTAGTTACATACATATGTAATAGGCATTGTTTTAATATATAATATTTACATTAGATGGCATTACATTATATACGATGATTTAGTTTAATATCCCCCCACCCCATAAGAGAAAACTTTTTAATTCCATCCACCTTCTGAAAATGAAAATTTATACATACAAGTATTGTACTTGAAATTGAACTTGACATTGAGCCAATTTATAGCGTCGTTTAAACATTTTTTACTCAAATCTATTTAATCTGTTTTAATCAAATCACCAGCAATAATCAAAACTATTCACATAATTTGTGTGTGTGTAGAGTATATAGTGTAAATTACGGATGGAAAGTGTGTGTGAATCTTTTGTTTGATAGTTTATTTCCTGTATTATAATGAAATTTTTACTATTACAAGCTAATAAATACCAAAAATTTACAAAAAACTGAAATTTTAAATGTCTATGCCATGGGAATTAAATATAAGATGCATCAGATGATGTCACAGGGGTAATTGATTTATAATCAGAAATGATTTGAATACAAACTTCACATTTTGCAATCGATATGTAATCGATGTCATAAATATACCCCAAAAGCTTATGATCAATATGTAATCGATGTCATAAAAATACCTTAAAAGCTTATGCTCAATAGTCAGAAACTGTTTGTATAAAACATGAGTCTTGGAACAAAAAATTGTTTTTATTGTTTAACAGTCTTCAATTCTATAAACTTTGTATCAGGAGTCTACAATTAGGTTATCGGTTCCAAAAATTAGAATAATCGTTGAAATTAACCTCCTTTCATTAGCGGATTTGGAAATAAGAAATTCACAGAATAGGTCTTCTGAAATCGCGTAGCTTATTCAATGGAAGCGGTGTAGGCCGTTATCCTTCCTTTTAAATTTCATAACATTTAGGGCCATTATTACACTTTGCCGTTAAATTTGGGTTTAGTTAAAGGTACCTTTAGCTAAAGTGAACTGTAAAGTTACCTTTAACTTATTTTCGTTACTTACTGATAAAATAAAGTTAACTTTTTCAAAAATATGGCAGTGCCGGAGCAATGTCGATAAAACTGCTCAATTAAACAAGTTTTTTTTAAACGCAGTGGCAACGAAGCGCCTCTTTTTCTGTTGTTGTGTTTCCTCATTTTGTTTATATTTGAAGTTGCCATATTGAAAGTAATATACATATAATATGGCAAATTCTAACATAAACTTAACTTTAAAAGTTAAAGGTTGATGATGATCCCCCTTTAGCTTAACGCTCACTTCTATCTTATTGGGTACTCATAATAATGAAAATCAATTCATCTGCCCATTAAAATGTTCCCTTTAGTTAACGGCAAGTTGTAATAATGGCCCTTACTCTCATAATGATAAGGATTTTAATTAATACTATTAACAGTGGGTTCCTTAATATAATGGAATCGGCATAGCTCATTTTGTTTTTGTTCATATAAAAAATAAATAAAAGAAGAAATGTTTTATGCCAAAAATTTAGTAACGTACACAAAGAACAGACCATATTTTATTAGAGCCTCTGACGTGTTTAGTGTTAATAAATCTTTGTCTTGTAGACTAATTAATAATATTGGGATTAAAAGGCAGTGTTTCCAAATGCGTTGCCTTTAGACTGGTAGGATAAGAGACATAAACAGCTTAAAACTTTAAAAACAATTGTTTAATGGCTCTGTAACAAGGAAATAAAAAAGAAGTTCGTCTATAGTTAGCATGATCTTTAGATTTATTCGACAACAATATTTATTAGAACTTATAAAGCAATAGTACTTGAAAAAAACCAACAAAAAGGATTTCGAAAAGAAAGTCAGCCAGCGTCCGACAAGGACTAAGATAAAATATGTTTACGAATGGTAAATACTGGACCATAAATTTTTATTTTTACTTTCAGATTATGCTCTCAGACATATGGGCAATTCACACAAACCCTTGTATAGTTGTATTCATTGTATTGTTAAACGAATATACAACAGTGTATGATTGTTGTTGATAATTTTCATATAAAAATCCGATACACTTATACACATTTTTTTCATATGTTTTTGTAAGTTGTATTAGTTTCTTGCTATCAGTTTATATAAATGCCAGTAATCAAGAAGAACAAAAATACAAAATATTACAATTAACATTTCAAAATTATAATAGTTCACAAAGATAATTAATAAATTTACTTTTTTCCGTAATATATTTCATTTTGTTGCTTGAAAATCAAATTATGAATACTGGTCTTCTTCTTCTTATCGTTTTTCGACATTTGGAATACAAAATACACAATACAGCATTTCACAAACAAAAAGTGTATTCAATATAACATACACGATACAAAGTTGTGTGAATTGCCCAATAATTTTATCAAATTACAAATACGTATGTGTATACAATACAAAGTGTTACAATATTACATGAAAATTAATGCTGATTTGGGCTATTTCTAAAACCTCTGAGAGGGAAACTTAGTAATTGAAAGCATAATAATTTTGAAAATATGCTTCCACTTTAAAGTGCCTTCGTGACACAAACAAATAAATTAAATCACTTTAAGAATCACTGCACGTAGTATTTATAATCAAGTCGTGCTAACGTCAAACATTGCCTGGCATTGTCTTACATTTACAGAGAAAATAAAATATTTCTTGTAATATATGTAAGTATGTACAATTAAACAACAAAAAAAAAAAAAAAAAAAAAAAAACAATGTTTTGCTTTTGTTTTTAGGCCATCAGGGTACTGGGTAAAATTATTTTCACTTATCAAATGCTACTCACAACAGACTAGATCGTTAGCTGGTAATACATTTTGGCATTGACATTGCAAAATCTTGACACACGAATAAGAAGTGCATTCGCATGCAGCGATACGTCAGATACCAAAAGCATTCCCCTCGAATACCAAAAAGCATTCACATATCAAATGCAATAATATTTGCTATTTCAAATGCTGTATCTTTTTCAATTTTCTTTTTGATTTTATAAATGCGAGACGCCAACGTACGATTTCAATTATTTTATGGTTTTTCCGCATGAGCATTAAAGTACTCTTTGGTTGTAAATGTTAGATGTGTACTACCGCATCTAGAAAAGTAGACGTAATGATTAGTAAAAAGAAATGCAAATAAAATAAAAATACATACGATCAAAAGCGGCCAAGAAGTACTCTATTCTTGTTGATGATTGGTAGATATGTATTTAATGCCAAGGACATCCCACTTTATGAAAACCGCTGGTACGAGTAAAAGGGATGAACAAACTTCAAGCTTTCATTAACCGTTCCGTGTATAGGGGGTATTTTGATCTTACAGTTTTACAGTAGATGTACACAAATACCCACTATCCTGTAGATATAGTGGCGGAAAGAAGAATTGGGCAGACCGTCATACAATATCGTAAACATGGCTCTCAAATAGTACCCGAAGCCGTTTATTACAAAATGAAGGAAATTCTACTACCTTTCAATAATCGTAATAAGCCTATATAATAATAACAAAAACAACCTAGGCAAACTATCTAAGCTTAAACCGATTCACTATTGAAATGTAAGACCTGACTTATCGGAAAAGAGATCGTAGGTATTTCTGACATTATCACACTGAATTCATAGCTAAAGTGGCCTGAATGTCATCCGATTGCGACAGTTCTTATTTGACATTATGCAAGGCAGTAACTTGGTATCACTAGTCACTGTCAATTTCTGAAATAGATCGAGTTATTTCGATTTAGTGGAACTCGACTATTTTCATTATTAGGCTCCCATGCATGCTCCGATGCGCATCTTAGCAATCAAAATTAACGGAACGTAATAGACAAAACCAACATTGGATTCATTTTTATCGAAAAAAAAATTTAAAAAAATTAACATTTTGACGTGTCAAGTATTGTCGCTGTTATACACGCTTCCGTTTGGGTGGATTGGGATTTGGTTGCAATGTCATAGCCATACATCCATAATTCGTCAGCAGTTATGACCTTTTTGAGCAAATCTGAATCGTCGTTGAACGTCGTCAACATCTCATTTTTTACACAAAACTTAATACAGTTCGTTTGACCCAGTTTTTCGAATAGTAAAAAATCGAAGAGCACACCAAAACACGACTAACCTTTTTATCTGTCAAAAACAAACTGACAATCCAAAATGGCTGATATTGTCAATATATATGTATAACAGACATGTATTCCAACATAACAGAAAAAAATGCAAAAATCGAACATACGTAACTCACGAAATTTGAAAATAATGGTTATTTTTTGATCACACCTCGTACAAGGACTACAAAAGTCATCTGATCTGCTTAAAAAATAATTAATTCAAATTTACTACACCCAATATTTAGAATGAGGTGAAGGTCTTGCTGAAATATTGTAACCATCGACCTTAAAGCTAGTCGATCAAACGAGAGCATTCAAATCGACGTTTATCGAATGGCAAGATTCTTGACTTGTATGACAGATATCTGCGTAAAAGTATAGACTAACCATCCATAATACCCTTAACCATTTAGAATTGGCTATAGGGTGTCTTGCAACACAAACATTAAATAAAATATTTTAATTATTTAAGATGTTTTTTTTTTCTTCTTTTCGTTCCTTTTTTTTCGTTAATTGCTCTTTCATTTACTCACGATCATCCATATTTTATGTTTTCTCTCTGATCGACAATTGCAGGTGAATGTGTGTGAGAGTTAAATATTTGAAATAGTCAGATCAAAGAGTGTTGACGTGATTTTGAAGGACTTGTATAGTAGCGCAACATTGGTGGAGCCAAAGCAAAAAAAAAGGCATCTATAATGACTAAAAATGGTCACAATAATCCGGCATATGTCAACGATGTTACGGATAAAACACCTAAAAAATATTCATTAGAATTAACAGAAAAGGGTGATAAATACTTAGTGGCCCAGGCAGATGATTATAATCCATATGCCCATCGTGAAGTAGAGCATCCCACAACGTAAGTTTTGATTTAAAATTTTTTTTTTTTTTTTAATTTTAATTTATATGTGTACACATAAATAAATATATGTACTTGTTCTAAATATTGTGTATATGTATTATAATTTATTTATATTTCCCTTCTTTCTTTTTTAGAAATTCAGAGACTCTATTTCATTTACTTAAAGGCTCTTTGGGTACGGGTATATTGGCTATGCCAAATGCCTTTAAAAATGCTGGTTATGTTACAGGCCTTATAGGTACCACAGTTATAGGTTTCATTTGTACCTATTGCATACATCAACTGGTTAAGGCTGAATATGAATTATGTCGCCGAAAAAAGGTTTGTAAGACTTTAAAATTGAAATGAATTAAACAATCGGCATTAAAATGTTCGTGCAATAGGTTCCCAGTATGAATTATCCCACGGTGGCAGAGGTAGCTTTGAATGAGGGTCCATCAGTGTTTCGTAAATGTTCTCCTTATATTGGTCATGTGGTGAATACGTTCCTTTTGATCTATCAATTGGGTACCTGTTGTGTTTATGTGGTCTTTGTATCTTCAAATATCAAATCGATTGCTGATTATTATCTGGAATCACCTGTGGATGTACGTTTGTGTATGGTCATTATATTATTGCCTTTAATTCTAATAAATTGGATTAGAAATCTAAAGTATTTGGCACCATTCTCAACAGTGGCCAATGCCATTACCATGGTTTCGTTTGGTATTATCTGTTACTATATATTCCGTGAGCCGGTATCGACCGAAAATAAAGAGGCTTTTGCACCAGCTAGTGGTTTTCCATTATTCTTTGGCACTGTACTATTTGCGTTGGAGGGTAATTTTTCAAAGAAAAATTCAATACTTCAATTAAAAACTCCTTTCTTTTAGCAATTGGTGTCATCTTGCCTTTGGAAAATGAAATGCAAACACCCAAGAAATTTGGCGGTACTTGTGGCGTTCTCAATGTGGCCATGGTACTAATTGTTTTCCTATATGTGGGCATGGGTCTATTTGGCTACTTAAACTATGGTAATGATATTGAAGGATCCATAACATTAAATTTACCCTCTAAAGATATGTAAGTACAATAAAAAAAATAAGAAAAACAAGCAAATTTAAATAAAAATTTCATTTTAGTTTGGCACAATGTGTCAAGGGTATGTTGGCATTTGCAATATTTATAACACACGGTTTGGCATGTTATGTGGCCATTGATATAACATGGAACGATTATGTGGCAAAAAAATTAGGTCCTGAACGTAAGATAATCTTTTGGGAATATACAGTGCGCACAGCACTTGTGTTAGTGACATGTAAGTTGTAATAAATTACTCGATTAATCGAGTAAAATAATATAATCATTTTTCTTTTTTTATGCTTCTTTTCTCTCTGTGTAGTTTTATTAGCTGTGGCCATACCAAATTTAGAGTTATTTATTTCATTATTTGGTGCTCTTTGTCTATCAGCATTAGGTTTAGCATTCCCTGCACTCATACAGATCTGTACACATTGGTACAGTACCCATGGATTTGCTAAAGTTTGGTTATTGCTTAGTAAGTATTATTTATAAAAAATAATTATTTTTTTATGTGTGTTTCTTTTTTTTTCTAAATTAAAAATTGGGTTAGGGAAAAAGTATTTTCTTACTTTGAATTGTATATTCAATAAAATTATTCTTTTAAAAAATTTTTTCTTGAATCCCACTATTATTCGCATATGAAATACTATTTCCTTAGAAGTTGTTCATGGATTTTCCATTAAAAAATTACAAATAAGCAGGAATTGAGTATCCCTAGCCATTGGCCAAACCTAACTTAGTATTTTCATAGCGCACATAGAACTTTAGAAATCAATTGGATATACCCTCAGATTAATAATTTTTAACTTAACCCAATATATTTAGGGCCATTATTACCGATAAATTGCTTTTCATTATTATAAGTGGACAATAAGATAGAAGTGAGCATTAAGCTAAAGGGAGGATCATCCTACTTTTAACTTTTAAAGTTAAGTTTATGTGGTTAACTTGCCATATTATATATTATTTTCAATATGGCAACTTCAAATACAAACAAAATGAGCAAATGCAACAATAAAAGAAGCCCGTCGCTGCCACTGCGTTTAAAAAAAAAAAGATTTTATTGAGGAGTGTTATCGGCATTGCTCCGGCACTGCCGTGTTTTTGAAAACAGTTAACTTTATTTTATCTGTAGGTTGTAATAACGAAAAGAAGTTAAAGGTGACTTTAAAGTCCACTTTAGCTAAAGTTACCTTTAACTAAACCCAACTTTAAAGGCAAGTTGTAATAATGCCTCTTAGAAAATTATACAAGTAAACTGTTCACGTACATACATATATACAAACATACTATATCTGTCTATATTTCTATTTTCGTAGGTAACTTCTTTTTAATCATTGTTGGCATACTTGGTCTAGTAATTGGCACATACACATCATTAGCAGAAATTATTGCAACATTCTTAGATTAAATTGATTCGGTCAACTCCAACATGAAGGAAACAAAGTGAGACATAAAATACAATTTAAATTAAATTATAATTTAGTTTTGCATGAAAAGCATAAAATGTTAAAATTAACATTCCACTACTATCCAGACACCAGACAATGTTTGTATTTGTATTTGTATAAAGAAAGAAACAACCAACCAAAGGGGTATTCACAGTCCAACCATTTACATACCATGCCGACTAAATATCCTGACAACATTTTGAATACAATTGAACATTAAGTATTACAATAAAAATTCAATTCTATAATTAAGGGAACCGCAATACGACAAAAATTTAAATTGAAAAATTCACTTCAAATTGAAATTGTTAATTAATTATTGTACTTTCATTTATTAATTTTGTTTTTACTTCCTATATCTATATGTAGGAATATAATAAGTATGATTGTAATTTAATTAACATTAAAATGTTAATTAAAAAGGAGATTGTGATATATTGTATTGTGATAAAAAAGAAACAAATTGGATAACTAAATTACCTGAATTAAAATTTTCTAATAAGCACAAGCCAATTAAAAAAAACACATACATTTTAAAGCTAGAAAAAAACTTATTCACAATTCTTTAAGGTCCGTTCCCTTATAACGCAAAAGCCAAGCAATAAAATAATTTTTTAAGATATGCTATTATAAAATATATACTATAAAAAACATATAACATTTAATATGACAGTCTAATAATGATAGCAAATCTTTTTTGGAATCCTTCAAACATTATTATTATTTAAGATTTAATTTTTAAGTTGTTAAAATAATTCATATTTCTATTATAATTATTTATATTATACAATAAGGCATTTTGAATTTCATTTAAATTCTATGCATATAGCCATGTGTTAGTTATTATTTATATATGTATGTTTTGTTTGTTTAAATATAAAATCATTTTATTTGTATTATAATTGCAAATTCAATTTAAATTTGAAAACAAAAGCAGAAAATAAAACAAAAATAAAAACAAAATTTAATTAATTTGTTTAAAAATAAAATACACTTTAAAATCAAGAAAAATTTGTTTTAAACCGTAATAAGTTAGTATCGGGTCCACCATCTAACGTTTTTTTTTTTTCAACTAGTGCTTATTTCGTGAATGGTAACACTTAGCTCATATCTGATTTGACAGATAATTAGTTTTATCCTTCCGCTGAACGAATATTGACCATCCAACGCGTTTTCGCTTCGCTAAGTGGGCCTGCAATCGACTTACAGAAGATGCCGATTTGGGCAAAAAAATCATATTTTCAGATGAAGCTCATTTTGATCTTGGCGGGTATATAAACAAGCCAAATTGTCACATTTGGGACACAGAAAACCCGCACTCATACATTGAAAAGTCGACGCACCCAAAACGAGTCACTGTTTGGTGCGGATTTTGGTCCAGAGGCATAATTGGGCCATTTTTCTTCGAAAATGAGCAAGGAGTGGCCGTTACAGTCAATGGCGATCGTTATCGGGCTATGTTGAACGAATTTTTGTTCACAAAAATTGAAGAGGAGGATATTGGCAACATTTGGTTTCAACTGGACGGCGCTACGTGCCACACAGCCGAAGCTACACTCGATGTTTTGCGCCCTGTTTTTAAAGATCGCATTATCAGCCGCAGAGCTGATGTCGTTTGGCCACCTGGGAGCTGCGATTTGACACCGTTGGACTATTATTTGTGTGGTGCCGTCAAAGATAAGTGTTATGCCGACAAGCCAGAGACAATTGATGCTTTAGAGGACAATATTCGTGAAGCCAATTGTGAAATACAGCTGCACACAATCGATAATGTGCTTAAAAATTGGACCGATCGTGTAAGCTACTGCATGGCCAGTCGAGGTAGCCATTTGGATGAAATTATTTTTCATTATTAACCGGAAGAATTGTAGTTTCAAATAAAAAAAAGAAATTTGAGAAAATAGTCAGTAGTTCTTTTTTTAAAGCATTTTCAAAAAAAAAAGTTATTTGGCGGACCCTTTATAAAGCGCTGTTATGATAGGGTTAAGTGTGTGAGTAAATGAGATCAATCATAAATGTAGCAATACTGAGTTGGCGTGGCTCTTGCTTAAAGCCAACTCAGTATTGCCAATTGCTAATTCTACAGATGCCCTACTGCGTAAGACCCATCCTTCTCGCATAAGAGTGTATTGAATAATGAACAATAATTGCTTTGATCCCCAGGGAGTAGTTGACTACTATGAATTCTTATCTTTCGATTGAAGAGACAGCGGTTTTGTATCGTACAGTAGTAATTACAGCTTTATTTACCATCTTAACTAAATCCTATTTGACATCTCAACGTAAATAACATGTACACCCAACAATTGGGCGAAATTGTATTGGACTTCCACGTGATTTGGACTTTATTTATGTATATTTTCAAATGATTTGAAACGGTTTTTCCAAGTTCTTAATCTTAAATTTGGGTACATTCAATCAGATGATAATACTTAAACTTAATGTCGAAATTTACCCACCTTCTTGAACATTAGGTCGATAGATAAGCAAGTAACTAGGATTATCAGAAATACATTTGAGGAATAGGCCTGACAAGCGACATAATTTGACTTACTGAATGCATCAAGACTTTCGAAACAATAATTAAGGAATACATTTTACATTATATACTTGCAAACAGCCTAACCTTCAGATAGGTTGCTTATGATAGGTCACATATGTATGTATATACATAATTGGCCATTACCACTCATGTTGTGTGCCTTTATTTTATACTTGAGTGGCGGGCCCAACAGTTTAACATCGATTCTGAACGACAAATTTTGAGAAACTTTTTCATGGCAGGTTTATTTACTCTCAGAGTTTTTGCCAGAAATCTGCTGAGAGGAAGTCGCCGAAGAAATATTTTTCATATTTCGTTTTGATGTCTAGTCTGCGGCTCGAACCCGGGCTTTACGGGACTACGGCGGAAGACCCATCCTTCTCGCAATAATTTCTTGGACCTCCATCAGTAGTTGAATTTCGATTGAAGAGACAGTGAACTATATGGTACAGTAGTAATTACAAGTTGCACTAGTATTAACAGAAATACATTTGCAAGAATAGGTCTAAGCACATCCATGACATGCAACATAGAGATACCTCCGATGCCATCATGATAAGAAACTTGGCTTTTAAAACAATGATAAAGGAATACATTATACACTGGGAAACATAACCTAACCTTCAAATAGGTTCCTTAAGATAAGTTCGGGTAAGTAAAAATCCATCTTTATAAATCGGCCATTATTAACCTATCAACTGATCTGAAGCCCTTTATCATATTGTATGCTTTAAACTTTTTATCGCAAGTGAAACCTAATTTGGCGACTTTGTTTCATAAACCGACTTTTAAAGTCACTTTTTAAGTTATAAGCTGTACCTAGTGTATTAAATATTAAATGTACTTCGATTACAAATGAAACGCGACTTTCAAATATTGCCTATTACCAAAGAAAAAAATATTACCATTGGCAACAGTCAAATACATTTTTAATATTTCATTTCAGAAAAAATTTCTATTCGACAACCACAACCTTTTGACATTACAGACAATTATATTTTTCTATTAATTCTATCACACAGAACGTATTAAAATTTTTTTTTTAAATTTTCCTTTAAACAAAAATCATTACGTTTTAAAAATTCCATAAGTTAATTAAAAATAAAATATAAACTAAATTCTAATCATGCCTGAAGAGAATAAAGAAATTGAAAGATTAGATGCTGAATTTAATGAACTCTTACAGAAAATTGAAGCGTATCTGTTTGTTTATGATTTTCGCGAGAAATACATTCTAACAGAATGGTTGAAAAAATTGAAACAAGCAAAAAGTACTGTCGATGAAAGGAAATTACGAAATCGTTTTATGAAACATTTTTTCAATAATCAAGAAGCCTGCATAAATATATTTCGTTCGGAACCGTTCAATAAGATACCAAAAGATTTTCACGGACCTTTATTAGGGTTAAAGAAATTATTGGTAAGCATTTTTGAAATTTCAATTGATAAGAGATTTTATTGAAAAGGTTTTTTTTTGCAGCCTAAAGATCCCGATGAGGCTATCAATCCTACCGAAGATGAAAAACGTTCATATATGTCTGATCTGTTTGATAACTTAGTAGACAAGGGCGCATTCTTAGGTCAGCAACCAGTACCACGTAGAGGTACATTTTATATACTAATCCTGGCGGACGAAAGCCTACATCCTTGTCCAAAACCCTCCTCGTCTTGTCCGCAACCTTCCACATCTTGTCCGCAACCTTCCTCATCTAAATAGGTGCGCAATATATTACAAATCAAGATAACATATTAAGCAACTTTTATAAAATCGAATTTAATTAAACCGTTTCGAACCAAACTTATTTACAAATATTGAAAATCTTTATTCAAATGACCATACTAGACTGTAGATCGTCGTAGTCACAATATAATAATATTGTGGGCGTAGTTACCATTTGATAACATTCTAATTCGAATAGAATCACGAAGTCTATCGAATAAGCGAAATATTTGAAAAAACGTTTGCCATTAAGCTTTGTTTATTATTCATAAGCGTTCCATTGATTTCCTACAGACCCTAACGGCAGTGTTGTATTGTAAAAACGAACATACAACACTGGAATTTCGAAGCATTGTGAATGTCTGAATGAAATAACAGTAAACAGCTGTTTGTCTTGCCCACTGTCACATCTTCGAAATAAACGTCATCATTGAGATTGGTGTCTCAATTTTTGTTTAATTTCCCTTAATTTTTTTAAGCATTTAAACTTTATACAAAATGTTTACTTTATGGACTTTAATTGAAGCTTCCCTTCTGTGTTTAAATGCTGTTTGTGTTCTGCACGAAGAACGTTTCCTGGCCAAAAGTGAGTACACGTCACACTCTCTGTTAATTGTTCTCAACCCTAATTCTGTTTTGTTTTTATTCCACAGTTGGTTGGGGTCGCCAGCAAATGAATCAAGACTTTGGTCAACCTACAACTAAGGGTCAAATCCTTAATTTAATTAGATCCATACGCACAGTGGCCAAAAGTAAGTTTCGTTAAATATGCTGATAATTTAAGAATAGTAATAATAAAATGTTTATTGTATTTTCTCTCTTCTGCTTACAGTTCCTTTGATATTTTTAAATATCGTGGCTATATTGTTTAAACTAATATTAGGCTAAATAAAGATTAATAACTTAAAACAAATAGGAATTTTGCTTTTTTAATATCATTTCCTTGACTTTACATATTGGTTTTACGCTGTAACACGGATTTAACCCGATTCTCCAATGCTATAGAATAGGCATCCAGTTTATAGGCGGCAGCTTCCAATTTATCCACGGTATCGGAAATCTCATCGATTTGTTGCATTAATGGTTTCTGCACAATGAAGGAGCTCTTGTTAAATGTGTTTTAATAAATCCCTTAAGCTACTTACGAGTGCCTGAAACTTTTGACTTAATTCTGCTGTTGATTTGCTTAGGTTTTCCGATATCTGTCTCATATCTGAGTATTTGGCTATAGTAGCCCGATTCATATTCTCCAATAGCTGATAATCATCCAGAGGTGCTTGCAATTCATTTGTAATATATTCTTCCGTTTTGCAAAACATTTTATTGGCCAATTTCGTTAAATTGGGATCATGGGGATCCAGTGCTTCAAAACTGGACGTACTGGTTGATAATGTTGGTCCTCTAACGGGTGAGTCAAGTAAAACATTGTGTGCCATTTGTGGCTGTTTATTGAGGACTTCCTTAATGGTTGCTTGAGAGTTATTATTGGAATTATCATAAGCAGACATTGTGTTTAAAAATAATTATTTTTGTTGATTCTTAATTTTTACACTGATTTTCTTTCTCGTCATTCACAATCGTTTTAATAACAAAAGAAAAGGAAAAATGTTACCAGACTACACGGATTTTTTGTGGAATTACCAGATAGTAGACATACAGAGGGTTGTGTGCAATACTTGCATATACAGTTCGAACCAATAAACAAACACCCTATAATGAAGAATTTCGTCCAAACGTTTCGAAAAAGTTGTACTAAATTTAAAATGGATAATTAGCCGAAATGGTGACGTCAATTGGCCGCCAAGAAGCTGAGATTTGACACAGTTGGACTATATACATCTGTGGGGCGCCGTTAAAGAAAAGTCTTATGCCGACAAACCAGAGACAATTATGCTAAAAGCATAAGCACGCACTTCTAATGATTTATAACGATATGATAACAGAAAGTATAATGAGAATGTGGCATTTGAAGTTGTGTATTGTATGGAAGTGGATTTGCATATCGAGAACTTCTTCCTCTGTTCAGATCCATGATCCCTCGCTGTTATGCGCACGTCACAATTAGACAAATCAATTAGATGGACTGTACGAATATTATTCGAATATAATTTCATATTATCCGAAAAAGAAGTGTTCTTCAAGCTGAAGTCTTAGCTTATTATGGAATTGTAAGCTTGTGAATATTCAGATTCTTTATCTGTTTTTTAGATACCGGATAGTCAGTATCCCCCTTGACCTGCTTAAAGTAGATTTCAAATTTGCGAAGAAATATTTTTTCATAATTTTGTTTTGATGTCTGACCTGGGGTTTGAACCGAGGCCTCAAGTCCAATAAGCCAACACACTAGCTACTAGACTACGGCGACTTCACTGACCGAAATTAAAGGACCATTACTTGAAGATGACGTCATGTAATCGTTAATGTACTCGACTATAAACTCCACAGAAGACGAAAACAAATTCAATATTGGTTAAAATTTTATAAAGCACTCTCTTTACTCGAACATCATAGGAAGGTTAGGCAATATACATAAGCTCACAGAAGGCATTGTTGGCAGACAACGACAGATGACCCTGTGTATCATGCTAGGCTACATTATACCGATTAGTAAAACGAAGCAAATAATAAGAACATGGGGTTCTTAAAGGAACGAAAACAGGATAAGTACTGTAGTCCCACTGCCTATAATGGCTAATGCGTGAAGCTGTGGTCTTTTGTAGAAGTTTTGTATGGATTTCCAAGAAGTTTTCTTCATATTTTTATTATTTTTCCAAATGTACTACGTTATTTAAATATGTTTGTTACAAATAGATTGAAGTGCCTTATACACCGAGTATAAATTATTGTTAATTAATCTGATTTAGATATAATAAACATTCAATATAAAATGATAGTGTACATAGTAAAGAAATTAATTATTTAGAATAATTAAAGTGTACACCCCAAGATTTGTTAGTTTACATCAATACATATATATTAATGTAGATCTTATCTTTATAAGTGGCTAAGCTAAGTGGATCACGATTAAAGACGATCCCAAAAAAAAAATTTAAGTAAACAAATATAGTTTATATATGTATGTGGGAAAATAAAAAAAAAATGGCAATTCATTCAGAAAATAAAACTACATAATGAATAGCAACGATCTAAGTTAAACAACATAATCACACTTACATGTGCCTAAGTATTGTTATCATTATAAACAATTTTGTTAAATACAATCTTCAATTGTTCACTGATTAGAAAAAAAAAAGAGCCTCTTGAGTTGTGTGTGTAGTCACAGGGTTAATAAAATTCCACAACAATATAAACAGTTTTTGCTTAAAAGTACTTTCATTCAGTTGTCTAGATTTTGCCAGACACTTAAGAACTTAAATTACTGAATAAAATGTCTTTAACAAATGAGGAACGTAAACTGAAACATCTTTTTGATGGCGGTGACTGGAATGTTTACGAATCGAAGATTTTAAATTTAGGTGTCGGGGCACCAGGTACAGATTTATTACAACATTGCAGCGATATATTCATAAAGGCTACAGAGCACCGTTTGGTAAGTTTTTATAAGCCACAGAATGTATTGCCTAATGGAGTTGGTAATTAGCTTTATGAATTACAGAAAATAGAAAAGGAATCAAACTCATCATTGCTATTTCAATATGGACCCACCAGTGGAACATATGAGGCTAGATCAGCAATTGCCAAGTATTTTACAAAGATGTACGACAGTGCAGTGAAAACGTAAGTAATGATTGTTTAGCTAGTTAGTTTACTATTTGATAACTAAACATTACAAGTTTAAAAATGCCAAACCAAATTTATCATTTAGTACATAAAAACATGTCAGAACTTAGGGAAATGGAAATTTGAATGCAATATTTATTTACGGCAGTGGGGAAAGTTTTTAAAACAATTTCTAAGAAATATTTATCCATGTAGCCTTTAAAAGCTGGTTTAATTAATTTTTCTTTTCCTTTTTTAGTGAAGATCTTTTCATAACCAGTGGTGCTACCCAAGGACTTCATGTTATTCTTTCTACGCTAATTGATTTTAAGGGTTATATATTCGTGGACGAAGTAACTTATATGATTGCCTTAGATACCATTAAACAATTCTATACCCTTAACATAATACCTGTTAAACTAAATGAAGATGGCGTTGATTTGGAAATGTTGGAAAAATTGGTTAAAGAAAAACAATTCAAATCGAAAAATAAAGAATTCTGGGCCATGTATTATACCATACCTACATATCACAATCCCACGGGAATATTATTCTCCAAAGAAGTGTGCGAAAGATTAATAAAATTAGCACGAAAATATGATTTCCTAATAACCTGTGATGACGTTTATAATATTTTATATTATAAAGATAGCAAAGCGCCCCAAAGATTATTTGCTTATGATAATAGAGAAGATAAAGACTATAAAGGCAATGTTGTATCTAATGGAAGTTTTTCAAAAATATTGGGACCTGGTGTTCGATTAGGATGGTTGGAAATGCCAAAGAGAATAAAAACTTTAATAGATGCAAGGTTAGTTAATAAACTATACTATAATTTAATAATCATAACTTTTCTAAACAATTTTCTTCAGTGGTTTAGCAAATAGTGGCGGTTGCTTGAATAACTATACCTCCGGCATTGTGGCCAGTTTATTTGAATTGAATTTGGGCCAGGAACACATACAACGCATGTATGATGCTTATAAAGAACGTATGTTGGCAACAAGTGAGATCTTAGACAAAGAATTACCTAAGGGTTGTAGTTCATTGGCGCCAAGAGGAGGATATTTTATTTGGGTTACTTTGCCGTGTGATTGTGATGCTTCAGAATTTTTAAAGGCATGCATGGATGAAGAAAAAATATTCTTTATACCTGGTAGCAGATTTGCTGCTAAAACTGGAGAAGCAAGCAATTGTTTTAGATTATCAATAGCTTTTCATGATAAGGCCAAACTGCAAGATGCTGCCAGAAGAATTTGTAAGTGTCTAACAAAGTATTTGAAGAAATAAATGGTAAAGTGCTGTACATTTTCAAACAATTTCACACATTTTCGTGATTTATTAAATAAACTAAATTAATATAGAAACCGAATACTATTTCATATCACTTTCATTCAATCCACAGAGCATAAGGAAATGTAAAAATGTATTTTAATTAGTTAAGTGAATTTAAATAAAATATTATTGCATTAATTAATTGTATGAATATAATTGAAACTTTTTTCTTTCGAAAAATTGTATTTTGTTGTTTTGAGGTGAAGTGAAATTTGACTAACTTTTGCTAAATTGATCGATATTAATATGTATAATTATTAAAATATCATTTATTCATCATGTAATCCCTTAATGCAGAGAAAATTCATTCGATTTTTCGATTAGCAATGCGTTAAACGAGTTATAAGCATTTAAAAAAGATTACTATCCTCAATCTATCATATTTTGAAATGGAATGTATCATAATTTGAATTATAGTTTTAGATAGAATGCTTTGTAAACCTTACCTTATAATACTGCTTAATGTTTCTTTTGCTCATGTCGCTGCAAGTCTATCTTACGCCAAAACTTAAGCGAACATTGTGGACACTCTATAGTTTTTCCAGTTGTATGAATTTTCATATGCTGCTTTAAATGACACAATTGCGTAAAGAATTTATTACATATCGAGCAATTATGTTTGCGTTCATTTTGATGTTGACTTAGCACATGTTTCTTTAAATGGTCCAGAGTGGAAAACTGTTTATCACACAACTGGCATATGTGACGATTCAACCGGGAATGAACTATACGTAGATGTTGTTTTAAATTCAATGTATTCGCAAAACTTTTACTACAGTACGGGCACTCCAATTTCAGAGAGTTTGTGTCAAAACTCTTTTGGCACTTTTCCAGTTTGTGCTTTTTGAAATTCGGAAGTGAAGCAAATGACTGATGGCAAGCGCGACAAACTAAAACTGGCATATTATGAATTTCAGCTAAATGTTTCAGTAAAGGTTGAGGATTTTTAAATTGTTCAAAACATTTTGGACAGGGAAATGCTTCTGTAAATTCCGCTTGAACGTTACCCAGACTTGAGGATGCACCGTGCAACATATCGGGTAAATGTAGATCTAAAGCCTCCCAACATTCGGAAAATTGAAATGAATTTTCATTAGTATGAGCCAATAAGAATTCATCAAGAAATTCTTCATGCATCTCTATATCCATGTCTTCATCATTTAGTGTATTATTGCCAGTTTCATCAGTTATTGTTGATTTCTCTTCTAATGCAGGATGATGTTGTAGGAAATGTTGTTGGACTGCTTCTAAATTAACCAAAGATTGTAGCTGCTGACATTGGCCACAATAATATTGTAAACTTTTATGCTGATGAACTTTTTCAATATGTCGGGCCAAGTAGCCTTTGCCTGTAAAGCTTTTATTTTCGCACAAACAACACAAATATTCTCCTTGAGCATGTTTTACGGAAATATGTTCTTTTAACAAGCCTTCCTTGGCATAACATTTATGACAGTATTTACATGCTTGAAATTCTTCATATGCAGCATTTTTACAATATAATTTTTCATGGGTTTTAAGAGCTTTAAAGGCTTTGAACAGCTCATCGCATTTTAAGCATTTATAAAGACGAGACTTTCCACTTAATGATGAACTGGATTCCTTAAAATTAATTACTTTATCTGGTGGCTTGGGTAAAATTGGCTTGTATTTAATATTAGTTTCAATCAGCTTAGGATCTTCTCTTTTTACCGTTACATTTTCAACAGCTAATGTTTCATTTCCAATTTGTTCTTCACTTGGTACACCAAAATAATCATGCTCAGTCGTGATTTCTTTGCCTTTTTGCAATTTTAATTGGGAGTCCTTTAATTGCTGCACAAACGCATATGATTTTTTTAATTGTTTTAAACACTGGGGGCATATAAATGTGATCTTATTGTTCCCTATAAGAGACTGGAGAAGAAAACACTTCAAACAATAACTTTGAAATAAGCATTAAAGTTTTTAAAGTTGTACTGACCTGAACAATGTCATCTTGAAATATATTTAATAAGTGTTGAATTTTTATAACACTATTTCTACAATTGATATTATTTTCATGAATATTTTGCACTTTTTCACTATTTTTCAAACAAAAACTACACAATTGCATATCGAACACCACTGCACCGCCTTTTCTTGAAAAATAAACATAATAAATGCTTCTTCTTCTTGTAAGAAAATATTCACCTCAGACTGATAACATAAAATTCTTAACAGTGTGTGCCATACCAAATAAATTTTCATCAGGGGATTTGCAGGAAAACTTATGGAAACAATTATGAAATGAAACAACTATTAAATAAAAAGGGTTGGCTTTGTTTTGAAATATTATTTTTAAATAACAGAGTGTAAAAAGAAATGTAAAATATTATTTAATTCTTCGCTGAGGTAATAATTTTACAACAATAAGGATTTTACAAAACTTTAGTCTGGCAACTATGTAATACTGTTCTATTAAAAGCAACAACACCAATTACCGCTGTTAAATATTTATATCAAAACTATTTTAAATAAAAAATTACAATAATAAAGAATTTAACACAAATAACTAAAATGGCAGGCATTAAGCAATATGTGGTGCTGTTAGTGGCCATGTCCTCCTTTGTGTACACTCTATATGTGCTAACACATTTAGTACATTTTCTGTCGGCACCGCGAAGAACTTCAAAAATCTATACATGGGTGTTTAATTTGCTGGACAATAAATCACGTTTGGAAACAGCCTATGGCCCGATGGTATTTAATACTCTATATCTCATCCTATTTATATTCCAACACAGTTTTATGAAATCGTCCTTGGTTAAGAATCTTATGCAAAATATTGGTTTGGCCTCTGCCGAACGGGCTATTTATAGTCTGACATCATCGCTTTGTTTACATGTGCGTAAGAGCAACAAACAAACTAATACAACAAATACTTTATTGAAAAACAATTCTTTTTTACATTAATTTCAGTATTTAATGAAAAACTGGTTAACCGCCTCCTCCATTATTCTGTGGCAAGTGGATGTCGACAGTAATAAATGGTTATGGTGGTCATTTGTTTTAGTTCACGTACTAGCCTGGACTGTTATTTGTGGTGGCAGTATGATTATGGACTTACCGGAAATACTAGGCATCAAGCAGGCATACTATGATATGAAATCTTATGCCCAACCTTTGGCCTACAAGTCATTTGAATTGAGACATTTATTTAATCATATAAGACATCCTTCTTTTGTCGGTTTCACTGTCATATTTTGGGCGATAAATCTTATGACACTGGATCGTCTACTGCTGGCAATTCTATTGACCACTTACATGTATTTGGCCTGGTCTACAGATCATAGTGATTTAATTTATCAGAAATGTCAATTGCAACGTAAAAAGGAGGAATTGAAATCTCAATGAAAATGTATTTTTTTAATTTATTTAATTAAACTAATCTTGTAGCAGATAATCTTACTTATTTTACACATTTGCTGTAAAATGTAATTAAATAGTGTTCATAGTTTTATATTTTACTAATTGTTTTGAGAATTTATTTGAATTAATTTTCTAACAAAGATGAATAAAAGTGTTTTTTTATAATAAAAATCTTGTAAATTGTCATATGAAAAGTGATTGCATTCTGTCTTTGGAGTGCAGTATAATATACCTCTGTCGGCTTTAAAAATGGATCTAAGAGGATTAAAGATTGTAAGCAAAGATTTTTTATTGCTTTTTTTGTTGTTGTTGGAACACCTAGGCTGGAAGCTTCAGAGAGAATATACACAAGTGTTTTGTTTTGTTTCTAGATGTCTATGGCCTGCTGTGGACAGTAAGAGAACAAGTTGGCTGTTGGACTTGGACAAGGCCAGCTTAAGGTTGGTTGTCGGTTTTATCACGAGGCACTGCGAGATTAGGTCGCTGACGGGGATCTGGATCAGATCCCAGCCGGATTATTACAGGGCATTTTGCGATGAGGAGGAGTTGGAGACTATCGAACCCTTGGCAGGGCCTTCTTTGAGAGTTTGAATTCTGTGTCGAGAGCCGACATCAAGGCTCTCCACAGATTCATTAGTGGCTTAGGCTGGTTAAGAGGTGCTAGGGCCTCATCAGTGTAGTCGCGCTCTCCCTTTTTGTTGTGTCTGGTCTGTGTAATTCCTCCGCTTCCCATTCTCCCCCTTTCCTACATCCTCTCCTTTTATCCTATTCCCTCTATAATCCTTGTCTTAATTGACAAGTACACGTTCTCTAACCTAACCTAACCTACACAAGTGTAAGTCAAATGGCTTGAATATCATGGATATTCATGCACATGGCACTTGAAAATATTCTGTTGGCTATATTTCCTAAACCGAAATTATTAAAGATATCAACAAATGAAAACCTAAAACTCTCGACAATGTGTAGTTTCAAGGACACGGTTCTAATTCAATAACGAAGAGAAATTGGAAGAAAAAAAGTGAGAAGAGTATTGACGGAAAGAAAAGGAAAATATGAAGAAGTAGCCAACTAAAGTCCGGGATGAATTTCCCTAAGAGCTTTGTATACCAGAGTATAGCTGCAATGCTTTTCCTTACGCCCTAAAAAACAAAGTGTTCTGTTCCACGAGCTTATGCTTGCACCTAGTTCACTATGACCAGTCAGAAAACCTACCAAAGTCCTAAAACACCTCCTACTAAGTTTCAGTACCGATTTCTTTTTAAAACAGTCGCAGCTGATCCATAGTAATGGAGCCAATAGATTCCTTGATTTTATTCTTGGACGACCTAGTCGAAGAAGTGTTTCAAGGAAGACTTAACAGACATCTCCGTTAAGTCTACGCATTTTGATGGGTCCTTTCTTGTCAGTTCATTTGCAATCTCGTTACTTTAACATCTTAACGCTCTGAAACCCACCTCAGTCCATATTATACTGAAGCTGAAAAGCTAATCGAATCTAACCTAACATTTGACAGATTAGATCAGAGCCCGGCAATTCCTATGCAAGCGTGCATGTCAGCCATTACTAAATTTACAACAACGTACTCTCACGATCAAAAACACACTCAGTCTCGTTTGAGCATTCATTGAAAGAGGTTGTGTTGTCTCATGCTTCTTGCTTTTGTACATGAAGATCTGCTAATGCAGGGATGTACAGTATAAATATCCCAGAAAGTTTTCTATTAAATATGTATATTTCCAAAAAAAAAACAAATTTTTATCTAAAATGCTTTCTTAAGTCTAAACGAATTTTACAAATTTTAATTTAATAAACTAATATTTTTAATTAAAATACCACCACTTAAAAATTTAAATTTTCCATGCCTGCATTGTAGTGAATGTAAGAGTATAAATTTTTCTCTTTTCTTATTTTTCGCTCTCGCAACAATTGACCAATAGCAAGCGTTGCCGGGCTCTGGATTAGATTACAGTTAAAAATAAAAATATTAATTTTTTAAAAAAAATTTCCTTTATTATTTTTAGGTATATATATATATATATAAATTGTATTTCTATTTACTTCAAATTTTAATTCATTACTTCTCTTTTTTGTTTTTTTTTTTTGTTTTTCATTTCCCTTTTATTTATATTATTATTATAATTATTTTTAATTTTAATTGTTTTATATATAAATTTTATTTTTATTTTTTTTTATTTTATTTCATTTCATTTGATTTATATAAATGTATGTTGATTTTTTGTTTTTATATAAATTTTTAATGATTGATGGGGTTTTTCTTTCAAAGGGAAAGGATGGGTAGTTGTGTAGAGTGGCTGTAGCTTAATATTAAAAGTATTTACTGATCTTTTATGTTGACATTTTATTATCATAACTTTTTTTGTTTTATTTGCAATTACATACATTGCATACATATGTTTAATTTGTTTTTATTTGCATAAATGATTTTGTTTTTTTTTTTATTAATTTATGAATGTTTTTAATTTTTTTTGTTTTTATTTTTATTTTTTTATATAAATGAACAAAAATTGTGATTTTTTTTTGTAAATATTTATCACTTAAGTTTATACAAATGGCTTTTTATATAGATTTTTTTATAAGTTAAAATAAAAAACGTTTAAAAGAAATAATTATACATTTATAGTTAAAAAGTCCAAAATATATGTAAGTAAAGTTTAAAACACAAAGTGAATAGAAAAATTAGTTGTTACAATTAAATACAATACAATACGATACAATACAATACAATAATAGAAATTTATAACTAAATTAAAATTTTTTTTTATTTTAATTTTAATTTAATAAAAAATTTTGAATATGTTTTGTTTTTATTATTGTGTTTTAAACAACAGAAATCTTAAAATGAAAGGAATTACTTATTAGCTAACGAGTGGTTTTATTATTTTAGCTAAACATTCATGTTTTATACTTTTAAATGTTTTATTTTTATTTATTTATTTTTATTTTTTTAATGCTTGTGTAATGCAAAACAAAGTTATAAGATTAAATGCTTCTTTTTTTGTTTTTGTTTTGTTTTTAACTATATACCATACTTTTTTTGTTTACAAGAAATTTTAATAAAGATGAAAAATATTGTAATTGTTTATTATTTAATTTAATTTATAAATATCGAAGAGACAAACAAAATGTATAAAAAAAAAACTAAAACTTTTCACAAAATTATACTTTAGTTTTTAGTAGAAATAAAAGATTTTTCCTGTTTTAAATAAAAAAAAAACACATACACAAAATAAACGCTTACAACATCAAAAATTATTTCAGAACAGAATTGAAAGATAAAAAAAAAATACTTTTTTTGTAAATCGTATATAAGTGATTTTCCTTTTTTATGTCTTATAAAATAAGCTGTGAGCGCATTTGTTTTTTGTTTCATTTGAAAAAGTGATTTGAAGCATTTTCTAATTTTTCTCTATACAATTTCCATGAACATTTATTTATTTTTAATGTTATTGGTACGAGGAGTAGTATGTTTAATGAATTTTTTTTTTAATTTTTCAATTAAAAGCTTTTTATTGTTAAAATCTTCTCTTTAAATATACATACATATTGCATTGGATTGGAATGAGTTGAAATATTTGATTTCAAAAAAAATGGATAATTTTATTAATTTTAAAAATTTTCATCAAATAAACAGTTTTCATACCAATTTTAAATACTTGAAGGCTTGATTATTATTTCGTTTGCTAGTTACACTGTTTATTAATAAATAATAGAATAATAGTAGTTTTCTAAGAATTTATTTATCATTCGCGGAATTCATGTATAACGAGTTCTAATTGCAGTAAAATATGGTTTACGGTTTCTGATCCAAGTGCTCTATGGATTGATTTGATTATTGATTCAATATCAATAATAAATAAAAGACAACATATTATGGAAAAATATATTTTAAAGTTACCAAATGAGGGAAGACGTTTAACGATTTTTATCAGCACATATTAGTTACAAGGAAGAGTACCACAATCTTGTTCATAACCAGACAGTTAGAAGAAGGTTGGCATACAGAATTGAATCTCTTTTAATGAGATTTGTCTTTTTACTTATAAACATATCCACGAACGATAAATAAAAATCAAACTCAAACCGAGAAGTGTTGAACATGTTTTGTTCGATAAAATATAAAAAATTATTACTTTTCAATGACGATTAGAACTGATTTTGTTTTGAAGGCGACTATTTTAACTGAAGGTAATGCAAGAAATCAATATAAATTTTGTAAATGACTACAAAATCAATTGAAAGCTTTCAAAGAAAAGTTGCGGTAGGACCTAGCAAAACAATTTGTGGAACTTGTTAAGGTACAACCAAATATTTCCAGTTGTTCCGGCAATGCATGAATAACAGTGGTGTGAGCGGGCAAGTTTGCTGCTTATCTTGGAAACATATGCCTGATAGATACAGCTTACAATGGCCTGACAATCCTTGGCCGAAATGTATTCGGGTCGTTCCGGAACGTAGATCCGATTGTCATGGGAACGTTAAATGTTTGTAGCAGGGTACGGATGGAATGTACAAATATATTGCACCAAACTATTGAAAAGTATAAACATTGAACATTTCTATCTCTCTCTCACTATCTCTGATATCATATTTTAACACGTTGACTTCCGACTACGAGATAACTCGTAGATTACGTTCCCTTCTAAGGAAGCCGTTTATCGATACTAGCACTGATATAATACGATTTTATTCGTAACTACACAAAAATGGCAGGTTTAGTGAGTAAGAGATAACTCGTACTTGGCACCCTAGAATGGCACGCAATCTGCGAGTTATCTCGTACTCACTAAACCTGCTATTTTTGTGTAGCTACGAATAAAATCGTAGCTTTAGTGAGTATGACATAACTCATAGATTGCGTTCCCTTCTAGGGTGCCAACTACGAGTTATCTCGTACCTACTAAAACTGCCATTTTTGTGTAGCTAAGAATAAAATCGTATTATATCTGGGCTAGTATCGATAAATGGCTTCTGGGGAAAGAACAAAAAGTCAATGTTGGCTTGTGTGACCAGTTTTCTGAAAATTGAAGCGGCAGTCAAAGTCTTAAAAAGAAAAAAATAATTTTTTACACGTATTTTGAACTCGTTTTTCAATATTTTATGAAGTTTTCTTAAATCTCATAGAGCAAATATGGTGAGGTTTTGCAAAGCACGATATAAATTCTTAGGTAAACTCTAAAAGGAATTTTTAATATTTATTTCATCTCTTTTTCCTTTTACTAGGAAGCTAGGCGTAATCCTGACTCAAGGGTTGTAATGGCCAATTATGTATGTATATATGGCGTAAAAAGAGAATTAAGTACACTTGACGTTTTCAACTAACAAAGTTGACAAAGTGTCATGCAGACTCTACAAAACATTTCTTAAACATTTCTGAACTTATCAAAAAACGAACATATTTTTTAGTAAAAAAAAATGGAAAATCAATATCTTTTTACGAGTTTAGAAAGTCTAATAGCAATCGAAATAATCAATATAACAATATTTACCTCAAGTATGTATGTACATATATACATATGTATGTAGATAAAACTTGTTGCAAATTTTCTTGTTCATGTGGAAAAAAATGAAATTTTTGCATACGAAAATGATTTTAACGTTGTTGTTGTTTCATTCTTGTTTATAATCAATTATCAGTATTTTATGATAAAACTATTTGTTTTTTAATTGCGTTTGAAATTCGTGTAATTGAGTGTTTTATAAAAATGTTTCTTTTTTGTTATTTTTGTTTTTATTTAAATTTGTTTGTTTTGTTTTTGTTTCGTTTGTTTATTGCATATTTATAAACTAATTAATACACCATTTTTTTGTTTTTGTTTCTTCTGTTTGTTTTTGTTTTTTTTTTTATTACTATTAAATTGTTTTTATAGTTTTATAAACCTGGTTGTAATTCGGGGTATAATATAGATACTTTGTTTTCGGAATTTTCACAAAAAAAAAAAAAAAAATCTTGTTTTTTTTATAACGAAATGAGTTGTTTTTTCTCTTTATATTAATTTTCTTGTTTCTTTTTTTTCGATTTTTTAAGTATATATTGCAAATTCTTATATATTTTTCTTCTTCATATTTTCTTTTTGTTAAATAGAGTTTATCTCTTTCATTTCATATGTTCTTTCATTTCTTTTCAGTTTTATATGTTCGAATATAAATTTGAATTCAATTATATTCCAAATATCTTTGATCTTAAACTAAGCGATTTAATTTTTTAGTTTAAAAAAAATTATAATAATTGATATAAAATAATTAAATGATTTAAAACGTTATAAATCATTATTATAAATTGTTTTTGTTTCTGTTACACGTTTATATATATATAAAAAAAAAAAAAGAATTTCATGCAATATTTATTTCTCTCCTTCTCTCTTTTTTCTTTCTATCTTTTTTTCTTGATCCATAGATTTATGAAGCGCAGTAATTTTAATTCTTCCTTTAGTTTGTTTTTTTTTTTGTGAAAATACATTTGAATAGCTCGTTTAAAAATTCACTTCAATTTAGTTTATTTACTGCTCTGCTCTGCTCTGCTTTTCCTGCGTTTGCTGCTCTCGACTTGATTTGATATAAAATTTACTGTTATTGTTGTTGTTTTTTCATAGTTTGATCTATGGACCATATTTGTTACCAGTTCGCCATACCCGGTTTATTGAGAGTCATGAAGTAGATTTGACACGATGAAGCACCTTTGGCACTGCTGAAGAATACCTTGTCATTGCGTTCACATAAAAATTTCAAACGTTGTGCCTTTTTATGCATGAACACACCATCCAAATGGCCTGTTTCAACAGAACGAATCTATAAAGAGACGGAGGAGACAGTGAAGGAATAGATTTCAAGATTTTCACAACAAATAAAAGAGAAATTTAAAAAAATAATTTACCTCTATTGCTTTATTGCCCCAACCCATAATTTGTCCAGTTCCTATATAAGCTACAGATGTTGGCATCTCTCCCCACTGTAAATGAAAAAAGGAAAATTGTTTTTGCTTAACGTTTTAATAAAAATAATGAATTGTTTAAATAAAAATATTGTTACGTTTTCACCTTTTAAAAAAACGTTTAAAATATAAAAATAAATTTGTGTTTCGTTTTAATTAAAAGTCTTTATTATTCGCACAATTCTGTGTGCCACTGTTCACAACTTGATGTAAACAACAACATTTGCTTTTCTTTGTTATTCCCCCGTTTACATCCTTTTTCATAAATAATAACATTTACAAGACAATTCTTCGATTCTCTCGTCTTCACACAAGACCGACTGAACTTCCCTAACTGAGTTGTGTGCTTTGCCTTGTCTTTTATATGACAAAGTAAACAGTCTGATGTATGTTCTTGAAAGCGAACGTTCATGACTTTGCCTTCTCGAAATCTCTATAAATGTAAATATCGTTGTTTACGTTTATTATTGCAGTGTTGTTAGTGTATTTTTGTTTACTTGTTTACCATTTATGGTGGTATTTGTTGTTATATTAAGCAGTTCGACAATTTGTAAACAAGGTTTGTTTACTGCATTGTTTTGTTTTTGTAGCTTTTGTTTATAATTTTAATGTTAAGCGATGTAAAAGCAAAACCAGTATCTAAATTTTTCATTTTCGTAACACTATATTCCAATGTGGTATCGATAAAACACCAAGACACAAGTGAGATTGCTACTGTGTCTTTGCCAATATTGATTACCAAAGTAGTTTCAAGTTACAAAGTCATTATGCATGAGGAATAAGCACATGCGGTATTCCACTTAATTTTTAATTTAAAATAAATGTAAAAAACAATACAAATCTATTACTATTTGATTTAATATTACCTGTAACACAATATTTTTAGATACACGACCCACTGTATTCACATAAACACCTTCGTTGTCGTAGCATAATAATAATTGCATACCATTGGAGTTTGGAAGAGCCACAATACAATGAGGAATGATTGCACCCTGAGTCTATATTATGGAAAATGTAAAAAAAAATATTGTTATTATTGTAAGGGCAAACATATAAAGTAAACTTAGAAACTTACATGCTTAGGAAGATAAATATCGTATACTTCAGCCGAATCCAAGTCGACGGCATGGAAACCTTCAGCAGATCCATAAATAACCTTCAGTCTAGATTGGTCTTCAATGGTTAGATCAACTAACAGAGGACGATGGTCCAATTCACCGAAATTCTAGAATAGAAAATAACAATTTAGAATTTTTTTTAAGAAATAGAAATTAAAATGAAACACCATTTTACCTTAAATGCCATAAATTTATGATATGGTTTGGGAGCCCAGGCATAAATTTCTATTGAGTCTTTTAATGCAATCACTAGGAACTTAATCCTTTCGTATTTAACAATTTTAAAATGTACAGCACCTTGTAGATCACCTACATTTATCCAACCATTGCGACGTTCAACTTGCTACAAATTAAACAGAAAAAAGGAAACGTAAACAAAAAACGTAAACCAAACAGGTAATATTAAAGCATTCAAAATAGAAAACTTACATCCGACAGACCATCAGTTCTTAAGATTTTCGATTTCAACCAGGATAAATAATAGACACGTACACGATTCTTTTTACCCGATATGGTAACTAAAATATTTTGTCCTTCTAAGACTTCCATTTGCTGGAAGCGACGACGTGATATTAATTGATAAACCTAGAAACATAAAATGAATGAAGATAATTTAGATAACATAAGAGAAGAAAACTTTGTATCACATACCTTTCCTTGACCTGAACGATCCAACAGCATTAAACCATTTTCGGTACCGATTAACAGATTAACACCCCACAGAGCGGCACATAAGATTTCCGAATTGAAACGTTTCTTATATTTGCGTATCTCGGGCGTATCACTGGAGGCTTCATGCGATGTGGGCGTAACATTAACATTAACATGTGATTCACGCCTTGAGGGTCCCGAACCGCCAGCACCAAAACCGAATGTAAGAAAACTGCGTTGTTTCTGTTGTAGAGCATACGGTGGCACAGGCAAAGCAGCCGATGATGTATTGGAAGAGGAAGAAGCAGATTTATGTAAAAGATTAGTAATACTACTAGACGAACGGGTCTTCGATATTGAATTCTTTGGGCTATTCTGTCTTGACGACGACGAATTCAACGAAATTGTCGATTGTGGTGAATTATTATTCGTAACACCAGCAATAAACGATTTCGAGGGTGTGGAATGCACTGATGAGTTGATGGCCGCTTGATACTGAATACATATACATTTTCAATCAATTTGTGATACAAAAGGGGACGACGCGATCGAAAACAACAAAATAAAAAACGAAAACGAAAACAAAAGGAAAGAGACAGAAAGAAAAGTAGAAATAAAATAATTAGTAAAGTAATTAAGTGCATTTAAGAATGAAATATTAATTAATTAATTTAAAAAAAAATTATAGTTTATCATAAATACAGAATACCATGTCCAAATGCCAATGCTTAAGTCAAATATTTAAGTTTATAGATACAGTAAGCGCCAAAAGTGAATAAACACCACTGAAATTGTAATACATTTTCTTAGGATAGCGAGAAAAGTAAATGAGAATAATCGAATAAATTTCCAAAAATAAAAATGTTTATTTATTACTTATAAAATGTTAAAACGAAAACAACAATTCATGATAAAGGAACTTTTTTTTATACTTAAGAACATAATAGAAAATTTAAAATTATAGTGGATGTTGACTCACTTATGGCGCTCACAGTATGTATTAAAAAAAACAAAATAAAGCATTAACAAAAATGTTCAAATACAGGGAGATGGATGACATTGACTTAAACATTTTCATTACTTTTTCGATTCAATATAAGTAAAGAAAACATAATTATTTTTTATGTAAAATCGTTTTAAAAATATTATTTCATTATAATTAAAATTATGCATATGATTTCAGATATGTACATATGTACGTCTAGAGGTTTCGAAGAATATATGTATGTAAATAAGACTATAATACAGTGTAAGTAGTAGAGGAGCATGCCCAAAAATCCAAAAATCGATAAATGTACTACAGATTATAAATCTTATTTGAAAGAGAAAATGAATAGGGTATTAATTATTCTTCTGTAAATACACTATATAAGTCAAATTTAAATAAGGTTTTGAATGAATTAATGATTTTATTAAGAATAATAAAAATTAAATCAAAATTAAAAAATAAATTTAATGTGATTAGTCTTTCCCAGACGCCATGAAATATATATATTTGTGAGAAAAATAATTTAGTTTTCAAAAAAAAAAAAATATTAAATGAAAACAAAAACTATCTCATGATACAAAAAAGAAGATAATTTTACTTTCATGATACAAAAAAAAAAGATGATAATTTTACTTTCTCTTTCTGAAGATAAAAGGGTATTACCCTGTAATAATTCGGAAGTCCTAGTGTTATTTATTTAAAAAAATATTAAATAAAAAATTTTAGGCTCATAGACTAAAATAATAAAATATAAATGAGTCATAAGCAAATGTTTTTTTTATTTCTTTTTTCTTTTCAACACTAAATTACAGATTTCCCTAACCTTTCCAATAAATTTGAAAAAATTTCCAAATACTTTGAAAAATGGTTCTCAAGGAGAAAGTGAAATTATCTTGTAATTGTCCATAAAAATGTGGGTGCCATAAAGTGTTTAAATGTACATATGTATATACCTTTTAGTTGTAATATTTGCTTAATTAATTATTTTTTATGTATTTTGTTTTTGTATCTTAGAATAATTGTTATTGTGTTTGTTTTTTTTATATTTTGTGTAATGTCTATATGAGTGTGTTTGCAGTTGAAATACTATTTGTTAATATATGTTGTTGAAAACTACAGATTTTGTTAAAGTGTTTTTTACTCTAAATTAAATTGTAATTATTTTAATAAACAATTGCTTTATTGATAATAAATTTATATATTTTAATACATACTATCTTTGAAAATATTTTATAACCTAAGCTATTGATCAGTAGCTTAGGTTCTTCCTATGGTAACGAACATTGTTTTGTGTCATGCGGAAATTACTTCTAAAATTTTTTCTGTTCGTCACTGTAAACCCTAACTTGTACTTTACATTAACTTAACTCGCACTATTCTTTTGCAGACAATAACAGACAATTATGTTTATTTTGTATGAAAGTTTATATTAACTGTCCTATTAATCAATACATCTTCCAGCGCTAGTAGCTTAAGGAATATTATGACATTTGATTATGAATCTTTACAAATGATTCTAAGATTGAAATCAGAGTTACAATAAGAGTAAAGGCATAACTAAGCTGTCATATAATTGTAATTGGCGGTAAAGGTAATAAAAGCTGAACTAAAAACAACAACAAAGCTTCTGTGAAGATTTTTCAAGAACAAACTACTAATTAATTAATTACTATGAAAGTAATCGCGTAATAGTAGCATTAGTCAGTTAGAATGGTTTTACAAATAAATAGTATGTGTGAAATCATCTAAAGAATCGAGCAGATTCTTTTGATAATCGATTTAACACGTTGACTGCCAACTACAAGATAACTCGTAGATTAAGTTCCCTTCTAGGGTGCCGACTACGAATAAAACCGTATAATATCAGTGCTAGTATCGATAAATGGCTTCTGGGAAAAGAACAAAAAATCAATGGCCAGTTTTCTGAAAATTGCTGTGCTAGTGAACGTGTTAAGCTATCCCTTGACGTATGCACCAAGTTTTGCAGGAGCTTATTGTTGAGTTTGAATTCACTGTCTTAACAAGTACAAGCACTTTCCATTCTACACCTCTAGAACTGTTAAAAATGTTAAAAAGTATAATTATTAAGATCATAATGAGCCCTATGTATATCCATTTCTGAGTATGTCCATTCCATCTCCTTGGATGGACAGCTAAGTGTCCGGGCTAAGGTCGAAATGTTTTTACATTTTTCAGAGCGTAGCTCAGTGTTATAAAAACTGAATCGGAGAAGTTACGAATAACTTCAATCATACTACGTTTTAGAGAAATTAGGGGGGAAATCGTTGGAGGACTCTAAGCTGCACACAATGTCTATGAAAGAGTGTACATATACATATATGTATATATGTACATATGTATATACGATTAAAATTAAATTTTAATAATAATGACAGACATCAAAACGAAATATGAAAAAAACTGTTTCTTCGGCGACTTCCTCTCAGCAGATTTCTGACAAAACCTCTGAGAGCAAATAATATTGCCATGAAAAAGTTGCTCAAAAGTGTCGTTCGGAGTCGACTTTAAACTGTAGGTCCCGCCACTCGTGTATAAAATTAACACACACTACATGAGTGGTATTGGGAATGGCCAATTATGTTATGTAATAATGAGTGTTAAAACTTAATTAAAACGAATAATATCTAGGTTCCAGGAATACCTGAAAATACCTAAAATCTACATATAATTATTGAAAATACAATTTAAAAAACATTAGGTTTTGTATATTAAATATGTACATATAAAGTCTTGTATTGCTAAGATAATTTACAATATATATTTAGAATAACCTAGACAAACACACACATACACAAACATACACTTAACACATACATTTTTTATTTACGAAGGAAATACGATTTTTCCGTAGATACACTGACAAGTTAGTCAAAAACAAAATAGAAGGTGCTTAAAATGTTGATTAAAAACTGATAAAAAAAAATTACATTTAAGATGAAATTTGAGACATATAGACATTTCAATTTTTTTTACACAGATGTAGTGACAACAAATGAAGAATAATTATGTTTATGTATGTAGAATAAGAATAATTATTCGAAAAACAAAAAATAATAAGGTAAACAAAACAAAAAACCAATGTGGATTACAACAGAAAAAGTGGTAGGAAAATAAAACTATTACACATATACACAGTATCTAAACAAAGTATAGTAGAATATATTTTTAAATATTTGGAATGTATGTATGTACATACAAAGTATGCTATCAGTATCGTATGGTTGTAATTGAAAACTTTACTTAGTGACTATTCTTTCAACTATTTGGCAACTTATTTTAGAAAAGTTTTTGAACAATACATTGATTATGATTGCTTACTTTGTTGTAAAAGCCATCAAATTTAAAATATATTAAAGAACATATAACAACACTTCTATGGTAACATATATAGTACATGTATGTATTGGCAGAAACAGAGAGAGAGTGAGACAGACAGAATATGTTTATGAAAAACGAAATGAAACAATATACATATGTATAATAATATGATATGAGATTTATACAATATTTATACACACTCTGTATTACTAATAATAATAATAATTATTGCAATGAGAGCAAATTTTTAAATTAAATATAAATTTTTAAAATCTAAACAATGAATTTTTTAATTTAATATTTTACAAAATAATTTTTTATTTAAAAAAAAAAACAATTTTTTTTTTAAATTTTTGAGAAAATGATTTTTGGTTTTTGTAATTAATTTGAAATGATTGAGATTGATTGAGATTGAGATTGATTGATTGATACTTACTATTATTTGATTTGGTAATTTTGCTTAAATATACAATATATTCATTTAAATCGTAGTGGCCATCAGCTCACACATAGAAAAACACAAAACGTCGCGGAAAGACAAAGCACAATGGAATGATTTGATTTTTTTTAATTTATATAGTATATGTATTATATATAGTATATATATATATATATATATATATATATATATATATATATATATATATTGTTGTATTATATATATTTAGAAAATTATTTATAATATTATAAATTACAAACAGAAAAAAAAGAGTAATAATTATAATTAAAAACATATAATAGGGAAACAAATTCAAGCGAAATTCATTTAAAATAAAATGAGAAACTAAATTAAAATATGTATACTGATTGACTAAAAAAAACGAACTACTAAGAAATTATACTGATTTAAGACAAAAATTAAAATTAAAATAAAGAAAATAAATTTTATTAAACGATGAACAAATCCTACAGAACTACACACAAAGTTGGAATAAAAAGAAATTAAATAAATTCTAAAATGTGTACTCATATATGTATGTACAATCAAACTCTACTTTACAAAGTATCCCAGCTCTTAAGCTGTTCACGTTTGTTTTCGTTTGTAAAAATTTATTTTACTAAGCTTCTTCTATTGTGATTCAAAGGTTATACTCGTATTAATGACACCCCCCATTCGAAATCGAAGCGGTTTAATCAATTTTCATATACTACTCGAGGATTATTCAATCATAGGACACCTGTGCTGTAGGACAAAATCACGACGCCTTAAAACTCGAGTGCAAGCAATTTTATTTGAATCTTCGAACAATTCTGATATTTTGTAAAAGTTTTGGAAAATGATTAACATAACAGCAAAATCTCTGAATGGTGAGACCAAGAACACCTTCCAATAGCATTATACTCAGCAACTACTTCAACAATCACTATGATTCCCGTAGGTCTCACCCTAGTGATATTGTTTAAAGCTTGAAAGCTTGGATGGATCAATAAATGAATGGTAAAATGATTGATGAATAAAACATGTTTTTCAAAAGGACTACTTCTGGTGGGCAATGGTCCAATGAACGTTTTTCTCTGCGATTAAAATAAATTGAAACCAAATGTTCATTAGCGGCTATCAGAGCTCCAAGTTCTAACGTGATGAACTCCAAGACGGTACACGGCTGTCTTAGATATCTCGACGAGATACTGGAGCGATATGATATCCATATCGTATGGGTACCAGGGCACAGTGGTATTTCGGATAACTGCAGAGCTAATGAACTTGCCAGGCGGGCACGACCATCGAGAACTCCGATGAGTTCTCAAATCTGGGCATCCCTATGAGGACCTGCAAGCTCATAATTGATAATACTATCGTTGATTCCGTCAACGACAGATGGGCGGCCTCGGACTCAAAGAGGCGCGCTGAGTGTAGTTGTCGGTGCCATTACGGGGCAATGCATTATGGGTACGCATGCGTCTTGGACACCTTGCTAACGACTTCTGCAGAAGCTGCAGAGATGAGGAAGAAGAGGAGACGGTCCTTCATCTGCTGGGAGCATGCCCGGCTCTTTGCCCATGCAGAAGGAAGTACTTGGATGCTTACTACATAGATGATCTGGAGCAACTGACAAGGATTGACATTGGCAGCCTAAATCGCTTCAACACGAGCTCCGAGTGGTTTGAGACTAGGGGATAGCGCTAAACTAAACTATATAAACTGTGGTAGCACAATGGGCCCAATGCGGCCTAAGTGAGTCCATCCAAGAAAATTTCTCTTGAATGGGCAGCCGCCTCTATCTACCTACCTATATGTTCATTAAGAGAATGCCCTCTATCTCTCTCAACATATTTTCAAAGAACTAAAACAGGATATTGTGTTAATAAAGTTGTTAACCCTTGAGGCTTGATATAAGACGAATGGTTCAAGACGAATGATCCAATATCATACACAGAATTAAGCACAGACAAGATTGTAGATCAGATTAATCGAAATCTATCTTTTATGCATTCAAATGTATTTTGAAAACGTTTCAAATTCGAATAAACGGAAGCTTCATATACTATATACGAAGTCGCCGTAGTCTAGTAGGTAGTATGTAGGCCTATTAAACGCGAAGCCACGATTCATATCCCCGGTCAGAAATCAAAACGAAATATGAAAAAAAATCTTTCTTCGGCGACTTCCTCTCAGCAGATTTCTGGCAAAAATTCTGAGAATAAATAAAATTGCAATGAAAAGTTTCTCAAACATCTGTCGTTCGAAGTCGACTTTAAACTGTAGGTCCCACCACTAATGTATAAAATTAATACACACAACATAAGTGGTGTTGAGAAGCTAGGCCGTAATCCTGACTGAAAGGTTGTAATGACCAATTATGTATGTATGTACAGTGAGCGTCAAAAGTGAGTAAACACCACTGAAATAATCCATTTTCGTAGGATAGCGAGAAAAATAAATGAGAATAGTTGAATAAATTTCCAAAAATAAAACGTTTATTTATTACTTATAAAATGTTAAAACAAAAACAACAATTCATGATAAAGGAACTTTTTTTTATACTTAAGAACATAATAGAAAATTTAAAATTATAGTGGATGTTGAATCACTTATGGCGCTCACTGTATGTTATATGCTACATATTTAGATATATACCCAGGCTTTACTTATTGAGTTAGATAGATAAGAACATTGATTGAGATCACCAATGTTACTGCAAGAATGCCAGTAGGGTCGAGAATGCTGGACGAATATGCTTATGGGCGTGTTTGGTGGTCTTTAACTAGTTTCGTACTGGTTGCACGAAGCATGATAAGAATTTGAAAATCCAATAACACTCTCTACAAAAAATTACGTCCACTACAAGCATGTTAAGTGATAAATAATTACTTTTTAGCATATAAAGTATATAAAAATTAAATCTCAGACATTGTCTATCCTGGAAAAATTTAAAACCATATGTCCTTTATATCATATATGTATGTATCCCCACAACACTTTGCCATGATAAATTAATAGATAATAATAGGAATTAGTTACAAATGTATAGAGGGAAGGAACTCTTTGTACGGCTGATATTATTATTATTATTGGTGGTGAGTGTTTTTCGTGTTCTGAACATTTTTAAAATTTTTAATTTATATCACTGTGACCATTATCTCTTAATAATTAATTCATTAATTTGTTTAATTAATTTTATTAGTATAAAAAAAGGAAAAACACACAAAATAAAACAATAACACAAAACTAAAGCAGAAATTATTTGTATATTGTATGTATGTATGTATAAAGAGATACTAATTTATTTATGATTAATAAAAATGATGATTGATTTACTGATTTACTGAATGAATTTTAAAGAAAAAAACCAACAAAAAAACAAAAACAAAAGTTGACTAAATTATGATCATCGAAACGAAACCAAACAACACAGCACACGTGATAAATTTTATTAAAAAGTACACAAACATCAGCTACACACACACATACACACACAGTCATACAAATTAATTTAATTTGTATTTTTTATTTCTTTTTTTAATTATTATTATAATTGTTAATGTTTATAACCATTTAATATTTTTAACTTTTGAGTTCATAAATCAAATTTTTGAATATAATATGCAATTACACCATTTCCGAGTAGAATTTGAAAAGCATAGGCATTGGTTTAGCAATCATGAGTGTTAGAAAGTGTCCTATAAATGATATTTTAGAGCAGGCAGGCAGGTTGTATTAAAAATTAAGAACACTTGTAAAAGAATACTTTGACGAGTATTTCTTTATTGTTCATGATTGGTATGCCATGGTTACACAGAGGTAATCGCTTAAAATATTTGAATTTGAATGCTGTTTTCGCATCCAAATGCCAGTCTGATATACTATTTCAAAAGATCATGAAAAACATATCCTTTAACGTCGGTTGAAATAAACGAATAATACAACAGCGTATTAGCTTTGTGTTTGATTCAAAAGATGTAAAGAAATTACACGTCATAGAGCTAATGGTGTGTCATCAAAAGTTAAGCACCTAAAGCCTGCTACAAATCGAATTCTTAAAGGTCGGTATTTAAAGTAATGCGAGACAAAGCGAATATTAAATTAATATTAAGTGAACTATAATTGACGACCTATAAAATATATGTAAATACTGTAGAAAAAAATGTTGCCATTCAGAAGTATACAAGTAAGCCGAATAATCAGAAAAACCTAATGTCTGAATCTAAGGTTGGCTGCTTTCGCAAGAGAATACTAACCGAATGGCTTATATGATGTATCACATGAGTGAATAAGATCTCTATCGGCTGTGGTGAATAACTACAGGATCGTTAGGAAATGTTGTCGCTGTCTCGACCTTCTTTCTGAGAGCTTCAGTGTCTCACTGGTCTGGGTACCCGAGCACAGTGACATTCCAGGGTACTGCAGGTTCGATGAGCACGCCAGAGCTGTTGCACTCCTTCCAGAATCCTCTTCAGTGACCTTGGGCACGCCCAATAGATTCACCATGATCAACATCTTGCAATTAATTAAAGAAGAGCCACCCTTCAAATTTTTGAAATGTATCGGAATTATATTCATAAGAGGCCAGTAAACAAAGTGCAGTTACTTTATTACATATACTCCATTGCATAAGAGATGTCTAGTAAACTTTTCGAAGAGCAGGTGAATATATTTTTTTTTTTGAACAGCAGTGTATATATATAGCTTCGTTTATCAAACTATCAGGCTGCTTTTCCTGCGTGGAGTAATTGTGCTTTTAATGTGCAGCCCTTGCGCTGACCAACTTCTTGCTTTTGCCTGATTTTTGATGGAACTTGGTCAGCACAGGGACTGCGTTCGCCTCGTGGCACCACAACGGGCCGATATGTGTGCTCAAGTGAGCATTTTGATATCAGAGCCAACACTCCGATCTAACCTAACCTAACCTATCACATGTAGCCTGTTAAATCTAAAAAAAAAAAACTTTTCAATACGATCTATTCTGGAATTCCTAAGGAAATCAAATCATTTAGCCATTAAAAATATATTCTTGAAATTTTATTTTATAATAATCTGAAGGTTTTATAATGTTATTAATTATATATGTCCTCGGCAATTGTTTTCATTTATTTAGGAAAAACTTTTCTTCCTTGGGAAGGAGAGGAAATGGTGTAATTTTTATATGTTTACTTCAGAAAACAATGTTTCAAAGATCTATTTAATTTCATTATAAACTGTGTGTGTGTGTGTGTTGCTTAATAAATTTTCAGAAATATTTAATTAATTTGTTTTAATAGACTAAAGGAATTTATTAATGGTTGTCGTATAAACGAATTGTTTCTGGTTGACAAAAGACAACAGTTTATATATCGTTGGTCTCATGTAAAAAGGCCCTAACTCACACTTTTTCGACATTGATTTTTTTTTGTGATTCCAATGCATTTAACACAAATACACATTGGAATCACAAAAAAATCAATTTCGAAAAAAATGTGAGTTAGGGCCTTTCTACATGAGACCAACGATATGTAATTAAAACAAAACAATAAAACAAAAAAAAAAAAAGAAAACTTAACAAAAATAAAAGTAATAAATTTCAAAAAACATATGTACTACTAAACAAAATCTTTAAAAAAAAATCATACATTTTATAGAATTTTTATTGTATTATTTATACTCAATCAAACTAAATATACGCTGAACTAAACACAATAAAAAAGTCTTAGAAAATAATATAAAAAAAAGAAAAATAAATACTTTGAAATTGAATTTTCATCACTTACCTCCTCACTGGATGATTTGTCATGTCTGGGTGGTGTAGCTGGTGAGGCTTGACTAAGCAAATCGGGTAAAACACTGCTTGTACGTGTACCGGGTGTCCCCAAATTTTCTGTATTGCGATTCTATAGTTGAAACGAAACAAGTAAAAAAAGAAAAAAAAAATATTCGATATAGAGAAAGAAAGTATTGAAATAAAAAAAAATAAAAAACTTTTATTAATAAAAGAACAAAAGACATGTATTTCCAACTGAGGTATGTATGTATGTAGTATATTATTACTGGGGGGTTTCATTATTTTCAATTTTTTATTAATAGTGAATATTATGGGACAAAAAACATTTTATATTTAAATGGTTAAAGACAATACTGTTTCAGTACAAATTCAAACTGGCAATTGCAATAAAAGTTATTGTGTAATAAGAACAAAATTTTGAAATTATTTAAAGGTTATTAAAGTTTAGTAAAGGATTTATAAATCACTGTGTTGTTTGCGGTAACTAATCAGTACATATTTAAACTACAAATTAAATTAAACCTTAATACAATTCAATAATTTAATTTATATTCTAAAGAGAGAAGGCTTCAATTTAGATAGGAAATACTGGAAGATTTAAATGCTATGCGTGAAAGTCCTCTGTGACAATTAAAATTAGGCTAGACTACAGCAATTTACATAGGTGAGTTAGGTATTTGAAACATTACAAAGCATAGAATGCAAAATTTAATACTCATACACAAAAAGAGCGAAGGTATTATAATGCTTGCTTAAAAAGGGATTTTATGACTCAGCAGTACGTAAACAAATTGAATGTTTAGAGAACAAATTAAATGAGGATTTCACTAAAACTAGCTTATTAAGCCTATCCACAACTAAATTTTATGAGGGAAACCGTAGATGCATGCCACAGTGTTGCAAAAGTGAAATTTTAAAATGATACTGAATTATAATTGAAAAAGTACTTTTTCGCATCAAATGGTATTTTTGTAAAAGTCGACTTCGAACGACAGATTTTTTGAGAAACTTTTCATGGCAATTTTATTTGCTCTTAGGGTTTTCTTCAGCCAGCACACTACCTACTAGACTATTTATTTATTAATATTTAATACACGTGCAGAACTGAACAGAAAAACTAACGAGTACTACGTATTCTTCACATGCAAAACAAAAACTGTTGATTCTGAACGTAGCAAAACGTAAAAGTCCCTCCCTTTTTGTCAAACGTCGACGTTCGTTTGTAGCATATGAAGAGCAATATAAATGATTACCGAATTACTTTACGGTTCCGCAAGCGTTCTCATTGCTTTTGATATTCTAAAAACGAACGTATGTTCCGTGGACGTCTGGCTAACCGTGGCTGAAGATTAATTCTACCTTTAGCAATACAATACATAAAATATTTAATAATAAAAAAGTACTGAAAGCGTCGCGGGGGGGCACTGCGGTATTTTTGAAATGGAAAAGTACTGGAAAAAGTACTAAAGTACTGAATTTTTCAACACTGGCATGTCATAAAAAAGTACCGTTCGGTACGAGCCCTTTTGACTCTCTTATGTACGGTTCAATGGCCCTCAATTTCATATCTGACGAAACCGTTACATACATATGTACATAATTAGACATTACAACCCTTCAGTCAGGATTACGGCCTAGCTTCTCACACCACTCATGTTGTGTGTGTTAATTTTATACATGAGTGGCGGGATCCACAGTTCAAAGTCGACTCCGAACGACAGTTTGCTTGAGAAACTTTTCATGGCAATTTCTATTTTACTCTCAGAGTTTTTGGCAGAAATCTGCTGAGAGGAAGTCGCCGAAGAAAAAAAATTTTTTTTTTCATATTTCGTTTTGATGTCTAGCCTGGGGCTCGAACACGGGCTTTACGTTTAATAAGCGAACATACTACCTACTAGACTATGGCGACTACGGTACAATGTCCTTTAATTTCATATTTGACGATACCGTTAGGGATGTTAAGAATGAAGTTTTCTGAGAGAAATGGTACGAGCCCTTTTGACTCTCTTATGTACGGTACAATGTCTTTCAATTTCATATCTGACTGTTCCATTAGGGATATTAATAATGCGGGTTTTTCAGAACTTTCAAGCGCAGTGCAGTAACACTTAATCTCACAAATATTGAGAACGCCAAGCCAACGAAAATGTCCGCTTGGTTGGCTGGCTTAGTTCCGTACGGATAATAAGACCATAATGAATGTCCAGCTAATGTAGATAAATTATTTGTTTTATAATCTTTGGATTAACATTCGTCAGACTACTCTATTCACTCTATCCTATCCCCTCTATTATCCTTACCCCTTAAAGACGTTTGTACAATGAGTCAACTTGACCTCCGGGTACTGTACTTGTCTCAATTTACAAGTACACAACCTTTAACCTAAACCTAATGTAATGGACAAATAGCCATCTTCTACCCAAGAAACTCAGTGGAACCAGTAATTGCTATACAAGTCTCACCGTTCGCTTTCATTAAACAAGGTGTAAAGTAAATCATCAAATTTGCCCTGACCCTTTTTCAATTAAATTATGGTTTATTACTTTGGAACATAAAAGCAAGCATTGGTAAAAATGTGTGGACTTGGACCAAGAGCTTAGGTACAAATGAGTGGACTTGGACCATGCCATATATATGTATATGTAGCTCCTAAAAACCACATCAGACTCCAGGAGAAGTAACTTAATGTGGCAGATAATCTTTACATTTCTTCTGAAACTATCTAAGAATATGCAGGAATAATAAAATTTACTCAAGTTTTTTCATAAAAATGATACAATTTTAAATGTTGTAATAAATTATTATGATTGCATACGAATTTTATATATTACAATGCCAGTTTGATTTTGCATAAAAAAACAGTGATAATAAATACCTATATTTTGTCTGAGAAATGAATGCCGATGATATTCTTAAGTTTTAAACATAAAAAAAGGGACAACTTATTCCAAAAAAAAACGATTTTATAAAATGGATCCTCTATACCCTTATGAGCGAAAATTTTTAAATGAAAACACAGAACTTATAAAACACAATAGTTTTCTTACTCTAGCCATACTCATAATTACTTACTTAAATACTAGGAAATATAAAACTAAATTGTTTTCCGCCAATATAGTACAAGACAGACTTCATTTAAGTACGAGTATATATGTACATACCATTTTAAGTATCTAATCTATTATACTTAATATTTGTGGTAATTATACAAATTGTTTTAAAGCTTATTTACAATTTAAACAATTCAAAAAGATTTAAAAATAAAACGTTAAAAATTTCATAATAAAAAAAATATACAGCAATTATTATAAAACATTGTTCCTTTAGTAATTCTACATACAAAAATGTAAATCAGTTTTCGAAGTGGAATATATATATTTTTTTTTTTGTTTCTCTAAAAATTTCAAGAATTTTTAATTACTTTTACCAAACCACTCTTTTATATAAATTTGCGTTTTAAATATTTGTTTTATCCGAAATAAGAATACAACAGAAAAAAAGCTTTAAAACAATATTGTATATTTGGGAAAGGCATAGTAGATGAGGACTCTAGTTATTGAATAAAGCTTTAAAAACATAGTAGAATAGAATAGAGAAAAGCACATACATACATATATGTACATAAATGATATGATGAAAATGATTTAAACTTTATAACAAATATAAAAATAATAATTAATTATTCTATAGTATAAGATTTTGTAAAATGACAAATAAAGGATAACTAACCCTTGAATTCAATATAAGTAGTTAAAAGCAGTAGTAGTAAACCTTTAAAATTATTGAAATTCAGATAATTTTCTGATTTAAAATCCCTCTGTTTCATTCAGTTCTTCTATTGTATTTTATAAGACTAAAATATTCCGTAGAGATGCTATTTGGAGACTCAAATATCTTATTAAAAATTAATTGTTTAAGCTCGCCTTGTTAAACTTCTCAGTAGTTATGACTAAGTAAAGTTATGCATTGTCTTTTTGAGTCACCCGTGAATATGGAAAAATCATTGCCATAATAAGGAATGTAATCCATGAAAATCTCAATATTTCTGCAATGAAGTTCTTCTAATATTTTCCCATGTTTAGACAGATTGTTATGAAATATACAGGGGGTTTAAAAAATGATTGTATTAAAGGCAAGGCCACGGTTCAAGCCCCAGGTCAGACATCGAAATATACCAGGTCGAACAAAAAATATAAAAAAAATATTTCTTCGACGACTTCCTCTCAGCTGATTTCTGGCAAAAACTCTGAGAGTAAATAAACCCGCCATGAAAAAGTTTCTCAAAAATCTGTCGTTCGGGGTCGACTTTAAACTGTAGCTCCCGCTACTCATGTATAAAATGAATACACACAGCACGGGTGGTGTGAGAAATTCGGCCATAGTTCCGTATGAAGGCTGTAATAGCCAATTATGTATATATTGAAAGAAAATATACAAGGCAGCCTAGTTTTTGAAATCTACAGTGCTGTTCAAAAAAATAGATTCACCTGCTCTCTGAAAGGTTTACTAGGCATCTCTAGTTACTTTTTTACCCAAAAAAAAACTTGCTTTCTACAAAAGTTCCAAAATGTTTAAATGAAACACCGGAGCCCGGTACCCTCTGTTTGTGTTTCTTTGATACTTTTGTCCGGGACTAATAAAATACACAATATTTTATTTAAAAATGTAAATATTTCGTGTTATTATTATTAAATTTATAGAAAAAAATTTATAATTGAATTTTGTTGAAAAACTTGTTTTGTTAGAAAACAAATTTAATAAAAACTTTTTCGCATCCAAAAAAAACTTGGAAAAAAGGGAAAACTTGGCAAATGGCAACGCTGGGTGCAAGCCTTAGACTCAATTCTAATTAAAACAGTAAAGTAATTAATAAATTATGTTAACTTATCAGCTATGTTACTATGGAACTTTTTAAATACTCCTTCTTTTTAGTACATATGTATGTATATAATTGGTTAGTAGGCGCAGTTCTTAAAATATATGAATAAATAATAAACATTACAGGATTAATATTAAACTTTTGATTTTTTGAATAGTCTTCTTAGTTTTATATTATAATGCTATAACAACTGCATCATTTTGCGGTCGGTTACAGTTGTTACCGATCGTCAACTAGTAATTCAATACTGAAGCGAAATAATAAATACATTAGGTTTTTATACTAAAACCTGATCACTTTTAGAAAAAGAACTGAGGACAAATTATGTCATTCGATGTCTCATGAAAATTAAATTCCCTGATTATTTGAAAATTATTAAAATAAATAATATACTTATTATACATACAATACTATAAATTATATTTAATTTAGATAAACACATACTTAATTATACTTTAACCCTAGAAGCAACATAAGCGAAATATGAATCCTAAATTGGTCTGGCATTCATTATTTTTTTAAAGACAAGGAAAATACTTAAAATTTATATTTTTTAGCAATACTATCGATATATATAAAAAAAGTGCACTTTTGGTAAGTGTGATTGTAAATAAATAACTGTTATACAAAGAGGTTTTCTGTTATAAGTTACCAAATGGCAGAGGTTCTTTTTTATTTTTTCAAATAAAAATTGTTAAAAAAAAAAATGGAAACTAAAAATTGAAACAGGTAAGAGACAATAACTAAGAAAGAAATATGAAAAACATAAATAAGTGTGCTTTTAAATATGAAACTAAAATAAATATAAAATGTTAAAAAAATGCATGCTTTTAAATAAAGGCTATAAATTAAATAAAATTTGAACTTAATAACTAAAACACATACACATATATATATACATATACATACAATATGTAATAAAACAAATAATAATATTATTATTATTTACAATATTTATATAAATTTTGTGAATGCAACGTGCTTTTCTCATAACGAAACAACAAATAATAATTCAAAATAATTGGTGATTTTTTTTGTTGGTTTTTGGTTATATGCAAGGTTTTTTAATTAAATATTATTAACAAAATTCTATTTACAGTTAGCAACAGTAAAAAAAAAAAAGAAATGACTTGTGATTGGAGGTGCGTGCTGGTGGCGGAGGTTAGATGTGTTAATCTTTCTTAAATAGTCAATAACAATAACAAAAAAAAAGTATACAATATATTAACATTTAATGATTTTTAAATGAATACATTGTCAATATTAATTACATTTATTATTGTTGTAAACTGTTATTAAATATTTATTTAAATATATATAAAGCGTTATTTTTTTTAGCAATTCAAGCGTTTAAATTTATAAACATCGAAGACAGTGTAATAAAAGCGAAACATCTATTTTTCTTTATAAAGCTTTGCAATGTTGCAAAATTGAAACTATATCTGAAAAAGTACTTTTTTTGCATCAAATGGTACTTTTGTAAAGAAATATTAAGTTATATTTAATACACGTACGGAATGAAATAGTAAAACTAACGACTTATTCATGTTTCTTATATGTTACCGAACGTAGCAGAAACGTGAAAGTCCTGTTAAGTCAAACGTTGACGGAACGTACGTTCGTTTTTGGCATATGAAGAGCAATGTAAATAGTTATCGAAATTATATTACGGTTTGGCAAATGTTCCCATCGTTCTTTTCTTATTCAAAAACCGAACGTACCGTTCCATGGACGTTTGACTAACCGGCGCAAAGGACTAATTCTACCATTGGTATCACGTTGTATATGTTTTTAACGCATTAATTCTTGAAAAGCGCAACACATATAAAATATGTAATAATAAAAAAGTACTGAAAGTGTTGCGTGGGTACTGCGGTATTTTTGAAATGGTAAAGTACTGAAAGAAGTACTAAAGTACAGAAATTTTCAACACTGCTGCTTTGTGGCCTTGCATTGGATGTGCTTCAATTTATAACTTTCGATTCTAATACAATGTTGACGCTACACTCTTATGAGTAACAAAGTAATATTGTTCGTTTGTAGCAAATTTTTTTAAGGATTATAGTCCTAGATTTATTTTTTATATTACCCAAATTGCAGGGATGGTAACTCAAATTAGTTAACCAATGGGAAAATGAAAGATATTAATGACTTCGTTTGAATATAAATGTGAGTAACGAAACTTCACTTCACAAATTTTCGAAAACCGTATAAAAAACACGAATAAACTCCATTCCGAATTGGTGGATTTGTGAAATTAATTGAAGAACAGAGATCAGCAATGAGTATTCATACTTATTTTAATATCATGGAACCTCTACTCATATGGAAAGTTTGAAGTGTACTCATCATATTCATAGTTAACAACACGTATGATGTTGATTTCGACTCTCCATGACTCAACATATACAAGAATCACAAAATAAGTATGATTTGCGTACGGACACTAAAATACTCACTAGAAGGTTGTGTGTTTTCTCTGTTACTCGAATCTTTTATAAGTATTATAAGCATTTTTCTAAAGTTATGAATCTAAATGAGTAGGCTTATGAATCAAACATATTTGGAATGGTATGAGTTTGATGTTTGATTGCAACCTGTACTTACAAATCAACGAAGTAGTGAGTATGAATGAATCAGAGTACATAGTTAAATTTCAATATTATTGATTCACTTATACTCAAAATTTAATGAGTGCTTATGAGTAGCGAAAAAACGATTCATTGTTGACCTCCACTCTAAACTTTCCATTACACTGTCTGCGATATGTAAAAATCCAATCAAATTTAATAATTAGTTTTGTTAAGCAAATTTATTTAATGAGTTTTATTTTATTGTGGTTTTAAATATGATTTTAATGTAGAATGCAGCACCAAATGTTTGTTGTAGTTGTTGTTGTTAATATCTGGCCTTACTACAGAGGAGGATGCAAGAAAAGCAAATTTAGTTTGTTAAGTATGTATAGTAGAGTTTTAGCTTCATCAGATGAATGTACTATGTAGAGTAGCATACGGTGGTAGTAGTATTAAATGAAGATGGTTGCAAATATAAAACGGAAACAATTTATTCTGGTGGTTTGGTATTCTTTTTTTTCTTTCTGGTTTGGTTTGGTTTGTTTAATCTATTCAGGATAACAGTACACACAGACACATAAAAAAGGATTTTTCAAGGATGTTTCTTATGATTGAAAAGTTGTATGGATTTGCAAATGTAATGTTATTCTATAAAAGAAATCACATACATACATTGATACATATGTATGTATGTATGTATATAGAGAATTTAAAAGTCTATGAGAAAAGGATTTTAGGAAATTATTTGAAATATTAGCAAAAGGTTATGAGTTACAATGTGAAATTAAATGGGACACACACTATGGACTTTGGTTGATCAGAGTGAAAGAGAGAGAGTAGGAGAGAGAGAGAGACAAAAAGTACTATAATACTTATGTTGGCTATGTTTTATGACTATGAAAGTTAAAGAAACTGATTTTTAGTTTCTGTTTGATTTATTTTTTTTTTTTTTGTAGTAGAATTACAATAGAAGAAGCAATGTTTTACCTGCTGCTGCTGTTGTTGTTGTTGCACTAATTGCTGAGCAAACAATTGTTGTCTGATGGCCGAATTGCGTAAAACAATGACAGATTCAGTCTTTTCACGACGTGGACGTAGAAAATCTAAATTTTTCCCAGTCAAATTACTAGTCCAGCTAGTCTTTGTTGGTGCAGCACTTGTTGTTCCTGTTGTGCCTGTTGTTGCTGCAGTGGCGGTGGTGGTGGTGGTGGCGTTTGACTTATTACTGGCTAAATCTTTTGTTGCCTTATTGGCTGTGGTATCATTTTTAAAAATACTACTGCGTTGTATCACCATGGCACTTGCTCTTTGTGAGGCTGATCCAAAAGGCTGTTGAGACTTTTGTGCTGATGTCGTGGAAGGCTGTTGCTGCTGCTGTTGCAATAGACTAGTATTAACCAGTACGGCTGAATGCCGCTTTGTAAGAGGAAAGAAATCCGAATTTTCGCGACGGAAACCGCGTATAAAGTTTTGTGGCAATTTAGAGTCAGACTCCTGACGTTTATGTGTGGGATTGGCACTTTTCGTTAAGACACTAGTATCATTATTATTACTATTACTAGTACCAGTGGTAGTAGCATTATTATTATTACATTTTGGCGAAGTAGTTGATGATGAGGACGAGGAAGACGCAGTTGAGGACGAGGATGTTGATGTGGAGGACGACTTACTACTATTATGATTATTTGTTGTTGGCTTGTTGTTATAATTATTGTTATTGTTATTATTATTATTTAGATTAGATCCAATAATGGAAGCACGCTGTTGCTGTTGTAGCTCTTTGGTTTGTTTCAATGGTTGAAAACCTTTTGGTGTCTGTTGCTGCTGCTGTTGTTGTTGTTGTCTCGTAGACATTTCAGCCATACTACATCTTTGTAATTTAGAATCGGCTTTCAAAGTACTACTATTTGAGTTACTTAAGCCTCTTGAAAGACTAGCCACGCCACTAGGCATTACAGTTTCACCACCTCCACCACCACCACTGCCACTGCCACTGCTACTGCCGCCTACACTTGCCACACATTTGGGAAAGAATTTCTCTATATCCCACTCCCTTAAGAGGGCCTCATCACGTATCTTATCTTTGGGACGATTGGCACAAGACGTTGAGGCCGATTTTTGTAAACGATTTTGACTTTCAAGTTTCTATAATTTGTTGTTTTAATTTTAAGATTTTTTGTCGTTTTTTCAGAATTTTTTTCATTTTTTTTTATAAAAATTCAAATAGGGAAAGGAATATAATTGTTTGATTATTTTTTTTTAGTTAAAATCGGAAAAAACAAGATAATTGTTTATGCAAGAAAATGAGAGAGAGAGAGAGAGAGAAGTATTGAAAAAGTAAAAAAGATAATTGTAGCAAAGATAGTTGTATGCGAATGTGGCTTGATGGTAAACTTTTCTAGTGATATTGTCGGCTTGAAAAATTTCAGCAAAAATTATACGAATTGCCGCTAGGCCTTATCAACCACAAAGTATTTAAGATTTGTCTTGTGAAACTAAATAGAAATAGAAAAGATCGCGGAGCACGGGACCTTAATGGTGTTATTTTGACTGTATTTCTATATAAAACGTACTTATGTGAAAACAATTGTCAGAGGAAAACATTTTGCATATCTGGCAATAAATATTGAGCTTACAATTTCCGTGAATGATAGGGAAGGCTAGGTACAAGGATATTGCAGTCTAACATAGACCAGCCAAAGTTTTTTCTGGTAACAACTTATATTTTTCCTTTAGAAATTAACACGGTTGAAAGCAAAAATCCTATGTTTTTGAAAATATACAAGAGTTTAATTAGCAACACTTAGAGCATCGACAGTTTTACGATGCATTATATTGTTACGTACGTAATTGACCATTACAACCCTTCAGTCAGGATTACGGCCTAGCTTCTCACAAAATGAAAAATCTAGATATGTACTGTGTTTTGTTTTTACATCGTCGTTTAAAATTAAAATCATAAACAAAAGCTACAAAAACAAATTAATGCAGTAAACAAGCCTTGTTTACAAATTATCGTACTGCTTAATATAACAACACCAGCATTAAAGAAATGGGTAAACAAGTAAACAAAAATATACCAACGACACTACAATAATAAACGTAAACAACGATGTTTACATTTATAGAGATTTTGAGAAGGCAAAGTCATAAACATATTCACCTTCAAGAACATTCATCAGACTGTTTACTTTGCCATATAATAGGCAAGCCAAAGCAGTCAACTAAGTTAGTGAAGTTCAGTCAGTCTTGTGTGAAGACGTAGGGAGTTTGAAGAGAGTAATTGTGGTTTGAAGATCTCCATTAAAAAGATCTTTAGAATAATTGCGTAGTAATAACAATTATTTTTATGCAAAGAGTGTAAAAAGAGAAATAACAAAAAAAGCAATTGTTGTTGTTTACATCAAGTTGTGAACAGAGTAGCACACAGAATTGTGCGAATAATAAAGAATTTTTAATTAAAACGAAACACAAATTTATTTTTATATTATTTGCAATGTAAGAGCTAATATTTTAAACGTAACAATATTTATTATGGTCTTATAAAAACTTAATAAATTGTTATCGAAAAACGTAGTTTAGCGTTTTTCTTTAGAATTTAAATGTTTTCTTTGCACAGCCAACTATCAATGCAACAATATCTTTTTACTTTTTCTATATGAAAATAATTAAACTACGGATTTTAATGAAATATTGGGTCATAACTTTAAAAAGAAGAAGAGACGATATTAACTTACAACTCTATATAGAGATTTTGCAAATTTTTCATGAATTTCATTCTATTAAATGGTAACATTTTTAGAATTTAGATATGATGATTATTGTATGATAAAGATTATATATTTTAAAAATAATATTGTATTGTATATTATTAAAATGAATATATATACAAAAAACGATTTTTTTATATAAATTTAAGTGCATTATATTTAAAATGCAATAATAAATATATTGTATAGATATTATTGAAACAAAAAAAAATACAAAGTGCAATAAGTTTAAATATGTAAATAATTACTATTTTGAAACATTTATGAAAACAAAACATGAAAGTAAAAAAAAAAAAAATTCACGAAAAATATTTGCAAAAATGATGAAAATAAATTTAAATAAAAGGAAAACTAGTTAAAAAAAATTCTAAAAATTCTATGTAACAATAAAAGAATATAAAAAATTATTTTTGTAATTTTTTTTTTTTTTATAAAGAAAACATAATTATGTATTCAAAAGAACCGCAACCACTTTTTAATATTAGAATTGTAGTTTGTTTTTGTTTTATTTCAAGACTATAATTTATGAACTATTTTCGAAAAATATATATTTTTTTTAAAGAAGAAAAACCCTAAACCTTCTTTACAGGTTGCTCTATTAAAACATTTTTTAATTTATACAATAGATTACAATAGTTAAGTTTTAATTGTAAAACTTAAAATGTGTTACTTTTGTAAAACAATTATTATTTTTATTATTATTATGATTATTTTTTAATAGGTTAAAATTTTGAAGAAAAAAACATTATAAAAATAAATAAAAATTGTTATTTATTGTATTTAATTGAATTTAATAAAAAATTAAATAAAAACAACCACACCTTTTTCTACTTTTATTGTTTGTTTGAGAGACAAAACACAATAAAAAAAACTCTAAATTTATTACTATATTTTAAATAATAAAAAATCACCAATTTCTTTTATTTCTTTTTGTAAAAACAATTTTCAACTAAATTATAAACAATTTTAAGAATTTTTTCTCTTTTCTTTTCGTATAAAATGGTTGCTTAATATTCAAAAAAATTTTAATAATATCTAAAGAGATATTCAAATATTTTAGGGGATCTATTATTATACTCTCATCAAATAAATTTCAATACAAGAATCAAGTAATACTTATGTATGTATATAGAGGAAGTTTTTATTTTATAATTTAAAAATTGCGAATGAAATTTATCACTTACCCTTTTCATAATCAGTGTACGATCGCCAGCTTGATCATCGTCGTCGGGTGTGGGTGGCAAGGGACGATTTGGTGGTCCGCCGCTGCCATGTGTCATAGGTGTTGTAGAGTCCTCTGAAACTGGCACCAGGCCAGGCCTATATGAAAATTCAGGACTATTGTTTTTAACAAAATCAAAAAAATGCAACATAAAATCAACAATAACAACAACATAACAACCATGTGAAAAGTTCAAATGATAATTTTCAAAATGAAAAACAAAATTAAAAAGTTTTATGAAATAAAATAAGAATAGAAAATGTATTTGAAGAAGAATGGAATAGAGAGAGAGAGAGAGCGAAAAAGAATGAATGAATGAGTTATAAAATTTATTATAGTATTCTGAATAAATAATAAAAAGGAAAACTGTTCATATTGTATTGTCATAAAATACAAAATACTTTAAATTATGACAATACAATATAAATATAAACGTTTAACAAATATTACAATGAATTTATTGAATATTTATAATTTAATTTTTAATTTAATTTTAGTTTTAAGTGATACCACATAGTTGCTATCATGTATAGTATTGCTATGTATTTGTGAAATGATTTTAAAAATATAAATAACAGTCTGGTATTAATTTTTTCTTTAACACTAGATTTACGGATGTTGATTATCAGGGGCGTCATAGAATCAAAGTCGTTTTTGCCTTTTGTCGTTTTTGAAAACCAATATTGGATTTATTTGCAGTCACAAAACCAAGTCGGTTTTGTTATTTTCGAATTGAAATAAAACCGAAGAACGAACGAAGAGCGTTCAGAAAAAGCTGCTTTACAGATTTATAGCATATTACCGGTTGAACAAAGACGCATTTTATATGGTCGTAGACACAGTAAAAGAACACCTTTCCCTTTCTAAGATCCCGCCATTGCAGCAACTTGCAGCTACATTGCGATTTTTAGCTGAAGCGTCATACCAAAGATGTATTCGAAATGACTCTAGCATATCTCTGGGTTGAAGCACAGTTTCTACAATTTTAGACGATGTCCTCAAAGTAATGGAGCGGTTCATTTGCCGTCAATGGATGCAAGTTGAAATGAACTACAACGATAAGCAAAGATCAAAGGACTATTTCTTTAATAAACTTAAAATCCCTTCAATAATTCGTTCCATAGACGGGACTCATACAAAGATAATAAAGCCCGGCCTTAACGTGCATTTATACTTTAATCGAAAAGGAATATTAATAGGAGTGTAGGAACGATTCAGTTGCTTAATGAGCACATTACAACTACCATCCGGAAAAGGCAGTAAGAATTATAAATTCCTGCTGCACTCTGCACAACATTTGCAGGAGCTGTAATGTGCAAACCAGTGAGGATGAGCTAACTTTATCATTACATGATAGTGAAGGTCAGAGAATCATAGACGAAATAGCCCAAAACTTTATAAAAAAAATTGGTAAAATAAAAGCTTGGTTTATTTTCAATAACAAAACCGATAACAAGAAATTCTGTGATACCTAAAACCGATACTTATTCAAGTTCGAAGACAAAACCGATATTCTTGGATTGTATGACACCAAATTGATTTTTGTGTCATTTTCAAATCCAATTCCGACATTATTAGATTCTGTGACATCCCTGTATATACATACCTATTTTCACTGAAGTAAGCCAATTTGATTCATACAAGAAAATTTATCTTTTTTCCAAAGAAAATAGTTCCAAATCAATTTAAATGAAATGTTTATTATCAAAGAAATTCATTGAAAACATTTTTTATATACATATACTCTCTTTTTGAAATACATTTTCCGCAAACATTTCAATTACATATAGTACAATAGTTTGAAGATCTGTTGTTGCATGATTGTTGAACAACTTGACAATTCTTCCGGGCGTCAGTAGTAGCATCAATTTCTGTCATTGGAATGGAAGTGTTCTCGATTTCTTCTCTATATTTACTTCTTAGCTCTTCAACCAATTGGAAAATAAAAACTTATCGTGAAATATTTACTTGAGTCATCACTTTATACAGAATCCAAGCATTGATAGCTGCTAAAGCTGGCCTACATCAGTTGTATCTGATTCATTATCTGATTAGTCTTTCTTTATTTTTTTTTTTTTAGTTTTTTTTCATTTTTTTTTTCAACAGAAAATTTTCTCTGTTTTTTTTCCCATAAACGGAACGGCTCACACGCGATGAATAAATCGAAATGGTGACAGAAGTGGATAATAATGTAGCGAAAGCAAGTAACAATCAGAGAAACAAAATCACAGGCGACTTGACTGTTGCCCAGGCTGTTAAACTGTGTATTAAACCATTCTAAGATTCAAATTGGCTCACAGCCATTCGATAATGCGTAATGAAGGGGTGTTGTGGGGGGAAGAGGAATGAATGTTTACATATATTTCATTACTTAAATAAAAGCCAAAGTATGATATTAAAATGTAATATTAAAATTTTATATACATATACTCGTATATAGTGATCAAATTTTTAATGAGTCAAATTGGCTCGGTCCGTAAATCTAGTGTTAAAGAAACAAAATAACGTTTCTAACGACAATACAATACACAATAACTACCTTGCAAAACTATAGATTCCTAAAACAATAACACACACTTTCAATTGCAATAAAATTCAAATCTTATGTACAAACAACATTATTACTTACAGTGGTTTTGGTGGATCACTAGCCAATAGAGTGCCATCATTACGTCTATGATCGTTAGGCTCATCAGGTTCACTATCCGAATCGCTGCTATCCAAAGGATCTAGTGGATTTGAAACGGCCACATGATGATTATTGGCCGCTGATGAGGGTAGAGGAGCAGCCGGTTTGCCAGAAACTGAGGCTGGTAATGGTGGTCCCGATTGGCGATTACTACGTGGTGGTGCCTCCGGTTGAGCCTGTTGGCTGAATGATGATGCACTGCCGCCGCCGCCGACGCCGCCTCCTGAAGAGGATGATGCTGTCTGTGGTTGTGGCTGTTGAGAGACGCCCAATTCATTTAATTGTGCTGCTATCATATCCAAATCCTAATGTTTTTTTTTTTCAATATATTTTTTTTTTTGTTTGTGTATGATGATGGGGAAGTTGTTGTGAGTGTTTGATATTTTTTCATAAATTGGATTTGTGATGATGATGGTAGTGGTGATGGTGTTGGTGGTGATAACAACAACAAAAAAATTAACAAAATATATACGTATTGGAGGCCATGAGGTGATTTGTATACGTGTGTATGTTTTTGGTTTAGCAAGTGGGTAGCGAGTACCAGTTTGGATAGATGAGTGTTTCAAAATAATAAAAAAAAAAAAAACAAAATCATATAAAATGTTGTTGGAGGATTTGGTTTCATTTGGTAGCATATATTTAGGTTGTTTAGTTGGTTGATTGGTTGGTTGATTTGGTTTGTTGGTGGTGGGAAGTCAAAGTGGTGGTGGCATAGTTTTAAAGTTGGTGTTGGTTTAATTTGTAGTTTTTTTTCGTTTTTTGATTTTTACATTTGATTGATCGCCAATTTCAATTGCAACGAGTTGTTTTTTTATTTATCGGTTCAGTAAAAAAGTTTACATTAAAAATGTAAAAATAGTAAAAGTAGCATTAGAGTGTTTATCAATAAAATAAATTATTTTTTAAAATTTTACAAAAAATTTTCTTTTTTAAGATTAAAAGATTCATATTTTCATTTAGTTTTTAGTAATTTTAACTTGAAAGCAGGCAACAGCAGCAAAAACTCGATTAAATTTTTAGTTTAAATGTATAAAAATTAGTATGAAAAATTAGAACGTATTAAAAATCAATTACAATTAAAGCAGAGTAACATAAAGAAAAAAATTTGAATGATTTTTAATTAAAACTTCTTTTTGTTTTTTAATATAATGTTCAAAATAAAAATAAAATATTTTCTTTTACAATGGCATTGTATTATACGGAAAATTTTGTATAAAGGGTTTCCATTTTTAATAATTCTTTTTCTATATCTTTCGAGAGTTTAATTTTATGTCTTCCCTTTTGTTTTTTTTTGACAATAAAGATGCAATTTGGCTTCAAGTTGCTTAATTCTAAAACTTTGGTTTGTAAAGGAACGTATAAAAGAAATTTAAAATCAGTCAACTGAGCCGTGTTCTCTACAATTGAGTCATCTTTTATTATCAAATTAATGAAACGTCGACAACTAAACTTTCATTTAACAACAACTAGATGGTTTTGCTAAAACAAATCATTACCGAGAGGGAAGTTTTTCTTTCGTTTAAATGAAAATTTAAATTGCATGAAAACAAGCCGATACATACATACATAATTGGTCATTACAACCCTTCAGTCAGGTTTATGGACCTAGTTCCTCACACCGCTTGTGTTGTATGTGTTAATTTTATGCATGAGTGGCGGGACCTACAGTTTAAAGTCGACACCAAACGACACATTTTTTGAGGAGCGTTTTCATGGCAATTTTATTTACTCTGACAGTCTTTGCCAGAAACCTGCTGAGAGGAAGTCACCGAAGAACTATTTTCATATTTTCGTTTTGATGTCTAGCCTTAGGTTTGAATCGTGGCCTTACGTGTAATAAGCCAACACACTACCTACAAGATTACGACGCCTTCATATACTAGCGGATACACGACAATATAATTGCTATCATTCCTTTTAGCTTGTGCCGTCATTGACTTTACAAATCGTGACTTGGCAGTATCTTTTCTTGCCACTGATAATAGTAAGGATAAAATGGTTTTAACAAGATAGTGACAGTCCACGAAGCAATACAAATACTGGGAAAATTAAAAAATTTCCGTGAAGCTTGCTGCTAAATGAATATTTTTTGTGGATCTATTTTAGACAGCGAGTTCATTAAAGCTAGCCAGGAAATTGAATAAAGTCGACATGCTGAAGCACATTCCAAACTATATGTATCAGACATCACCAATAGGTATTCAAAAAGATGAGTAGAATCAAATCATACTCATAATTTCTGATACTTATACGCATTCATACTTATTTTAATATCATGGAACCTCTACTCATATTCAAAATTTGAAGTACGCATCATATTCATACTTAACAACACGTATGATGTTATTGTTGATTTCGACTCTCCATATCTCAACATATACACGAAGCACAAAATAATTATGAATCGTGTACGAAAACTAAAATACTTACTAAAAGGTTGTGTGTTTGCTCTTCTTGCTGATCTGTCTTTTTTGCTTATGTGTCATTTTTCGTTGTTTGTAAAGACAACAACAACTATGACTGAAAATTTTGATGAATGACTCGAGTCACTCGATTCATTTATAATTATTATAAGTATATTTTCTAAAGTTATGAATCTAAATGCGTAGGCTTATGAATCAAACATATTTCAAATGGTATGAGTTTGATGTCAACGTTGTATGCATACTCATTGCAACCTGTACTTATAAATCAACGTTGTTGTGAGTATGAATGAATCAGAGTACGTAGTTAAATTTCAATATTGTTGACTCACTTATATTCGAAATTTCATGAGTTCTTATGAGTAGCGAAAAAACGATTCATTGCTGGTCTGTGACATGTATGTATATTGGATAAGTATACTAGAAAGAAAATCACTTTTGAAAGAGCCTATTTGTAAAAAGTATCATATAATATCATAATTTCTTAATATATAGCCTCTGTCAAATCATGTTTTTAATATTTTTTAAATTATTGTCAAATGTTATATAAAATCCTTTAATATTATTGCAAAACAATTTGATCAAATACACGCTTTAAATTATTCTCTAAATACAATGCCATTGTCTATTGATTTCTGGAATATTTCTTTTAGTAATTATTGCAAATAATAAGTATTAAGAAAATTTTGTAAAAACGGTAAGAGGTAGTAATATAAAGTATATACAAAGAGTAAAATATTAATATTTTGTTAATTTATGTATGGTTTTTAATCAATTTTTTTTAATTTTAATTCAATATTTTACACATTAACACTTGCCAATTTAAGGAAATTCAATTAAGGGGTTTAATTAATAGAAAGATCACTCTAATACAACTACTAATACAGGAAATACACACACTTATACATACGAAAAAGCAGTAGGAATTAAAAGAACACTGCGGATAATGCCATTCTATTCGGAAGGAATAAGAGAAAAACTTAAAATTGGAAAAAGGGGAAATTAATAATATTTATTGACGTACATGCCAAATGTTATAAATTTAGAATTCGTTTTTCGTAATGTTTTCCAAAAAAAAATATCGTTGAAATTTTAAGTTTTATTTTTGTGTGTGATTTGTGTGGTGTTAATAATGTGGGTTATTTGATAAGGCAATTCATTAAAGTACGTTAGTACGTACAAATAAACTTTCTTTTTCAGAAGTATACATGCTTCGAATGCGCCTACCTATCCTAGGTTTGTTACTTTATTTATGTTTTTTGTTTTACTAAGCTTGGTACATAAAAAAAAACTTTCCTTTATAATAATTGTAAACCAATTGTACTACTCAGATATTGACTGAGAAAATTTATTAATCGAATTGTTTATTGATCGAATTTCCAAGTCTTTAACACAAATTCCAGTTCTTCTAGATCGTCGCATACAGTCGTATCTAATCATCATTTACGTCTTCTAATATGACCTCCTAATTCCCTCGCAAAAAAATTATGGATTATGCAGCTAAACAATATGACAGAACTTGGGAATATTTCGACAGGTTTCAAAATAACGGCTACAACTATTCCAACAACTCTATAAGCTCTGTCATCAGGTGGCTTAGAACTGAACATAAGAGGTGAAGATATTGCGCCATCCATTTAGTGATTTCAAAACCGCTACTAAATATCATATATTTGAAGTATCATTGGCTATTTGCATCTCTTATAATCGTTTTATGGATCATTTCGCAGCTTAAGTTATGTTAAAGCTAGTGGATCATTCACAACGACGTGGATATGGCGGTTGAACTTTAAAGCAACAAGCGATAAAGCTCCTAACTCACTCGGTATTCACGTATAGGGATCGGAGAGCCTAGAAGTGATTCTGAAAAAGCCATCGGTTCCGGAAAAATTTGCTGTTTGGTGTGCATAATGATCCGTAACTCACTCGGCCTCCCCTTAGGGGAGTCGGAGAGCCTAGATTTGATTCTGCAAAAGCCATTGCATCCGGAAAAAGGACTTTTTGGTATGCATAATGATCTGGACATGTTATTGGACGTATTTTTCGAAAATGATCCGGGACGAATCGGTATCGTCAATTGAAAGATCTATGGTTTCAAGCCACACAACATGTGCGATTTTGAATTTATTGCATAAAAAGTTTCCAGAATCATTGAATTAACGTTAATAGATTGTTTTAAGGGGAAGACGCCGTAGTGTAGTAGGTAGTGTTTTCGCTTATTAGGCCACGGTTCAAAACTTAGGCCAGGCAGAATGAAATGAAGTTAATACATACAACATAAGTGCTGTGAGAAACTAGATTGTAATCCGGAATGAAGGGTTTAAGAATGTAATTAAGATTCTTTTAAAGTTCTATGTCGATAACTCCTAACGCTAGAGCTTTTGAAAACCAATATTCTAGGCTAAGGGAATTTATATAGAAATATTAGGGTAATGGTTGGTTTTAGATTCTAGAATACACGTGGAAGTATTGGTTAGCTCCACATTAGTCATAGCCAATTGACTTTCAATTTTTAATTTTTTTTAATGCTCAACCAAAATTTGTTAAATAAACCTGCATTTGTCTGCTAAAAATGAATTGCACTTATCAAACAACCCACATGTTTGTGTTTGTTATATAATACAATTGTCTTGAGATTTAAGAAAAAAAAGTGTTACAAAATAATAAAACAAAAAAAAACCTCCAAGTGAGTAATAGAATAAGTGTTGTGAGCAGCATGTTTTTGCTTCTTAGCAAAGTGTAAGTGAATTATGGAAGTATTGAAGTGTCAGTGATTTGTGTTATATATGTATGTAGATATGTATGTAGTATATTGGTGTTAAAGACATTACAAGTGATTTTTTTTCTTTTCTTTCTTCTTTTTAAGCAAGCAAAAGTATAATAATCGGTAATAAAATAATAAAAATGATACGACAGAAATATTATATAAAACTGGGAAAGTATGTACATACATACATACATATGGTATATCAAAGGCAAAGAGAAGTAAAAAGTATTGCTAATCTTCCTTTACATATACAGACATACATACATATTGTAACATACTGACCCAAAGTTTATAGATAATATATGAAGAAAAAAAAACAAAATAATACAAACTTAAGGAAAATAGAATCAAAGTAATAGATAAACGGATTGCAAGAAACATATACAAGAAGTTTGAAAGGAATACAAAAAAAAACTTAACTCAACTAACATAAAAAAAAAACAAAAAAATAATAATAACATACCTCAGGTCTCCTGGGTGGTAACTGTGATATTTTAATTGTACGAAATAGTGTAGAAAGAGGAGTTGATTGGTGGTTGGTTGACAGTAGTAGTGGTGGTTTTACAGGAATGTTGTGTTTTTATTTTTATTTTATTATTTTTAAGTACGGATGACGTAAATGTTTGATAAATAAATTTAAATATGTTGATAAATGTTTTTTTTTTTTTGGAGTTACGAGGGTATTTTAGGGGCCACAACAACAAGAACACATCATAATTTAATTGGTTTTAACATGAAAAAAAACGAAAGAAATTAATAGAAAACAAAATTATATCGTATAAATAAAATTAACTGAAGAGTAAAATACATGTTCAAAATCATATTGAAAGTACTTAATGAATTATAACAGTAAATATAATAATAATAACAATAATGAATCTAAATAAAAATATATCGTTAGTCTAATTCGCAAATGTGTTAAGTCCCTTTTTTCAAATTTTACAGGAGACACAAAAAACAGTGTAACATTTCCAGTTTTTAAAATTTTTAAACTTTTTAAACGCAATTATTTTTACAAAATCGCTCTCTTTAAATGACCTAGATTAAAAATCAACTCAAAAAAATCAAATTAAATCAAAAAATTAGCACGTGTTTTTAATATTTTTCGTAATTTTGTGGACTTAGCGTTTTTGGCAACCACAAAATTACAACAACTTTAAACTACATAATAACAGTTTTTGTTGTTGTAAAATATGTATTTTGCATAATGTTACCGTTTTGCATTAAAATCTGAATTTTGGAAAAAAGTGGACTTAGCGTCTTTGCGAATTACACTAACGATATTTTATATGTTAATAACGTAGGTAGGTAATGTTACTACAAGAACTTTTAATGATATATATATATATAGAGAGAGAGATAACAAATACTAGGGTTTAAGGGGGAAGGGGGCGCAATACAATGAATTTTTTTTTTATATATACAAGATGGCTGAGAATGTATAATTGTTTACAGTGTCGGCTGAAATAATATTTTTTTTTTTAATTCTTTTTCCTTAAAATGAAAATAATAAAGATTTGATATACAGTCGGGTCTCGATTATCCGTGATGGTCGGGGATAATCGATTTTCACGATTAATCGAATAACAATTTTGATTATACAGTTTTTTAATATTTCAAGTATTTAACAATTGAACACTGGTGAACATACATATTTACATTAAAAAATTAAAATTCAAGAAGTTTATGTACATTTTTAAATTAAATATGTAAGTATGTATACATTAAATTTTCCACTGAAAACATGAGGCAAAAAAGGACATTAAGCAAAAAAAAAAAAGTCGTGTAATGTTGTTGTTTGTCTAATATTTTTCAACTTATAATTTTCTTTTATACATCTATATATCGTTGGTCTCACGCAGAAAGGCCCTAACTCACACTTTTTTCGAAATTGATTTTTTTTGTGAATCCAATGCATTTAACACAAATATACACTGGATTCACAAAAAAAAATCAATTTCGAAAAAAGTGTGCGTTAGGGCCTTTCTACATGAGACCAACGATAAATAAAAATGAATGTTTGTTTGTATGTAATTAATAGAATCGTAAACTATGCATTTGATCATGTTATGATCTTTAGCAAAGTCGTTGCGCATGAGCCGACGAAGGTTTATAAGTTGGTATGACCAATTTAAGACAGGTGGCGCCACTGAAAATTACTCAAAATGAATTACATCCTAAACTGTTCATTTGATCATGTTATGATCTTTAGCAAAGTTGTTGCGCACGAGCCGACAAAGGCTTCTAAATTGGTATGACCAATTTAAGACAGGTGGCGCCACTGAAAATTACTCGAAATGAATTAAATCGTAAACTGTGCCTTTAATCGTGGTATGCTCTTTAACAAAGTTGTTGCACATGAGTCGACGGAGGTTTCTAAGTTGGTGCTATTAATTTCCGGTAGATGGCGCCACTGGAAATTATTCAAAATGAATCACAAGACATTGGTCGACCTACACTTTTAGCACGAAAGAAAAGAACATTACGAGCCTCAGACGAGTATTGAGACTGGAAAATCTTCGAGTACATGCCACTGAGACCCGTCGCATGAATCACTTGAACAATGAGAAGTGAGATTAGAAACTGATCGAATGCGTACTACTCAGGCCCATCATTCGTCTGAATCATGTGGACAACGGGAAACAAAATCAATAAAATGATTAAAAATTAATTGGATATTTGTGTAGTCTTTCCTTAAAACTCATTTTAGTTGATGGCCCAGCAACGCGCACTGGGTACCGCTAGTAATTTTATAAATTTCTAAATTAAACTAATCACTTGTAAATGCAAGGGAACAAAGGAATTCCGAGTTTTCATGTTTATTATATTGTATGTATGAATTTGAAGTTAATAATCACGGTTAATCGAAGCAAACAATTTGAAAACATTGCAAACAAACAACAATAAACTGATCTTTAGCCATCACGGTTAATAGGGGTTACCGCTTGACCGGATCACGGATAATCGAGGCCCGACTGTAATATTGAAAGTATGCTGTATTCTTATTATTTTTTCCGACACTGAGTATTAAAGTAAGTGATAATACAGCATAATATGGTATGTAATATTAAGAAAAAGGAATAATATTTTAAAGAATTCCAACAACAACATCAGAAACAAAAGTTAAGTTTTCAATATATTCCATTTATATACAATTATTCTTATATATTTCCAAAAGCATTGTATTATCACTTACTATACATATGTATTTATTTATGGTATATAAATAATAATAATAATAACAATGATTTCATGTTTACAAAGGAAGTTTAAACTTTATCATGTCACTGTTTTTTTTAAATTTAATTTCTTTCTGTACAATATATAATGCAAATGAGTTTTATGAGTGGGCGTAAGATTATTAAGATGAGAGAGGTTGGGGGGCGGGCAAACATATACATACATACAAGGTAACACATTACAAATGACAATGTTGTTTTAGTTTATGATAAATAATTTTCATTTGTTTTTCTTGATTTAATTTGAATTTAAATAAGAGAAATGTACGCAATACATACCGATGGTTTGAAATTATTTTGTGAATTACGTTGCTGTTGTTGGGGAGTTTGGGCAGTTGGTTCGGTTGCTTTTGGTGTTGGTGGCAATGGTCGATTGGCATGTGGAGGATCTGGTACGACAATTAAACGTTGTGGTAATGCAGGACGCGATGGTGGTCCAGGTTCTTCAATCTGTTGACGTTGATCACGCTTAATTTTAAAGGAAAATAATATACATACAATACAAAGATTAGCACATTATATACATCATATTTTTAAAGTTTCACACATTTTATAATTTTCGAAAAATGTGTCTTAAAATGTTTTAAAGTTTGTAGGATATCAAATATGTATAAATTGAAGTAAGCTTTTTCACAAGTTAGTCCGAATGCAATTGAATTTAGGTTAGGCAATGTTCGAAAAATTAAATTTTAAACTAAAAAACATTTTTAACTGTGATTGCTTGTTTGTCAAGCTTGTGAAAATTGTTTGTACCACTTTTCATTCGATGTGAATGAACAGTTCTATGATACAACTTTAATAGAATCGTTTTCGAAGTGGCAATATATGTTCGAAAAACGATAAATATTTGATAATAATCAAGTCAATTATTATTCACCTATTTTTCTTGCATCCAATACAATAGTACATCACTTATCAACTTACCGATGGTGGTTTCTGATTACGATTGGCCTGCGGCTGTTGAGCCTGTGCAGCCTGTTGCTGCTGCTGTTGTTGTTGTTGAGCCTGTGCAGCGGCTGCTTGAGCAGCTGCAACAGCAGCCATTTGTTGTTGTTGTTGCTGTTCGGCAGCAATACGACCCTCTTGGATTTGTTGGAAATTGCGACGTAACGTATCACCGGGTGCTTGTATAATTGAACTGGGCTCACCAGCAATTTGTGGCTCATCATCATCGTTATCCGAGCCGGAATAACGATAATCTTCACGTTCTTTCTCTTGTTTACGTTTTTTACAACGATCGATATGATCCTTAAGCTGTATACGCACTTGACGATCTGTAGGCTGATCCTTAATAAAGGCATGCTTTAGCAACTGTTCTGTATAAGGCCTCTGATGATAATCTTTCACTAGAATGATAAAATAAATGAAAAGAGAGATAATAAAATAACGGTATTTTTAAGAGCTATTAAACACTTACCAAGTACCGTGTCTATAAAACTTTGAAATTTCTTTGACCATTTTCGATTCGATTTCAAGCGGGGCGGTGAATTTCGTGGTATCAAAAACAAGGCTCTCATTGGATGTAAATCGCATAGTGGCGGCTGTGATTCGGCCATTTCCAATGCCGTTATACCCAATGACCATAAATCCGAGCGATTATCATAGGTCGCTTCGGGATTCTCATCGCATGCTATAACCTCTGGTGCCATCCAGTATGGTGTACCAATGAACGTATTCCTTCGCCCAATTGTACGATCCAATTGTGCTGACACACCGAAATCAACAAGCTTAACTTCGGCATTATCGGTGAGTAAAACATTTTGTCCTTTAATATCACGATGTATAACTTTGTTCGAATGCAAATAGGCCAAACCGCGCAATATTTCACGGCAGATATAGGCAATCCATTCCTCTTTGAGACTTTGTCCTTTTGTTGACTTAACTAGATCGGTTACCGAGCCGGCGCCACAATACTCCATGACCAGCCACAGTTGATCATCTTTGCCGGGCGGTGATTTCTTAATAAATGCACCATAATATGTGGCAATATTACGATGATTTGAGTATTTCTTAAGAACATTTATTTCTAATTTGATTTCTTCCTCTTCGTCTTCGGTGACATCCATCACCTTTATGGCAGCCAATTGACCAGTTTTTGTGTGACGACCCTGATAAAAGAAAATGAAAAGAAAAACAAGAAATTAAAGTTAAAAATTCGAATAAAAAAATATGTTTTCGAATACATAAATTATGTTATTTTTTTATATGAAGAAGACAGAGAGTCAATTATTATAGCCAGAGGGGCATGTTTTATTCTGCAGCGTTAAAACATCATAAATCAGGCTTTAATCAATATTGCTACTGACACCAAAACACAACTGAAATGCTTTTAAAAATGGCTAATGGCCATCTTCAGGTTGTTACGCGACTCGTTTTAATGGAAATACTGGCCAAGCAAATAATTGGAACAACTCTCTGTGACAACAATCTTACTGGCATCTAAATTATTGGCCAATAATTTGAAAATCATTACAACTAAAAAAATATATTCTTTCGTAAACATGTTTTTGTTTTTCATACTTCAAGTTTTGTTGCTCAAAGATGAACAATAGAAAACAGTGGTGTACAGGAGACAATAAAAGTAATAAAACGATTATGCCACCCGTAAAAACTTAAATTACGGGCATTATACATAAATAAATTCTTGTTTGATTCAGAATCTTATACAGTAAGACCCCGCTTAACGCTGTTTCCGTATTACGCTGTAGTATTGGTATTCCCCTAAATCGCACACTGTATTGATGCTTGTTGTATATGTGTGCAAATGAAACTGCCATGCAACAACCAAAAGCGGTGCACTATATAGTGACGTGTATACTATGTATCTTTTCCAACGCTCTTTTGGTAGTCTGTCCAGAATAAAAATTCCAACTGTATTTTCCGAAGTCGCAATTACAGTACGAACTTATCTTTCCTGCATCACAGTTAATTTATTAGTTATCATCAACTGATATATTTTCTTACTCTCCGTTCTTTTTTACTGATCCCCATTACATATGTATGTACGTGTTAAGTTGCCTCGTTTAACGCTGTTTCGTTTAGCGCTGGAACTTATCCCCCCACGTTAAGCGGGATCTTACTGTATGATCTTCGTTAACAGGCAGTCTGCCCTAAGAGCCATTGCTTTGGTCTGATGTAAATCACGGCTTGTTCGTCAATGCAAAGAGTCGTTAAGGACCTTTGGAACAGACCGAATCCGCCCATGCTAAGTTCCGGGTCATAGCGGAATACTCGGTAATGAGATTGATGCTAGATTAGGTTCACTTTCTGAAGACGTTTTGATAGTTGTTCGTGATCCCCCAATCCGCCACCTCTCTACGGTCTCATCAATGGATGGGCGGTCAGGGGAGAAGAGCAGAGGCGTTGGGGGAATGGTTGGACATGTTATGTTTCCCTGTGTCCATGGCCTGCTATAGACAGTGTTAGAACAGGTTGGCTACTGGGCTTATATAAGACCAGCATGAGGTTAGTTTTTGGGGTTTACTACGGCCCGGCGAGATTAGATTGCTGATAAGGAACTGGAACAGATTCCAGTCGGACTATTGCAAGGTATGTTGCGACAAGGAGGAGTTTGAAATTATCGAAGATCTTCGCTGTAACCGTACAGCTTTTAGTAGATTGAGGTTGAGAACCCTGGGCAGGTTAACTGCTGGGCTTATATAAGCCAGTTTGAGATTAGTTATTGGGTTTATTACAGGGCCCGGAGAGATTAGATTGCTGATAAGGATATGGGACAGATTCCAGTCGGACTATTGCAAAGTATGTTGCGACAAGGAGAAGTTGGAAAATATCGGACATCTTCTCTGTAACCGTACAGCCCTCAGTAGATTGAGGTTAGGACCCTGGATAGAGGCTTCTTCGAGGGTTTAAATTCTTTGTCGAGTGCCGCCACTTAGGCTTTCCATAGATTCATTATTAGTTTGAGCTGGTTGAGAAGTGCTAGCGCTTCAATAGTGTAGTCGCGCTCTCTTGTGTGTTTGTGGTCTGTATTATTCCTCCATACATACATAATTGTTCATTACAACCCTTTAGACAGGATTACGACCTAGCTTCTCACACCACTTACATATATTCTGTGCGTTAATTTTATACATGAGTTGCGGGACCGATAGTTTAAAGCCGACTCCGAACGATATATTTTTCTGGGAAATTTTTCATGGCAATTTTATTTACTCTCAGAGTTTTTGTCGGAAATCTGCTGAGAGGAAGTTGCCGCAGAAATATTTTCATATTTCGTTTTGTTGCAGATGTCTAGCTTAGTAGGGTTTGAACCGTGGCCTTACGTCTAATAAGCAGACACCCTACCTACTAGACTACAGCGACTTCCTCCGCTTCCTTATTCGCCCTTTCCTTCTTCTTCTCCTATCTCCCCTATCTTCTCTATTATCCCCTCTCCTCTAGGACGTCCGACAATGAGTCAACTTGACATCCAAGTATGTACTTGTCTCAATGGCAAGTATACGTCCTCTAACTTATACCTAAACCTAACCTTAAACAGAAACAATTACTTTCTAAAATTAAAATAAAAGTCTGTTTGCCATTTACACTCATTGTGCTATCACACACGAGCCTTTTTTTTTAAGCCGCACAATTTTTATTCTTTCAGTCACAGAGGAGACTATTTCATCTGGCATAAAATTGTGTGTATGCATTAGTTTTTTTTAGTTATTTTTCTGAACCTGCTGTTTTATAAATGTATGTGTATTGGTTTTGTGTTGCTTATGTATTGGTTTGTGCGGGGTAGAAGCTGGGGTTGAAAAATTATGCCAGCAAAAAACCACTCTCCTCTCTTGCCTACAAGCTGCCATTTTGTGACAGCATAATTGTTCTCGTGTGTGATTGCCCATATAAATTACCTACGGTTGCAGATATTTTAAAGCAATAATAGTGCATTGGCCACACTGTAATACAAAAAAAGAAAAACAGCAGATCATAAAGTATCATCTCTAGAGAGGAATTTTTTTGTGAAATTATTTTAAACTTTTAACATCCTCTTGTAAAATAAATAAATTAAGAAAAATAGATAAAAACAAGTATAGTGAATTTTAAATGATGGATTCTGAGAAGAAAAGAAAAAAAATCTGAATAAAAATGTCCACATTTCTGCAACATCATCCACTATCTTCAACATAATCATAATTTGCAGTATGTATAGCAGAGCAGCATAGTCGAGCCTGATATCTTCTTCTCACACATAAAATCATCATTGAGAAAGTTTGAAAAAAAATAAATAAAAATTGCTCTAGAAAATCATACAGAGAGACAGACAGACAGACACCTTAAGCTACAAATCATACAATATTTCTATGTAGATTTGCTATTAAAAGCAATTTCAATTTGATTATGTTTTGCTTTGGAAGATATTCTTGTCTCCTTAATGCCTGCCTGCCTGCCTACTAAGCCTATTCATACGTTGAATAATAAATACATTGTAAGATTTGTCACAGTTTCGATGTTTCTTTTTCGTTGTTGTTGTTCTTCGCAATCAATTAAAATATTTTGTTACACTTTATGCTTCATATGATGTGAAAGAGAGAAAGAATAACAGTGGGATGAATTTTTTTTTGTTTTCTTTTTAGCCAAAGGCACAAAATTTAACAAGTTTTGGGATCGTCATGTGTGTCATAGAAACTCTAGAAAAATAATGGATTAAATAAATCGTATCAATTATGATCATATGCATTATAGAGCCAAATGGATTTAAATTTTAAGAGACTTCAACGCCTCAGTCAGTAAGACATACATACATACATGCATAACTGGTCATTACATTCCTTCAGTCAGGATCACGACCTAGCTTTTCACATGACTTATGTTGTGTGTGTGTTAATTTTGTACATGAGTACCAACACCCACAGTTTAAAGTCGACTCCGAAAGACAGATTTTTAAGAAACTTTTCATAGCAATTTTATTAACTCTGAGAGTTTTTACCAGAAATCTGTTGAGAGGAAATTGCCGAAGTAATATTCAAATTTCGTTTCGAAATTTAAGAAACCACCGTGATTTGAGTCATGTGATGATTTGTATTTCTGTGATTTAGTCGAAGTATTTTCCTTATATAGTATTTAAATGAAACGGCATGTGCTTATTTTTGTGTTTGGAGGCCTATTTACTGAACTATAAGCATTTCATAAATCCAGTTCGTTCATCCTGCTAAGCATATAATGAGTCAACTGTAACAAATTCTGAAATGGTAGCAGGTCAGTTGAACCTTGTAAACATGTATTGGATATAGTATGTGAAGAACTCGCTGTGGTCTAGTAGGTAGTATGTTGGCTTATTAGACGTAAAGCCCGGGTTCGTATCCCAGGTCAGACATCAAAACGAATTAAGAAAAAGAAATATTTCTTCGGCGACTTCCTGGCAAAAACTCTGACTCAGTCTCTGAGAGTAAATAAATCAGCCATGAAAAATTTCCAAAAAAAAATCTGTCGTTCGGAGTCGACTTTAAACTATTGGTCCCGCCACTCATGTATAAAATAAACGCACGCAACATAAGTGGTGTGACACACTTGTCAGCTGTGACAAGTACAGTACCCGGAGGTCGAATTGACCCAGTGTACAACGTCCTAGCTTCTCACACCATTCGTGTTGTGTGCGTTAATTTTATACATGAGTAGCGGGACCTACAGTTTAACGTCGAATCCGAACGACAGATTTTTGAGAAGCTTTTCTTGGCAATTTTTACTCTCAGAGTTTTTGCCAGAAATCTGCTGAGAGGAAGTCGCCGAAGAAATATTTTCATATTTTCGTTTTGATGTCTGACCTGGGATACATATGTATATATGTGATGAATTTTTGCTGATTGATTTCTATTCGTTGTAAGTGTTTCCACTACCTGATCTTGCTATAATGTTCGTTGTCCCCTTTGGGGGATAGAGCCCAGCCAGAGTGCTTTCCAGTCGGATGATTTAAAAGTGCTTGAAAAAGTCCATTTCACTGAAATTTGCATCTTTATTGATTACACAGATTTGTAATCGAATGCTTTAATTCATGTATTGTTTGTTGATTGACGAATTCAAATTAAGTTTCATAATTTGAAAACTTTTTAGAAAGTAATAGGGGGGATTTCTTCTTCACTTTGCATTAATTTCCCCCGTTTCTTTATTTAATTCAAATCTTTTCCTATTCCACTTTCTTTAATGCAAATCTCGTATGGGGATTATAAGAAAAATAAAAATTTAAGATGCAAAGCAAGAAAAAAAGTACGCATCAGCATAGCAGTATTTAAATATTCATTAATAATAAATGAATTAATTAATGAATATTAAAGATGCATTAAATGTATGCATATATGATACGATACGATACGATGAAAAGATTGCATGTAGAAATGAATGGATTTTTATGATGATGATGATTATTTTTCAAATAAAAACAACAAAAACAAATATTCACAAATAAGTCAAGAAGATAGAGGAAAAAACCATACACAATAATCTGAGGAGAGACAGAGAGAGGGAGAAAAATAAACATGTAATTATAAATTTATTTTAACAGTCGAGTCGTTCATCTATAAATGACGTAGAAGTAGAATTAGATAGATATTGAAATAGTATGTTTAACTTTTCATTTTATTAAATTATTGAATGTGTTTTTTCTTTCTTTCTTTCTTTTGTTTAATACAATAGCATGTTGTACTCGTAGTATTGTAGCTGGTTAGATAGAGAGAATGAAGATAATAAATAAACAACTTGAGAATTGCTGCATTGAATTAATAACCGGACAGCTGTAACAGCCGGCCAGCCACTGTCTTAGTGATTTAAAGTGGGTGCACGGAGTCTAGAACATATAAAATTTCTCAATATTCTTGTGTACCATTATTTGGGCAATTCACACAACTTTGTATCGTGTATGTTGTATTGAATACATTTGCTTGTTTGTGAACGCTCAATGCTATGCTGTATTGTATATTTCGTGGCATTTAAACAATGTGATAGCGCTAAACCAACACAACTTTTTAAAAACATATGAAAACATATACACATTTTTTTCATTCACACAATTTGATAGCACGAAACCAATACAACTTTTAAAAACATATGTGGGCAATTCACACAACTTTGTATCGTGTATGTTGTATTGAATACATTTGTTTCTTTGTGAACGCTCAATGCTATGCTGTATTGTGTATTTCGTGGCATTCAAACAATTTGATAGCCCGAAACCAACACAACATATGAAAACATATACACATTTTTTTCATTCACACAATTTGATAGCACGAAACCAATACAACTTTTAAAAACATATGGAAAAAATGTGTATAAGTGTATCGAATTTTTACATGAAAATTATCAACAACAATCGTACACTGTTGTATGTTCTTCCAACAATACAATGAATGCAACGTTACAACGGCTTGTGTGAATTGACCAATTAAAAAAGAATCTTTTCTAGTAACATGGTCAGATTCCAAATAATGGAGTTACCGATGAGATACTATACAACGATATTATTAGTCTATGTCAGAGATCAGCAATGAGTAGTCGCCGTAGTCTAGTTGGTAGTGTGTTCGCTTATTAGACGTAAAGCTCGTATTATTGTATTGAGTTGAGTTGACTGTTTTGAGGATATATGTTGAGATACACTCGGAGGTCATTGGGCTTATTGTGGTCACTGTAAATAAAAAAAAGAGATAGTTGTGGAGATATGAGGGGTGTGGAAACCATGGCAGCCAATCTCCACTTTTGTAGTTTTCGAAATTAATAAGAAAAACTTGTATTTTTAAAGACAATTGTATTTTATAATGAATTTTTTTGTTAATTAGTATACTTAGAAGAAAAATATAAATATGCCGACCAAGTTTAATCCATATCCTCACTAAAGTTTTTGGGAAAATTCAAACTGAAATTTGGAGATTGAGCTTGTTTCAACAAAGTGGAGATTGCTGCCTTTGTTTCCACACCCCTCATATACAAATTGTTACTCTCTTACACTGAATTAGTTCCTTCACGAGTATAATGCTAGGGCACTAGCCCTCTGTAAATGTTAAAATTCGGACAGTTTAGAATGCTCAAAAAATCGGTTGACGGCAGAAACATTTTTTTGGGTCCAGATTGGGATTGGAGATATGAAGATACACATATTTTTAAAGAAAATTGTTGAAAGAATTAAAACAAAACGACACAAAAATCAAACAGAATTTGTGTTTGTTTATGACTGCTGCCTTCCTTAGACCACGGTTTTTAAAAGTAATTTGTATGAAAAAAAATTTTACATCATAACTTTGTTTAATAAGATGTTTTAAGATGTATAATAGATTCTCTCTCTCTCTCTGATTCTTACTTGTGATTGGTACCTCAATCATACGCCAGCTCTACCATACGCCCATTTTCCAAATCGATTTTTTTTTTTCAAACGATTATAAATGTATTGTCAGTCAAACATTTTAAAAACTTTTTCTTGTACAGTCTTTAATTATTAAATATAATTAAAAAAAAAAAAAACAAAACAACATGTGACTCTAAATTAAAAAAAAAATTTAACAGCAACAACGACAAACATACTTTATTAATTAAATGTAATATAAAAGCAATAACAAAACATACAACAACAACAACAATTTTTTTTTTTTTTTTACGAAATACAATAAATACTTGTGGTTATAAAGTTCGAGACATTTCCGGGAATGACTCACAATGTGTGGGTTTTTATGCAAGCGCACACATTCCAGGTTAAGAAAAGAAACAAGAAAAAAAGTAAAATTATCCTTGAAGATCTTTGAAAAAAAAAACTCCCTAATTTTCAAAATTTTCAAAGAAATTATAATAGAATAATAAAATTGGCATATACATAGGTAGAGTAAAGTAGCAAATTTTTTCTTACTTCACCGACGCATAAGAAATTTTTTAAATACAAAAAAGAGCTTTAGACAGTCAAGTAGTTGTATATGAGTAGTTTAATAATAAACGGTTACTAATTGAGAAAACAAGAAGATAGGGAGTTCCATATATCTCCAGCAATTAAAATCTGTGGTATTCTATGGCAGCGAGATCTAATATGCTGCCAAAAATAAAGTTATAAACTTTGCAAGTCCTTTCCAACCATTCCCCCATTTCACCATCATACCATTACCAGAAGTCAATAGCGCCAGAAATCTAATGTTGCAAATGATCATACCATAAGGAAGTCACACATTCAGTTCAGAAATCAGCAATGAGTATTCAAAAAGATGAGTAGATCGAATCATACTCATATTTACAAAAAAAGAAGGCAAAGACAGCAAGCAAAGCAAACACACAACCTTCTAGTGAGTATTGTAGTGTTCGTATGCGAATCATAATTATTTTGTGATTTTTGTAAATGTTGAGTAAAGGAGAGTCGAAATCAACAACATCATACGTATTGTTAAGGATGAATATGATGAGTACTTTAAACTTTGAATATGAGTAGAGGTTAAATGATATTAAAATAAGTATGAATGCATATAAGTATCAGAAATTATGAGTATGATTCGAATCTACTCATCTTTTTGAACACTCATTGCTGATCTCAGTTCCCAACATATCGCTTATTGCATTCGATATTAAAAATTTTCATTCTTTAATTTCATTTTGCCACGCCCACTATTGGCATTCTAATTACATATTTACTCTGGAATTATAAGCAGCAATAAATCTTTAGTCTTTTATTAAAAAAGCCAAGCCCATCGTATGGATCACGGTTATTTTATTGTGTGATTAATTAATTGTGTAGTTTTTGTTGTTGTAAAATACAAAATTTATTGATTTGGAATTCATTTGAAAAAATAAAAAAGTGATCACAATATGTAGAGTTTGTAATGATGATTAAACAGAAAAATACAAAATTACGTACATAATGACCATGAAGATCATCATTATAAGAGAAGCACGATAATAATGAAATTAATAAAAAAACATACAATTTATTACTCTTGTTGTTGTTGTTGTTCTCGTTGTTTCGTATAGGACTTCCTTAAGTACCCCTTCACACAAGTTTTTTTTTTTTTTCTTCTTCAAACTAAAGAACAACAATTTTTACAATGAAATGCTGGCTGGTTGGCTGGCTGGCTGGCTCATTCGACTCGACTCGACTCATTTCATTTTAGTACGATATGACCGACCAGGCCAGCCAACCAACTGTTTTCAGAGGCTGGCGGTGCTCTGCGGTGGCGGTGGTACTTGTGGAAGATTTGTTTTTTTAGTTCTTTTTATTTTTTATGTCTGATTAATTTAATGTTTGTTTGTGTGTGCTGAGAAGCGTTTAAATGCATTTAATAATTTCATTTCATTTTTTATTAAATTCTGTTTCAATTTCATTTTTTTTTTTTTTTGTTTTTCTTAAATGTAGGCGAACATTGAAGAATCAAAAGATGCATTTCCTTTATTGTTGTTATCGTTTTATAGTTTTATTGCCTTTTTTTCTGTATGTTTGTTTCTTTCTTTTCACTGCACACATACATGCATACATACATACATATTTTATGATCCATTGACCCTTTATGTGACATTTTTTATTCCGCCAGTATAGAAGACCACTTGATTAAATTGGTCGTCGTTTTGTGTTTGCATTTTCATTTCCTAAGTAAAGTCTCTTGTGGGATGGTTTTGTTGAAATGCCTTGTTGTTGGTCATTGTCATGGGCGTTATGGGGTCATTTCTTGGTTAATACAACTGATGATGAATCAATTTAGAAGACAAAAATTATTAAAAACGAAATTTTGTGATTGCCGTGGAGGATGGAGACCTTTTAATCTTTCTTTTCTACATTAGGGACATCTATGGAGGCACAATCGAACTGGACAGTGACTATATTGGTGAATATACATACATACATACATAATTGGCCATTACAACCCTTCAGTCAGGATTACGGCCTAGCTTCTCAAACCACTCATGTTGTGTGTGCCTTAATTTTATATTTGAGTGGCGGGACCTACAGTTGAACGTCGTTTCAGAACGCTAGATTTTTGAGAAACTTTGTCATGGCAGGTTTATCAACTCTCCAAAGTTTTTGCCAGAAATCTGCTGAGAGGAAGTCGCCGAAGAAATATTTTTTTTTTCATATTTCGTTTTGATGGGGCTCGAAACCCGGGCTTTTACGTCTAACATACTACCTACTAGGCTACGGCAACTATATTGGTGAACATTTGTTGTATAATTTGTGTATTGCAAAAGGAGACATCACACTCGTCGGCAACTTGTATCTGCTCTGTTTCAGAGATGATTGCTTTGAGCGCTCTGAAGTTTAGAAAATTTTTATTTCACTCAACATAGTTGTATATGTGAACAGATGTCTAAGCCGAGAAAAAGTTTCACAAAGTTTTCCAAACTGAAATCTATACCAATATAATATATGCCATGCTTTACAATAACTTGCACATGCAGTGGACAGCAAAAATCTTAGTACGGCAATATTTTTTTTTTAGCAATTTCATGAATTTTAGACAAAAGTTTGTATAAAAATTTATAGTTTATACATTTATTTTATTAATTTATTTCTATTTTATTATAAAACAAACAATTTTTTAATGTTTTTCATAAATCAAGAGAAAAATAGGGAAACATTTCAGATGACTCCCCATAGGTATGCCCAAGGAGAACTCTGAGTAAATTTAAAATTCAAAGTCCTAATATATGAAAATGTGCCCCAGGTATTTAGTAGAATATCCCTTAAGGTCAAGCACTTCATTTAATCCATTTGGCAATGAATGTACAAGTTTTGTTTAGTGTTTTCTGGTGGCACCATGAGCAAGTTTTCCGTTTGACTTTTGTTTGAGGTTTAGCGATTATGTAACCGTTCTTTTAAATGATCTCCTAAATACTCTCTTGAAGTCATATCGGGACTTTGGGCAAGAGTATTAAGCCTGTGGGGACCTTTTTTTTTTTCGTCAAAATATATTGCCGTACTAAGAGTTTTTGCTGTCCACTGTATATATGCAATTGAAACTGATCAATATGAGCCTTGTAGCAATTATGACTTTTTCCTGTACGGTAAAGTTATCCACCCGTTACTGTATTTAATCGGTGGAACAGAATTTTAGTAGACCTAGTGTAGGTACCGAAATACTTAGGCTCTAGAGATGAATATTACGATGATTAGGATTCGAATCGGGTTTTTTGCAGTCTGAATTGAATAATAAGAGAAAAATTAACTGAAGGGGATAACCCGGAAATCTATGAACATATTCACTGTACATACATACATATGCATTTATACTGGATGTGATCATGTATATTCAGCCTGAGGTGTTATTGAGTGGCGCTCATGGACTCCCAGAATTTAGTGAGAAAACATGTTTGCCAAAAGTACAGTTGAACCTCGATTATCCGGCTCGCTCGGGATACACGGTTAATAGAGGTTGCATTAAAATATACAAGATTTTATATTTTTTAATTCATTTTTATTCGAGAATTCAATTTGCTTCGTTCTTTTTAATTGTTCTTTAAATAAATGGTTTTGAATACGATGCATCTGAATTTCATCTGTTTCCGATATAGCTAGAGAATTTTCTGCGAACTTTAACAAAACATTACAGGCCTCTATTGCCTGTAATAAAGTTGGAGTTTCAATTTCAGTCTCTTCATCTTCGGAATTTGAGCTATGATCACTTTGCTGAGCTTGATTGACCATGTCAATGATGTCAATGTCAGATAAAATAGCAAACGGCATGACATCAGCATCGCTCTCCACCTACTCTGTTAAATCACGAATGGAACAATTAGCCGGTACTTCTATGTCTGATTGTATTTCTGGACGGTCACTTAGTTCATTTTCAAAATCTAGTAAATTAGACCAAACATTAAGCATAACCTGTGTGGATACTGCATCCCAAGAAACAGCTGCTGTCCATATTGCGGTTCTTATACATATTTAATGATTTTACGAATTCATGTCTGTTGTTTGCACATACGAGTTTCTGCACAATTGACTTGCAACAATTGCATTTAAAACTTCGAATCACTCCTTGGTCCATGGGCTGAATTAAAGACGTGCAATTCGGAGGAATATATTTTACTACCACGTAACAGAATATAAAATCATATGAATGCTGCACGGATAATAGAGGTAAAAATTCAAAAAAATCTGCATGCCGGTTAATAGATGTGACCGGTTAATGGAGGCCCGGTTAATCGAGGTTTAACTGTAATTTGATGAAAATTCACACCGTCATAAGACTCTCGAGATGATGAGATTGGCATCTGTTAACCTAACTCAACCTATGTTTTTTGCCGATATATCCGAAAGTCTTGTTACCAACACGTCAGTATTATTTTTTATATTAAACCGCTGCTTGGAAATTTCATAATTTATTGTAATTCAAGGAAAAATTAGAATTCAAAAAATTACTTTCTCTCGTTGTGATTGGTGACGAGAGAGTATGGTATGTAGAAAAATATTAAATATTCCAAAATGATTTGTAAATATTTGCAAACATTTCTGTTTAACTGGATAGAAGTTTTTTTGTTGTTGTTATTTTTTCTTGTTTGTTTTTGTAATTCTTTAGAAATTTAAATTAAACAAGTTTTTTTGCAAATGTTTCACACCAAAAATATGTGAAAAAAAAAGAATTTCGAAAAACATATGTAAAAAAAACTTAATGACTCGATACGAGGGTAGTTAGGTAAATTAACAAGTATGTGAAAATCTAATTTCTTATTATTAGCTTTTTATCACTTTATTACCGCACGTATTAATTTTAATAAAAAACAAATTAAGTTAAAAAAATTATTGGATACACACACTAATGAGCAGAGATCTGCAATGAATATTCAAAAAGATAAGTAGAATCGAATCATACTCATAATTTCCAATATTTATACGCATTCATACTTATTTTAATATGTATCATGGAACCTCTACTCATATGCAAAGTGTGAAGTACTCATCATATTCATACTCGAGTCTCTCGAATCATTTATAAGTACTTTTCTAAATTTATGAATCTCAATGAGTAGGCTTATATAATCAAACATATTTCGGATGGTATGAGTTTGATGTCAACGTTGTACGCATACTCATTGCAACCTGTACTTATAAATTAAGGTTGTAGTGAGTATGAATGAATCAGAGTATGTACATAGTTAAATTTCAATATTGTTGACTCACTTATATTCAAAATATCATAAGTGCTTATAAGTAGCGTAGTTATTGCTGATCTCTGCTTATGAGAACACAATTTCTTTGCAACCCTCGTTATGTAATCCATATCACGTATTTGTTTACTAATAACATAACAATTTTCGGTTAAACTGACTGACTGACTGAATGACTGGTTTTTAATCTTTGTTTTTTCGCTCGTTTGTTACTCCTCTTAAAGTTTAAGCCAATTTTTGAATACTAACGACGACTGCCGGTTGGTTTGCTTGTCTGCCTGCATGAGTGAGTCACAACAGCATTCCTACGAATTGGGTAAAAAAAAAAAAAAAAAAATTCTACAGAAAAAATCCAGAGAACTGAGTAGTCAATGCGAAAATGAATAAGTGACTGTTAAAACATGTGCGAATTTTTTTTTTTTTTTTAATTTTTTTTTTAATTTCTATAACTGCCAATAGACTCAAGTCAAGTCAAGTCAGTCAAGTTACACACAAATTAACAACAGCTGCCGACAACAGGCTACAAATAATAAAAAAAAATCTTAAAAAAACTAAAAATATTTAAGTGACTAATTTTGTTGTTGTTTTTATTGTTTTTAGTTAATAAAACATTTGTTTTAAAAATTTTTAATTTCGTCTCGTATAATAGAATTGTTTAAACAGAAATATTTATTGATTTCATATATAATTGAAGTCACACAATTCAATTAAAACACACAAATGGACGGACGACAGAAATAAAAATAATTTAAAGAAGTTTTTTTTTTCTTTGTTTTCTTGGCGTTTTTTATTGTTTATTTGTTTTTGTTTTTGTTTTTTTTTTATTATTATTAATGTTTGAATTTCAGCATTAAATTTATTTTTTTTTTTATAGTTTTAAGGAAAACCTTGAAGTTTTATTTTCAAAATCATTTCTTACTTAAGTAAAGCAATAAAAAAATAAAAATAAATTAAAATAAAAATTAAAAAAATAAAATAAAAATTATATGCGTATGAAAAACTGGAATTTCTTTAAATTTAATCACCGTCGTTCATGGAAATATGTATGCAAAGCGTTTAAAAATATAATTTTGTTTTAATAATAACGATTAATATTTTAATTAAATGCAATTAATTATAAAATTCATTAAATATTTTTATATTTTTTTTCTTGTTTTATTTTTCTTATTTTTTTGCACGCAAAATTCATTTGAATTTCGCTTGAAATGAAAATATTGGAGGAGAGATTTTCAAATATTTTAATCAAAAGAGAAATTTTTTTGTTTTGTTTTAATGATAAAATTATGTAGAGCTTGGCATTAAGTTAAGGAATTTCTATATAAAAAAAAAAATAAAATAAGCAGATTAAAATATGAAAAGAAAATAACATTTCATTATGAATATTGGAAAGATGCAAATTAAGAGGGTTTAATCCCCTTATATAAGAGTAGTGGTGTGTCTGCTCGTATTATCCATTGAATTAAAAATCATATGTAATCAAAAAGAAATATGAATCAGAAAAGTATTTTAAATTCAACTTTTTTTTGCAATTGGCCCATGTCAGTTGCAAACAGGGCCCATGTCAGTTGTCATCATTGATCGGGACCTACAGTTTAACGTCGACTCCGAACGACAGATTTTGAGAAACTTTTTCATGGCAGGTTTATTTACTCTCAGAGTTTTTGCCAGAAATCTGTTGAGAGGTAGTCGGCGAAGAATTTTTTTTTTCATATTTCTGTTTGATGTCTGGCCTGGGGCTCGAACCCGGGCTTTACGTCTAATAAGCGAACACACTACCTACTAGACTACGGCGACAACAATTGGCGATACCTATAGAGTTTAAAGTCGATTCCGAACAACAAACTTTTTCAAGGCAATTTGATTTTACTCTTAAGAGTTTTTGCCAGAAATCTGCTGAGAGGAACTCATCAAATAAATACTTCTATCGTATTTCGTTTTGTTGGCGATATCTGACCCTGGGTTTGAACCAAGGCCTTACGTCTAATAAGCCAACACACTACCTACTACACTCGTTCTATGCTAGGACTTATCTACTAGGCCAAGACTTCGATAACAATTGTGTTGTAAAAAGGCAATATTATAAGAAAAACAAAAAAGAAAGTAAAATTGTTATCGATTTACGATATATTTTTTTGGGATATTAGTGATAACATTACAGTTTTGAATTGAAATTGTTTTTCTTTTTTTAAAACAAACACACTCCTTCTTTTAATAATATTGATTGAGAAAAACATATTATGTGGGAATTTCATGAATTATCCGAGGAAATATTTCAAATCCCAATTGGAAGGCAAACTGCATGTATGTATGCAAAATACTAAATTTCAGTACTTAAGTACTATTGTGAATGATGACACAAAAAAATGCAACATTTTGTTTGTATATTTGCTTTACTGAAATTGGGACAAACAATAAACAAAATAAACACAATTTTTGTTTTTTTTTTTTCGATGTCATTTTCATTTCCTTCTTTAGCCACAGCCACCACCTAACCAGTCTGACGTCATTGAATTGTTATATAAAACATATTGAATGATAATGATTATGGGGTATACGAGTACATAAATGCGATATCAGCAACAAACAATGAATGGATGGATACCCAACCAAACAACATCAACAAATTTTGCAATTTTTTTTGTTTTTTTTTTTATTGGTTTCTGTCTGACAAACGAACAAAAACGAAAGAAATCATTCAACCGGCCACAGCACAGTCAGACAGGGCATTCATTCAATCATTCATCCATATGTTCTCCATCTCTCTCTCTCTCTGTTCATACAAAATTCAAATTATTTGTTGTATTCATCATGGAATTGCAAATAAAATTTTGTACCAAAAATTAACAGAAAACAATTAAGAGAAGAAAAAAAAGTACTCGTACAATATTATTAAATTAAAAATTTATTATTTCGCACGGTATTAAAGCGGCTTGTTTTGTTTATTAGAAATTTTCATTTATTTCTACACAAGATGCTGAATTTTAATTAAAAGGTCAACGACATCAACTATTCATTTCAATAATTTTGAACTTCTTTCCGGATTTATTTTTAATTGGTACTTTTCTTTTCAAACAATTAACATTGTATAAAGTATTTAAACTTTAGTAACAAAATTTATTAAATACTACCTTAAATTTGAATGTAAAATAAAAACCATATAACGTACCATGAAAGTACTTTCTTTTGCAGTACTGGAAAAGTACCTTTTTTTAATTGGTATTTTTCTTTTCAAACAATTAACAAAATTTTCTACATTCTATTTAAATATAAAAAAAACCACATAGAGTACCCAATATAAAGTACCAAGAAAGTACGAGAAAAGTATCTTTTTAATAATTTTCCTCAAAATAGATAGATTGAACAGATAGTGTTTTAAAAGGGTATGCTTTTTATGCGGTCCAAAATTCATTGAATTTTTCCAATTTATACATGATTGATAGGATTATTGCCATCACACTGAGAAGTCAAAAAAGTACCGGCATAAACTACGCGTTTAACTTGAAGTTATAAATTCGTATACCTATCTTGCTTACTTGGAAGTCGCCGTAGTCCAGTAGGTAGTGTGTGTTGGCCTATTAGACGTGAGGCTTCGGATCAAACCCCAGGTGTCAGGCATCTCCAACTAAAGGAAATATGAAAAAAATATTCCTTTAGGCGACAAAAGCTTCTAAATAAAATTGCGATGAAAAGTTTCTCAAAAATCGATTTTAAACTGTAGGTCTCGCCACTCATGTATAAAATTAACATACTCAAACGTAAGTAGTGTGGGAAGGGTTGTAATGACCAATTATTCATCTATGTATGTCTGTATGCATGTATTTCGGTGTATAAAATTCCATTAGAATTTAACGAGGGGGTGGTGGAAACATAAAATTTTGTGTTAAAAACCATGATTTCTAGGGAGTTGTTGAGGTAAATATCACAAGTATACAGCAGCGAAAGCGTAAGAAAAGTGCTTGAAAAGTGTTTCAATCTGAGCGGTTCAAGAATGCTGAAGGCGTTGAGGTTTTAATCCTATCACGATGAATAAAGTCCAGATGCTGCCTACAAAGTACTTTTATTTAGTACAATTTTTATTTATAATTTAATTTTTCCAATAATTTTACTGCATTTGTCTGTACAAACTTATTCTAGCATGGTTAGAGTATTTTTCGTCTTTCGATACCAAATATTGTCACCACTTTTAGAACGTACCTGCTGATTTAGTTCCCTTTTTTATGATTTTTTAAGAAGAAAATCGTTTTATTTTGGCTCATTGTTATTTCGTTTTACTCGTGCCATATTCTAATAGAGAACAATAAAAAAGTACTTTTTTGGTACCTTTTATAAAATTCATTGTAAAGGTGCAACAGTTAAATAATCTTCAATGAATTCTTTTCAATATTATACTGAGATCGAAAAAGAAAAAAGTACTTTTTCTATGGTACCTTTTATACAATTGATTGTAAAGATGCAACAATTAAATAATCTTCAACGAATTCAATTGAGTGAATATTAAAATGAAATCGAAAAAGAAAAGGGTACTTTTTTTGTTAGGTACCTTTTATAAAATTCATTGTAAAAGTGCAACAGTTAAATAATCTTCAATGAATTCTTTTAAATATGAAACTGAAATCGAAAAAGAAAAAAGTACTTTTTCTTTGGTACCTTTTATACAATTAATGGATTGTAAAGAGGCAACAATTAAATAATTTTCAATTAATTAAGCTGAAATATTAAACTAAAATCGAAAAAGAAAAAAGTACTCTTTCTTTGATACCTTTTATACAATTAATGGATTGTAAAGATGCAACAATAAAATAATCTTCAATGAATTCTTTTTAATATTAAACTGAAATCGAAAAAGTACTTTTTTAGGTACTTTTTATAAAATTGATTGTAAAGATGCAACAATTAAATAATCTTCAATAAATTCAATTGAATGAATATTAAACTGAAATTGAAAAAGAAAAAAATTATTTTTTTTTTTGGTACTTTTTTATAAAATTGATTGTAAAGGTGCAACAATTAAATATGTAATCTACAATGAATTCTTTTCAATATTAAACAGAAATCGAATTAACTTTTTTTGCATTTCCTTTGTAAAAAACAACAAACCAATCGACCGACAGCATATGGTTGAAATGTATGGACTATGGGGAGAAGGGAGGAAGAAGCAACAGGGGCTGCTGTTGAGTAAATTGGATGATTATAATTTTGTGGGCTTGTAAACATTTGTTTTATTTCGTTACTGTTTCTTTTTTTACTTCTGTTTTTATCGCATTTTTTTTCTTGTTTAATTTTTACATACAATTTTAATATCGTGTCATGTCAATGACTTCGATTTTATTTTAAATTTTTTTTTGTTTTATTTTCAGTGAATATGGAAGTGAGTTTATTTCTGTAACTCTATTATTAAAAATATTTTATTTTATTTTATTTTTTTTTTTTTTGTTTTCTTTGCTTTTATTAAACAATTTTGCGCAATAATTTTTTTTTTTGGTATAAAGTTTTAAAGGTTATACCGGCTGTATTGAATGCGAATAAAAAAACTTTTTTTTTAAAGATTTTGACATTGACAAACAAATATGTATTAAAAATGAAAAACAAAAACAATAAACGTTTTAAATGTTTAAAACTTTTTGTTTATTCTGTTAAATAAATATTTAAATTTGTTTAAAGTTAACAAAAATATGACCGTGTCATATTATTTTTTTTTTTTTTTCAAATTTAAATATTCATACCAGGGTTTTTAATATTTTCTCACATTTCTGTGCAGCGTTTTTTGTTTTTTGCCTGTGAATACGATTAAAAAATAAAACTTGGCATGTAGGAGGAACAAGTTCTTATTTTATTGATATTAAAAGTCTGTAATTATTTTTTCTTTTTTAATTTTTTTTCCAAAGTTTATTAATTTCTAACAAGTTTATTTTTATACTCGTTTTTGATTTATCCACACATAAAACTAAAGAGCGTGTGTTTGAAAAAAAAAAAAATACAATACTTTGACAAGTTTTAGATAAAAAAGTTTGAATAAAAAAAAATGTTTAAAAAAATGTGTCAAAATGTCTGTAAATGTATCGAATGAAAAATTATAAATAATTATTTAAATTATAATAATAAAAAAATATATGTATGTATGTATTAATAAATTATAATCACAGACACCATATTTAAAATGTTAATTTGATTTTCCAACCAAGCAGCCGTCCAGACTAGTTTAAATTAATTTTTATTAATTTATTTATTTAATTATTATACTGAAAATTAATGCTAATCATACTTTTATTGTTTAATTATTAAAAGAAAATATTAAATTTAACAACGTGAAGTCAACTCTAACACCATTTCTAAATGCAAACCTGTAATTTAAGGTTCTTATCTCCCTACTTAATACAGGATGTATAAGATAGGTACGCCTTCTTCAACAGCAGATCTGTGTAAAAAATGTTGAGGTCATGTGAGTTTCAGTCCATAATTGCCTTTTAAGAGGCCACTTTTGTTGTTCTTGGACCAGCTAGCTATTGTGTTAATGGCTAAACTATTATCTAAGTGATCGGTTGGTCTTAGTCTTTGCATTACTGAGATACGAACCAATAGATCGTATATTAGCATAATCTAAGACTAGTCGCCGTTGTCTAGTGGGTAGTGTGTTCGCTTATTGGACGTAAAACCCTGGTTCGAGTCCCAGGCCAGACATCAAAAATGAATTATGAAAAAAATATTTCTTCGGCGACTTCCTCTTAGCAGATTTCTGACAAAAAATCTGTGAGTAAATAAACCTGCCATGAAAAAGTTTCTCAAAAATCTGTCATTCGGAGTCGACGTTAAAATGTATGTAGGTCCCGCCACTCAAGTATAAAATTAAGGCACACAACATGAGTGGTGTGAGAAGCTAGACAGTAATCTGACTGAAGGGTTGTAATGGCCAATTATGTGTGTATGTAACATTAATTCACGGAAATGAAAATTACTGGCTTCTTTTGGACAAATGATTTGCAGTACAGTTAAGCTAAAAGGTGGATCATCCTACCTTTAACTTTTAAAGTTAAGTTTATGTTTGAACTTGGCATATTATATATTATTTTCAATATGGCAACTTCAAATATAAACAAAATGAGCAAATACAACAAAAAAAGAAGCCCATCGTTGCCACAGCGTTTAAAAAAATTGTTTAATTGAGCAGTTTTATCGACGTTGCTCCGCCACTGCCATATTTTTGAAAAATTTAACTTTACCTACAGATAAGGTTATAATAACGAAAATAAGTTAAAGGTGACTTTAAAGTCCACTTTGGCTAAAGTTACCTTTAACTAAACCCAACTTTAACGGAAAGTTGTAATAATGGCCGTTATTTTATTAAGAAAATCTTTCACAAAACGCTCCAACTTATGGTTTGTCTGTGTTATCATCCATTGGTATTGCACAGCTCTGAAGACTATGTACAACCCTTCAGTCAGGATTACGACCTAGTTTCTCACTTCACTTATGTTGTGTGTGTGTTAATTTTATATATGAGTGGCGAGACTTACAGTTTAAAGTCGACTCCGAATGACAGATTTTTCTGGGAAACTTTTCATGGCAATTTTTGTTAACTCTCAGAGTTTTTGACAGAAATCTTTTGCGTTTTGTTGGAGATATCTGACCTCGTGTTTAAACCGTGACCTTACGTTTAATAAGCCAGCACACTATCTCCTAGACTATGGCGGCTAAATTGAGTTCAGACGAACGAAAATTTATATGAAAAATATTCAATTACTGAAGAATTTTAGAGTTATTGCCTAACAAATTAAAGCAAATTAAAATGAAAATAGAATTTCAATTTAATTGATCATTATTTTCTGTTATTTCGTCAGCATAGTCATGATCGTAATACGACATATATTGTATATAGTCAGTTAGTCATATAATTTATTGTTTGATTAATTTATCATTTTAATTATTTAAATGAAACTAAAAACACAGTTAAGAAGAAACCCCATAATTATTTTCCCTTTTTGACACTCTTCTTCTGTAATAATTTCATAATAATTAACCCGCATTTCAATTAATCGTTTCTAAAAACTGCAATTAAATTCTATTTTGAATTGCCATATTCAATATACACTGTAATTTAAACAAATAATCTCAATCGTGGAAATGGAAAGAGAACTTAAAAACGATTTTTATTAAAAAAAAAAAGAAAAATGAGAAATGAAAAAATTGAAAAAAAAAACAGTGAGCGCCAAAAGTGAATAAACACCACTGATAATAATTCATTTTCTTAGGATAGCGAGAAAAGTAAATGAGAATAGTCGAATAAATTTCCAAAAATAAAAATTTATTCGACTATTTATTACTTATAAAATGTTAAAACAAAAACAACAATTCATGATAAAGGAACTTTTTTTATACTTAAGAACATAATAAAAAAATTAAAATTAGTGGTGGGTGTTGATTTACTTATGGCGCTCACTGTATATTAAAAATTTAATAATACCATGTTTAAATCATATAAATCAACTATAATGATGTTATTATATGTATGTACATATACATATATGTATGTATGTATATATAAGAAATAAAATAATTATTTTTAGTTTTATTTTTTAATGTACGAGATACGATATGTGCATATAGTAAAAGAAAAAAAATTGTTAATTATTGTAACGTGTGGTGGGGAGGCTGCTAGATGAAGGGAATGAATTGTATTATTTCACATGAATTTCATGCCATTGTCATTGCGTTTTATTCTTTTTTTATTTGATTTTTTCTTGCCATTACTTTATTGTTTAAACAAAAAAAAAAAAAAAAAACAACAACAACAAAAAACTTTTAACTGATTATGCATTATTTTAGATATTTTTTGTTTTATTTACATGTTAAGTTTTTGTTGTTTCTTTTATACTTTGTTAAACAATTTCATTTCGAGCAAATACAGCTGATATAAACCAACCAAGCCAAGCAGCCAGCTAACAGAGCCAGTAACAATGTTTATATGAATTCTTTTTTTTGGTTAATTTTTTTATTACATTGTTTACATTGAATTTAGTCAACTGTGCAAATAATCATAATTATTGTATATATTTACACACAAAACCAAAAAATTAAAAAAAAAAATCATAATTTTCGCCGCATCTTCTTTTCTCTTCTTTCATTTATTGATTAACAACAGAGCTAACCACTGTGGTATTTTCAATGCTGATGTAGAGGGTTTTCGAGAAATCTGACCTAGACCCATTTTTCTACAATAATTTGTCTCATGATAATATAAGAAAGAACAATGACAGCAATAATATAAAAAATCAATCAACATTTTAACTTTCAACCTTCAAAAGATAAGAAAATCAGAAGATAAGAAAAGGAATATTCTATAGAAAGGTTGTACTAAGTATTCACCAGAGATCAGCAATGAATATTAAAAAAGATGAGTAGTATCGAATCATACTCATAATTTCTGATACTTATACACATTCATACTTATTTTAATATTATGGAACCTCTACTCATATTCAAAGTTTGAAGTACTCATAGTATTCATACTTACTTAACAACACTTATGATGTTGTTGATTTCGACTATCTATATAAAAATAAGAGGATACCTCCACTAACCTCCACTAACATGTGTATGAAAATAAATTCGAATTTGAAAATTCAAGACGCAATTCATAAATTTTAGCAGCGCCACATTTGGCGTTAACAGAGCAAAATTTGGTTCAAAGAGTAACAGTTCAAAGAATAACAGCACTTTAACAGTGGCAAAATTACAGAGATCAGCACTGAGTATTAAAAAAGGTGGGTAGAATCAAATCATACTCATAATTTCTGATACTTTCATACGCATTCATACTTATTTTAATATCATGGAACATCTACTCATATTCAAAGATTGAAGCATTCATCATATTCATACTTAACAACACGTGTGATGTTATTGCTTTTGACTCTCTGTAGCTCAACATTTACACGAATCATAAAATAAGTATGAATAGCGTACTACCACTAAAATACTCACTAATGCTATGTTCGCACGAGACTTTGAATTAGTTCGCTCTCTGTTTGAATTACTTATTTGAATTATCATGTTCACACGGTAGTTTTGTAATTCTTTTTTACAGTTCTTCTTCTTTTTATTACTAAATAATTATTAATATTTTTCATACAGCTTCTTCAAAAGCTGCAAATACTTTTCAAAAGGTTTTCTACACACATAGTGGCTTCCTCCGCTAATTTCGCGAATAACTTTCTTATAAATAATACTTTTTAAAATATTATTTTTGGATTCCATTATTGTTTATTATTTACAATATTTTTTGTTTATATTTTTTGTGCTTTGACAGCTGGTGATGGCAAAAATACGATAAAATTTAGAGATTACATTGATTTTTAAGTAATCCACAGGGTAATAGAAATTGGATTACACACAATTTGGGTAATTCGCTCACAAAATTTTGTATGGCGAATGACGTAATTTAGCACATAATTGGGTGTTGAATTGCGAATGAGAGAGCGAATTACGAAAAATTGCTGCCGTGCGAACATGGCATAAAAGGTTGTGTGTTTGATCTACTTGCTGCTCTGTCTTTTTTGCTTATGTGTCTTTTATCTTTTTTTTAATGCAATGACAACTAAGACTGTAAATTTTGATGAATGATTTGAGTCACTAGCTCTAATCACACGAGAACAATTGTGCTGGCGTAAAATAATAGTTTATATTCAAGAGAGGTAAAGAAAATAGTTTTTTGGTTGCTTAAAGTTTCAACCAGCTACAACCCCGCATTACCAGCACAAAACTAATACATGCACATTTTTAAAAATGAGCCAAATATCAAATGAATGCAAAAACGTTAATCCATACGAAGCTGCGTATACGTGTACATTTCATGCCAAACTAATATTCATCCCGTGTGATTTGAAGAGAACAAAAAATTGTGAAACTAAAAATTGTTCTCGTGTGATTAGAGCCACTCGTATCATTATAAATATAAACTTATCTAAAGTTATGAATCTAAATGCGTAGGCTTATGAATAAAAAATATTTCGAAAGGTATGAGTTTGATGCCAACATTCTACGCATACTCATTGCAACCTGTGCTTATAAATCAACGTTGTAGTGAGTATTAATGAATCAGAGTACATAGTTAAATTTCAGTACCGTTGTCTCACTTATATCCAAAATTTCATGAGTGCTTATGAGTAGTGAAAAAACGATTCATTGCTGCTCTCTTGTCTACACTTGTAAGGCCGACTCTTTATTTGAAGCGTTACTGTCAATAATTAGACCCTCGAGAGGATCGATTGTGCGCCACAGATTGAGATTTTCTTGGCGCGCCTAGAGAACTGTTACAAGGTTCTGTTCTTATATATCTTGGCACTGAGTTTCTTATCGCCTCCTTTTTGTGAATACTTTTGCTAGAGAGAGAGAGCGTTACTGTCAATAATTAGACCCTCGCGAGGAAACCACTGCCCACAGTGATTGGTTGTGCTCCACAGACTGTGACTTTTTTGGCGCACCTAGAGGTGTATTAGAAGGTTCTTTTCTTATGTATCGAGGCACTAAGTTTCTTATCGTCTGCTTTATGCGATTACTTTTGCTAGTGAGAGTCCTAGTTCTTTCGGCAAATCTTTCTCCCAATACGACCTTGTAATAAGTTATCAAACAACACGAAGCATATTTGGCCTAAAAGGCAACATGTTATACTAAAGACTACAGTGCGTTACCATTAGTTACGACTTTAATACTCTATATAGACAACTTCATACCAAAATTTAAATGAAATTAATGGCCTTCCTTCCCTACATTCTCGCTATATATGGTTAATAGATTACTCTGAAGTACTTCCAATAACTAGAATCTTTTAAACCCAAAGTTTTACTAATTTAACTTGAAAATGTATTTTTTTTTTTCTTACATATCAATTGCAATTGTTATTACGAATGTATTTGGAACGTACCTGCAAAGACAAAAAATTGAAAAGAAAAAACATTAGTTTTATTGTAAATTATTTATTTTTTTAAAGGCATTTTAGATAAATTAATTTGTAAAATTTTAGAATAATAAGACTACAGTATAAGTTTGAAAATTGTAAATAAAAATGAAAAAAAAATGACTTCCATCCATAAAGGTAAAAAATGTTGTTACTACATCCGAAGTATTACCCCCGAAATCAACCATCCAAAGATTGACTTGACAATCTTAGGTATTTTCAAATATATGCAGTACAAGCGCCTCATAACGTGGTGCTTTTCAATATGTATACATATATCAAGAGCCTTCAAGTCTAATATGGTCTTCAGACTAGCAGGGATTTTTACTAGTCAGTTCAATGCCTAATCCTATCCGAATAAATAAAACAGATTATCATGTCCCCATCTTCTCATAGAACGTGCGAAAATAATAACAGCCAGTGTATCCTATTTTATGTAAAAGCAGCCTTACTTACCTAATTGCTCATTACAACCTTTTAGTCATGATTACAACCTAGCTTCTCACACCACTTATGTTGTGTGTATTAATTTTATTCATGACTGGCGGGATCTACAGTTTAAAGTTGAAACTTTTTCGTGGCAATTTTATTTACTTTTAGGAGTTTTTACTGATGAGAGGAAGTCGCCTAAAAAATTGTTTTTTTTCATATTTCGTGAAGTGAAAGGCGTCTGAGCCAAGGTTTGAACCACAGGCTCCCGTTTAATAAACCTCTCGACTACCTACCAACACTAAGGGCCATAATTACAACTTGGCGTTAACTAAAGGGAGGATTTTAACGGGAAGATAGAGGAAGGTGGATGGCGAGACTTATTCCGGACATAAGGCCATGGATTGGTCGGAAATTTGCAGAGGTAAATTACTACGTTACACAGATGCTATCAGGTCACGGATATTTTAGGAAATATCTGCACAGAAAGGGCAAGACCGCCTCCCCTTACTGTCTTTACGAAAAAGGGGAAGTAATTGATCTGACGTCAATAGTTGGAACGATGAAAGCCGCTAACGTTATCGGGGTTATGATTGCGAATAGTCAAAATTGGGCCTCGGTGGTGAATTACGTAGAGTGGATTCTGAGACGGAAGAAAAGAGATCTTGAGGCTGCAGAACAAGTGAGCATGTCGGCATAGGTGATACTGTCATACGTGCCAAGCGAAACCGAAACGATGATTTAGACGAAAGGAGTAGTGGAGACTCTTAGATGCCTCCTCAACTTTCGATACTCAATCCGGACGCGGATATAAAGATGGAGAGGCCAAAGGGCTAAAAGGACTCCACTGCAAAGTAATACCACCGTAGTTCCGGAGTGGGCACAACGAGTCCACGAAACGAGGTGGGATTTAGTGGGTGAGGGCCCCACACACGGAGGATGTGACGGCTTCCTCTATGGTGCGGTTAGGTACATTTACCCCTCCTCAGCGTAAAAAAAAACTAAAGGAAGGGTCATCCTACCTCTAACTTTTAAAGTTAAATTTATGTTTGAACTTGCCACTTTTCAATATGGCAACTTCAAATTAAAAACAAAATGAGCATATACAACGCCAAAAAAACGAAGCCCATTGTTGCCACTGCGTTAAAAAAAACTTGTTTAATTGAGCAGTTTTATTGACATTGCTCCGGCATTGCCATATTTTTGTAAATGTTAACTTTAAAGTTCACTTTAGCTAAAGTTACCTTTAACTAAACCCAACTTTAACGGTAATATATGTAATAATGGTCCTAAGAGCCTTATAATTGTAAAAGATCTTATCAAATTGCTCCTGTAAACAATTTAATTTAACAATTTACTGCGTAAGAAACAAAAAAAAAAAAAAGATTTAATTTAACAAAAAAAAAAGGAAGGAAATTTTATTTAATTTTCTTTCGTAATTTTTCTTAAATTGTTTTTCCAAACTCGTCTGTTAAGAATATAAATTTAATTGGTTTTTTTCCTTTGCATGCCATTAAACACTATTTGTTGCTGCAATTTGTTCTAAATTCTCATGTTGAAAAGTAATTGAAATATTTACACATGAATTAAATAAACAAAAAAACGAAAGAAAAAAAAAAACAAATTCTAAACAATTTTCCAAAATTAAGCCAAAGCAAAAACGAAAAAAAAAGAAAACTCTGTGGGGTACCCCATTCATTTCTAGTCTTCTTTTCATGTGTTGCACATGCCATGAAAAGTGGTAAAAACAAAAACAAAAACTTACAAAATTTCATTTCATTTAAATTCAATTCAAATTGCTTTGCTTACTCTCTCTCCGGCTTTTATGTAATCCGTATTAAAAAAAAAAAACATTTTCGACTTTTTCTAAATTTTTCTAAAAAAAAATCTGTTTTTTTTTTTTGTTGTAGTTTCTTTAACAATTTCATTAATTAACCTAAAAGAATAATAAACGATATAACAAGACGAACAAATTGCACTTTAAATAATAATGAAATGAATACAACACTTTAATATATAAATAATCTACACGGAGGTAAAAAGCTAAACTAAAATTCAAATTGGTAGTCCAAATAAAAAAAAACAACAAAAAACAGAAAAAAAACAAACAACAACAAAATACTTGAAATTTTCAAAAGAGTGTAGAAGAAGAAGAAGAAAAAAATATGGCTGCCCTAAAAAACTCTGCATAAGATATGACGTCCATATTCGTAATAATGACGATGATGACGCTAATAACGGTGTTGCATGCAACTTGTTAATAGATGGAAAAAAACTATTCAAATGACCCATAGACGAATATTATGTACCTCTGCAAGCACCAAAGCGAAAGAGGTTCGCTGCCTCCACAAAAAAAAGTAAATAAAACGAATTTTCGGGAAGTATACCCTTGTCATAATACATTTATTAATACCATGTTTAGATATGCATTTTTATTGAGTCAATATTCGTTTTATTGAGTACAATATTTTAAGTGTTCAGACATAACAATATACGCAGTTCAACTGCTTATTCAATATTCATTTGACAGCTGGTAAACAAAACAGCTGGTTGTTTCAACAACATTGCATTTTTAAACATGCACTGAACATACATACATACTTATGACAGTGCTGCATTTTAAGTTTTACTAGAGTTTATTGCGATTTACGTAATAAAGGTGCATATCTGAACACTGTAGAAGACTGCAAAATTGTAAACTTTCAACCTTCAAAGATAAGAAAATCAGATAGAAATTACACGTTCATTTTACGAAAGTACTGTGGAATGTTCTGTAGAAGATTGTGGTACTATGTACTCACTTCTAAGACCGACTCTTTATTTGAAGCTTTACTTGAGAGGAAACCACTGCCTACAGTGACATCTTGGCATTAAGCTTCTTATCTCCTCTTTTTTGCGAGTACTTTTGCTAGCATAAGATATTTTAAGCCGATATTTAGTTCAGTATCTAGAAGACCTATCAAGATATTTCCTGTCTAAATGCATTACAAAGGTGTAAACAGGAGATACGAAATGTCCGTAGTCTATTATCGCCATAGTCGCCGTGATCTAGTAGGCGGTGTATTGGTTTATTATTAGATGCAAGACCATGAAACTAGCCATAGAGGTCAGATTCCTGGCAAAAACTCTAAGGGAAAAATAAAATTGCCATTAAGATGTTTTTTAAAAAAATCTGTCATTCGGAGTCGACCTTAAACTGTGGAACCCGCCACCTATGGAAATTAACACACTCAAACATAAGTGGTGCGAGAAGCTAGGTCGTAAACCTAACAGAAGGATTGTAATAACCAATTATGTATGTATGTATACATGATGAAAATCTTTCATTCAGCCGTAGATTCTTAGGTAGTGTGATGGCTTATTAGGTCAGAACCAGGTCAAAACAAAACTTCCTCCCCGTAGTCTTTTGACAAAAACTCTGAGAGTAAAGTAAAATTGCCATGAAAAGTTTCTCAGAAAAAATCTGTCGGTCGAAGTCGACTGTAGGTCCCGCCACTCATATATAAAATTGACACACACAACATGGTCGGTGTGGTGGAGATAGGATTAGGCATTGGACTGACTAGTAAAGATGCTTGCTAGTCAAAATGCAGATCAAAATTGCAGATCTGTTGTTTATTTTCTTGCGGCCATATTGAAAATAACTAAGTAGCTGACTTACTTTACGACGTTTGCTGCCAGCGGCATTAGTGGTCGTGCAGTCGGTAGCCTGTAGTTTTGAGTCTGTTAAGCAAATTAAAAGAACTTTTAATGTAAATAATGTATGATATTGTACAGGTTTAACCAACAAACAAAACAAAACCAAGAAATACAATACAACTGCCCACAGCTACATTTTTTTTATTGGAAGATCCTTTTCCAATAATTTAAATTGATTTTAAAGAAAATTATTGAATAATTAAGCAGACAAATATTGTCTGCTGACGAATTTAGATCCCAATTTATTATGAAAATCGATGGGCAGCAAAGCACTTTGCTTGACAATGCGTACCACAATAATGCACATTTTATTAAGAGACAAATACCAGGCAATACTTTGGCTGGCTAACAATCGAGACAAAAAAAAAAGATTTCCGTATAAAAAAAGAAAATATTCCTCTTATATTACCAATGACTGGCTCTCAGCAATAATTCATTTGAACTTTCCTCCAACCAACAACAACTACAGCAATCCACTGTTGTATCACCTCCTCTTATGATGATGTACTGCGCTATGCTGACTGTTGACTGCTGACTGCCTGATGACGATGATGACGCTGATGATGATGTTGACTGGTGGTGAGTAGTGCTAAGGGGGGGTCATCAGAAAAAAAATATTTTCTGCCTCTAAGCTTTGGAATTAAAGTAATGAAAATGAAAGCTAAACTGGGTCATTGGGCAGGCAGCAAACAAGAGCGAGCAACAGCAGCAGCAACAACAACACAAATCTAAACATATAAATAAGTAAACAACAACAGCAACAAGAGTCAGTTGTTTATGTGTAAAATAGTTTTAAAATGGGCTAATGGTTGGTGGTTCAGTTGTTCATACATACATATGTACATACATACTGAACGTTGAGTTCATTTTTTTTTTGTTTGTAAAAGACCATTTAAATGTTGTTTGCTGTTGCTGTTGTTATTGTATGGTTTAGTTTAATAAATTATACTATTTATTTAAGTTTTATTTTTTTTCTCTCCTCCGTGTTTAGATAAATAATTAAATTTAGAAAAATGAAAAAAAAATATTTTTTACGATTACATCATAGTGCAAGACAAACAACAACGAAATTTGGTGGCTCTCTGTAGCTGTTGATTTAGTTTGCACAACAATTTGCAGCATTAAAAATATGCTCCTACATATGTAGGCAGGCAGCCTATTAAACTTTATGGTGACCATTAAAAAGAAATTTGGAAAATTTCTTTCTTAACGTGTACATTAATACATATTAGGTGTGTTCGCCTGTTTGTCTTCATTAAATATATTTTCTTAAGTACATTAATCCTAAACTACTATGATAAACATCTAAAATGCTTACATTGCATAAAAATATCGTATAAAATTCACCACTCAAGTCGGAAATAAATATTTTTTTATTATTTTACACTCAGTTATGCAATTTAAAATATCCACGTTTTAACTAAAAATAGTCGATACTACATGCGGGCGTCACAATGGACCGATATGCGTGCTCAAGTAAGCTTTTTGATATCAGAACTACCACTCCGACCTGACCTAACCTAACATATGGGATACCTATAGGTGTCTCATAATTCATAAATTGTTAGAATTCTTATACATTTTCATTAGAAATTGTGAGTGATGCCATGAGAATAATTTCGTTAATATACCCAGAGGTAACCCAATCCACTAAATTGCCTAGAACTCCGTACTATTGAAAGGTGATGGGCCTTGTGTGGAAAACATTTAAAAGTAGCAGAAGGTTCAATGGAAAAATAAAGCCTAATAGATAATGACATGGCTGTATTGCAAAGAATTGCAGAAAAAAATGTTTATGGACAAATTTTTTCGTTCGCACTCCTTATGTACATACAGTTTCAATGAGAATCCTTTGTTTCATACTCCATTAATCTATTTCAGCTTTTTGATGGTCATTTTCTATAATTTAAGCTTCTTTGAAGCATCCATATCATGCCGTCTGGTTCAACTTTGAGGATGTCCGCAGAATGAGTCGCCGTAATCTAGTAGGTTCAAACCCCAGGCCAGACATCAAAACGAAAATATAAAAAAAATAATTCATCGCCGACTTTCAGCAGATTTCTGGCCAAAAACTCTAAGAGTAAAATAAAATTGCAATAAAGAAGTTTCTCAAAAATCTGTCGTTCGCATTCGACTTTAAACTGTAGCTCCCGCCACTCATGTATAAAATTAACACACACAACATAAGTGGTGTGAGAAACTAGATCCATAATCCTGATTGAAAGGCTGTAATCACCAATTATGTATGTATGAATGTAGTTTAAACAAACAAAGTGTATGGCCAATTTTTTTCTTGCGCACTCCTTATGAACGTAAAGTTTCGATAAGAATCTTTTGCTTCCGCTAAGGGTAGTTTTAACAAAAAAAAAACATATTTATGGCCAATTTTTTTTCGTGTGCACTCCTTATGTACGTAAAGTTACGATGAGAATCCTTTGCTTCCGTTAAGGGAAGTTTTAGGAACAAAAAAATTTATGGACAAATTTTTTCGTGTGCACTCCTTACGTACAGTTTCTATGAGAATCCTTTGTTTCATACTCCACCAATCTAAGTCAGCTTTTTCGTGGTTATTTTCTATAATTTAGGCTTCCTTGAAGAATTCAAACCATGCTGTGTCGTGCCACTTCGCCAGAGGATGTACATAGAATACTTACTTAGTTGGTCATTACAATACTTTAGGCAGAATTACGACCTAGCTTCTCATACCACCACCATGCCGGGTGTGTTAATTTTATATATGAGTTTAAATTTGACTCCGAAGAAAAGATTTTTTGAGAAGCTTTTCATGGCAATTCTATATACTCTCAGAGTTTTTATTAGAAGGCTGCTGAGAGAGGAAGTCGCTCAAGAAATAACATACAAAATTTGTCATTACAGTCCTTCAGTCAGGATTACGACCTAGCTACTCACACCACTTATGTTGTTTGTGTTAATTTTATGTATGAGTGGCGGGGCCTACAGTTTAAAGTCGACTCCGAACGACAGATTTTTGAGAAGCTTTTCATGGTAATTTTATTTACTGCCAGAAATCTGCTGAGATAAAGGTGTTGAAGAAATATTTGTTAATATTTTCGAGATGTCTGACCTAGGGTTTAAACCAACCGTGGCCTGATATCTAATAAGCCAACACACTATCTACCAGACTATGGCGACTTGCAGCAAATGAGTTTTTATTTCTGTGTTAGTAGCTAAGTGCTGAACACTTTGGCCAATAATCGCAATTTGTTTCAATATTACACCCGAATCTAACTAAAATGCTATGAAGACAACACTTCACAAATGCTTGCTTTCTCTGCAGTTCTCGCCTGTTAACATTAACGACTTGTTGTACAATGGGTCAATTCGACCTCCGGGTACTGTACTTGTCACAGTTGACAAGTACACGTCCTCTAACCTAACCTAACCTAACATTAACGACTTTTAACAAAATTGAATGGAATTTTGTATTAACCTCTTCACGTAATTATAATTATAATAATAATAAAAACAACAAAAATTTGATAACAATTTATTGACTACCGAATCCTCCAACAAGAGGAATAAAAATTTAAACGTTTGTCTGCACTGATGATATTATTTCCGATGCATAGTTAGATACATACATAAAAAAAAAGTGAAATAATTCTTTGGCAATCTGTTTTATTGGATTATATCATGAAATCGTTAAAATATGAAAAAATAATATCAGATATAAGTATTTAATATAATAAGTTTCACCACCACCATCCTGGCATTAGACTGGACGGTATCGATCATTATCCTAAATGCAAGGAACTGAGAAATCCCCCCAGATGTCACGACAAAAATTGTGTAAGACGAACTCGCTACATTTATGAGAAATATCAAGAATATATGTAGATATATGCCTGATATGCCCGGAATGTATGAATTAACACTCAGTGGCCACAAATGTGGACGTTATCTGAACGTTTTTTTGAATTGACATTGTTTTCCATTTGTTTTTTTTGCTTTCTGAATTCCTATTAAAATAAAATTAATTAATTTAAAAAGAAAATAAAATTTAATCATTTTTTTTTTGTCACCATAAAAAAATCGTCCCTGAAGAGGTTAAAAAATCTAGGGCATTAGAAAGTCTTAGCGATTAGCACATGCTATATAGGACCCCTCTAGATTGTTACGTTTATTTTTTTAATAACGTCCTACACATTGATTGTATGCCTGTCAAGACAAATTTATTAAAGCTGATTACAATTTGTACATGTTTTTTTTTCATTTGGCAGCCTCTCTCTCTCTCTCTCCCTTTGTTTTCAATTTTTTGGTTTCATTGGACAAAATCAACAAAAAAGCCTATTGTTTGTAGGTTTTTTTGTTCATTTTTTTTTGTTGTTCAATTTCTTAAACAATAAGTACGAAAAGTTGTTTAATTGAACCAGTTTTTGTTTTTTTGTAAACGAACAAACAAACAATATTCATTCATCTTGCCAATGCCATTATTAATCTGATGATGATGATTAGTGTTTAAAAATAAAACTTTTAAAAATTCTTTTAGAAAATCAAAATCTTAATCAATATAAAACGTTATTAATAAAATCATTAACAATAAATAAAACAAAATCTAATAAAAAGAAACTGAAAAATAAATAAAACCTTAAACAGATGATAATAATAAAGGGCAACCAAGTGTTAACCAAGTTGATGACTGTTGCCTGAGCTGATGGTGGCGATGGGTGTTAATGGAAAAGTTTATACAAAAGTCATAATCAAATACAATACCTTTTTACCTTAAAAATAAAATCTTTAATCAACGTTTTTTTTTTTTCTTTCTTTCTCTCTTTATAATCTTTATGGCCGTTTGTGTTGAAATGCCTTTTTGCCAAAGCATTTTGCTTTCAAATCTTTTTGCCATTTTTCGTTTGCATCAAATTTGTTTTAAAACTTGTGCTCTATTTTTCATTAAAAAAAAGAGGTAGTTTTTGTAATATCATGTTTTAAACAATTTACAAAGTGTAATGCCAAAAAAAGATTTAGCGGCTTGCTTTTGTAATCTTCTCTTTATATGCAGCCCTTGCGCGGACCAACTTCTTCTTCCCTGGTTTGGAGGAAGTTCATCTGGGGCTTCACAACGCGCCGCTATGCGTGCTCAAGTGAGCTTTTTGATACCAGAGCTACCACTCCAACCTAACTACCTACTACTGCTGCAAGGAGCGAGGGGCAAGCGCATTGCATTGTTTCATACTTAAGACATTATTTATCTGCTGCTTCAAGTTTAACTTGTCATTCCTATATCAATGAATATGTCCTCTACTGTCCTATGGATTTCGGTCTATGAAGCAACTTTTGTTTACAATATATGAACGTGAGCAAACATTTTTTTTTTTAAGTCGTCGTAGTATAGTAGGAAATGTGTTGGCTTATTAGACGTGAAACCACGGTTCAAAACCCAGGTCAGACATCTTCAACAAAACGAAATAAAAAAAAATATTTCTTTGGCAACTTTCTGGCAAAAACTCAAATTCAGTCCATGGTATGGTGTACTATTTCCTATATGTTACCAAATGGCCACTGATCTTCTAGAGAATTCTCATATATTTTCGACCAAAAATCGATGTTTTTAAAATCTCAAATTTCGACTCACAAAATTATTTCAGCTATTCCACTACCACGGTTGGAAAGAGGACTCTCTGGAATATCATTTGCATATAGTCTGCATGGTGTACTATTTCTTACATGTTCCCAAATGGCCACAGAACTTCTAGAGAATTTTCAATTACAAAATTTATTTTTGCAAAGCCAATTTCAACAATACCGTATCACTTTACATGGGACTATATTGCTTATTATCTCTATATTCGAGATTTGTGACCTGAAGAATCACGGTATCGCATCTTAAAGCCATTGCATTACCTACGAGTCTACATCTGACACAGATTAGTGAATTTATAACCGGTCTTCATCTCTATTAACACGTTAATCGCCATGTCAGTCATATGTATTGGACGCTAAGAAGTTCTACATGAGACATATGTATATGTATGTATGTCTGACAGGGCGATTTTGTAGAAGGTCACGTCAATCTCAGATGTCCGACGCAAACGACGCTATGTTCAAAACAACAGGTTAATACTTGTTGTATCTTGTTTGGATGCGTTAGACATATAAAACTGACACGGCTTGTCGAGAAAAAAGGTTTTAAGGGCCATGTCAGTCATATACATATGTGTGACATAAAAATCGGGAATTTTGGCCAAAAAAATTTTTTTTCTGTTATACATTAAGTTTCCTTAATACATTTTTAACGAAATTATCTCATAAAGTCGCCGTGGTCTAGTAGGTAGTGTGTTGGCTTATTAGACGAAAGGCCCGAGTTCGAATCCCGGGTCAGACATCAAAACGAAAATATTTATTCGGCGACTTCCTCTCAGCAGATTTCTGGCAAAAACTCTGAAAGTAAAAAATTGCCATGAAAAGCTTCTCAAAAAATCTGTCGTTCAGAGTCGACTTTAAACTGTAGGTCCCGCCACTCATGTATAAAATTAACGCACACACCATGAGTGGTGTTGAGAAGCTAGGCCGTAATCCTGACTGAAAGGTTGTAATGGCTAATTATGTATGTATGTATCTAATAAAGTTACCATGGCCCATGCGAAAATTTTTCTGATATTATCGTGAAGATTAACGTGTTAAATATCAATTCGTATTTCGTTTAATTCGAGATGTCTCCTGGGGGATTGTGAACCTTGACCTCACGTCTAATAAGCCAAACATACTACCTACTAGACTACGGCGATTTCATACCACATGGGGGGTAAAGAAATTCACACGCATTCCAAATGTGGTAGGACAAGCTAGACCCTCTAACTAAACTAAAGCATTGCAACGTCTTTAATAATGTACGTATGTACTTAATATAAAAACGCAGTTATTTCCGTAAAAAGAAGTCTATTGTGTCGATATGAAATCATTTTAAAATAAAAAATATTATTTTTATAAAGGAATTCTTCTTATCAAAATAATGGTAATCAGTTGCCTTCTTTATTGAATTGATAAAAAGACGGAAATAGTGTGTAATTTCTAAAAAAAAAATTACCAGATAATATGATTCACATCCACTGATTACTGCTGATAACGAATCAAAACAAACTTCAAAAAGAATGGGTGTTTTCACCTACTAAATCACTTGACTGTTTTTTCTACCTTTTTTAATTTAATTTAAAATTCTTTGACTAATAATAGCAACAATAAGAAAGTGTTGATGAGTACTTTCCTTTATTTGTACTTTATATTTATTAAATTTGTTTTTATTTATTTAATTTTATAATATTTTTTTGTATTCATATTGACATGACATTTGTTTATATAACGTTGATAGTTTTGGCGTTTATCAGCGAAATTTCGATAAACATCTGGTTTGAAATGCTCATAAGAGCTCAATAAAAAAAATTGTAATTTTTTTTTCTTTCTTTAGAAAATATTTTTTATGTTATTTTACCTTTATGAATAATACATCGAATATTATTTGTTTAATAATTTAGTTTTTATTGCGTTACAAAGCGACCTAAATTTCATATTCAAAGATTTTTATCACAATTTTTTATTTATTTTGTGTTTCACTTTTTTTTTCTTCTATTAATTATAAGCAAGCTCTGGGGGCTTTATTTACTTGATTTTAATTATATCAAGTAGAAACACCTACATTGGCTCCTAAACAACTAAACTAAATAAATACAAAAAAACAAAAATTTATTGAAATCACAAGAAATTGTACGTCTAACGATGTAAGGTAACTGGTTTATGGATTTGAAATTATTTAAAAAAAGGAAAAGAAAATATATTTTCAATATGATATTTAAATATTAAACTATGACTGTGTTATAAGAGATTAGCATTCAGGGGATATGTCCTACTCTGCACAGCATTAGATAATGTGTCTCAATTCTCTCTGGGTCCACTTGTCAATTATATGCAAAATTTTTGTCACAGCATTCCGCGGTTGCTTGCCTTACTCGATACTCAACTAGTAACTCAGTAGAACGAATACCGCACTCAGAGGCCATTTCCAAAGACATGCATAAGTTTCCACTGCAGACAGGGTAAAACTGTCCTTCTGAACTTTAGCTCTTTTTAGCGACTTAATTTTACTCTTAGGTGTCTTAGGTATCCAAATCCCTAGCAACGTCTATGCTACTTCTTCATGATATTCTTTTCATTTTTAAAACGCCGACAAGTTTGCACAAAATAATTGTCTTCCAACAAACTTCATTTGAGGAAATTATGTTTTTCATTGTACTATCACACACGAGCATATTTTTTGAGACGCACAATTTTTGTTCTTTCAGTCACACACGAGACTATTTCATCTGGCATAAAATTGTATACATATACAAAAAATTTTTCTGAACCTGCTGTTTTCTAAATGTATGTGCATTGGTTTTATGTTGTTTATGTATTAGTCTGTGCGAGGTAGAAGCTGGGGTTGAAAAATTATGCCAGCAAAAAACCACTCTCCTCACCTCTCTTGCCTACAAGCTGTCATTTTGTGCCAGCATAATTGTTCTCGTGTGTGATTGCCCATTCAGAACCATTCGGTTATTTTCTGACGAAATTGGGTATAAACTGGTTGAAAAATTATGCCAGCAAAAAACCACTCTCCTCACCTCTCTTGCCTAAAAGCTGTCATTTTGTGCCAGCATTATTGTTCTCGTGTGTGATTGCCCATTCAGAACCATCCGGTTATTTTCAAACAAAATTAACAAGTTGGCAATATTGATCGATAGTCGTCAATCGTTATACAACTTTAGCGTTTTCTACAATGTTTTCTCTTTATTTTGCGATTAACGGCACGCTTGTTTGTTTACAAATTTTCATACTCGTTACACAGCCTATTTGAGAAAAACATGATCCTAAAATAGTGCACACTTTAGCAGCAGCTGTGTGTGTTTGTGTAAACAAATTGAATTTCTTTTTCTCCACTTAAAGAGCAACAAAAAATTAATGAATTAAAGAAAGTACACATATTGGCAATTATTTTTAACTCAAAACAAATGAATAATATATGGCGCCTCTTATGGTAAACCGCACTCTTATTATAATTTTTCTTTCAGTTTTTCTTTTCAAATAATTAACGGTTTCATTATCATCAAAGCAAGATAAAACAGTTGTCAACCCAGTTTTTGCGGTAAAGGCTTGGTTGCCAATAACAACAATACCAGTAGCTGGTAGCAACTGGTAGTTGTTTTAAATTCTAATTAAATCGATAAAAACCAACAAAAATAAAATAAAAACATAATTTAATAAGAAACAAAAAACAAAACTAGATGCCATATATAATACAGTTAAAAGACTAATAACAATAATAAATTAAAAAAAAACACACACACACAATTTAAAAAAGAAGATGACAGTCCACCAGCCATTTACAGCAAATTGCTTTAGCACATGACAGCTTAAATTAGAAAAAAAATGAGCCAAAACAATGAAGAAGAAAAATAAACACAGGCTATCAATAAAAAGAAAAACCTTTCAAAAAATTAAAATGAACCCGGGAACGTGTAGTGATTTCAATTCTGTCTTCAAAATCTCTCGATATATCTCGATATACTTCGCTATAGGCCCCAAAACATGTAGTAATTTCAATTCTGTCTTGAAAATGTCTCGATACATCTCGATATACCTCGCTATGAACCCGGGAACGTGTAGTGATTTCAATTCTGTCTTCAAAATCTCTCGATATATCTCGATATACTTCGCTATAGGCCCCAAAACATGTAGTAATTTCAATTCTGTCTTGAAAATTTCTCGATACATCTCGATATACCTCGCTATGAACCCCGGAACGTGTAGTAATTTCAATTCTGTCTTCAAAATTTCTCGATACATCCCGATATACCGCGCTATGAACCCCGGAACGTGTAGTGATTTTAATTCTGTCTTGAAAATGTCTCGATACATCTCGATATACCTCGCTATAGACCCCAAAACATGTATTAATTTCAATTCTGTCTTCAAAATTTCTCTAAACACCTCGATAAACCACAGTATGGTCGGCTAATTACAGACGAGTGGCATAAATTTTTTGCCAACTGATCAAGTAATATCCCGATCAACAAGTTGTCAGGAGATAGCGGTGGCCCAATAGATATCATACACATGACAGTTTGAAATCACTTTATAGAGGCTCACAACTTAAAGTTGCTCGTTGTTAATGAACCACTTAAGGTTAGCAAATTGATTGACCGAACCAGAAAACTTCCGAAAACGGAATCGCCGAATTAAATCCATTTTCAAATTTCTTCTTTCATTTTATGCCACCGTACCTAGCATACATACATACATACATAATTGGCCATTACAACCCTTCAGTCCTAGCGCTCAATGATGAATTTTAAATTTAAGAGAAGGACGTACGTACATCAATCATACGATAACACACTGGCTGATGGAATAGTTGATGCCTAGCTCGACTATCAGTGGCTAGGCTACACGACTGACGAATGTCTTGCCATCTTATTTGGAGATGCCAGACATTTTCTAACCAGGCCTGAATTATTTTATCGGCAAGCTACTGAATAATCCTATAGTCGCCGTAGTTTAGTAGGCAGTGTGTTAGCTTATTAGACGTGAGGCCACGATTGAAACCCCAGGTCAGACATCTCGATCAAAACGAAATATGAAAAAATATTTCTTCAGCAGATTACTGGCAAAAACTCTGAGAGTAAATAAAAAATCTGTCGTTCGGAATCGACTTTAAAACTGTAGGTCCCTGCCACTCATGTATAAAATTAACACACACAACATAAGTGGTGTGAGAAGCTAGGTCGTATTCCTGATTAAAGGGTTGTAATGACCAATTATGTATGCCCCTTAACAGCCCGATATATTTGGCAAATAATTCGGTTTGGAAGACACTACCGCAGTTCTTCTTTAATCAAAGGCTAATCATCTTGTCCATTCATCTAATTATTACTTCATCCATGAGTGTAATGTATTTATTACGAACGAATGACTTTCTAAATTATATTGAGAGACGCTAGACATGTTCTAATCATTATCGCTAAGCAACCGAATATCTCTCTAGCACCATTGGCTATATGTTAGCCAGTTCTCAGACCTTTAGATGACATGTGAAAATATGAAAGCCAGCATATTAAAGTTATGCTTTAACTAGAAGCCAATTCTTTAGTCTATTCCTCTGATGTAGACTCAGCGCACCACTCTTAATTTCGATCGAGATCAGTGTTGAAAAATTCAGTACTTTAGTACTTTTTTCAGTACCTTTTTATTTCAAAAATACCGCAGTACCACCGCGAATTCTTCCGTACTTTTTATTAATACATACATATTTTATGTTTCGCCCTTTTCAACTGTTAATGCGTTAGTAACATGTTCAACGTAATGCTAAAGGTGAAATTAGTCTTCAGCTCCGATTAGCCAAACGTCCATGGAACGTATGTTCGTTTTTAGAATACGAAAAAGCAATGACAACTCTTACCGAACCGTAATGTAATTTCGGTAAGAATATACAACATTGTCCTTCATATGCTAAAAACGAACGTACGTTCCGTCGACGTTTGACTAAACGTTTCTTTTACATTCTGTTACGTTCCGAGAATCAGCTGTTTTTGTTTTGTATATGTGAGAAACATGTATAAGTCGTTAGTTTTTCTATTCTATTCTGTAAGTGTATTAAGTATAAATAAATATTTTTTAGAAAAGTACTATTTGATGCAAAAAAGTACCATTTCAAAATGAGAACAACAACTCATTAACTTCCAATATTGGGATATATACCTCGGCATAGGCCATACGCCAGGGCCAGACATCAAAACGAAATATGAAAAAAAATTATTTCTTCGGCGACTTCCTCTCAGCAGATTTCTGGCAAAAACTCTGAGAGTAAATAAACCTGCCATGAAAAAGTTTCTCAAAAATCTGTCGTTCGGAGTCGACGTTAAACTGTAGGTCCCGCCCCTCAAGTATAAAATAAAAAGTGGTGTGAAAAGCTAGGCCGTAATTCTGACTTAAGAGTTGTAATGGCCAATTATGTATGTATGTATAGGCCATATGCTCAGTTAAAAAACTGAAATCTTGACCACCTGTTTTACCATCAGGTCAATAGCTGGCGAGTGTAATATCATCTGAAGGCATTTACAGGGATTGTCTTCAGCATAACGGTGCTTAAAAATGACAGTAGAACTTGGCGCTTTCACCAATGTTATGTGATACGCCTTCTCTTCTGGCGTCTACGAAGGCCACACTGTTACATACAAAAAAGAGAATATTAAGGTGATTAATTTGTAAACAGAAAACCTTACGAGTATAACCACTCTACATTTGATTGAAGCTTTATTTGATAAAATTCTGAAGAAACTAATCTGGGTCATTATGCTTATTCACAAATAAATACAAGAACAAATATAAATTTTCTGTTTAATTTTTAGTCATCATAAGCCACCACACCACCAAACGGCGAGCATAACATTCAGGCGTCATTCAAACAAGCATTGTCATCATGGTTTTAAATGCTACTCATACGTCGTAAAACGCAAAAAAAATGATGACAAATTTTATCTGCTGCTCGAAATAAATGATTATGACTGTGGCAGACAAATATGGCTAATTTGTTGAATGTCTGGTTGGTTGAAAAAAATCTGTCTTTCTGTCTGTCTGATCATGCTAAATAGCAAGAAGTAAAAACAAAAATCTACCATTTCATTACAATTCCATTTAAATACTTCATTAAATGAAATTCTTTTTTTTTTTTTTTCTTTTTGCCCATTTATAAGTGAATGTAAGACAGGCCACAAGCTGTCAGTCAGTCACTCAGTCAGAAATGCCAAGCCAGTAAACCTGAAATCAGATTTTATTTTAATTTAAAAGAAAAATCATCATCATCATCATCATCGGATTTTACTGAAATTGAAAGAATTGTGTTTTTTTGTTTCATCCACTTAATTATGGCCCGTTTTTGTTTTTACCTGTAATTTACACCCATTATTCCTTTTGGCCATATTATTATTATTATGCGATTGTATTTGTATTAATGGTTTATGGCCATAATTTTATATAAAAAAAAATATTTACAAAACAAAAAAAACGCGAAAATATGTGTGACCACCAATTTGGTTAAGAATTTTTATCGAACAACGGTTACAACATTAACCGTGACTAACACACAGCTACTGTAGCCGTATCATGTATAGAATGATGGTCTACACATTATGACCAAGAAAATTGAATTTTTAATCTTATCAATCTACGTATAAAAATAGGTCTGTGTTTGTTAGTTTGGCCGTAGCCTGTTGATGGGAGAGGTTAAGAGATGGGAAATTTAAAAACTCACTGACACTCATATTATTGCCGTTATTAAGCTGAATGGAGGAATGTTAACGGATTAAGGCGCTTCATTTTAGATCACCGGCTATATACATACGAATAATTTGTCTTGTTGATTAGGCGATTAATGATTTGACGTACTTAATTGCTCATTACAACATTTTAGCCAAGATTACAACCCATGTGTGGCGGGACGTGCAGTTGAAAATCGACTCCTAACGACAGATTTTAGAGAAACTGTTCATAGTTGATGTTCAGAGTTCTTTTCAGAAGGCTTCGGAGAGGAGAAATATTTTTTCATATTTTTGTTTTCTTGATATTTGATCTGGGTTTTGAACCACAGCCTCATTGATGCGTGAATGAAAATCCACCGCGTTCAAAGTGTTCATTCATTCTGCAATGGATCTAAAGGTTATTTTTTTTGATGTGTGTGAAGATAGATTTTAAAATCTATCTCCTCAGACGCAAACCAAGTCAGTTAACAGAGCTGTGTTATGTTACTAGCATAACTGTGTGCGCTTCTCCCTTGGGGGTGTGTGCTTCTCACACCACCTTTTGCGACGATTTTTCTGGCGATTGATTGATTGATTTTAAAATCTACTATGAAAACTCGCTCTGTTAAGTATTCTGGCGATTGATTTAGTTAAAGGAACGTAAAATGCTTTAAAGACAATTTACTTTGTCCGCCGATGTTGTCCTGTTTTCCCACAAAAGGACATACAGTGGATTTTAAAATCTGAAATCTCAGAAAATTTCAAAATCTACGATGAAAACTCGCTCTGTTAAGCGTTCTGGCGATTGATTTAGTTAAAGGGACGTTGTCCTGTTTTTCTACAATATTGATTATTTTTATCGGATTACAATAGCTTTCGGAAATGTGTGATTATCTGTTTATTGTAGTTCCTATTTCACAATATTTTCTAACAGTTATTAACTATAGGACTTATTTTTATCAAATTTTCCTCTTTTTTTCTTATTTTGCCTAGGAATTTAATTAATTTTTCCAGTTTTCCTTTCCCAGCCTCAAATTAAGTGTTTTGCAGAGTTATGTTAGTAACATAACAAAACTCTGTTAACTAAGTTGGTTTGCGTGTGGGGAGATAGATTTTAAAATCTATCTTCACACACATAATTTTTTATGGTTCCATTTGACGGGTTTTATTCAATCACTTAATTCCTTCGCTTTGAAGAAAACTCAAAGGGAACTGCCGTTCTAAGGAAAACAAGACACTTAAATCTGTACCACTAGAATTTGTGGACAATGTCATCTCGTCATCTCAATAACCGGTAAGTATTGAAAGCCAATGAATACAAAATGAGCACAAGAACAACATTTGAATTGCCATGTGCTACTTCGTGTTGTCATTTGTATTAACACACCCTGTATTCAATAAAATAAACCACTTGGAAACCGCACATACTCAAACACTGGCTTAAAAGTATGTGAAAAAGAGAGAAATGTAACTAAACAAAAAAAAGAGTCAAAATATGGCAAGAAAACGTGTTGAATTGATTGACTGACACTTTAAACATACACATTTATTGATAGATACAAACGTCAAGCAGCAACAACAACAAGAAACCAAGACAAATAGGCAGTCGTCAATGCAAAAATTTTCGAGCAATTTGTGTTTTAGAAAAAAATTGAGTTCAATTCTATTAAATTCGTACTGCTTGTTGTTTTGTAAGAAGAAAATTTGTTTTAAAAAACAAGAAATTTTTAGTTTTTTTTCGCTTCTAACAATTAAGTGGCAACGCAACAGATTTCAATGTAAAGTAGGCTCTCAATTCGTGATAACTCTGGCTTTGAAAGATGGCGCGATGATCACAAATTATTATTTATGCTAAGTAAGCTACGCTCGAATCCAGGTATAACTTTCTGGAAATGGTCTTTATATCATTAGAGCATCAAGAAAACGCACATACCAGATAGAGTTGCCAACTATGATAATATTCCAGCTAATTGAGCCTGAGTATTACACACCATAAGCCTGGATAATCCATACTTTAGGGCGATCCTAATGAGAAGAGAACCAACCATGAGTATAAATAAAGGCGACCTCAGCACGCTAATGGGCGTACCGTCTTACATGTATGTACACCTGAACGTGTATTTTGGAAAACCATGAATGCAGGCCACGTGCTGTAGACATCGAAATGATGAAGCACTCTCTGTCAGTGTCCAAGTTCCGTAAACTCGACATCGTAATATTTCAAAGATGACACTATACCAGATATAACTCTAGACTAGAAGAAGTTAAGGAAGTTTATACAAGATATGGTCTTCCTATAGAAAGTACGATGGTATTCCTAATAATGATCGCACAACAAGCTTACATGATAGCTTAGCTATATGCTAGTAGGCATGAGACCCTTGGTTAGTCTACTCTCCTTCGACTTACTAGCGATTACAGAATTCCTAGAACTAAAACTCCCGTCTGGTTTTAACAATTTTTTAAGATCTACAGTAAGGTCTCCATTTTTTTTGTATATTAAACTTTACATACTTACATACATACATACAGATTTTTTGTGCTGGTAATGCGGGGTTGTACGCTAGTACAATTGTTCTCGTGTGATTAGAGCCATTTATTCTCAGAGTTTTTGTCAGAAATCTGCTGAGAGAAAGTCGCCGAAGTAATATTTCTTCATATTTCGTTATGATCGAGATGTCTGCCCTGGGGTTTGAACCTACTAGACCACGGCGGCTTTATTTAAATAAAAGCCTTTCTTTAAATAAACGACACTTGAAATGTATTAAACAGCTGTTAACTTTGCCGGACTATCGATTTTGGAATTACGAATGAATAAAGAAAATGTGGCCATTTATGCGGTCATTATATTAATTTTCCTTGTAAATAATTCCAACTATGTACTTTTTTTCATTGTTTGTTAAATTCCCCTACACTTGATGATTTTCATTTCATTCAACTTTTTTCACAGTGCAATTTATATGTGCTCTGACTAATATAATCACAGTTTTATTACTGCATTGTGTGTGATTATTGCTTTCTTATTACAAGTGAACATGTTTAATTTATCTCAAGACTCTGTTTAATGTTTTTATTTATTGTTGTTGTTTTTATTCTATCTAAACTGCGCTACCACACTCACCGCAATTATCACATCTTAACACATGCACTAATAGCAGCAGCAGCAACAACAACAACATCTTCATGAGGAGTAACACAACAAAGAGACAATTGCTTTGTTTATTTTAATCTAACAAAGCGAGAGAATGATACGCATGCAATAATAACAGCAAACAAAAAAAAAACAACACACTTATGCATACATGTGTACAAACTCGTAATAAAAGTTCACATACTTGCTTTAATATGATTTGATTTGGTTTTCTTCAATTCCAATACATAGAAAACGGGAATGCAATTTATATGTACATGGTGTGTGTGGGTGTTTTAATAAAACTGAGATGAGATTTTCTTTTCTTGTTTTAATTTTTTTTTTTGTTTTTTTTTCTTTGTTTGTAAAACTAATAGAGATTGCTTGTGCGGGAAATAACAGCATAATTGTAATCAATAAGCCAGTGATGCTAATTTAAGGATGAAGTATGTACAATATTGAGTTCTGCGTCGACAAACAAAAACGTTGTCAAAATCATGTCTTATTCTGTTCCCAATGCAACTTTTTAAGTTTAATTTTTTATTGCAAGTTGCAACACCCAGTCATTTTCTCTCTATCTCTCTCTTTCGGAATCTTTGTTGATCCTCCCTCTCTATGGTCCTTAATTAAATCTCTCTTTAATTAATAAAGTCTCTCCCCTATCTATGTTAAGAACAATGAATGAAATGAAAAACATATTAAACTTGACATTTAAAATATAAGATTTTAATGAACAACATCAACAACAATAACAAAAACACAATGTAACGTAACCACAAAAAAGTAATCACTACAAAGCAACAGCAACAACGGCAATCATTAACTGTTTGTTGTTCTCAACCATAATTATAAGACTTGCAATTAAAATGGGGTTAAAAGAAACAAGAAACAAAAACAAAAAGAAAACCAAAATGAATCAACATAACTACAAAATCTAAAAACTTTTTAAATAAGAATGTTTATTGCTGCTAATGCGTATTTTTTTTTTACTCATCCTCACAGTGAGTGTGTATGCTTCGTAACGACAATCAAGAAAACGCATGTTAAAGTCACAATCGCAAGTTAAACGGACAGTTAGAAAGATGGTTGGCAACTTGAACATGAACATGTGAAAAGTTGACTTGGGTTTCAACTGTTGAGTTTTGGATGTCAATGATAGAAGCTTTCGAAGATAAAGATGAAGAAAGAAAACTATTTAACCCACTAATGATCACACATTAGTTGGAGAATAAAAAAACGTTAATAAATTTCGGTTGAAAACTTCAATTTAATATATTTACATGGTGTTATTGGAAGGGTACATATGTAGTAATGTTATTGCCTTTGTTCAGTAAAAGTCTGGCCGTTTTATACGTGTAAAACATTAACTATAGGGCCTCGAAAGTGGGACTCTCACAAAGAATATGCTTTACTATACAGCTAAGCACATAATTGGTGTACTGGAGCAAGTCCTGGGCGAAAGTTGCCTCTGTACAACATTTTTTGTTCGACTGCATGCATGTTAGGGAACGGTCTTCAATGGCGGCTATCCATTTAGCCTCAAATACTTCAATTCAGTAAGAGTAAGCCAAAGTACATACTTTCTAGTTGTAGAGAGTTTAGCTTTAAGAATTAACGATCGCTTATTCTAATAAATAACCTTGAATTTTAATATCCGGTAATTGCCGCTTGTTCTCCTTTTTTTTTGTTAAGATTTCTTTTCATTTAATTGGATTTTTAAATCATAAAACATGGCCTAAAAATTATGCCATAAACTAAAAACTTTTAATTCTTCTTTTTTATTGTTTATCACCACGTTTTATTTTTACGATTGAACTTCTTTTAAACAAAGAAAGAGGCAGGCAACTCGTTTTCTTGTTCATGATTTATAACTTTTTAAGTTTTTAAAACTTTATTTTACCACCCAAAGAATATAAAATAAAATAAAACCTGCGTTTAAGGCTGAAATAGTTTGTTTTTTTACGCATTTGAAAAGTGTTTTTTGTTGTTGTTTTTTTACAACGAATTCGACAATGTGGCTGCTGCTGCCGGCTGTTTAAAATTTTATTTTTTGTTTAAAATAGACTAAAATGACTTGTAGTTGATTTTTTTTAAAGATTTTTTATACTCGTACTTTATTTCAATTTACAATATTTAATAGTTAATTTTTTATTGTTTAAAGTCGTTAGACAAGTTGTCAGTATAAGAAAAAAAAACATTAATTAACTTGAACGAATTATTACGATTTTTTTGATTGTTTAAACAATAAGCAATAAGGAAAATTTTTAAGTGACAATTTCAATTATTCTTCTTGTCATGTTGTGAATTATTTTTTTAACTTCAGCCTTCCTTTTCAAATATACCGACTATACCGGTAGCTCTGGTAGTAGCTAAGTTATAGCTAGCATCGCTCTCAGGGTCATTTAACATACCTCACCGTGGCAAGGTTACAAGTCCATTAAAGTATCCATCTATAGGATGACAATTGCAACAAATGGTCAACGTATTACATAAAATTATTCTTTTTAATACCATCTAGTCGCCTTAGTCTAGTAGGTAGTGTGTTCGCTTATTAGACGAAAAGCCCGGGTTCGAGCCCCAAGCCAGACATCAAAACGAAATATGAAAAAAAAAATATTTTTTCGGCGACTTCCCCTCAGCAGATTTCTAGCAAAAACTCAGAGAGTAAATAAATCTGCCATGAAAGTTTCTCAAAAACTGTCGTTCGGAGTCGACGTTAAACTATAGGTCCCGCCACTCAAGTATAAAATAAAGGCACACAACTTGAGTGGGGTTGAGAAGCTAGGCCGTAATCCTGACTGAAGGGTTGTAATGGCCAATTATATACATATGTTTGTATGTACAAGAACGTCTGAATAGACTGAAAGCATTACAATTGTGGTTCAGTCTGTACATCATTGCAATGTACTCACTGCTGCAAATACTGCTTTTGTTAGAGAAATACTGGCGTATTTGTTTATTTCATGTCGCTTTCAGTAATTGGGCCTATTTCACTCATTTTGATTTGAAGGTCCGACTACAGTGAGCGCCAAAAGTGAGTAAACACCACTGAAATAATTCATTTTCTTAGGATTGCGAGAAACAGAAAGGAGAATAGTCGAATAAATTTCCAAAAATAAAAATGTTTATTTATTATTAAATAAAATGTTAAAACAAAAACAACAATGCATGATAAAGGAACTTTTTTTTTTATATGTACTTATAGTGGGCGTTGACTCACTTATGGCGCTCACTGTATATACAGTCAAACTAACGCAACAATTAAAACCGGCTAACTATTAATAACGCCGTAGATATGTTGATTGGATGCTAGAGAGCAACAGGCTTTCAATACTGATTTTTCAAAACAAAGTTTTCTTTTCATATGAAAAAAAAACACTGTTTTGTGAGCATTATAGTCTGAAAATGTCCATGGGCGGTATGTTTTCAACAATACCTACGCCGAAGGAACACAAATACATCTAATCTAGGCAGCTTTTTTTGGACACAATTTTAGACTTTTAACTGGACGATATGTTGCGACAACAAAACGATGAAACGAGTTACACATATTGTTTAATTTTGTTATCGCTTGAAAACTTTTCAGAAAAAGTAATTTCGTAGCCTCCCAGATCACACGATTAGACGGCGTTATACTATGTTCAAACATGCACTCTTATTGCGTAAATCGCAATAAACGCCATTATTGAACATTAATTATTGCGCAATAAATACGCAAATTGGTATAATATTGATTAAAACTTAAAATACAGCAATGTCATAAGTACGTTCAGTGAGCATATTAGAGTTTTCCGAACACTTTCTGTTGATATTTAACAAATCAAATGTCAACAACGACAAACAACAAAACAAAAACAATGTTGTTGAAACAACCAGCTGTCAAATGAATATTGCTTATATTATATCTGAACACTTAAAATATTGCACTCAAATAATCGAATATTGGCTCAATAAAAGTGCAGTTCTGAACATAGTATTAAATGTTTTTCTGTGGCCACACTGAAGACCATCTCCACGCGGATAATACTTTAACGTTGGACCATTTCAAAACCAACATTCGTCAAGTTATCCCCTCGAAATGTGCAAAAAAGTAAACCAAAATTTCCTCAGAAAGGACTAGCTGTGGCAACCAATCCAGAGGCCGCCATTTAGATGACATTGTAATGCAAGGTCGAAGCATTATAAACAAATAAAATATGGCATCGAAATCCAAGAATTTTTTTTAATTTTTTTTATTACTTACCTTATAGACTTGACCATAAGTGCCATTGCCAACAACTTCAATTAATTCAAAAATACCAGCAGGATCCTAAAAAAGAAAGACGCAAAAGAAAACAAAAGGCGTGTGTTATTATTATTAGATAAAATTTAATGAATTAATTAATTTATTAAATAATTAAAAAAAAGAGAAAAAGAAAAAAATATTATTTAAATATGTGTGTGTGCTTTTCCTTTTAGTAAACAAAAAATAAATAAACGCCTGAACCTTATTAACAAAACAAAGGGCTACGCCCTGACATCATTATCCAAAAATATATGTAGAAAAAGCACAAATAAATATAAAACTAAAAAACATAAACATAAAGAAAATAAAGCGCAACTACACATGAACACGTATTCATACACGCATGCACACCCAAACACAGTCGTAACAATGAAATGCATCGTAATCATTGTGGAGATGGAGGCGATGATGACGACACAAGCAACGTTACAATAAACATCCTGACAAAAATATCAACAACTATTATAACGATAACAACAACAACAAGAATAATAATAAAAACGTTGGAAAAATATTGAAAAACAACAAAGCAGACACACAAGTGTCGTCTATTGTATTTCTGTTTTTTGTTTCTTCTCTTGCTCTCATCTTTAAATATAAAAAGTAAAAACAAAATACATACATACATACATACGCTATCAAATGTAATGCAAGCAAGCAAGCAAGTGAAGATGAATGAGTAGTAAATGTCTGCATGTATGTATGTTTGTAAGCACAAGTGGATGTGTAAGTGTAAATGTAAGTGTTTAGTAAGTGCAATGACATTATTTTGGAAAAAAATCAAAAAAAAAAATAATAAAAAATAAAAATATAAACTCAGAGAGAGAGAGAGACGGAGAAACAAACAAACAAGTGCACAATTATTTCGTATGCAAAAGGTATTTAATGGAAACCAAAACAATAAAAAAAGCATTTAAGAAAAAAAATGAACCGCTACAAACACACACACAAAATACAATGGCAACAACAAAAAAAAAAAAACTTCAAAAGGAAGTCTATGAATGCACGAATATTTATTTTGAAAACTATTTAAAGCAAAAATTGAACGAATGAGAAAATAAAATAGAAACAAAGAGAACAACAATAACGGCGACGACGACGACGACATCACCAACGATAACTTAAATACCAAAGACAACATACATACAACAAGAAAGTGTTGAAGTTCTTATTATACATGCAGAAAAATTTTATTTCGATATTAAGACAGGCCCAGGCATTGTTTTTCAAGTTTCTTTAGAAGTAAATTATTTTTTTGTTGTTTAAAATAAACAGAAAAAGATGGAATTAAACTAAATAATATGGAACACAAACAAAATGGCTAACCGCATACATAACACAGCATTTTATTGTTTAACCGTTTAACTGTTACGCGGCACAAAAGCGCTGCGTTCATTTGTTACGAAAATCGCATTTGCGCTGTGAGTTTCAGTGTAAAAACATGTCAGTGTCAAAATATGTCCTGCAGTTTTCGAACGTTCGCACCAGAATCGCTTAGCAGTTAAACGGTTAAACATTTTATCGGGTTTGCTGGAGCTGCAACTCGTGTAAATGAAACTGCAACTCATGCAACAGGTTGAAAACGAAATTCCACATAAAAAATTATTTCTAGGCTTCTTCTTTCACGCCAGCAAAGTAACATTTATGCCACTATACTCGTAGTGTCTACAAATTGCCGTTTCGTTTCATGTCACATACCAAATCTCGCTTTGACGACTATAAGCGTCAGAGTCCGCCAATGTCTTAACATGTTTTTTTTTCTAATTCTCTTAAGGCCACATCAAAACGAAATATGAATAAAGAAATATATCTTTGGCGACTTCCTCTCAGCAGATTTCTGGCACAAACTCTGAGAGTAAATAAACCTGCCATGAAAAAGTTACTCAAAAATCTGTCGTTCAGAGTCGACGTTAAACTGTAGGTCCCACCACTCACGTATAAAATTAAGGCACTCAACATGAGTGGTGTGAGAAGCTAGGCTGTAATCCTGACTGAAGGGTTGTAATGACCAATTATACCGTCGGTATATACATCCAGGAGTTCCGGGGGGGGACGGTCATGTCAGGGGTTTAATCGCTCCTGCTCGGGATCAGGAAGTTGAAACCCCTGTCAAAACAGTATCGATATTCAGTGGGGTCACAGGATCAATCTGCAAAATAGACGAGTGACTAGAGGGGACGACGCCCCAACGAGGCAGGGCATTGAGTCTTGTCGCAGTAAACTTAGCCACCTGCCTAGCGAGGACCTCAGTAGGAAGCCAGTTAATCATTGCGAACAAGGCCTTTGTGGGGGTGCTACGAATAGCAGTGCACCTTCTGACTCCGTCCAGGAGTCTGACATTGTGCAGCTTGTCCAGAGCTGTCCACCAGAAGGCAACACCATATAGGAGGTTAGGTTCGATGACTGCATAATAGATCCAGCGCATGAATCTTTGGACTGAGACTCCATCTGGAAAGTTGCTGTATTACACAACCCATAATTCCTGAAAACTTTATTAAAACCGATTGTTCCCAATAAAAACACAAAATTTTTCACAGTGTATCCCTTTTAAAAACCATCACTTTGCAGGCAGCACATTATTATATTGACAGATGAGGAGAATTCGGCCGTAAGTAGACAAAAAAAACGCAGAGAGAATATTGAGTAAAAGTGGATTTAGAAGAAAATGTCTTCATTATTTTGTTGTGTAGTATGTTTTCTTTTTGTTTCTCTTTGTTTAGTGTGGTCTTTGCATTTAGTTTTACCACTATTACGGCTAATGATGATGTAGTATGTGTGCCTGTTTCTATTGTTTGTTTATGCTTTTTATGCATAACCCACACATGCATGCATACATACATAAACATAGTTTCTTTTTGTTTTCTATTTTTTTATTTTCACATTGCTTTTCTTTGTTACCGTTATGTATGTATGTCACAATAAGCCAGCACATACATACATATGAAAAACTATTTTCATACCATAAGATATTAAAAAAGAAAATAAGACGAAAGAAAAAATACAAATTTACAACAACAAAAGTGCTTAAGATATAGAAAACAGAAGGTAAACATATGTTGTTGTTGTCATAATATGTGTTTATTGTTATTGTTGGTCTCCATACATACATTACTGGCTGAGGCAATTCTTGTTGTCAATTTTTTCGGGATTTGCCCAAAATACGTTATGGTTGAGAGAGAGAGAGAGAGAGAAAGAGTGAGTGGATTTAAAACACGTTTCTGTGTGCGTAGGTGCTGGCGAATGAATATCAATTGCTATTGAAAAACCAGAAACATACACAAAAACCAATGAAAACATATTGAGTAAAAAAAACATTTTCTGAGTTTTTTTTTTATTGACAGCCATTTAACAAACAATTAAAAACGATTTAAAACAGATGCATGTTGTTGTGCAGCACATTAAATTGAAAATATTAAAATGCAGGCTGAATTTAAAAATACAAATTTAATGAAGCGATGAGTACAGAGGGAAGGACACTAATTTGCCAAGAATATATCACTGCAACTAAGAGTATGTATTTGTATATCAAGCGTTGAGCGTCGCGAAGTGCCATAAGTCTGAGGGAAGTGGGCTGCTGGAAACAGCGCTCGATAGACATGGACTTTTGAAAAAATCCACCGATTATATTGTGCTTGTTCCTGCCTGGTTTAAGAACACTTATACCGGAAAGAACACAATGGAATGGTGGGGTACTCCAGGGACAGGGGAGGTATACCCATCTTAACAGATGGGTCTAAGTTAGGTGGAGGTACAGGTGCTGGGGTTTTCTGTAAGGAATTCGGACTTGAAATGATGACTGCAGCGTGTTTCAGGCGAAGATTTTCGCAATCTTGAAGGCTGTTGAGGTCATAGCTGATGGCCCCGCTTCGGAATCGGAATCTTACATGATCTTTGTTGGCAGTCAGGCTGCCCTAAGGGCCATTTCATAGGTATGGTGCAAATCACGGCTAGTTCGCGAAGGCAAGGAGTCGTTGAGGACTTTTGGACCAGACCGTATCCGTCTATGCTGGGTTCCGGGTCAAAGCGGAATACTGAGCAATGAGATGGCGGATGCTCGCACTAGGTTACGTTCACTTTCTGAGGGCGATTTAATAGTTGGTCCTGATCCCCCAATCTGCCACCTCTACGGCCTCATCGATGAATGGGTCAGGCGGGAAGAGCAGAGGCGCTGGGGGAATGGATCGGGTTGTCATGTCTCTCGATGTCTATGGCCTTCTATAGGCAGTATGAGAACAGGTTGACTGCTGGGCTTGGATAAGGCTTAAGGTTTAAGGTTGATTATAGGGTTTATCACAGGGCACTGTGAGATTGGGTTCGCAGGTTATGTTGCGATGAGGAGGAGTTAGAGCCTGTCAAGTACATCCTCTGTAACTGTTGAGCCCTTGGTAGGTTGAGATTGAGGACCCTTGGCAGGGGTTTCTTTGAGGGTTTGAATTCTGTAGCGAGAGCAGACATCATTAGTAACTTGAGCTGGTTGAGAAGTGCTAGGGCTTCATTAGTGTAGCCCCGTTGTGCCTTTTTATTGGTCTATATAAATCCTTCGCTTCCCATTCTCCCTTCCTACTTCCTCTCCTTTTTCCTATCACCTCGTTGACGTTATGTACAATGGGTCAAATCGACCTCCGGGTATTCTACTTGTCTCAGGTGACAGGTACACGTCCTCTAACCTAACCAGAAGGATTTCCATGACTCTTTGCATTACATAACACATGCAATAGTTTTTTCCACAACAAAATCAACAAAGAAAGTGGTGAGCACGTTTAAACACCAATTTTGTGGCTCAGTTTTAACTACTTTTATGCCTTCCTTGTTTTTTAAATGATACATGCATGTAAATGGCAAATTGTTCACTAAATAAATGACACTTCTTATGAACAATACTTAACAGGTGGCAACCTTGCCAGGTCGGCTGCTTAGATATCAGTCGATACATTCCGATGACGCCAATGGAGGCTAGGGAGGTTAAAAATAGTGTTTTTGATAGGCATAAAAAGCCGTTGTGCCCACAATGTGTAAACTTTGAATGACATAAAAGGAACTGCGTCAACCTCAGGTGACTTTACAGAGATTTGGTGACTTTTCAGCGATTTGGGAACTTAGTTGGAAAATATTTCTAGAATTGACATCTTCAAGCTTTAATTGATAACAACATTTTGCTATCCATGGTCAATAATTTTACAGAGGAAAGTCAATTATTGGATTTTCTTTGGCAACTAGGAAGAGAATTTCTCTGAAAGAGATAATCAAATAGCAAGGCGAGCATATATGAAACTACACAACAGATATTAAAGGAAACATGCTCATAAGTTTCAAGGAAAAGTTAATATTTTTTATAATTTCATAACGAATATCAAAATGAAAATCAAAATGAAAAACTATATTTTATTTATTGAAATATAGGGTGTTTTTTATAGAGGTATAGAACTTTAAGTTGCAATAAAACAACGATCGATTATTCGATTGACATGAATTTTATTTATCCGAAAGATAATCTTGTGGCATTACATTTTAAATATGATTTCTGGCATATGACCGCCACGGCTGCCGCGGATGTAGTCCAATCTGGACGTCCAATTTTCGTTGACTTTTTCCAACATTTGTGGCCGTATATCGGCAATAACACGGCGAATGTTGTCTTCCAAATAGTCAAGCGTTTGTGGCTTTACCGCATAGACCAATGACTTTACATAGCCCCACAGAAAGTAGTCTAGCGGTGTTAAATCACAAGATCTTGGAGGCCAATTTACAGGTCCAAAACGTGAAATTAGGCGGTCACCAAACGTGTCTTTCAATAAATCGAAATAAAATTGCACTATTTGCAAGCGTTGTTCCGGCGTGAGTCTATTCATGATGAATTGCCAAACCAAACTGAGAATAAATCACTTGACAGCTGTTAAATCTGTGGCCATCTTGAAAAGTAATGCCAACTTAAAGTTCTATACCTCTATAAAAAACACCCTTTAGTACCTGTTGTTGTTAAAAAAAATACAAACATTCCAAAGAACGAACACAAAGAAAAGTTAATCGTTTTATTTGCGTCATTCCGATTACTACACTTTTATCGTTTTTGTCATTATTAATTAAAAAAAACACACACACACATGAACAACTATATATTCGACATAAATCATGACATACGATATGCAATGATGCCCAATATTTAATCGCACATGTAGTGTTGCAATGTCAGTATTTCTATACTTTCTCTGGTATTAGCTTTATACAGAGGGGGGTTTTAATTGTTATTTTTTCTCTTGTTTTTTTTTTTTTTTGTATCACAATATTATTATTATTAATAAAATTCATATGTGATTCACCTTCAATTCAAACATATTAAATGTGTGTTGCATTATTTGAGTAGAAAAAAAAATTTTTTTTTTGTTTACCTAACCTCAAATTGTTTGTTGATAAGGCTGAAAAAAACACAATTTCAACACTTTTTTTTCTTGTCTTTCATAGTTCATAGAGGTTTTTGTTTTAGCTTGCTTACATAGATAGTTTTACCTTTAAAGTTTTATACTCACTGCGAGTATTAAACGAAATTATTAAAAAAAATTAAGGTGGGGGGGTTGGACAATATTTATCAGGGGATTTATGTACATCTAAAATAGAACTCTCCTATAAAAACCAATCGCCGTAGTCTAGTAGGTAGTGTGTTGGCTTATTAGCTTCCACTCATTATCACCTAAGGTGATGTTTACTATCCCCAATTGGCTTTCAGCCAGCATGTTGGCAACTCAAGTGGCTGCGAAAGTAGCTATGAGACGGATTGCCACAAGAGCGTAGAAATATAAAAGAAGCCTAGATGATATCAGAATGGGTGATACAACTGTTGACTACATGCTATCAGTACAAGCTTTTTATCCTAACTTTATAATGAAAATAGAAAAAATAGATCATACGACAATAAGTTTTTGCACTTCCTAGAACATTCATTGGCGGATCCAAAGCACGTAACAAAGCCGAATGTGGCATCTTTTTCAAAACAATTTATCATGACGACATCATGTCATATACATACTAGTTACTACTAGTCATATACTAGAGAACGAATGTAGAGTTTCATTTGCTGATGATATTTTAATAATAAAAATAAATACTAAGGGCCATTATTATAACTTGCCGTTAAACTAAGGTTTAGTTAAAGGTAACTTTAGCTAAAGTGAACTTTAAAGTTACCTTTAACTTTAGCTAAAGTGAACTTTAAAGTCAGCTTTAACTTATTTTCGTTATTACAACTTACAGAGAAAATAAAGTTAACTGTTTTCAAAAATATGACAGTGCCGGAGCAATGTCGATAAAACCGCTCAATTAAACAAGTTTTTTTTGAACGCTGTGGCTTCGTTCTTTTTGTTGTATATGCTCATTTTGTTTAAATTTGAAGTTGCCATATTGAAAATAATATATAATGTGCTAAGTTCATACATAAACTTAACTTTAAAAGTTGCCGGCTTAACGCTCACTTTTATCTTATTGGGTACTCATAATAAAGAAAAATAATTTATTTGCCCGTTAAAATCCCCCCCTTTAGTTAACAGCAAGTTGTAATAATGACCCTAATAATCGTAAATTCCCTCCCTTTTTAGGTTTTATATTCAAAACGATACGATATATTTATGTTCCACTGTTTCCCATATAGAAAATTTCTTTTGCCTTGAATGACAGCAGGCAAGCAGGCAGGCAGTTAATGTTTCAAGTAAATATCGATACAATGAATAATCACTTCACAGAGGCAAACATTCAGAACAAAATTGTCTAAATATTGACCGGTTTTAAATAAATACAACAACAATAACAACAGAAAAAAACTCCCCTCTTCTCTCTCTCGCTCACTCTCTCTATACTCGTATGATAACGAAATGCGCATGTGGGTAGATTAGTAATCGAATATTTCAATACAAAAAAAAAAACATTTTATTTTTCACAGTGTATTCTCTTAATTACTGTAAATACCTATGAAAGGTAATGAAAGAAATAAAAACAAATCACATGCAAGTTGTTAATTTAATGCCTTCACCATTGTATTTATTGTAAGGGGGAAAAGGAAGTAGACAAGTTAATGGCGACACTCTATGTATGTATGTATATGCATAGTAAATTTGACAACAACAACAAAATGATAAATAACAAAAAAAATTTATTTGAATTGTAAATAGTAATAAGAAACCGTTAGTCATGTATTCTTTTTAAGGTGAAAAACAACAAAATCAAAACATATGAATGCACATAGAAGAACCAAACAAATCAAAAATATAATAAAAGAGTTGCCGTTTGTTTATTATTTGAAAAAAGGATTAATACTATGTTCAGACATGCACTTTTATTGAGCCAATATTCAGTTATTTGAGTACAATATTTAAAGTGTTCAGATGTACATAATAAAAGCAATATTCATTTGACAGCTGGTAAACAAAACAGCTGGTTGTTTCAACAACATTGTTTTTGTTTTGTTGTTTGTCGTTGTTGACATTTAAGTTGTCAAATATCAACAGAGTGTTCGAAAAACTGTAATATGCTCACTGAACGTACTTATGACAGTGCTGTATTTTAAGTTTTACTCAATAATATCGCAATTTGCGTATTTATTGTGCAATAATTAATTAGAATTTTATATGAAATATTGACCTCAATAATGGCGTTTATTGCGATTTAACGTTGTATGCAGCACACAGCTACGAGGTCTGTTTTTTAGAAGAATTAACTTAGTAAGGGAAATTACAGTGTATTTTGATTAATGCGCACAGTAAAAGTATTACTAATTGTAGCGGAATTCATATTATAATCAAGGAGGTTGTGTTAGCCCCTAATCTTGCGATTCTAAGGAAAATGGTTCTAATCACACGAGAACAATTTTTAGTCGCATAATTTTTGTTCTTTTCAAATCACACGGGATGAATATTAGTTTGGCATGAAATGTATACGTATACATAGCTCTGTATTAGTGCTTTTGCGTTCATTTGATGTTTGGCTGATTTTTAAAAAAAGGGCATGTAAGAGTTTTGTGCTGGTAATGTGGGGTTGTAGCTGGTTGAAACTTTACGCCACCAAAAAACCCCATATATATGTACATAATTGGCCATTACAACCCTTCAGTCAGGATTACGGCCTAGCTGCTCATACCACTATGTTGTGTGCCTCAATTATATACAGTGAAAGCTCCCATAGGCGGACTCCGACAAATTTTAATAAATACATATCTACCTGTATAGTATTTGTTGCCAACGATAACTGCGATAAAAAATAATCTTTAAAAACATTTTCATTAAATTTTATTTTTCTCATATTCATATGTGTGTGAAGATAAATTCGAATTTGAAAACCCAAGACGCAATCCATAAATTTTAGCAGCGCCACATTTGGCGTTAACAGTGCCAAATTTGCTGTTAACAGAGCAAAATTTGCTCTTAACAGAGCACTGTTAACTGTTTAACAGTATCCATCTGAACAAGATCACTTGTTTAGAAGCTAATTTTAGGGCATATACTAGGTCTTTGAGTTCCACATCATACTCAAAGGAGTGTTCCAATGCGTCTTAATATAATCAGCAACATAGACACATAGAAAGTGATACGGTATTGTTGAAATTGGCTTTGCAAAAATATAGTTCTTGATTGAAAATTCTCTAGAAGATCAGTGAAAAATCTCTAGAAGATCAGTGGCCATTTGGGAACATATAAGAAATAGTACACCATACAGACTATATGCAAATGGTAGTCCAGAGGGTAATCTTTCCAACCGTGGTAGTGGGATAGCTGAACTAATTTTGTGAGTCGAGATTTTGAATTTTAAAAAAATCGATTTTTGGCCAAAAATATATGAAAAATCTCTAGAAGAGCAGTGGCCATTTGGGAACATATAAGAAATAGTACACCATACAGACTATATGCAAATGGTAGTCCAGAGGGTCCTCTTTCCAACCGTGGTAGTGGGATAGCTGAACTAATTTTGTGAGTCGAGATTTTGAATTTTAAAAAAATCGATTTTTGGCCAAAAATATATGAAAAATCTCTAGAAGATCAGTGGCCATTTGGGAACATATAAGAAATAGTACACCATACAGACTATATGCAAATGGTAGTCCAGAGGGTCCTCTTTCCAACCGTGGTAGTGGGATAGCTGAAATAATTTTGTGAGTCGAGATTTTGAATTTTAAAAAAATCGATTTTTGGTCGAAAATATATGAGAATTCTCTAGAAGATCAGTGGCCATTTGGGAACATATAAGAAATAGTACACCATACAGACTATATGCAAATGGTAGTCCAGAGGGTCCTCTTTCCAACCGTGGTAGTGGGATAGCTGAAATAATTTTGTGAGTCGAGATTTTGAATTTTAAAAAAATTGATTTTTGGCCAAAAATATGTGAAAAATCTCTAGAAGATCAGTGGCCATTTGGGAACATATAAGAAATAGTACACCATACAGACTATATGCAAATGGTAGTCCAGAGGGTCCTCTTTCCAACCGTGTTAGTGGGATAGCTGAAATAATTTTGTGAGTCGAGATTTTGAATTTTAAAAAAATCGATTTTTGGCCAAAAATATATGAAAAATCTCTAGAAGATCAGTGGCCATTTGGGAACATATAAGAAATAGTACACCATACAGACTATATGCAAATGGTAGTCCAGAGGGTCCTCTTTCCAACCGTGTTAGTGGGATAGCTGAAATAATTTTGTGAGTCGAGATTTTGAATTTTAAAAAAATCGATTTTTGGTCGAAAATATATGAGAATTCTCTAGAAGATCAGTGGCCATTTGGGAACATATAAGAAATAGTACACCATACAGACTATATGCAAATGGTAGTCCAGAGGGTCCTCTTTCCAACCGTGGTAGTGGGATAGCTGAAATAATTTTGTGAGTCGAGATTTTGAATTTTAAAAAAATCGATTTTTGGCCAAAAATATATGAAAAATCTCTAGAAGATCAGTGGCCATTTGGGAACATATAAGAAATAGTACACCATACAGACTATATGCAAATGGTAGTCCAGAGGGTCCTCTTTCCAACCGTGGTAGTGGGATAGCTGAAATAATTTTGTGAGTCGAGATTTTGAATTTTAAAAAAATCGATTTTTGGTCGAAAATATATGAGAATTCTCTAGAAGATCAGTGGCCATTTGGGAACATATAAGAAATAGTACACCATACAGACTATATGCAAATGGTAGTCCAGAGGGTCCTCTTTCCAACCGTGGTAGTGGGATAGCTGAAATAATTTTGTGAGTCGAGATTTTGAATTTTAAAAAAATTGATTTTTGGCCAAAAATATATGAAAAATCTCTAGAAGATCAGTGGCCATTTGGGAACATATAAGAAATAGTACACCATACAGACTATATGCAAATGGTAGTCCAGAGGGTCCTCTTTCCAACCGTGGTAGTGGGATAGCTGAAATAATTTTGTGAGTCGAGATTTTGAATTTTAAAAAAATCGATTTTTGGTCGAAAATATATGAGAATTCTCTAGAAGATCAGTGGCCATTTGGGAACATATAAGAAATAGTACACCATACAGACTATATGCAAATGGTAGTCCAGAGGGTCCTCTTTCCAACCGTGGTAGTGGGATAGCTGAAATAATTTTGTGAGTCGAGATTTTGAATTTTAAAAAAATCGATTTTTGGCCAAAAATATATGAAAAATCTCTAGAAGATCAGTGGCCATTTGGGAACATATAAGAAATAGTACACCATACAGACTATATGCAAATGGTAGTCCAGAGGGTCCTCTTTCCAACCGTGGTAGTGGGATAGCTGAAATAATTTTGTGAGTCGAGATTTTGAATTTTAAAAAAATCGATTTTTGGTCGAAAATATATGAGAATTCTCTAGAAGATCAGTGGCCATTTGGGAACATATAAGAAATAGTACACCATACAGACTATATGCAAATGGTAGTCCAGAGGGTCCTCTTTCCAACCGTGGTAGTGGGATAGCTGAAATAATTTTGTGAGTCGAGATTTTGAATTTTAAAAAAATCGATTTTTGGCCAAAAATATATGAAAAATCTCTAGAAGATCAGTGGCCATTTGGGAACATATAAGAAATAGTACACCATACAGACTATATGCAAATGGTAGTCCAGAGGGTCCTCTTTCCAACCGTGGTAGTGGGATAGCTGAAATAATTTTGTGAGTCGAGATTTTGAATTTTAAAAAAATCGATTTTTGGTCGAAAATATATGAGAATTCTCTAGAAGATCAGTGGCCATTTGGGAACATATAAGAAATAGTACACCATACAGACTATATGCAAATGGTAGTCCAGAGGGTCCTCTTTCCAACCGTGGTAGTGGGATAGCTGAAATAATTTTGTGAGTCGAGATTTTGAATTTTAAAAAAATCGATTTTTGGTCGAAAATATATGAGAATTCTCTAGAAGATCAGTGGCCATTTGGGAACATATAAGAAATAGTACACCATACAGACTATATGCAAATGGTAGTCCAGAGGGTCCTCTTTCCAACCGTGGTAGTGGGATAGCTGAAATAATTTTGTGAGTCGAGATTTTGAATTTTAAAAAAATCGATTTTTGGCCAAAAATATATGAAAAATCTCTAGAAGATCAGTGGCCATTTGGGAACATATAAGAAATAGTACACCATACAGACTATATGCAAATGGTAGTCCAGAGGGTCCTCTTTCCAACCGTGGTAGTGGGATAGCTGAAATAATTTTGTGAGTCGAGATTTTGAATTTTAAAAAAATCGATTTTTGGCCAAAAATATATGAAAAATCTCTAGAAGATCAGTGGCCATTTGGGAACATATAAGAAATAGTACACCATACAGACTATATGCAAATGGTAGTCCAGAGGGTCCTCTTTCCAACCGTGGTAGTGGGATAGCTGAAATAATTTTGTGAGTCGAGATTTTGAATTTTAAAAAAAATCGATTTTTGGTCGAAAATATATGAGAATTCTCTAGAAGATCAGTGGCCATTTGGGAACATATAAGAAATAGTACACCATACAGACTATATGCAAATGGTAGTCCAAAGGGTCCTCTTTCCAACCGTGGTAGTGGGATAGCTGAAATAATTTTGTGAGTCGAGATTTTGAATTTTAAAAAAATCGATTTTTGGTCGAAAATATATGAGAATTCTCTAGAAGATCAGTGGCCATTTGGGAACATATAAGAAATAGTACACCATACAGACTATATGCAAATGGTAGTCCAGAGGGTCCTCTTTCCAACCGTGGTAGTGGGATAGCTGAAATAATTTTGTGAGTCGAGATTTTGAATTTTAAAAAAATTGATTTTTGGCCAAAAATATGTGAAAAATCTCTAGAAGATCAGTGGCCATTTGGGAACATATAAGAAATAGTACACCATACAGACTATATGCAAATGGTAGTCCAGAGGGTCCTCTTTCCAACCGTGGTAGTGGGATAGCTGAAATAATTTTGTGAGTCGAGATTTTGAATTTTAAAAAAATCGATTTTTGGTCGAAAATATATGAGAATTCTCTAGAAGATCAGTGGCCATTTGGGAACATATAAGAAATAGTACACCATACAGACTATATGCAAATGGTAGTCCAGAGGGTCCTCTTTCCAACCGTGGTAGTGGGATAGCTGAAATAATTTTGTGAGTCGAGATTTTGAATTTTAAAAAAATCGATTTTTGGCCAAAAATATATGAAAAATCTCTAGAAGATCAGTGGCCATTTGGGAACATATAAGAAATAGTACACCATACAGACTATATGCAAATGGTAGTCCAGAGGGTCCTCTTTCCAACCGTGGTAGTGGGATAGCTGAAATAATTTTGTGAGTCGATATTTTGAATTTAAAAAAAAATCGATTTTTGGTCGAAAATACATGAGAATTCTCTAGAAGATCAGTGGCCATTTGGGAACATATAAGAAATAGTACACCATACAGACTATATGCAAATGGTAGTCCAGAGGGTCCTCTTTCCAACCGTGTTAGTGGGATAGCTGAAATAATTTTGTGAGTCGAGATTTTGAATTTTAAAAAAATCGATTTTTGGCCAAAAATATATGAAAAATCTCTAGAAGATCAGTGGCCATTTGGGAACATATAAGAAATAGTACACCATACAGACTATATGCAAATGGTAGTCCAGAGGGTCCTCTTTCCAACCGTGGTAGTGGGATAGCTGAACTAATTTTGTGAGTCGAGATTTTGAATTTTAAAAAAATCGATTTTTGGCCAAAAATATATGAAAAATCTCTAGAAGATCAGTGGCCATTTGGGAACATATAAGAAATAGTACACCATACAGACTATATGCAAATGGTAGTCCAGAGGGTCCTCTTTCCAACCGTGGTAGTGGGATAGCTGAAATAATTTTGTGAGTCGAGATTTTGAATTTTAAAAAAATCGATTTTTGGCCAAAAATATATGAAAAATCTCTAGAAGATCAGTGGCCATTTGGGAACATATAAGAAATAGTACACCATACAGACTATATGCAAATGGTAGTCCAGAGGGTCCTCTTTCCAACCGTGGTAGTGGGATAGCTGAAATAATTTTGTGAGTCGAGATTTTGAATTTAAAAAAAATCGATTTTTGGCCAAAAATATATGAAAAATCTCTAGAAGATCAGTGGCGATTTGGGAACATATAAGAAATAGTACACCATACAGACTATATGCAAATGGTAGTCCAGAGGGTCCTCTTTCCAACCGTGGTAGTGGGATAGCTGAAATAATTTTGTGAGTCGATATTTTGAATTTAAAAAAAAATCGATTTTTGGTCGAAAATACATGAGAATTCTCTAGAAGATCAGTGGCCATTTGGGAACATATAAGAAATAGTACACCATACAGACTATATGCAAATGGTAGTCCAGAGGGTCCTCTTTCCAACCGTGTTAGTGGGATAGCTGAAATAATTTTGTGAGTCGAGATTTTGAATTTTAAAAAAATCGATTTTTGGCCAAAAATATATCAAAAATCTCTAGAAGATCAGTGGCCATTTGGGAACATATAAGAAATAGTACACCATACAGACTATATGCAAATGGTAGTCCAGAGGGTCCTCTTTCCAACCGTGGTAGTGGGATAGCTGAAATAATTTTGTGAGTCGAGATTTTGAATTTTAAAAAAATCGATTTTTGGTCGAAAATATATGAGAATTCTCTAGAAGATCAGTGGCCATTTGGGAACATATAAGAAATAGTACACCATACAGACTATATGCAAATGGTAGTCCAGAGGGTCCTCTTTCCAACCGTGGTAGTGGGATAGCTGAAATAATTTTGTGAGTCGAGATTTTGAATTTTAAAAAAATCGATTTTTGGTCGAAAATATATGAGAATTCTCTAGAAGATCAGTGGCCATTTGGGAACATATAAGAAATAGTACACCATACAGACTATATGCAAATGGTAGTCCAGAGGGTCCTCTTTCCAACCGTGGTAGTGGGATAGCTGAAATAATTTTGTGAGTCGAGATTTTGAATTTTAAAAAAATCGATTTTTGGCCAAAAATATATGAAAAATCTCTAGAAGATCAGTGGCCATTTGGGAACATATAAGAAATAGTACACCATACAGACTATATGCAAATGGTAGTCCAGAGGGTCCTCTTTCCAACCGTGGTAGTGGGATAGCTGAAATAATTTTGTGAGTCGAGATTTTGAATTTTAAAAAAATCGATTTTTGGCCAAAAATATATGAAAAATCTCTAGAAGATCAGTGGCCATTTGGGAACATATAAGAAATAGTACACCATACAGACTATATGCAAATGGTAGTCCAGAGGGTCCTCTTTCCAACCGTGGTAGTGGGATAGCTGAAATAATTTTGTGAGTCGAGATTTTGAATTTTAAAAAAAATCGATTTTTGGTCGAAAATATATGAGAATTCTCTAGAAGATCAGTGGCCATTTGGGAACATATAAGAAATAGTACACCATACAGACTATATGCAAATGGTAGTCCAAAGGGTCCTCTTTCCAACCGTGGTAGTGGGATAGCTGAAATCATTTTGTGAGTCGAGATTTTGAATTTTAAAAAAATCGATTTTTGGTCGAAAATATATGAGAATTCTCTAGAAGATCAGTGGCCATTTGGGAACATATAAGAAATAGTACACCATACAGACTATATGCAAATGGTAGTCCAGAGGGTCCTCTTTCCAACCGTGGTAGTGGGATAGCTGAAATAATTTTGTGAGTCGAGATTTTGAATTTTAAAAAAATTGATTTTTGGCCAAAAATATGTGAAAAATCTCTAGAAGATCAGTGGCCATTTGGGAACATATAAGAAATAGTACACCATACAGACTATATGCAAATGGTAGTCCAGAGGGTCCTCTTTCCAACCGTGGTAGTGGGATAGCTGAAATAATTTTGTGAGTCGAGATTTTGAATTTTAAAAAAATCGATTTTTGGTCGAAAATATATGAGAATTCTCTAGAAGATCAGTGGCCATTTGGGAACATATAAGAAATAGTACACCATACAGACTATATGCAAATGGTAGTCCAGAGGGTCCTCTTTCCAACCGTGGTAGTGGGATAGCTGAAATAATTTTGTGAGTCGAGATTTTGAATTTAAAAAAAATCGATTTTTGGCCAAAAATATATGAAAAATCTCTAGAAGATCAGTGGCGATTTGGGAACATATAAGAAATAGTACACCATACAGACTATATGCAAATGGTAGTCCAGAGGGTCCTCTTTCCAACCGTGGTAGTGGGATAGCTGAAATAATTTTGTGAGTCGATATTTTGAATTTAAAAAAAAATCGATTTTTGGTCGAAAATACATGAGAATTCTCTAGAAGATCAGTGGCCATTTGGGAACATATAAGAAATAGTACACCATACAGACTATATGCAAATGGTAGTCCAGAGGGTCCTCTTTCCAACCGTGTTAGTGGGATAGCTGAAATAATTTTGTGAGTCGAGATTTTGAATTTTAAAAAAATCGATTTTTGGCCAAAAATATATGAAAAATCTCTAGAAGATCAGTGGCCATTTGGGAACATATAAGAAATAGTACACCATACAGACTATATGCAAATGGTAGTCCAGAGGGTCCTCTTTCCAACCGTGGTAGTGGGATAGCTGAACTAATTTTGTGAGTCGAGATTTTGAATTTTAAAAAAATCGATTTTTGGCCAAAAATATATGAAAAATCTCTAGAAGATCAGTGGCCATTTGGGAACATATAAGAAATAGTACACCATACAGACTATATGCAAATGGTAGTCCAGAGGGTCCTCTTTCCAACCGTGGTAGTGGGATAGCTGAAATAATTTTGTGAGTCGAGATTTTGAATTTTAAAAAAATCGATTTTTGGCCAAAAATATATGAAAAATCTCTAGAAGATCAGTGGCCATTTGGGAACATATAAGAAATAGTACACCATACAGACTATATGCAAATGGTAGTCCAGAGGGTCCTCTTTCCAACCGTGGTAGTGGGATAGCTGAAATAATTTTGTGAGTCGAGATTTTGAATTTTAAAAAAAATCGATTTTTGGTCGAAAATATATGAGAATTCTCTAGAAGATCAGTGGCCATTTGGGAACATATAAGAAATAGTACACCATACAGACTATATGCAAATGGTAGTCCAGAGGGTCCTCTTTCCAACCGTGGTAGTGGGATAGCTGAAATAATTTTGTGAGTCGAGATTTTGAATTTTAAAAAAATTGATTTTTGGCCAAAAATATATGAAAAATCTCTAGAAGATCAGTGGCCATTTGGGAACATATAAGAAATAGTACACCATACAGACTATATGCAAATGGTAGTCCAGAGGGTCCTCTTTCCAACCGTGGTAGTGGGATAGCTGAAATAATTTTGTGAGTCGAGATTTTGAATTTTAAAAAAATCGATTTTTGGCCAAAAATATTTGAAAAATCTCTAGAAGATCAGTGGCCATTTGGGAACATATAAGAAATAGTACACCATACAGACTATATGCAAATGGTAGTCCAGAGGGTCCTCTTTCCAACCGTGGTAGTGGGATAGCTGAAATAATTTTGTGAGTCGAGATTTTGAATTTTAAAAAAAATCGATTTTTGGTCGAAAATATATGAGAATTCTCTAGAAGATCAGTGGCCATTTGGGAACATATAAGAAATAGTACACCATACAGACTATATGCAAATGGTAGTCCAGAGGGTCCTCTTTCCAACCGTGGTAGTGGGATAGCTGAAATAATTTTGTGAGTCGAGATTTTGAATTTTAAAAAAATCGATTTTTGGCCAAAAATATTTGAAAAATCTCTAGAAGATCAGTGGCCATTTGGGAACATATAAGAAATAGTACACCATACAGACTATATGCAAATGGTAGTCCAGAGGGTCCTCTTTCCAACCGTGGTAGTGGGATAGCTGAAATAATTTTGTGAGTCGAGATTTTGAATTTTAAAAAAAATCGATTTTTGGTCGAAAATATATGAGAATTCTCTAGAAGATCAGTGGCCATTTGGGAACATATAAGAAATAGTACACCATACAGACTATATGCAAATGGTAGTCCAGAGGGTCCTCTTTCCAACCGTGGTAGTGGGATAGCTGAAATAATTTTGTGAGTCGAGATTTTGAATTTTAAAAAAATTGATTTTTGGCCAAAAATATGTGAAAAATCTCTAGAAGATCAGTGGCCATTTGGGAACATATAAGAAATAGTACACCATACAGACTATATGCAAATGGTAGTCCAGAGGGTCCTCTTTCCAACCGTGTTAGTGGGATAGCTGAAATAATTTTGTGAGTCGAGATTTTGAATTTTAAAAAAATCGATTTTTGGCCAAAAATATATGAAAAATCTCTAGAAGATCAGTGGCCATTTGGGAACATATAAGAAATAGTACACCATACAGACTATATGCAAATGGTAGTCCAGAGGGTCCTCTTTCCAACCGTGGTAGTGGGATAGCTGAACTAATTTTGTGAGTCGAGATTTTGAATTTTAAAAAAATCGATTTTTGGCCAAAAATATATGAAAAATCTCTAGAAGATCAGTGGCCATTTGGGAACATATAAGAAATAGTACACCATACAGACTATATGCAAATGGTAGTCCAGAGGGTCCTCTTTCCAACCGTGGTAGTGGGATAGCTGAAATAATTTTGTGAGTCGAGATTTTGAATTTTAAAAAAATCGATTTTTGGCCAAAAATATATGAAAAATCTCTAGAAGATCAGTGGCCATTTGGGAACATATAAGAAATAGTACACCATACAGACTATATGCAAATGGTAGTCCAGAGGGTCCTCTTTCCAACCGTGGTAGTGGGATAGCTGAAATAATTTTGTGAGTCGAGATTTTGAATTTTAAAAAAAATCGATTTTTGGTCGAAAATATATGAGAATTCTCTAGAAGATCAGTGGCCATTTGGGAACATATAAGAAATAGTACACCATACAGACTATATGCAAATGGTAGTCCAGAGGGTCCTCTTTCCAACCGTGGTAGTGGGATAGCTGAAATAATTTTGTGAGTCGAGATTTTGAATTTTAAAAAAATTGATTTTTGGCCAAAAATATATGAAAAATCTCTAGAAGATCAGTGGCCATTTGGGAACATATAAGAAATAGTACACCATACAGACTATATGCAAATGGTAGTCCAGAGGGTCCTCTTTCCAACCGTGGTAGTGGGATAGCTGAAATAATTTTGTGAGTCGAGATTTTGAATTTTAAAAAAATCGATTTTTGGCCAAAAATATTTGAAAAATCTCTAGAAGATCAGTGGCCATTTGGGAACATATAAGAAATAGTACACCATACAGACTATATGCAAATGGTAGTCCAGAGGGTCCTCTTTCCAACCGTGGTAGTGGGATAGCTGAAATAATTTTGTGAGTCGAGATTTTGAATTTTAAAAAAAATCGATTTTTGGTCGAAAATATATGAGAATTCTCTAGAAGATCAGTGGCCATTTGGGAACATATAAGAAATAGTACACCATACAGACTATATGCAAATGGTAGTCCAGAGGGTCCTCTTTCCAACCGTGGTAGTGGGATAGCTGAAATAATTTTGTGAGTCGAGATTTTGAATTTTAAAAAAATCGATTTTTGGCCAAAAATATTTGAAAAATCTCTAGAAGATCAGTGGCCATTTGGGAACATATAAGAAATAGTACACCATACAGACTATATGCAAATGGTAGTCCAGAGGGTCCTCTTTCCAACCGTGGTAGTGGGATAGCTGAAATAATTTTGTGAGTCGAGATTTTGAATTTTAAAAAAAATCGATTTTTGGTCGAAAATATATGAGAATTCTCTAGAAGATCAGTGGCCATTTGGGAACATATAAGAAATAGTACACCATACAGACTATATGCAAATGGTAGTCCAGAGGGTCCTCTTTCCAACCGTGGTAGTGGGATAGCTGAAATAATTTTGTGAGTCGAGATTTTGAATTTTAAAAAAATTGATTTTTGGCCAAAAATATGTGAAAAATCTCTAGAAGATCAGTGGCCATTTGGGAACATATAAGAAATAGTACACCATACAGACTATATGCAAATGGTAGTCCAGAGGGTCCTCTTTCCAACCGTGTTAGTGGGATAGCTGAAATAATTTTGTGAGTCGAGATTTTGAATTTTAAAAAAATCGATTTTTGGCCAAAAATATATGAAAAATCTCTAGAAGATCAGTGGCCATTTGGGAACATATAAGAAATAGTACACCATACAGACTATATGCAAATGGTAGTCCAGAGGGTCCTCTTTCCAACCGTGGTAGTGGGATAGCTGAAATAATTTTGTGAGTCGAGATTTTGAATTTTAAAAAAATCGATTTTTGGCCAAAAATATATGAAAAATCTCTAGAAGATCAGTGGCCATTTGGGAACATATAAGAAATAGTACACCATACAGACTATATGCAAATGGTAGTCCAGAGGGTCCTCTTTCCAACCGTGGTAGTGGGATAGCTGAAATAATTTTGTGAGTCGAGATTTTGAATTTTAAAAAAATCGATTTTTGGTCGAAAATATATGAGAATTCTCTAGAAGATCAGTGGCCATTTGGGAACATATAAGAAATAGTACACCATACAGACTATATGCAAATGGTAGTCCAGAGGGTCCTCTTTCCAACCGTGGTAGTGGGATAGCTGAAATAATTTTGTGAGTCGAGATTTTGAATTTTAAAAAAATCGATTTTTGGCCAAAAATATATGAAAAATCTCTAGAAGATCAGTGGCCATTTGGGAACATATAAGAAATAGTACACCATACAGACTATATGCAAATGGTAGTCCAGAGGGTCCTCTTTCCAACCGTGGTAGTGGGATAGCTGAAATAATTTTGTGAGTCGAGATTTTGAATTTAAAAAAAAATCGATTTTTGGTCGAAAATATATGAGAATTCTCTAGAAGATCAGTGGCCATTTGGGAACATATAAGAAATAGTACACCATACAGACTATATGCAAATGGTAGTCCAGAGGGTCCTCTTTCCAACCGTGGTAGTGGGATAGCTGAAATAATTTTGTGAGTCGAGATTTTGAATTTTAAAAAAATTGATTTTTGGCCAAAAATATGTGAAAAATCTCTAGAAGATCAGCGGCCATTTGGGAACATATAAGAAATAGTACACCATACAGACTATATGCAAATGGTAGTCCAGAGGGTCCTCTTTCCAACCGTGTTAGTGGGATAGCTGAAATAATTTTGTGAGTCGAGATTTTGAATTTTAAAAAAATCGATTTTTGGCCAAAAATATATGAAAAATCTCTAGAAGATCAGTGGCCATTTGGGAACATATAAGAAATAGTACACCATACAGACTATATGCAAATGGTAGTCCAGAGGGTCCTCTTTCCAACCGTGGTAGTGGGATAGCTGAAATAATTTTGTGAGTCGAGATTTTGAATTTTAAAAAAATCGATTTTTGGCCAAAAATATATGAAAAATCTCTAGAAGATCAGTGGCCATTTGGGAACATATAAGAAATAGTACACCATACAGACTATATGCAAATGGTAGTCCAGAGGGTCCTCTTTCCAACCGTGGTAGTGGGATAGCTGAAATAATTTTGTGAGTCGAGATTTTGAATTTTAAAAAAAATCGATTTTTAGTCGAAAATATATGACATTATATGCAAATAGAATCATTAAAGAAATCACTTTTTAGGGGAAGTCCCTTATTTTGTTTTTATTTTGTATGTATGTTATTAATATTGTATAGTACTAGACCAAAAATCGATTTTTTTAAAATTCAAAATCTCGACTCCCAAAATTATTTCAGCTATCCCACTACCACGGTTGGAAAGAGGACCCTCTGGACTACCATTTGCATATAGTCTGTATGGTGTACTATTTTTTATATGTTCCCAAATGGCTACTGATCTTCTAGAGATTTTTCACATATTTTTGGCCAAAAATCGATTTTTTTAAAATTCAAAATCTCGACTCACAAAATTATTTCAGCTATCCCACTACCACGGTTGGAAAGAGGACCCTCTGGACTACCATTTGCATATAGTCTGTATGGTGTACTATTTCTTATATGTTCCCAAATGGCCACTGCTCTTCTAGAGATTTTTCATATATTTTCGACCAAAAATCGATTTTTTTAAAATTCAAAATCTCGACTCACAAAATTATTTCAGCTATCCCACTACCACGGTTGGAAAGAGGACCCTCTGGACTACCATTTGCATATAGTCTGTATGGTGTACTATTTCTTATATGTTCCCAAATGGCCACTGATCTTCTAGAGATTTTTCAAATATTTTTGGCCAAAAATCAATTTTTTTAAAATTCAAAATCTCGACTCACAAAATTATTTCAGCTATCCCACTACCACGGTTGGAAAGAGGACCGTCTGGACTACCATTTGCATATAGTCTGTATGGTGTACTATTTCTTATATGTTCCCAAATCGCCACTGATCTTCTAGAGATTTTTCATATATTTTTGGCCAAAAATCGATTTTTTTAAAATTCAAAATCTCGACTCACAAAATTATTTCAGCTATCCCACTACCACGGTTGGAAAGAGGACCCTCTGGACTACCATTTGCATATAGTCTGTATGGTGTACTATTTCTTATATGTTCCCAAATGGCCACTGATCTTCTCGAGATTTTTCATATATTTTTGGCCAAAAATCGATTTTTTTAAAATTCAAAATCTCGACTCACAAAATTATTTCAGCTATCCCACTACCACGGTTGGAAAGAGGACCCTCTGGACTACCATTTGCATATAGTCTGTATGGTGTACTATTTCTTATATGTTCCCAAATGGCCACTGATCTTCTAGAGAATTCTCATATATTTTCGACCAAAAATCGATTTTTTTAAAATTCAAAATCTCGACTCACAAAATTATTTCAGCTATCCCACTACCACGGTTGGAAAGAGGACCCTCTGGACTACCATTTGCATATAGTCTGTATGGTGTACTATTTCTTATATGTTCCCAAATGGCCACTGATCTTCTAGAGATTTTTCATATATTTTTGGCCAAAAATCGATTTTTTTAAAATTCAAAATCTCGACTCACAAAATTATTTCAGCTATCCCACTACCACGGTTGGAAAGAGGACCCTCTGGACTGCCATTTGCATATAGTCTGTATGGTGTACTATTTCTTATATGTTCCCAAATGGCCACTGATCTTCTAGAGAATTCTCATATATTTTCGACCAAAAATCGATTTTTTTAAAATTCAAAATCTCGACTCACAAAATTATTTCAGCTATCCCACTACCACGGTTGGAAAGAGGGCCCTCTGGACTACCATTTGCATATAGTCTGTATGGTGTACTATTTCTTATATGTTCCCAAATGGCCACTGATCTTCTAGAGATTTTTCATATATTTTTGGCCAAAAATCGATTTTTTTAAAATTCAAAATCTCGACTCACAAAATTATTTCAGCTATCCCACTACCACGGTTGGAAAGAGGACCCTCTGGACTACCATTTGCATATAGTCTGTATGGTGTACTATTTCTTATATGTTCCCAAATCGCCACTGATCTTCTAGAGATTTTTCATATATTTTTGGCCAAAAATCGATTTTTTTAAAATTCAAAATCTCGACTCACAAAATTATTTCAGCTATCCCACTACCACGGTTGGAAAGAGGACCCTCTGGACTACCATTTGCATATAGTCTGTATGGTGTACTATTTCTTATATGTTCCCAAATGGCCACTGATCTTCTAGAGAATTTTCAATCAAGAACTATATTTTTGCAAAGCCAATTTCAACAATACCGTATCACTTTCTATGTGTCTATGTTACTGATTATATTAAGACGCATTGGAACACTCCTTTGAGTATGATGTGGAACTCAAAGACCTAGTATATGCCCTAAAATTAGCTTCTAAACAAGTGATCTTGTTCAGATGGATACTGTTAAACAGTTAACAGTGCTCTGTTAAGAGCAAATTTTGCTCTGTTAACAGCAAATTTGGCACTGTTAACGCTAAATGTGGCGCTGCTAAAATTTATGGATTGCGTCTTGGGTTTTCAAATTCGAATTTATCTTCACACACATCATATTCATGTACATTGTATTCAGAGTAGCTAATTAACTGACCATCAATCAGTTATCATATAAACCAAAATAAAAAGGAGAATCACAATTTAGATTTTGTCTGTGAACATCACATTACATAAAATAATAAACAGGGGAATCACCGCACTACGCAATGCTATATAATCTGATTAAGTTGAAAAATACACACTCAACAAAGAAAAATTTATGTAATCTCTACACATTGCGCATAGTATAAAAGTAAAAAACCGAAATAAGAATAAAATTGCTCAGCTTTGCCTTTTGTAATATTTATTTGTCCGCATATGGGAGATGTTTTTGGAAAAACAGGTGTCCGCGTCCGTCCAAGAGAGCGTCCGTCCAGGGGAGATGAATTTGCTCTAAAAATACGACCTAATTGACGGGACTTAGAAAATCGTCCGTCTAGCGGAGATGTCCGCCTATTAGAGCTGTCCGCCAGTGGAGCTTTCACTGTACTTGAGTGGCAGGATCATCAGTTTGAAGTCGACTCCGAACGACAGATTTTTTGAGAAACTTTTTCATGGCTGGTTTATTTACTCTCAGAGTTTTTGCCAGAAGTCTGCTGAGAGGAAGTCACCGAAGAAATATTTTTTTTTTATTTCGTTTTGATATCTGGCGTGGGGGGCTCGAACCCGAGGGCTTTACGTCTGATAAGCGTACACACTACCTACTAGACTCCGGCGACTACTTCTCTACACCCCTCTTCACCTATAAACTATCATTTTACGCCAGCACAATTGTTCTCGTGTGATTAGAACCAAAAATCCATATTGTAATAATTGAAAATAGGTCACGATTATGTGGTAGAATTTTGTAATGAATTTTAATGATTTTTCCACGTTTTTCGATTCGCTTCAATCAATTTATTTAGAAAAAAAAAGTAGATAGTTTTAAAGAAAAAACCTCATTTTCTCACAGATGCAAAAAGAAATATATTTTGTCGTAGGTATTTATTATTTTTGCCAACACCTGTGTGCGATTACTGATCCCATTATCTCCCAAATAGAAAGAAACACCACAACACTTGCATGTGACAAAATGTTTTCGTTTTTGTTTTATTTCCTGTTTTAAGAGAAAGTGAAAAATATTTATTGTGTTCTTTCTTTCTCTTTTTGGAATCGATATTCTCCCTTTAAATTTCTTATTTTTTCTTTTATATCGATTATTTCTTTTTAAAATAAAATTCAATTGCATTTGGAACAAATGACAACAGCAGCAACAGCAGTATAAAAAACTTTAATCTTTAAACAACACAAACAAACAAACAAACAACAAATAAATAAAGAAATATGCAGAGAGACGGCAAACACAAGCCTGCATGCATGCCTCTACCAATAATAATTCATTTCAATTGCTTTAGTTGTTTTGTTGTAGGGGGTTAATTTAAAGAGAGTGTGAGAGCAGAGATGGCAGAGCTGAGGGTGAGCGTAAATAACAGGAAATTTTTGCTGAAATATTGAAATATGAAGACTTCACTGCTTTGTTTTTTTTTTTTTGCTGTATTATTTATTTATCAAGTGTGGGGTGGAGAGGGGTAGAGAGAGAGAGAGAGAGAAAGCAACAAGGGGTGTTTACAGGTCATTTAGAGAGAAATAAAAAGAAGGCAAAAATAATCGTTTTAAAGAAATACAAGAACTTTTATCCTAATATTGTTGCTTTTCTATACACACTGCCTGTCTACAACTTATTTCCACCTTTTTTCCTTTGTTTTGTGGGAAAAAAAACAACAACAACAACGGTGTAAATGGCAATAACAAAACAATAACCGCAACAATAAGCTTAAAAACACAAAAGTAAAAGAAGAAATACAAGACGTATGAAATAATGACATACAATAACAAAAATAAGCCAGACAATAATCCAACCGGCCCGGCCCGGTCCGGCCGGTGGGGTAATATAGAAATAAAACAAAAGAGAGTACATACTAGACACAAAAAAAGAGAGAGAAAGATTAATTTACAAAAAAAAATCAGTGTTGATGACACTTTAATATGAAAAAGCACTGAATCAAATAAACGAAAGACACGCATTATCAATCATGAGAGAAATCATTTAAAAAAAGGCAAATTGAATTCAAAACTCGCAACTAAGGACTAAAAAAGGAGAATCATTGTGAATTTTATTTCAAGTATCAAAAATTGTTTTTATTTTGAGTGCAATAGCACTGGTTATATTAATTTAACACGTTGACTGCAGCGGAAATTTTCATAAAACTGGCCACGCACCCCAACATTGACTTTTTGTTCTTTTACCAGAAGCCATTTATCGATACTAGCACTGATATAATACGAGTTTATTCGTAGCTACACAAAAATGGCAGGTTTAGTGAGTACGTAATTGGCACCCTAGAAGGGAACACAATGTACGAGTTATCTCGTAGTCTGCAGTCAACGTGATAATTTCACATAAAGTATACAAGCTTGTAAAATGAAATGAATTTATTTTTTATCGCTCCGTTTTATAACTGCGATTTCACTGCGTTTAGGTGGTGACACATTTTTAATTTCTCGACTTCGTAGTGTTTATGCAGGCAACAAAACCTACTATCAGCATAAGGAAATCACACCACATTTTTGTTAGTTTATCTTTAACAAAGACAAAAATACAACGCAGGTAGCTAAAAATATCTTTGCTTCTGATAATGTAAAGTACAGACAATAAATACGAACATAAATTTATTGTTGTCGGTTTTGTATCGATAATTTTCAAGTCGAATATGTATGTCTTCGAGTGAAATCACTTACATACAATATAATTACACATACAGTGATTAGCAAAAGTTTTAGTACGGCAATATATTTTGACAAAAAAAGTCCCCACAGTCTTGCACAAAGTTCCGATATGACTTAAAGAGAGTATTTAGGAGATCATTTGAAAGAACGGTTACGTAATCGCTAAGCCTCAAACAAAAGACAACCGGTAAACTTACTCATGGTGCCACAAGAAAACACTAAACAAAACTTGCACATTCAATTCCAAATGGGTTAAATGATGTGCTTAACCTTAAGGGATATTCTACAAAATACCAGGGATAACATTTTCATATATTAGGCCTTTGAATTTTAAATTAACACAGGGTTCTCCTTGGGAGTAACTATGGAGTAATCTGAAACTTTTCCTTATTTTTCTCTTATTTTATGAAAAACATTAAAAATTTGTTTGTTTTATAATAAAATAGAAATAAATTAATGAAATACATGTATAAAGTTTAAATATTTATACAAACTTTTGGCTAAAATTCATGAAATTTCTAAAATATATTGCCGTACTAAGACTTTTGCTTGCCACTATATGTATGGAGAGTCCAACGTAATTTCTAAAATCGTACAAAAAATTTAGCTAACCAGCATTATCGTCACTTTTTGCGTTCTTTTTTAACAAAATGTTTAGATTTTTAAATTAAACAACAATTAGCAGGCAGATAAAGCTAATCGTGGTTTTCTGACCAATTCCGCTTTGTAGCTATTGGATCAAGGATTCCAAAACAGTTTTCGTTATGGTCGGGTCAGGACTGGAATCAAAGATATAGCCGACGTAGCTAACTTTTTCACGATTTTGTTTGCACGTATGAAAAAGTTAGCTACGTCAGCTATATCTCCGAATCCTTTGGAATCCTTGATCCAATAGCTATTCTTCCCAATAGGTCAGAAAACCCCACGTTTTTAAGTTGTATCGAATTTTTCACGATTTATAAAGGGCATATTTGGTAAAAAAAATACTTGATTTTTTCAACTTTATTATCTCCAATAAGCAAATTGTTATTTTCATAAATTTTTGCTTTTTTTTTGTAAAGTTCAAAGGGTTAACTTCGTCTTCCTTTCATTTTTCTCTCTAATTTATACCTATTTTTGCGATTATTAATCGATTTTCTTTCCTCCATTTTCCAAATTTTTCAATTATGTCTGTTGATATAACATTCACTGTAAAAAAAGAATATAACTTTCGTAACTAACTTCATACACATACCTATAAAGTAATCGAAATAAAATTAATATGTACCTACATATATACATAATTGACCATTACAACCCTTCAGTCAGGATTACGGCCTAGCTTTAATACCTAAAGCGATGAAAATATTTAAAAAAACTCGCATGTTTTCAGTTTCTAATGTCTGTTTCAAAGATAGGTTAGCAACACTTGCTTTAAGACACAGTAATTTTTAGGACAAAAACAAAGTTTTATTTTCAATAAAAAAAGAATAAAATTAATTAGAATTAAATTAATATTCAATTTAAATTAAATAATGACTTTAAAAAAGCTAAAATAGTTTTTTTAAAAAGAACACAGACTTATTGTACTATATACTACAACAGTTATCAACGAAACCAAAGAAATACTTGAAATAGAGAGAGAGTGAGAGAGTAAACGATAATAGTTTAGGAAATAATTAGTGTTGGTATGCGTGATGACAATGATGACCGGCTGTGTTTTTGTATTGAAAGTGAATTTGTCAATTATGCGATTTTGTTTTTTTTCTTGTTGCTTTTGTCCGTTTTTTTCTGTCTCTGTGTGCTGTGTCTTCAGCCGGAATTCTCAGTTAAATAAAATAGAAAAAAATACACTTTTGTTTTAGTTTTTTGTTTTTTTGTATAAAAAAATTAAAAAAAAAAATAAAAGAAGAAAACAAACCAATTCCTACTTTATAAAGATTTTTTTCATTTTGTGTAAAAACGGCCACACCTTTTATTATTTATACAACACACAACTCGCAAATGCTAAAAAAGCGACTTATAAAATAATCATTAAATTATAAAGATACAACAAAAAAAAAAGAATTAAAAAAAAGTGAAAAACCTTAAATGGCATGCGGGTAATAAAAGTAAAGGATTGCCTAATTGTTGTCGTTTCTCTTCACTTGTTTTACTTTTTTTTGTTTTTGTGTTGAGAGGGGAAGATGGCGGAATTTGTTTAATCATAAATAAGGAAGTGATTACAACAAATATGTATGTAAGGAAAACAAGATGACGGCAACCATGTACATAAAGTTGATTTGACGTGTTTACAGTCACCCAATTAAATAATTTTTTAAGTATCAAACATAGAATTGATTAAATTGGTAGGTATTTATAATTAATTTTTTTTATTACAAATAGTATATGAGCTCCATATTAAATAATATAAATTGTAAATGTCGGGAAAAACCGGCAATTAATATTTAGAAAATAAGTGAAAATAATGCCTAAATAAAGCCGGAATTAAAAAAATTTATACAAAACCTGTAGCAATTATTTTTCTTTTAATTAAATATCAATAATACCATGTTCAGACATGCACTTTTATTGAGTCAATATTTAAAGTGTTCAGATATAATATAAGCAATATTCTTTTGACAGCTGGTAAACAAAGCTGCTCGTTGTTTCAACAACATTGTTCTTTTTTTTTGTCGTTGTTGACATTTTAGTTGTCAAATATCAACAGAAAGTGTTCGGAAAACTGTAATATGCTGAGTGAACGTACTTGTGACAGTGCTGTATTTTAAGTTTTACTCAATATTATAACAATTTGCGTATTTATTGCTCAATAATTAATTGAAATTTCATATAAGATATTGAACTCAATAATGGCGTTTATTGCGATTTACGCAATAAAAGTGCATGTGTGAAGTATAACGTATAAGTATCAGTGTTACCATTGTTCTGTAAATTTTGCATCAAAACTACTACTTTAGTAGATGCACATCCATATCGAAACCAAACGGGACCTGTGGAATTCAGTATCGTTAGGCGTATTTATCCTCTTGTGAGAATGATAGAGCCGCAACAACTGAGCTCCATATCATATTACAATATATCCTTTATGCATCTATGTAGTATATCCAACTAAGACTTGGGCGTCTGTACTAGGGATTTCAGTCAGTTGGAACGCTTTGCCCCACACATCTTCATTTTCGTCTACGAATATCGGTTATCAATTGAAAACTACCCCGTTGTTTAAAGCCGTAAAGCCCGGGTTATGTCCAGGCCAGACATCAAAACGAAAATATGAAAAAAAATATTTCTTCGGCGACTTCCTCTCAACAGATTTCTGGCAAAAACCATGAGAGTAAATAAACCAGCCGTGAAAAAGTTTCTCAAAAAATCTGTCGTTCGGAGTCGACGTTAAACTGTTGTTCCTAGCTAGGACGTAATCCTGACTGAAGGGTTGTAATGGCCAATTATGTATGTATGTATGTGTAGGGAACTACCCGGTTTATGAATATTGCTGATAGTGTTAAGATTTGTATCAGACAGACAGCTGTTGAATAACCTGGTTTCAGGCAGTTATTAAAAATGTGTAAGTAGATAACAGGCATATCGGAATATCTTTAGAACAAAACAAAACCCGCATGAGTGTAAAAAATCTGTTTAAAATTTGTAATCCCCCGCAGCTTTAAAAGAAATACAATCAATACTGCGGACATCAAGTAACATCTGCTAAAAACTCTGTAAAGAACCGCCATAAAATTGCATCAAATCATGAAAAAAATCGTTACATTGTTAGCCTGTTTTCTTCTTTTGTGGGTACACCCTCAAACTGAAATTTTAGAAAAGAGTCTGCGTTGTTGTAGCATAATTCTCGATAAGTTAAGGAATGGTATTTTGCACAGTGAAAGATTGTCGATGAATTCCATAAAGGTTTGGAATTTTAATTTTAAAAAACTTTACATACAAAGAAATTTTTACGCGAATCGGAAATGTTTCCGGGTTCTCTATTTCTTCCAAATAAGAGGCTAAGTGAGATCTCTGCCTGTGTTAATAAGGAGAATGTTAAAGTGAGATCTATCCGAGTTTTCTGCCGTAGTCTACACGAATAAAAAAAATTGTCTCCAAAATGTCGAATATGAATATGTTGAAATACTTTTGGATACTAAGAACAGTTGAAATAAAGGCTAAATAAGGAGAAATGCCCGATAGGATTGCGCAGTGTTCATAGGTTGATAACTATGTTGGATCAACTCTTCTCATCTAACCTATACTTTAAGGCTGCATGGCGAGACAACAAGTTTATCGGATCAAATTCACGTATTAGTAATATTTATTTTGATTAGCTCTACAACATATCAAAATTATACCTTCAAGCTTAATTTCGTAGTTGTTGTTGTGAAGAAGAAGAGAACATACGATTTAAGCAACGCTGGTAGCAAAAAATGAAAAGTTTATTGATATTCTTCAAACTCAGCTCGGCCTATATCCGTGAGTATTTTTGACCAACACGATAACAAAAAATGAGTTTAATTCGTTAATACGAAGTGCAGCCATACAGCTGAAAGTTAAGTTTAAACGTTTTGCAAAATGAAGGACTAAGAGGTAATTAAGTACGCTCTCTAAATTCGCACTCTATGCCTCTAGATCGCTTTTCAGAATAGAGTCCACAATATATATGTATATATATGTTCCTCTTACTCCCTTAGGGATCATAGGGCCGCGTTTCGGTAATAAGAGTTATTTAATACGTACAGCTCATTGGGCTATAGTGTCCGATCCTGGTGTTGGGGCTGCCAACTTCGCCTCCAGGCATGCAATTTGCCGGAATTTAGCCGTGGAACTATTAAGGTTATACCGCCCATAGTCGGTCGTCAGAGCTTCATCAGCGTGACAGGGGACACCAAGCCCTTGAAGGACAGTGGGTGAGGTTGACATTTGGAAAGGAGTGGCTGTGTGAAAAACGAACGTGTCTTTTGAACGCTTCACTTTTCCATTAGTCCACAATACTTTCGAGGAAATAGCTTGTCCTCTGCTTATTCTGGATATGGACAATTCTTTTCAATGATTTCAATTGTTCAAATCAAGTATTAGTACAAGAGGTTGAGTGTTATTTTCTGATTATGCAGCACTGAACTAAGAAGAATTGCTTTTTGGGCCTTCAGGCAGTCTATTATCGATATATGGATTCTAAAATTTACCTGATGGAATACAATTTCGCTTCTATCGGCCGAAGTAGACCATAATGGTAGCAATTGTATGTAGGGGGATTATCAGTACTGCATGCAAAGTTTCGCAAGCAGCAAATCTATTACAACAACAAAACATTTAACGTAGTTTTTCTCTATTTATAACATTGAAACGAATTTGAATTCAGTTGTTTGGTTCATTATAATAATTTCCAAAAAAAAAACTTATTCAATGGACTTGAAACACTTGAATTTCAAATACAATTTTTTATTATTTCAGTTATTATTATTAATATTTAATTAAAAGAAATCAAAGCCTTTAAATTTTCTGCCACAAAAATTGCAAATTATGAGAAATTCTCTTGTATTTGGCAACTCTTAAGCGACTTAATACAAAGCACAAAGAGGGCGTAGAACCCCAACATCATCGTACACACACACACACGTACACACAACATAAGCAAACGCATATAAAAACACACAACAAAACAAAATCCAAATATGACAAGAAACACGAGAGAATATATAAACAAAAAACAACAACAAAACCCATATCGTCATCATACAAAACATAGAACAAATCAACGAATAAAACTAATAAAGAAGACAACTCACAAAAGACAAAGAGAGAGTAAAAGAGAAAGAGAAAATTGAGAGAACATAAACAGCAGAGAAAGAAGAAATATTTAACAAAGGAAATTTTGATGAATGGGGAAGTCGGTAAAAATTTTTTTGTTCTTGTAAAATTTTTGTTTTACATACATGCAAGTGTATGTGTGTGTGTTTTTTTAATTGTTTACTTGATAGATATTATTTAGAGGAGCAAAGTGTTATAAATGAATAGAAATAAAGAAATAATAAATAGTAAAATGTAGGAAATTAAATAAAAATTATTATTAAAAATAAAAATTACCCTTAGAGCAGCTAAATCGATGTCATCCAATGAACAATTCACCGAGGCAAGTTGCTGCTGGTGCGCCATTTTGATTTGCTATTTTTTTTATTATTTTTTTTCTTGTATTACTTTTTATTTGTTGTTTTTTCTTTTTTGTGGAATAAATATCTTTTGATTGTTTATTAAACTTTAACTCCTGCTGCTTCTTCTTTTTCTTTTTATGTTACACTTTTATTAATACTTGTTTTATTTCTTAATGAAATAAAATTTTTGCATAAACTGGATGCTGTTTTCATTTATTTATACACACACACACTCTCAACACTTTACGCTCTTACACCTACAAATCAACACTAACTAAATAACTGCAAGAAAAACAAAAAAAAAAAAAAAACGAATAAAAATAAATAAAATTATTTGCTTTTGAATTTCACACTCTTTTTCATATTTTAAGCACCACTCCCTTTAATGTCCCGTCCACAACCAAATGCTAGTGATGGGTTGTTTGCAAAAAAAAAAATTTCTTTTCGTTTTAATTTAATTATTTTAATTTTCTTTACATTCTCTCTCCTCCTGTACCGTGTATATTTTATTTGCTATTTAACCGGCCCTTTTTCTTTATTTTCTTTTCTTCCCTTTATCCTTATCTACTTGTTTTCCTTTTTTATACTCTTTTTCAGTTGGTAGACAACTGAAAATTGCCACAGCGAGAGTGAGAGAGCGAACAAATACAAAACGAGAAAAAGAATTCTTCACTGTTCTGTGATTTTTTTTTTTTTTGGGTTTTCATTACGTTTTTTCCCGTCACGTCACTTTATTCGAAAGCCCAACTCACTCACACACTCACTTACATACACAGAAAAAAATAAAAAAACTTCATTCTTCTATTCACCTTTTCCACACAAAATCTTTTTCGTTATTTTCTTTACATTAAAATCACATTTTTCTATAAAAGAAATATTATTTTCTAAATATTTGCCATAAAAAAATTGTTTCTTAATAGATTTTCTTATTAAATAAAAAAAGAAAACTTAAGTTTGAAGAGACTTTTCTTGTGTTTAAAATTCTGATTTTTCTTTTCCACTTTAACTCCACGCCCGACTTTTTCTTTTCCACATCGCGAGCTCAACTGACTTTGTGTGTAGCAAATAAAATCCAATATTAACTGACAAGCGGCGGCGCATCATGGCCGTTGTAATTCTTTTGAGTGCTTAATCTTTAGACGTCATTGTTTATAACGCCGTCAATATTTTTGTTTTGGCGACTTGATTAAACTACATTGAGACCGAATGTGGATGCCATTTAAAATAGAGCAGCCAGATTGTTAAAAATTAAAAACGCTGTATGAGGAATTAAAGAAAAAATTCGTTAATTTAAATTTTATTTAATTAATTAATATTAAATATAATATTAATATAATATTAATATTAAATATAATATAATGACTTTAATAAATTAAATAAAAGGTTAAAGGTTAATCCACATATATACGTATATTCATATATAAGGCGGCATATAGAATTGTCGGTAAAATCATAGGAAATTCCGATTTTTCATTTTTTTTGGCTTTTAAATACACTCTGCTTCAATTATTTTGGTTCCCATAATTTCTTTTTTATTTCTTATTTTTGTTATTTCTCACCATAAAGTAAAATTATATAATTTTTTTACAGTTTTCCACATTAACGGTAAGAAATATTGGAGTAATTTTAATAATGTCGTCGGTCAAATATCAGCAAAACGGCGTCAAACGCTTCCTCATATGTCCAAGATGTTTGAAGTTGCCATTAAAGAATTACATAACGGCATTGCCAGCAATAAGTTATTATAAAGGTTGTACGCATACACAGTCGGTAAGACAGTATTATGTTTAGACAGTTATGTTTAATGTCGATAAGAAAAATTTTCCAAAATTCTTCGTTCATTAATTTATTTACATCCGCACACAACTTTATCTTTGAATAGTAGGAAATATTACAAAAAAAAATTAAATGAAAACAAAACAAATAATTTAAAATTTTATGTTTTTTTTACTACAAAATTTTTAATGTTAATTTTCTTTTTGGATGCATAAAAATGGCAACACTACGTTCGTTGAGTAAGTGTACTTACTACCTTATATTCAGTTTCACTAATCGAGATTCACTATCCTTAACCATCCAAACACAAACCACACAGTTGATAATAATGCAGTACATAATGAATGGTGGTAACCAGTCATTTGGTGAATGCCTCTGCTAACAGAGGTGAAAATTATTTATTCTAGACACGCATCGTGCGAATTCACAATATACAGTACATTGATATGTGGTAATGCAGTATAATTTTCGAATAACGGTACTTTGGTGAATTTTGATTTTATTTACCACACTTTTTAAAAACTCACCACAACAAAATTCTTCACAATTAAAAAAAAATTAAAATCAATTCGTGTTCCCTCCCCTCTACGACCGGTATGAACCCAAAAACTCAAACAAAAACGAAGAGCGGAGTGCAGCAGCAACACACCACAATTACAACAACAACACACACGGTGACACCGAAGAAATATTTCTTTTTATGTTTTGCTTTTGATGTCTGACTTGGAGCTTGAACCGGGGTCTACGTAGCCAGACAGATCATAAATGTTCATTAAATATACATGCCTTAACTTTTACTTATATAAACCGAAAACGGAAAAAGAATGTGCGAATTAGTTAAAGAACGAACAAAAAACAAACCACTGCAGCCAGGGAAAAAAATTTGGTACTCAACTGGAAGGAAAAAATATTCTAAGAAAACTCACTGATTGATGATCAGGGTTGCAAAACTTAAATTTTGAAATGTTACTGAATTTTAACTTCAAAAGTACTTTCTTGCATTAAATAGCACTTTTGTAAAAGATACAATTAAAAAAGTACTAAAAGCGTAGCGGGGAACTGCGATATTTTTGAAATGGAAAAGTACAAAAGTGTTGAATTTTTCAACACTGGTTTAGATGAACAAAATAAATATTTGTTTGAGTGTTTGTTTTACAACCAGGGCTGATCTCAACAAATAAGCCAAATTAGCAAAGAGTTGAAAAAAACAGAGAAGAGAATCAAGAATTCGTAAAAAGAGAAAAAATAGCGTAAGAGAGAAAGAGAGAGTGATGATGATGTTGTGTGGTTAAAGATAGAAAGTGCGCAACAAGTAAATTCGTAAAGCCAAGTTAAATAAATGTGTTTTTGAAATTTCAAAACCGTTTCAAGCACCAGTTGAGAGTTGTGTTCGATAACGTATGGACGTGTGTGCGGAAAATAATATTTGAAAAAAGTTGTTTTTTTTTGTTTTTGTTTTTGAGAAAATAAACCGCTTAAGTAAAGCCAAAAAAAAAAAGAAAGAAAGAGGCAACAAAAAATAAATAAAAAAGTGAACAAATTTTAATTAAAAACGAAGAAGAAGAAGAAAAACAACACAAAACAAGGGATATCCAATTACCTATTAAGCAAAAATTACATTTTGCACGGATTGCAGGGTGTGTAAAGCCTTTAAAAGTATTACGAATTTGAAAAATGTTATTTTCTTATAAGGAAAATTAAAAGAAGTTATTAAAATAAATTAAAAGCATTCTTTCTGTATTTTAAATAGAAAATTATAAATTTTCGTTATAAGTTTGCTTACGATTTTCTTTAGGAATGTCTTGTTTTAAGTATTAAATATAACGTCATTGTTGTTGTTCTTGTTTTTGCTCTCGGTGTTGGCAGTATTGTGTTGGTACTTTTTATAAACCAGTTTGCTGTTGAATGTGTTTGTGTTAAAATTTAAGAAAAACAACAACAAAAGAAAAATAAATTGTATGTGTGTGTGTTATTAAATGAAATCAAGAAATAAAAAAACAAAAAACGAACGTCGCATTAAGAGAACAACAAACAATAAAACAACCAACAACGCTAGCAGCAGCATTCATTTAAAAACCAACACAATCAAGTTCCAAGTAGAAAATCTGTGAGAAAAAAAGTCAAACAAATAAGAAAGCAAAGCAAAAAACAAAAACAAACAGAAACTTATAAAGAATAGAATATTTAAAAGCCCATCATACTTAATTTCTCATTTTAGTCAAGAGCTAATAAAAGTCTAGATGAGAGATTGTGTAAATATAATTCGCTCTCTCTACCACTTCTCTCTTTTACCTATAGAAAACAAAAGCAAGAGAGTTTTATCATTACGAGAGAGATATATAGTTCGAGAGAGAGTGATAAATGCTTCTCTTTATTTTACTTCTTCTTTAAGTTTGAAATAACAGTGTTGTTGATAGTCGCCTAAGAAGTCAGCAACAAAAAAAAAAAACGCCAACTTTGCTAATGTATTGGTTGTTTATTTTTACGCTGACGTTTTTTTTTCTGTTTGAGTTTCTTTAGTTTTCAAATCGTGGCAAAAGTTGAATTCTCAAATCAGTTAAGCATAAACAGCACTCGGTGTTACAACCAGCTTCTAAATATAAAGCGTTAAGAGAATTAGAAAAAAAGAAAACAAATTTTTGTTTCTTTTTCTAAATTAAATTGAATGAAAACGCGTCTTTAATAAAAAAAAAAAAAAATAAAATATGTAAAAAAGAAGAATAAAAAAGTGTTTAAAAATAATAACAAAAAAACGCTAAAAACCAAATTTACAAAAAAAAGAAAGGTATTTAAAAGGAACAACTTTTTATTAATTAAAAAAATTCCATTTTTTAAATAAGTTCTGCAATAACAAGTTGTGCTACAACTCTAAAAAAATATCCTTAAAAATAACATAATAATTGTTTTATAAAAAACTAAAAAAAATTAAATAAAAAATGCTAAAATATCTTATAAAACAGCTTCATAAAAAAATATTTCTTCAAATGGCAGGAAAAAAAATTTTCTTCAGAGGGAGCCTTTAAAAGTTTTTCTAAAAAAAATCGCTTGAATTGAAAAAAACGTTAAATTTTTGAGGTCAAAAATTTTGTAAACATTTCATTAATTTTGTTGGAATGAAAACTAGAAAACTGAAAACAAAAATTCTCTATTTATATACGGCCTCAAATTTTGTATTACTACCTCGACCAAAAGTCATTTTCAAGGCAGAATTTTTAACAAGAACAGAAGAACCGCCAGTCTTCTAAATATTGAAATAGATCGATCACATACTAATACTAAGACAAAATCGAGATGCAACAAAAATCCCAATTGAGTGGAATTCTTCAAACTGCAGGAGAAGTAGAACACTTTGCTAATATCTGTGTAAGACGGTTAGAAACTCAGGAACCATAAGTGTGAATATGTTTATAAGCAAATGATGGATTTGAAGTCGCCATAGTCTAGTAGGTAGTGTGTTTGCTTATTAGACGTAAAGCCCGGGTTCGAGCCCCAGGCCAGACATCAAAACCAAATATGAAAAAAAAAAAATTTCTTCGGCGACTTCCTCTCAGCAGATTTCTGGCAAAAACTCTGAAAGTAAATAAACCTGCCTCAAAATCTGTCGTTCGGAGTCGACGTAAGTCCCGCCACTCAAGTATAAATTAAGGCATACAACATGAGTGGTGTGAGAAGCTATGCCTTAATCCTGACTGAAGGGTTATAATGTCCAATTATGTATGTAAATGATGGAACCGATTAGACGATGATAGCTTATTAACAACTATCTCTGGGAGTATGTAGTTGCAGTGTACTGGCAATACACTTTTTTGATATTTATGTTTTACTTTTTCTCAAGAGATGGCACCATCTGTCGCCCCTATGATTTGGCCTCCGAGAGGAGAGGCATTGAAACATTTCATATAAATTCGAAAATAAAGTTTTCACGAGTGACGAAAACTGTAAAGTGGCGAAAAGAAAATCTTTCTCTAATTTTAGAGAAGTATTAAAAACGGAAAAACGCTATGGATGCACATACATACATATATAGGACTAAGCATCCTCTTTGTTATTCTCCTGCATTTGGAATGGTGTAGGATTTTTTGGCACCCAGAATTTATTAACTTGAACTTGTGTTGTCAAAAGTGATCAGGGTAAAGTCAACACCCTTAAAAAACGTAACAAGATGGTTGAGAAATTCCAGTCAGGAGTTATAGTAGTCTAGTAAGTAGTGTGTTGGCTTTGTTGTTCTCTGGCAATTTGGGTGGTGTAGGATTTTTGGGCACCCAGAATCTATTAACTTGAACTTGTCAAGTCAAAAGTGATCAGGGTAAGGTCGACACCCTCAAAAAACGTAACAAAATGGTTGAGAAATTGCAGTCAGGAGTTATAGTAGTCATCGTAGTCTAGTAAGTAGTGTGTTGACTTATTAGACGCGGACTCGTGGTTCAAATCCTAGCTCATTCATCGCGAAAAAATCTAATGTGAAAAAATATTCTTTCGGGGACTCTCTGTGAGCGGATTGTGAGCAAAAACTCTTAGATTAAATGAAATTGCCATGAAAAGTTTCACAAAAATCTGTCATTTGGCATCGACTTGAAATTGTAGGTCGCCCCACCATTCATGTATGTATTATATTAACACATACAACATGGGTGGTGTGAGACGCTAGGTTGTAATCTTTACTATAGAATTACATACATAATTGGCCATTACAACCCTTCAGTCAGGATTACAGCCGAGCTTCTTACACCACTCATGTTTTATGCCTTAATTTTTATACTTGAATGGCGGGACCTACAGTTTAACGTCGACCGCGAACGACAGATTTTTTAAGAAACTTTTTCATGGCAGGTTTATTTACTCTCAGAATTTTTGCCAGAAATCTGCTGACAGGAAGTCGCCGTATTTTTTCGTGTTCGTAGTCGTATTTTTTTTTTTATATTTCGTTTTCGATGTCTGGCCTGGGGCTCGAACCCGGGCTTAACGCCTAATAAGCGAACACACTACCTACTAGACTACGGTGACTATTATAGGATTGGAATGACAAATTAAGCAAGGTATAGATAAATGGTGGAATACGTAATATAGGTATTATAATGGGAGCTTTTAGGGCCTACATAAGTAAGCTGCCAACGTTGTCTGCAAGTAATTTGCTTCCAAACAAGAAAACCAGAAGACTTAATTAAACTCTTTGAATGAATGATATATGAAATAATTTAAAAAAATTAATCTGAAATATTCGAGGGTTACAGTTGCTTTTATTGTTATTGCAAAATCAATAACAATTTAATTACCATATGTACATTTATTTATATGTATGTTTATCAATTTGTAATATTTATATTCCAATCAAAAAACCATAATAATTTATTGAAAAATTTCTTTCGAAAATTTATTATTTTTTTTTTGTTTTAAAGTTTTCTGCATAAAAAAATTGATTTGATTTTCTTTATAATTAAAAGGCTGTAAAATAAATTCATTTGATTTACATCAATTAAAATAATAATAAAAACAAATTAAGAAATAAATAAAATTATGATTTTCAAATATGTACATTGTACATACTTTGGCGATTTCTTTTCAAATATCACATTAGCAGCATTTCTCAATGATAAATAATTTCTTCTTCTTCTTATTTTGCCATCAAATATCCAATTTGACTGGCTGGCTCCATTACAACTGAAAATATTTAGTTTTGATGGTGTGGTGTGTTGTGTTATATTGGGATGTTTTGTTTATGCGTAAGTGATATTCGTGTAAGAGACGGTTCAATTATTGTGAAAGTGAAACAAGGAGAAACGAAACAAAACCGAGAGAAAATTACTGTGTGTGATGATTTGTAAAATAATAATTTTCAACGAAATTAATAAATTAACGAAACAAATAAAATATTGTGCATACAAACATAAATAAACAAACAAAGACAAAAAGAAAAAAAAAAAGAAAAGCAACGAACGACGTCATCATATTTGTGTAGAAATTATAAAAACAAGTTTTATGTTTTTGTTTTACATCTCTCTCTCGTGTTCTCTTCTACCGTTGGGATCGTAACTCTTTGTTGTATGCATACATGCATACACGTGTGTGTATTATTAATTCGGTTCTGCTTTAAAAAATTAAGGTCATCCAAGTCACAAATTTAACTAAGCTCTTTAGCTTTAATTTTCTTTTTTAACTTCTTGCATTCATGCTCCTTGCTGTGCTCTAACACTATACCCAACACTGTTTAACATAACAATCTTGTCAATTTGCGTTTTTTTTTAATGAAACACTATAAAAAATCATTTGTTTTAACAAATACAATAAAAAAATGTTGTATTAATTATTCCACTTCTTTAAATATGTATTAAAAATAAAAGTTAGTTAGTAATACCAAGTTTATAAACAGAAAAACTTGTTTTATTTTTTCAAATAAAAAATAAATAAATTAAATTTCAAGTTTCAAAAGGTTATGATGCAGGTTTACTTTAAATTCAGTTTAATTATGAATTAAAATCGACAAAAAATTCATAAAAATAAAAAAAGAAAGGGAAGGATACCCTGTGTTATAATACCGATCAGAGACTAAATTCCTTTGTTTTCAAATTTAATGAGTCTTCATTGATATTACATCGGAAGACATACTAAGGGCCATTATTACAACAACCCGCTAACTAAAATGAGGATTTTAACGGGCAGATAAATTGTTTTTCATTATTATGAGCACCCAATAATATAGAAGTGAGCGTTAAGCTAAAGGGAGCATCATCCTACCTTTAACTTTTAAAGTTAAGTTTGTGTTAGAACTTGCCGTGCTATATATTATTTTCAATATGGCAACTTTAAATATAAACAAAATAAGCAAATACAACAACAACAAAAAAAGAGGCCCTTCGTTGCCACAGTTCAGTTGTTCAAAAAAACTTATTTGATTGAGCAGTTTTATCGACATTGCTCCAGCACTGCCATATTTTTGTAAAAGTTTACTTTATTTTATCATTAGATTGTAATAACGAAAAGTTAAAGGAGACTTTAAAGTTCCCTTTAGCTAAAGTTACCTTTAACTGAACCACAGTTTAACGGTAAGTTGTAATAATGGCCCTTGAAAAAGTTAACTTTATTTATATCTTGAGTTGTAATAACGAAAATAAGTTAAAGTTGACTTTAAAGTTCACTTTAGCTAAATGTATTACAAGTTGTAATAATAGCCCTAAATGTTTGGCGAAAATAATAGTTTGAAAGCCAGAAAACAAAAAACGCTTAATTCAGTTACAAATTCTAGAAGTTGACAACAAACTGAAACTTCATTTAATTCTCTTGATCTCATGTTTTATAATATCGTTCATAACAATGAGTACAAAAAAAACAAATTCATTGTTTTTATTTAATTTGTATTTTTGTGGTTCGTTAATTTTTGTTTTTGTAAATAACTCGCTCTCTTTACGTTTCCTTTTTTTCGTTTTTGCCATGCCCTGCAAAACAAAACAATTTTGTTTTATACTCCCAATACCATACCAAAACATGTTTACATGCTTTTTTTTTGCATTCATACACTCACACATATGTATGTATGTATATACTAAATGTATTACAATGAAATAGGGATGTATGTATGTATGTGGGAACTGCACTGTTAACAAGAAGCAGCAAAACAAAAACTATAATAACAACAACAATCACATCCGAATAAAATCAAAACTAGACCTACAATAACAACTTTATTTGTATTTAAAACTTGATTTATGCATGTAGTATAAACTCTCTCTCTCTCTCTCTTTCTGTTACTTCTATAAAACTCAATCTTAATCTCCTTTTTTATTCTATTTTTTTATTCCAGATCTTCCTTAAACTAATACCTCAACATTAGCAACGTCATTATTATCACCACCTGGAATTTGGGCAAGAAAAAAAAACAACAACGTAAAGCAACACAACAACAATCGTGTGTGTTTTTTTTTAATACTCGTGATTTTGCTAAAATTGTATTTGAACTTTTCACCAAATACAACAATAAAGTTGATTTTGCTTTACACAGGCACACACACACACACACGTACACAAATCATTAAGATATTTGTGTTTTTGTTTTGCCTTGTTTTTTTTTGCATGTGTGCGTGCGAGAGTGTATGTACGTACGTATAACTAGTTTAACCAGATCACACAAAAATTTGTCTTATTGAGAAATTTTTGCATTGTTGTTGTTGCGGACGTTGTGTTGTTGTTGTGTATTATCCTGGCGTGCGGTTACAGTTCGTTTTATTTAGAAACCAAGTCGTCGGGCTGAAGAACTTTTAACGATTAAACAACAGCCAGCCAATACAACGCAATCTTGCTCTCTCTCTCTCTCTGTTATTGCTGTTGGTGTTGCATTTCCTTGCCTTCTTCTAGTTTTTCTTCTCGTTGGGTGTTTCAATAAAAATCATTCACGCTGGATTTGGGATATTACGAGGCTGTTAAAGGTAAGTCACACACACGATTACAAATTTTAGTTTTTATTTAGAACGTACACACACATATAGTTTGTCTTTTTCAAGAATTTGGAAAATATTTTTGGAAATAATTTTTTATTTTTAATTTCACTTTGTTTAACACGTTGACTGGCGACTACGAGCTAACTCGTATATTGCGTTCCATTCTAGGGTGCCACGTACGAGTTATCTCGTACTCACTAAACCTGCCATTTTTGTGTAGCTATGAGTAGTTTAGTGAGTACGAGATAACTCGTATATTGCATTCCCTTCTCGGGTGCCACGTACGAGTTATCTCGTACTCACTAAACCTGCCATTTTTCTGTAGCTATGAGTAGTTTAGTGGGTACGAGATAACTCGTATATTGCATTCCCTTCCAGGGGGTGCCAACTACGAGTTATCTCGTACTCACTAAACCTGCCATTTTTGTGTAGCTATAAGTAGTTTAGTGAGTACGAGATAACTCGTAGATTGCGTTCCTTTCTAGGATGCCAACTACGAGTTATCTCGTACTCACTAAATAAACCTGCCATTTTTGTGTAGCTACGAGTAGTTTAGTGAGTACGAGATAACTCGTAAATTGCGTTCCCTTCTAAGATGCGAACTACGAGTTATCTCGTACTCATTAAACCTGCCATTTTTGTGTAGCTACGAATAAAATCGTATTATATCAGTGCTAGTATCGATAAAAGGCTTCAGGGAAAAGGACAAAAAGGCAATGTTGGCTTGCGTGGCCAGTTTTCTGAAAATTGCCGCGGCAGTCAATGTGTTAAAGTGTGAACACAGTAGAAATTCTCAAATTAAGCGTTTCTTTGATGAGTTTGAAACTACACAGCTTTCTACAAATTGTTGCCATTTTGAAAATAACTTGAAAATAACTGTATTGTGCCTTTGTCATAAAAGTTTACGTGAGAGTTTTGTGTCAATCTAATACAAGTACTTGTTTACAGGGACATTTCGTGTAATTGTGTAGTTGATGAACTTGATAAAGTGGTGTGAGACGCTAGGTCGTATTCCTATCTGAAGGGTTGAAATGACCAACTATGTGCATACATATATATGTATGTATGTATTTCGAATAAGACATGCGAGTAATAAATTTGCGTTGGGCTAGAACTGTAAGATGGATCGGTAAGAAGTAGTGTGTTTATGGGGGTTTCTGGACCAATTTTTCCATACAATTTGACAGCATGCGTACGCTACAGTCAGTATGGTCGGTTAGTCGATAGGTTTGTAACATGTAATGTGTGTAGTTGTTCTCCATGATGCATTTAGTTAGAATTAATTTGATTGAAAGTGAGTAGGTTCGTCTGAAATAAAGTTTCATTGCTTTAGGCGGCGGATACATTACTTTTTAGTAAGAATTTAATTTTTTTTTTTTTTGGAATTTTCTTAAGACAAACAAAATTCAACAGAAAATCATTGAAATTCTTATTGAAAAAATATCAAAAGTTGCCACACAGCTCTTACACTTGTACTACGTGCTAGTTACAGTGTAATAAAAATTACAACAAAAACAAACCCCCTAAAAATGTGTTGGCCATCTGTTTGGTGTTTTTTTCTGTTTTTGTTTGTTTTCTGTTTGTTTATGAGCCTTAGTGATACCAATTCCCCGTGGCTCATTAGCGGATTGTAATAAAATTTCACTCACTTGGTTTTTCTGTTTAACTGCACGCAGCAAACAAGTGAAAACAAATGCTGTAACGTATGAATGTTTCAAAAATTAATTTTTTTTTCATACGTTTTTATAGCATTTCTTTCTTTATTGGCTGTTTTCGCTTTTCCTTAAAATATGTATTTCTTATTATTGTTGCACAGGCCGCTGAGCGCGCTATTCCAAGAAAAAATATTCCACACTCTAAACAACATCAAACACAGAAAAAGAAACAAAACAAAAACAAAAAAAAGTGAAAAAATACCTTAAAAGTGCTTTGTAAAGAGAAAAATATTTGAAGAAAAATAAACGAAATTTCTGCAGTTTAGGAGGAAAGAAAAATACATATTTTTTAACAAACTATTCACGCGCCATAACAACAACAGAAACTTTAAATAACAGCCGCGCCTTTCACTTGACTTGACTTGGCTTGACTTGCCTGATATAAAGTGTAATGCGCACGACTGACACTAGCACCGACAACAGCACCGCCATTACCACTGCAATATGCCAGCCAGAGCACCACCACCATTTAACAGCAACAGAGCAACAGACAAGCAGACTTGACTTAAAAGCTTTAAGCCAGAGATAGCAGAAAGATGTGACCAAAAAAGAAACGAAAACAACAAAAAATAAAACTTCATTACTGGCCACCAATTGTGGTCATTAGCGTTTATTATGGTATTTCTTTCCATCAAAGTTGTGTGATTGAAGAATTTTTGTACAAGAAAAACAAACGTTTAATAATTTCTCTCGCTTATGACACAATAATTTAACCCTTAAACGTGCAAAATTAATTTAGCATTTTTATTTAATTTTGCTTAGGTTAAACTATTTGAGATCCACTGCAATAGCCAGGCGTATTGTGATACCACAAGACTACAATTAACCTACCTGCGAAAGCAGGACAGTTATATAGTACGTGTTCCACATCCTCCTCTGCATTCTCATCTTTCTTTACTGTGCTGATCTTACGAGGAGATAATGATCGGTAATCCCTAACTTGGGGGGAAGTCGCCGTAGTCTAGTAGGTGTGTGTTGGCTTATTAGACGTAAGGCCTTCGTTCAAACCCCAGGTCAGACATCAAAAATAAAAATATGAAAAAATATTTCTGCGAAGACTTCCTCTCAGACATCTCAAACAATGAAAAAATATTTCTGCGGTGACTTCCTCTCAGAAGATTTCTGGCAAAAACTCTGAGGGAAAAATAAAATTGCCATGAAAAAGTTTCTCAAAAAATCCGTCTTTCGGAGTCGACTTTAAACTGTAGGTTCCGCCACTCATGTATAAAAATTAACGCACACAACATAAGTGGTGCGAGAATCTAGGTCCTAATCCTAACTGAAGGCTTATAAAGACCAATTATGTATGTATGTAATCACAAACTTGGTCCCTAGTCATTCTTATCAGAGAAATAGAGTGCCCGTTGCCACGATGGAATCGTAACTACTTGGCTATCGGGTAGTTATTCCCAGCTGGATTAGATTAAATTATTGACAACAGCTTTATCGCGCTTTCGGATGACATACCTAGATTGAAAGCCTCATTTAGAACTTGAAAGCTCTGGACTATTTCTAGGGTTAGGTTAAATTACTAACAACAGCTTTATCGCGCTTTCGGATGGCTTCACTATATTTGAAGACCCCTTTTAGAACTTGCAAGCTCTGGACTGATAAAATGCACAAGGATACCGAAAATGCTGCATGGGTGACCATATTGGTAGGCAAGGTAGCCTAGCAAATCTGACCAATGCTGAATGAAAGGCGTGCGAAAAATCTGCTTAAAGGAGAATGCTTAGTGAAGAACTCGGACTGATAAAATGTAGTTGTATATGCCGTAAACCCTGCACAAGTGATCACAATTATAGCTAAGGTAGCCTAGCAAATCTGGCCAATGCTGAAGGAAAGGCGTGCGAAAAATCTGCTTAAAGGAGAATGCTTAGCGTATATTTCGGAATCATTCCTGGACAGTGAATTCTAGCTTCTCACGCGAAATACATTGGTTTTGTTCAAAAAATTTTGCAGAACTGCAGGGACGAAGAAGGAAAGGAAAGTATTCTTCACCTTTTAGGTGCATGACCAATGTTTGTCGAAGGAAAAGAAAATAGTAAATGGGCGCCTATAATGCAATTTATCTCACTGATCTGTTAAGAATGGACTCGAATACATTCTTAAGTCTCACAAATCCATGATTAAATTTCACTTTGTGCCAGATCGGTCAGTCCAATTGAAATTGTGATTTTAAGATAAATTTTGAGGCTTTAGGAAGGAACAAAACAATGTACATTTAAGGCCATTTTTACAACTTGCCGTTAACTAAAGGAAGAATTTTAACGGGCAGATAAATTGTGGGTCATTATTATGAGTACCCAATAAGATAGAAGTGAGCGTTAAGCTAAAGGGAGGATCATCCTACCTTTAACTTTAAAGTTAAGTTTATGTATGAACTAAGCATATTATATATTATTTTCAATATGGCAACTTCAAATTTATACAATATGAGCATATACAACAAAAAGAACGAAGCCCGTGGTTGCCATTGCTTTAAAAAAAAACTTGTTTAATTGAGCAGTTTTATCGACATGGCTCCATCGCTGCCATATATTTGAATAAAGTTAACTTTATTTTATCTGTAAGTTATAAACACAAAAAGAAATTAAAGTTGACTTTAAAGTCCACTTTAGCTAAAGTTACCTTTAACGGCAAGTTGTAATAATGGCTCTTAAAGTGAATGCTAAGATCATTCTATCTGTTCTAAATAATGTCTACAATTGCAATGTATCTTTCAAGTGCTGATTTCGATTGATTTCAACATTTTAGTTCTTTGAAAATGATGATGAAAATCATTTCAATCAACACTACTTGACTCATGACTTCAATTTTGGCTACTCGAAGCAAATATGTACAACACTATTGCACGATACAATTGTGCCGGTGCATGTAATAAAAGAAGTTTTACAAGGTTGCTGCAACAAAGACAAATAAAAACTCTGATGGAATTTCGAAAAAAAAATAAGCAGCAACTTAATTAAAGATCATCATTATGATCTATGTACATACATACATACAGCATCATCTTCATTATCATGACAATCAAAGATCATGATGATCATTACATTTCTGATGATGATGATGACGATCATGATCATGTTATTGAAACTTTTCTTTTAACAATCAAAAGTAAAACAAACTTGCTTGCTTAGCCGCGTACAAAATAGCCCACATACAATGTAATGTACAGTAACAACAACAACAAAAAAATAGTAACTACTACAACAACAATACATATACAAAAAAATAATGCCGCGCGCCATTATTATTGAAAAAAAACAATAATCACAGGAAAAGTACGAAAACTTTACAAATTAAAAACAAAAACATTGAAAAAAAACCAACAACAAGGCCAAGAATGCAACATGGAACCTGGAAACAATAACAGCAACAACAACAACAGCAGCAACAACATTGTCTACAACTTCATCATCATCATGATCGTCATCATTGTGATCGTAAACAGAAACCCAGTCGCCTCCTCTTGTCTCATCTCGTCTTGTGTTGCTGTATTGCATCCATCTACAGCGCAATAATATTAAAAATAAACAATTCTCTCCTGCTTCTTCTTCTTCTTCGTTTTCTTTTTGTTTTTTCTTTCCTTCCACTGCCTTTAAATGGTTGCAGGGACTGAACTGAGTTGACTGGCTGTCAGACTTCCTACACTGTAATATCATCGTACTGCAGGAACTGATTGTTTATCGGTTCTGGATTTAAATGATGAAGAAGGCTGGCATGGCTGCTAGGTTGGTTAGCTGGCTGACTGCCTGCCTTACAGCCTGTTTTTTGGCTAAATTGTCAGTCACTTGAATTTATGTTTCTCTTGCTGCTGCCTCTTGACTACATTGAATTCATTTCGTATTCGCATAATATTTTGAAAGAAAACTCTAAAGTTGTCAGAAATGCTTTTGGAATCGTTATGAAACGTTTAAATTTTGGCAATTCAGAGCCTTAAAGCCATTCTGAATAATCGTTTCAAGAAGTCCTCTAGAGAGATAGCATCAACAATGAAAACTATAGAAGGATTAGGCTGCGTCACCTCTTGAGAAAGAATAAAACTTAATCAGCAAAGTTCCTCCCCACAGCGCTCATCACATCTTTACATCAGGCATTGTTTCTAAGTAAGGTTAGGTTAGGTGCAGCCCTTGCGCTGACAAACTTCTTCCTCTTCCCTGATTTTAGTGGAACTTGGTCAGTACAGGGACTGCGTTCACCCGTATCATCACAACGGGCCGCTATGCGTGCTCAAGTGAGCTTTGTAATATCAGAGCTACCACTCCGACCTAACCTAACCTAGGTTAGATAAGGTAGCGGACCCTCCATAGACAAGCACTTAGACCCATCGTAATACCAGAATTAATTCTACACAAGGATCAAACATTTCCTAAAGGAAATCATCCCAAGTCCAAAATAAATCTTGCTATTACAACAAGCTTTATATTAGAGAGACTCGATCAAAGATGTCTAAAAAATGAGAAGAAAAACTCTCCGTTTCCTTATGGCTAGAGCAGGGCACTGACACATAAGGTGAAAGATAGGCGGAATGCTAAGTCTTTCACCATGCCTACCAAAAAGATTAAAGGTCCGTAAGAATCGCAACTGTGCAATGAATGGCCATGCGATCTAAGGACAGAAGTAAGACGGTTCCCTCTCTGTCAATTGGGTCATTACAACCCTTCAGTTAGGATTAGCTTCTCACACCGCTCATGTCGTGTGCCTTAATTTTATACTTAAGTGGCGGGACCTACAGTTTAACGTTGACTCCGAACGACAGATTTTTGAGAAACTTTTTCATGGCAGGTTTATTTACTCTTCAGAGTTTTTGCCAGAAATCTGCTGAGAGGAAGACGCCGAAGAAATATTTTTATTTTTCATATTTCGTGTTGATGTCTGGCCTGGGGCTCGAACCTGGGCTTTACGTCTAATAAGCAAACACACTACCTACTAGACTACGACGATTACGTGTCCAGCAGACTCTAAAAATATTGCGCGTACCACCCTGACGCCAACGTGATTAAACTTCCTCGTAAAACGAGTAAACAAATATCCAAATTAAAAGAGTTGATCGGAATATCTATGCCCTATAAAATGTCCTATATATCCATACTGGTCCAGGCCAGCTCATCAGCAATATCATTCCAACGATATTCCTATCTCTCAGAACCCATATAGCAGTTACCTTTGAATGATCCAAAATTTCTCTAAGAAATCCTCGGTATTTATGGACAAGGACGGAGGTTTTATCCGTGTTAATCATGAGATTTTCAGAGAAAATCAAGGCACTCAACAAGCATTGCGTCGCTTTCAAAATTGCCATGACCTTTGCATGGAGAATACTGCAGTAGTCAGGCAGCCTATAAGAAACTTTAATATCAGAACTTTTAATAAAAAATACCATAGTTCACCCTGGCCCTCATTTTTGGGTGTTTCTAGATAAAGAGAGATGGCAACTCTATCATCCTAGAAACACTTGATAAATGAAAGTCTTTTCAATAGAGTCTACCAGTCTAAGCCAGTACCTTATACAGTATCCTTGGTAAGCAGAAGATAGTCTATCCTGTCCCTCATCTTTGAATGTTTCTAGGTAAAGAGAGATGGCAACTCTATCATTCTAGAAAAACTTGACAAATGAAAATCTCCTCATTAGAGTCTAACAGTCTAAGAAAGTTCCTCACACAGTATCCCTGGTAAGCGGAGGACATTTCTGACCTGTGGTAGCATAAGTTTAACGCGAATCTGGTATTGCATAGTGCCACCAGGGTAAGGGATATATCCCCTTGGATATCTTCCATTTTTATTTATGAATTTCTATTTTTTGCTACTTTTCATATGGTATTCTATAGCCGGTCTTGCCTTATTTAATCATGATGCATGCCTTTTTATAACTTTATTTTCTCTTTTTATGAACGTCTGCGCTCCAATTATGCAGTCGTTTTTTATGTCCATGAAATACGAAACTCTGTAACGTTTAGGCAACATCGAGATTTGGTAATAAAAAACATTTATTTTTTCCAAAGTGTAGGAGGGAAACTCTTTAAATGGTGCTGCATTGCTTAACTAAACGTACAAAGAATTAAAGGGGAAATTTATAGAACCAAACACACGCATCATACTTCATTCCCCTCATTCGTAAATATCGTACTATAATTGAAAACATAATTTAAACAATATTTTGTTTGTTTATTTGTTTGTTTTTGTTTTAAAAGAATTTTGGAAATTAAAAATTTTGAACAAATGCAACATGTTGCACTTGAATTGGGTGTACATATGTACTTACCAGAGATCAGCAATGAATCGTGTTTTTGCTACTCATAAGCACTCATGAAATTTTGAATATAAGTGAGTCGACAATATTGAAATTTCGCTATTCTGATTCATTCATACTCACTACTACGTTGATTTATAAGTACATGTTGCAAGGAGTATGCATACAACGTTGACATCAAACTCATACCATACGAAATATGTTTGATTCAGAAGTCTACTCATTTAGATTCATAACTTTAGAAAAATAGTTATAATGCTTATAAGTTCAGAATTCACAGTCTTCAGAATTTACAGTCTTAGTTGTTGTTGCATTTACAAACAAAGAAAAAAGACACATAAGTAATAAGAACAGAGCAGCAAGCAGAGCAAACTTACAACCTTTTAGTGAGTATTTGAGTGTTCGTACGCGATTCATACTTATTTTATGCTTCGTGTATATAACGAGTTATGGAGAGTCGAAATCAACAACGTCTTACGTGTTGTTAAGTATGAATATGAATAGAGGTTCCATGATATTAAAATAGGTATGAATGCGTATCGGAAAGTATCAGAATTTATGAGTACGATTCAATTCTGCTCATCTTTTTAAATACTCATTGCTGATCTCTTGTACATACATACATGCATACTTAGAGTTTAAACGTCTATTGGACAATGGAAATCAACCGTTCGCCTATAAAATTGAGACTTGTATTGTGGCCCGTGTGCATTGTTCATCCATTTTGGCCGAACTTCTCAACATCCATACAACATCTGCCTCTCTTTTTTATTTGATAGAGTATTTTGAAAGGTTTATTGCAACTTTTATTGTGTCTTAATGTGTTTATTTAATAGCTCTCCCTCTCTCTCTCTCCTTTTAAACCCTGCCTCCGACAATTTATATGTACTTTGTAGACTTTTACATCTCCTTGTCAATATCCATGGCTAAACGATAATGTTTACCGAAAAAAAACAACACACCTGTGGCCTCTTTTTATTTCTTCGACTACATGCAGACGTTTTGTTAATGCAATAATTGGATTTCACGAAATGTTTTTTTTTTAAGTTTTTTCTTTAAATATTTAAAATTACATACGTTTTTTTTATTACTGTTTGCTTAGCGTGCTAAAGTCGTTTTCTTTTATAGCCGTATTATGCGTTAATAGCCGCCGCTTTTAAATAATGTCCCCTTTTGTACAAATAAAGGCACTAGGCAAAGGTAGAGAGATAGAGAATTGCTACAGAGCAATTGCAACCGGAAATATAGTTTTATTTGGGTCACCATATTTTTTTTAAATGCTTTTTTATTACCGTATACATTTCACGGAGTAGCTGCTGTTATGGCTGCCACATTATTTTTATTGATTTCTTAACATTATTTCGAATATAAAATTCATTTAAGGGGTTAGTGTAATGTCTACGAAGACATAATTCGAATTTGAAAACCCAAGACGCAATCCATAATTATTAGCAGCGCCACATTTGGCGCTAATAGAACAAAATTTGCCCTTAACAGAGCACTGTTAGCTGTTTAACAGTATCCATCTGAACAAGCCCACTTGTTTAGAAGCTAATTGTAGGATATACACAAGGTCTATCCCTACCATACCATATTCAGAAGTAGATTCCAAGTCTTCTTAATGTAACCAGCAATAAGGTCACATATGTATAAAGGAATATGCCTTTATTAATTTTTGCTTGAAAATTCTCTAGAAGATCTGTGGCCATTTTGGAAAATATAAGATATAGTACACCAACCCGATTATATGCAAATGGTAGTCCAGAGGGTCCTCTTACGAACCGTGTGGTAGGGGGATAGCTAGAATAATTCTACCGCCTTTACATATCAACACTTTTATTTACAAATAATAATGATCATAATGAGAATTAAATTTTATGTCAAATGCTCTGCAAAGTAGAAGACTAATCTACTTATTGCCACTGTTAAAGAGTTAACAGTGCTCTGTTAATAGCAAATTTTGCTAGGTTAGAGAACTTGTACTTGCCAATTGAGAAAAGTACAGTACCCGGAGGTCCAGTTGACCCATTGTACAACGTCTTAAAAGGGAGAGTAATAAGTGAGATAGGGAAAAATTAGAAGAAGTAAGAAAGTGAGAATAAGGAAGTAAAGGATTTACGCAGACCATAAACACTCAAGTCGCCGTGGTCTAGTAGGTAGTGTGTTGGCTTATTAGACGAAAGGCCCGAGTTCGAATCCCAGGTCAGAAATCAAAACGAAAATATGAAAATATTTCTTCGGCGACTTCCTCTCAGCAGATTTCTGGCAAAAACTCTGAGAGTAAAAATTGCCATGAAAAGCTTCTCAAAAAATCTGTCGTTCGGAGTCGACTTTAAACTGTAGGTCGTATAAGGTAGGTGTATAAAATTAACGCACACAACATGAGTGGTGTTGAGGAGCTAGGCCGTAATCCTGACTGAAGGGTTGTAATGGCCAATTATGTATGTATGTATGTGTATAAACACACAAAAGAGCGCGACTACACTATTGAAGCCCTAGCACGTTTCAACCAGCTCAAACTAATAATGAATCTATGGAGAGCCTTTATGTCGTCTCTCGACACAGAATTCAAGCCCTTAAAGAAGCCCCTGCCAAGGATCTTCAACCCCAATTTATTAAGAGCTGGAGAGTTACAGAAGAGGTGTTCGATAGTCTCGAACTCCTCCTCATCGCAACATACCCTGCAATAGTCCGGCTGGGATCTGTTCCAGATCAGGACCAACTATCAAATCGCCCTCAGAAAGATCGATTTATTTAAACAAATGAATCTTTTTATATGTATGTTAAACAGGACATTTGGTTGTTTATAAAAAAAAAAAAAAAATCCGACTGGAAATGGTGTATGTTTGTTTTTTACGATTTCACTTTGAAATGGTTCAATGGTAGTTTTAGTGTTTGAGATTTTTTTTAATTTTAATAATCATTTAAGCGTTAAATTCTATTAAATCCTAATTAAAATTTTAAGTATCTTAACGTCTTCTCTTTTCCTTCGCAACACAACCTCCCGACTCACTCTCTCCCGCTCAGTGTGTGTCTGGTTAATTTGCAGTATGGGGTGTGGTAGTAAGTAAGGAGTAGAAGAAAACTGCAATGGAAAAAGGGTTTCCACTTGTCTGTGTACGAGTTCTTGTTTTAATACGAGATTATGCAACAAGTTTGCTGAGTTTGTTGTTCGTTTTTTTTACTACTAGACGTTGTTGTTGCATATACAAGTTGCCCGGCTTGTTTTTGTTTCTCAATGCATAGTTTTGTTTTTGTTTTCTCTCTTAATGGATTTTTGTATTTTTTTTTTAATTTATTTTAAAGAGTAAAACAAAAACGAAACACTTTTTCATTGACCCTAATTCTTTTGTTCGTTTCTTTTTTTCGTTTTAATTCTTAATGGGATTTAATGTGTTGTTGTTGTGTATTTTCTTTTTCTATTTGTTTTTCTTTTTTTTTCTTTTCTGTTTCCTTCATTTGTTGCAGTTGTTTTAAACAAAAAACAAAATCGAAAAAAAATCTGTAACTTTTTGCTTGAACAGGTTGAATGTTGTTTAATGCTGGACTTCTCGTGTTTTCTTTTTCTTTTTTTCAAAGAACCCCAAAAAACTAACGAAAGTTTTTCACTCCCAGAAAAAAAGAAGAAGAAAAAAAGAAGAGGAAAAAACAATTAGTATTTCAGTAGAATTGGTGAAAGTTTTCAGTTTTTTCTTTCTTTTAATTGATAATTTTCTCCAATTTATCTATTAAGTGTTAACACAATTTTATTAATGACTGTACATACAGTGGTGTTATGAATTTAACATATAACAACGGACCTATAGTTTAAAGTCGACTCCGAATGATAGATTTTTGAGAAACATTTCAGGGCAATTTTATTTATTCTCACAGTTTTTGCCACAAATCTGGTGAGAGGAAGTCGCCGAAGAAATATTTTTTTATTTTGAACCGTGGCGTTACGTCTAATAAGCCTACGCAATACCTACCTACTAAGCTAAGGCGACTTCAACAACGGTTTTAAATCATATTTATTTAATTGCCCTATTTTTCACGATTATAAATAATGATTTGTGCACTTGAACCGCGTCGACTTTCTTGGTCAAACAGATGCATTCAACAGATGGTCGTGGGAACTGCTTCCAAAATTTGGGATAGTGGGATACCTGTAGCAAGTCCCATTTTTTCTACAATATCCATCATCCTACTTAGACATTGTTAATAGAGTCGATTTTTGAAGGCCGTTAGTTCCAAAATTATTTGGAATATACCACTAGCTGGGTTTTATTAGGGACACCTTAGGCTACAATTTATATGGGTGTTTTTTTATAGAGGTATAGAACTTTAAGTTGGCATTACTTTTCAAGATGGCGACCGATTTAACAGCTGTCAAGTGATTTATTCTCAGTTTGGTTTGGCAATTCATCATGAATAGACTCACGCCTGAACAACGCTTGCAAATAGTGCAATTTTATTTCGATTTATTGAAAGACACGTTTGGTGACCGCCTAATTTCACGTTTTGAACCTGTGAATTGGCCTCCAAGATCTTGTGATTTAACACCGCTAGACTACTTTCTGTGGGGCTATGTAAAGTCATTGGTCTATGCGGTAAAGCCACAAACGCTTGACCATTTGGAAGGCAACATTCGCCGTGTTATTGCCGATATACGGCCACAAATGTTGGAAAAAGTCATCGAAAATTGGACGTCCAGATTGGACTACATTCGCGCCAGCCGGATAAATAAAATTCATGTCAATCGAACAATCCATCGTTGTTTTATTGCAACTTAAAGTTCTATACCTCTATAAAAAACACCCTATATATAGTGGGATATCTCCAGAAAGTCCCATTTTTCCCCAATATCGATCATCCCATCCAGACATTCTTAAAACAAATACATTTTTTTTTATCTAAATTTTGCAATCTTTAAAAGAATTTCCGTAATACCAGAGCTGCTGCTCCACTCAGAAACATGTGGAGCACAATTTTAAAGGAGTGATATCGTATATTTGATTGATTTCTTCCTTAACTATTTTTCGGATTTTCTGATAACAGCGTAACATTTCTCTGTTAACTTTAATATTAGCTCTGTTAAAATTTTTGGTTTTTGTCTTTGCTAATTAAATTCGAATTTATTTTCACACACATCTGGGGCCAAATCATCGCATTCGCAATCGAATGCATAATCGAGTAAACACTATTTTCGACGGCCTCAATTTCTTGGATCATGGTACTCGATCGTAATTTATTCCGATTATTAATTCGATGACCAGTTACAAATCGAGTGTAACTTCGAGTAGATACGTTACGATAACGATTACCGTGATCCACGTTAACGACATTTCGATAATAGAGTACTCGATTTCGAATGCGATGATTTGGCCCCTGGAGTCACTGTCCCTTACACATTTTAAAAGAGTGGAATAGTTATTACATTCTCTGATATCGTATATTAGATTGGTTTCTTCCTTAACTACTTTTCAGATTTTCTGATAACAACTTAACATTAATCTGTTAAGTTTAACATTAGCACTGTTAAAATGTTTGGTTTTTGTCTTTGCTACTTAAATTCGGATTTATCTGGAAGGCACTGTCTCTCACACATTTTAAAATAGTGGAATAGGTATTCCATTCTCTGATATCGTATATTTTGGGTGATTTCTTCCTTGACTATTCTTCGTATTTTCTGATAACCACTTAACATTGCTCTGTTAACTTTAACATTAGCTTTGTTAAAAAATTTGGTTTTTGTCTTTGCTATTAAATTCGAATTTATCTTCATACACATCTGCAGTCACTGTCTCTCACCATCCCACTTCGCCTTCGTTTGTTAAGTAAAAAATTTCTGTTCTGGTAGTTCCTCCAGATCTATTCATAGGAGAATTTTCTTTGACCACTACCATTCGGATCAAGAGCTCAGCCTAGCAAGTCATACAATAAGCAAACCTCCAAATGCTTCGTAACTGATGATGGGAATTCGTGAAAACACATACCGAAACGGGGATTTTAGACAGAAAAGAGTACCAAAAACAAAACATTAACGGGTTATAATTTGGAAAAAAATGCGCTTACGAAAATTCTTTTCTAACTGCACTTTAATTTATTTTTAAAAGAGTTATGAACTTAACGTGGAATTTGTAAAACAAAAAATAAAAAAAATTCTGTTCTAAACAGAATGAAGTGAGTGTTTCAGTTTTTTTTTTCTGTTGGCCATAGAAAACAAGTTAATGATTTTATTGGTGTTTCTGCTTTTATTTTGTGTGTGTGTGTCTCCGTCATTCTAACATAGAAAACGTAAGAAACTTGTCTTGTTTTCTAGACAGTTTAGTTGTGCTGAGTTGAGTTGTTGTCGTTGCCGTTGTCGTTGTTAGTTGGCTATTTGGCTGCTTTACATGGTGTTTAAAGTGGTGTTAACGAAGACCTCGGGGCAGTTTAAAGCTCTAAAAGTGTACGGAATACATGTCTGCTATGTTATGCTGCTGCCCACCACCACCATCAGTACTTGGAGTTTCTAAAAATATTCTCTTTTTCCACTAAACCAAGTTACCCAGTTTTTTTTGTTGTTTATTTTGTTTATAAAGAAACTATTAAAACAAATACAAAATTCTAACGTCATTTTAAGTCTTATGTATTGTATGTATGTATGTATTTTTTAAAGATATATACGAGGGTGGTTGCATGATTAGCTTATCTAATATAAAATAAAATTTGGTAAATAAATTTCTTTAGTACAGGAGTGCTTTTGGCTTGATACACTCTATTCAACTGCGATAATGAATAGTTTCGTTAACCCGTTTATAATTAGAATGTCGAGCCTTTTAAAATTGCCTTAATTTTCAAACTTTATGTCTTCACTTAGTGTTAATCTCTTACTTACTTTACTAAATTTGTCGTTACAATTCTTTAGCCAGGTCAACAACCTAGCATATCACACCACTCTTGATGTGTGTGTTAATTTTATCCTTGAGTAGGAGGACCTACAGTTTAACACGTTGACTGCCGACTACGAGATAACTCGTAGATTGCGTTCCCTTCTAGGGTGCCAACTACGAGTTATCTCGTACTCACTAAACATGCCATTGTTGTGTGGCGACGAATAAAATCGTATTATATCAGTGCTAGTATCGATAATTGGCTTGCGTGGCCAATTTTCTGAAAATTGCCGTGGCTGTCAAAGTGCTAATGTCCACTTTGAACAACTGATTTGAGAAACTTTACATAGCAATTTGATTTTAGTCTCAGAGTTTTTGGAAATTTCATTTTATTTGAGTTGTCTGAGAAAGGGTTTGAACCACTGGCTATTTAATGACTAATAAGTCAAGACACTACCTAGTATTCTACGGCGACTACTACTCTACGGCGACTACTAGACTACGACGACTATACGGCGATTACTAGACTAAGACGACTGCTAGATTACGACGACTGCTAGACTACGGCGACTACAAGACTACGGCGACTATAAGACTACAGCCACTACTACCCTACGGCCACTACTACACTACGGCGACTACTAGACTAGGGCGACTACTAGACTACGCCGATTACTGGACAAAGACGACTGCTAGATTACGACGACTGCTAGACTACGGCGACTACTAGACTACGGTGAATACTAGACTACGACGGCTACTAGACTTCGATGACTACTAGACTACGGCGATTACTAGACTACGGCGACTACTAGACTACGGCGACTACTAGACTACGGCGACTACTACACTACGGCGACTACTAGACTACGACGACTACAACACTAGGGCGACTATTTGACTACGGCGACTACTAGACTACGACGACTATACTACGATGACTAATAGACTACGACGACTACTAGACTATGGCGACTACTACACTACGGCGATTACTAGACTACGACGACTACAACACTAGGGCGACCATTAGACTACGGCGACTACTAGACTACGACGACTACACTACGGTGACTACTAGACTACGGCGAATACTAGATTAAGGGGACTAATAGACTACGGCGACTACTAGACTACGGCGATTACTAGACTAAGACGACTGCTAGATTACGACGACTGCTAGACTACGGCGACTTCTAGACTACGGCCAATACTAGACTACGGCGACTACTAGGCTACGGTGACTACAAAACTACAGCCACTACTATCCTACGGCCACTACTACACTACGCCGACTATTAGACTAGGTCGACACTTCGACGGCTACTAGACTTCGGTGACTACTAGACTACGGCGATTACTAGACTACGGCGACTACTAGACTACGGCGACTACTACACTACGGGGACTACTAGACTACGGCGACTAAAACATTACGGTGACTACTAGACTGCTATATCTACTAAACTACGGTGACTACTAGACTACGGCTTCTATAAGACTACGACGACTACTACACTACGGGGACTACTAGACTACGGCTACTACAAGACTACGACGACTACTACACTACGGGGACTACTAGACTACGGCGGCTAAAACATTACGGCGACTATTAGATTACGGTGACTACTAGACTGCTATATCTACTATACTACGGCGATTACTAGACTACGGCGACTACTAGACTACGGCTACTACAAGACTACGACGACTACTAGACTACGGCGGCTAAAACATTAAGGCGACTATTAGATTACGGTGACTACTAGACTACGGATACTACAAGACTACGGCGACTACTAGACTACAGCGATTACTAGACTACGGCGACTACAAGAATACTGCCGATCAATTTGTTCAAGTTTAGAAGTAAAAAATAATTCGAAAAAGCTAAAATCTGATAATGCCACTGTCCACGTTGCTATAGTTCTGACTTTAATTCATAGTTTTTAGTGAAATTGAACAAATTCTTCAATTTCTAGATCTCCCTCGTATAATATTGTAAAAGATTTAAAAAGAAAAACAAACAAAAGTTCAAAGATACATTCCTATGGATATGTTTCTATATGTATTATGTAGACAAGACATCGTTAGATACTCTAAATTAATATGGTAAATGAAATAACAACAACAAAAACAACAACAAATAAAATATAATATATTTCATATGTATGTATGTATGCGTTTAGTATCTGAAAAGATCTGGTTTTTCTATAAAAAGAACTTCTTTCTTGACTGCAACATCGTCCGTCCGTCCGTCCGTCTACACTATTTTTGTGGTGTCGTATACGTATGTTCACGTATTTAAATACGTTTAACACCAATTTCCCTCCATTTTTTCTTTTCTTTCTTTCTCTTCTTCTTTTTTTTTTGGTGTTATTGCAAGAGATTGTAAATATTTTCTCTGTTTCTAAATATTATTATTGTTTACATTACCAGAGTTTCCATCCTGCCATATTTGGTTTCATTGGATATACAAAAAAAGTACTTTTTGTTGTTGTTTCACAAGATAAATTTATAACTTCTGTTGCCTGTATTTGTTTATAATTCAAAACACTCCATTAAGGCCATAAATTAAAATTCTGTAGAGGTTTGTATGTATATTGTTACTGCATCATGCCAACCATTAAAACTAAAACAAAAAAACTGTCATTCTTATAAACGTCATTGCGGAATTATGATACAAAAATTCGAAAATGAATTTCGAATACGAATAAAACTAAAATTTAAGCCGGTTTCACTGGATCTTTAATAACAACAAGACCCCAGTAAGACAGATCATAAAATATTTTAATAACATCAAGCAACAACAACAAAAAACAAAAAACAAAAATCAATTTAATTGTTTATACTTTTATCAAGGCCAAAAAGTTGTCAAGTTTCAGTCAGTCAGTTCTGTTTATTGTTGCTAAAAAATATATACAACGAAATCATTAAATATTTGCATTCACTTTTTTTTAAAAATTTTATGAGTTTAAAAAAAAAAAAAACATAAATAATTATAAACTTGTGTTAGTTCCGAGCCGATTACTTTGATATAAGCATCAGACTAGGGGATAGTTCTGTATCAGAGATCAGCAAAGAGTATTCAAAAAGATGAGTAGAATATAATCATACTCATAATTTCTGATACTTTCATACGCATTCATACTTATTTTAATATCATGGAACCTCCTCTACTCATATTCAAAGTTTGAAGTACTCATCATATTCATAATTAACAACACGTATGATGCTGTTAATATCGACTCTCTATAGCTCAACATATACACGAATCATAAAATAAGTATGAATCGCGTACGAACACGAAATTACTCACTGGAAGGTTGCGTGTTTGCTCTGCTTGCTACGACCTCCTTTTTTGCTTGGTTGTCTTTTTCGAGTCACTCGAATCATTTATAAGTATTACAAGTATTTTTCGTGAAGTTATGAACCTCAATGAGTAGGCTTATGAATCAAACATACTTGGAATGGTATGAGTTTGATGTCAACGTTGAACGCATAGTTAATCCAACCTGTACTTATAAATCAACGTTGTAGTGAGTGTGAGTAAATCAGAGTAGTTAAATTTCAATATTGTTGACTCACATACATTCATGAGTGCTTATGAGTAGCGAAAAAACGATTCATTGCTGATCTCTGTTCTGTATCCAATCCATAAAACTTATTTATTTGAATGACTATATTCCAACATGACTATATTCAAGCGTTTTCATCGTATTTGCTTATCTTGAATCTAAATTTCGTAGAGTGGTTTTAGTCCTTCCCTTTTTTTCTAATTTCACCAGGTGAATCCGCAAGAAGTCGCCGTAGATAGTATGTTGTCTCATTAGACGAGAGACCGTGGTTCAACCACTTTCAGCAACATCCTCTCAGCAGATTTGTGTCAAATTATCATGAAATGTTTTTAAAAAATTAGTCTTTAACCCCTTTATGGATAAAATCCAACCAATTAAGAAAATTAGGTTGACTTGAAGTCGCCGTAGTCTAGTAGGTAGAGTGTTGGCTTATTCGACGTGAGGCCTTAGTTCAAACCCCCCAGATCAGACGTCAAAATGAAAATAAAAAAAAATATTTCTGGCAAAAACTGTGGGAGGAAATAAAATTATCATGAAAACATGTCTTCCCACTAATAGACAAAATTAACGCACACAATATACATAAGTGGTGTGATAAGCTAGGTTGTAATCCTGGCTAAAGGGTTGCAATGACCAATTATGTATGTATGTATGTATGTGAGGTTGACCAGATCAAACCAGAGGATTCCAGTTTCAACATAGAAATGTTATACACGGATTTCGAATTTTGAAACTTGAAAGGTTTTAATTACAACCCTTCAGTCATGACAATGATATGTTAGATATGGATTTCGAATTTTAAAACTTGAAAGGTTTTTAATCTCTACCAAATAATTAACTCATCCAGGACGTTTTCTGGCACCCTTTATCCTGAGAAGAGAACAATAACATTGTATGCCCTAGGAAGATCAATTGGTGTCAGCATGTAAGAAACATTTTTCAGATTTTCGTTAATTCTAAGCAACGCTAACATTTTAAGATTTGCTACAGTAAACCAGCTAGGCCGTAATCCTGGCTGAAGGGTTGTAATGGCCAATTATGTATGTACAGTAAACCAATCATTTGCTTAGCTGGATAACTTGATTAATGAAACTGAATAAAAGTCCAAATAGTTTAAGATTGGTCTACTCTTTGGACACATGTTTTGTCTGTTTAGGTGAGAAAATACTTTTCTTAGGCGGTGTTGCACTCTGATCATCCTTTAATGTTGATTGTTGATGTTATCTCAAGATTAGCGAACAAAGGAGTTTACCAACCGTCTGAAATAAAAACAAAGCTTTAGTAATTGATATTATTTTCTCCTTAGTACTTTAAAAGCACAAATTTTGCTTTATTTCTAAAGTGTGTTTGAACATCATGTTGTATCATTCTTTTGATGGTGTCCCCCTGTACATTTATTTGCATTTAGAAGGGTAATTATTAACAATCGGTTCAGTCAACTGTGAAATAAAAACAGAAGGCTTTTATTGTTGATTTGTTTTTTGTTTTTCTCATCTATGTACGTTTTCCATGCAATTGTTGTTGTTGTTATTAAATGTTAATTTAATTAAAAAAAAATAAAAAATAAAATACAAATCAAAATACAAATAAAAATCTTTGCAAATTAATTCAAACAGTGCTTTAAAAGTATTACGACCCTTAAAAACGCTTTTTTAACGTGTTTTTTCATTTGAATATTTACGAGTTTTAAATGCTTTGCATAAACGTTGTAAATGAAAGTTGCTTTTATTGAATGCATTCTTTGAATTTACTGTCTTGGCTTTCTATTACATCAATTAGTTGACTGGTAACTGTGGTTAATTGTATTTATTTTGTTGTTTTTTGTTGTTTCTGTTCTACAATTTAATTTGATGCTGACACTTGCATTTATTTTTTTATTTTTGTTGCTTATTGTTGCTGTTTTTGATTTTCTTGTGAGTGTGTGTGTGTTTTATTTTTTATTGCAAAACTCGTTTAATAAGCATTTATTTAATTGTAATAACTTTAGCATGATTCATATAATTTTGAGTTGAAACGTGTAATTAACCTTAAAGAGCATAATTTTTAATTTAATTTTTCTCTGCATGCACCAAACAAATTATGTCTAATGGTATGCCCAATTATACATACATACATATGGGAAAATAAAGGGTGTTTTTTATAGAGGTATAGAACTTTAAGTTGGCATTACTTTTCAAGATGGCGACCGATTTAACAGCTGTCAAGTGATTTATTCTCAGTTTGGTTTGGCAATTCATCATGAATAGACTCACGCCTGAACAACGCTTGCAAATAGTGCAATTTTATTTCGATTTATTGAAAGACACGTTTGGTGACCGCCTAATTTCACGTTTTGGACCTGTGAATTGGCCTCCAAGATCTTGTGATTTAACACCGCTAGACTACTTTCTGTGGGGCTATGTAAAGTCATTTGTCTATGCGGTAAAGCCACAAACGCTTGACCATTTGGAAGACAACATTCGCCGTGTTATTGCCGATATACGGCCACAAATGTTGGAAAAAGTCATCGAAAATTGGACGTCCAGATTGGACTACATCCGCGCCAGCCGTGGCGGTCATATGCCAGAAATCATATTTAAAATGTAATGCCACAAGATTATCTTTCGGATAAATAAAATTCATGTCAATCGAATAATCCATCGTTGTTTTATTGCAACTTAAAGTTCTATACCTCTATAAAAAACACCCTATAGATGAAATTAGCATTTTTTTTTATAAAACAGCAGATATTGATTAAATTACTTATTATACTATGTTTACACGTGCACTTTTATTGCGTAAATCACAATAAACGCCGTTATTGAGCTCAATATTTCATATAAAATTTCAATTAATTATTGCACAATAAATACGCAAATTGTTATAATATTGAATCAAACTTAAAATACGAGTATAGTACTGTCATAAGTACAGTATTCCGAACTTTCTATTGATGTTTGACAACTCAAATGTCAACAACGACAAAAAAAACAAAAAAAAAAAAAACCAAAACAATGTTGTTGAAACAACCAGCTGCTTTGTTTACCAGCTGTCAAATGAATATTGCTTATATTATATTTGAACACTTAAAATATTGTACTCAAATAACCGAATATTGGCTCAATAAAATTGCATATCTGAACATAGTATTAAACAAGAATAACTAAGGAATTTTTCTTTAAAACAACATGACATTTATCAAAAAAAAAAAAAAAAAATTATTCGAATATTAAAAACCCTGTAGTAAATCTCTACTTATTTTCAATTTGTTAGCACTTCTTTCCGATTATTGATTCACTCTTACAATCTACAATTTCTAACGGCTCCCATCTGATTTCATTTAAGCTTTCGCCTACAAAGTGTTTTATTCTTTAGTCATTCTTGTTGCATTCAATCAATCAATCAACCAGAAGAGGTTAAGAATTTTTGACCTCTGTTAACCTACAAGTGACTACTACAGCATTAATGATAATTACTCTTAACAATAATAATAATAATGATGATGTTCTTCCAGAGAGAGAGAGAGAGTCAGAGTTAAGTTTTATGGCAATTGGGAGATGCATTGAAACACACACGCACATATAAGAATGGTCAATAAAATAAACCATGCATGCATTTAGCATTTCTTTTGGAGAAGGGGAGGGAGGGTGTGCGTTGGAAATGAACCACTAGAATGTGGTCTGGGTTTTATCAATAAACAAACAATTTGTTCGTACGTTCGCTCGTTCGTTCGTTCACACATACTCAAAGAACTCGAAAGGCGAACAAGTAAGTTAGGCCTGGCGGAGGTAAGCGTAGAAGGACGCATGAATGGATGTTTGTTTATTTTGTATTTTTTTTTTTTTTGTATTTGTGCAGTTGGATGGATGGTTGGGTTGGCTGGTTGGCTGGTTGGTTGGATGGCATTTTATCTTTCTCTTCTTTTGCTGTTTATGTCTTAACACAATGACATGTTTATACCACTTATATGGCTTCCATCTGTTTTGTCTTTTGTAAACACTTTTTGTATTAAAAATCAAGCAAAATTAATTCACTTTTTTTTTGCTTGTTCACATTAATACCACCAACTCTCCACAAAACCATTGCCGCTTAATATAATACATATATAATACATATTAAGATTGCTCAAGAATATCCAGCCAATGTTGTCCTTGTAGAACACAAATTCTAACCAGGATTTCATGAAAAAGTAATTTTTTTTTATTGGCATGCCAGTTGTTTAAGCGGCATTCCAAAGACTCGGCGATATCGTTTAATAAATTTTATTTATTCGAGTTTACTAGGTTGTTGATACAGTTCAGTTTTACTGGTGAAACATAAAAGCACAGGGATGAAGTAAACAAATATTTACTTATATTGGCCACCAATATCGTGAGGAATTTCGAATTAAAATTGTGAGGTATATTGGAACAGTAGGTTATCTAAAAGAACCACAACTAAAAGAGCGATATTGTTACGTTTTTTACCATTTTATGTGGATTCATGTGAATGAATTTTGCAGTTTTGCTATAGAAAATTCTTTAGTTTAATAAATACAACTTAGTTGATAGCACTGTGCCTTTAATTCTATAAATTTTTCCAGTTTCCTTTATTAAAAACATCAAACTTAACAGTGTTTATTTATTTTACTCTATTTATTCTTTATTTATTTTCGATCTGGCAACTTCTAGATTATTATTGTTGATTTGTTATTGTTTTACTGTCTGTCTTATCTTTCTTTCGTGGTTTTGCTATGTAAATTTGTTATAATAATTTAGTCTTTCTTAATTCCTATTCCCGTACTTCCCTTGTCGCTTTCGAGACGAGCCGTCTCTAAGATCAACATATAAGAAGCTTCCAAGTACCCGAACTTTTTGTCCAGCTATGATTTGTGATAACTGGTATTATTATGATGGAATATATTTCAAATTCTCCAACTGTAGGCTGTGTTGCTGCTTAGATATTAGATGATTAAATGTTTTCCTGTCCAGCTCCCCATAACAAAATTCTTTTGGCCACCAATATTAGCGCCCTAGCTGAACGAGCATTAGTACCAATTGATCACTACAACTCTTTAGCCAGGATTACGACCTAGCTTCTCATACCACTTATGTTGTGTGTGTTAATTTTATACATGAGTGGCGATACCGACAATTTAAAGTCGACTCCGAACGATAGATATTTGAGAAGCTTTTTATTTACACTCAGAGTTCTTGCCAGAAATTTGCTGAGAGAAAGTCACCGAAGAAATATTTTGTCATATTTCGTTTTGTTGAAGAAGTCTGACTTGGGTTTTAAACTGTGGCGTCACGTCTAATAAGCCAACACACTACGTACTAAACTGGGCCGACTACAGCTCTCTCATGCCCTTTTAGCGCCAACTGTTTTCTTTTGACGTTCTCAAAATTGACTCTGGAAGTCAGCATGAATTTAGGAAATAAGAAAATTATGTCGGTTAAGAAGGTATATGTAGATGAACTTGCGTTGCATAATTTTATTTATTATTATTACTTCGCCACCGGTTTGTTTATTATTTTTTCGTGGGTGTAATGAGTTTTACACAGGTTGGTGCATATGTTTCAAACGTATTTTTTTCTTTATAATTTTGTGGTTGCAAGGACCCAGGGCTTGATCCAAACTAAGGTTGTGGCATATTACATTCGTTTAAATTTAGAAATTTTATGATGCCAGCAATGAATCGTATTTTTCGCTACCCATGAAATTTTTAATATAAGTGAGTCAACAATATTGAAATTTAACTATGTACTCTGATTCATTCGTACTCACTACAACATTGATTTATAGGAAGTACAGGCTGCATTGAGTATGCGTACAACGTTGACATCAAACTCATACCATTCGAAATATGTTTGATTCATAAGCCTACTCATTTAGATTCATAACTTTAGAAAAATACTTATAATTGAGTTCATCAAAATTTACAGTCTTAGTTGTTGTTGAAATTACAACAAAAGGGAAAGGACACATAAGCAAAAAAGGCAGAGCAGCAAGCAGAGCAAACACGCAACCTTTTAGCGAGCATTTTAGTGTTCGTACGCAAATCATACTTATTTTGTGCTTTGTGTATATGCTGAGTTATGAAGAGTCGAAATCAATAACATCATACATGTTGTTAAGTATGAATATGATGAGTACACTTCAAATTTTGAATATGAGTAGAGGTTCCATGATATTAAAATAAGTATGAAAGCGTATAAATATCAGAAATTATGAGTATAATTCGATTCTACTTATCCTTTTCAATACTCATTACTGATCTCTGTAACAAATTACCTACTAGATTACGGCGACTTCACCAAACACATAACAAAATCCTTTTGACCATCAATCCTATCATCTTAGCTTAACCAGCATTTGTACCATCTCACATCGGTAACTGATTTTGTTTGACTTTCTCGAATTTGACTCCTGAAGTCAGCATGAATTTAGGAAATAAGAACGTTATGTTACACTGCTTCATATATTTTTATCGTCATGAGTTTTATACGTTAAAATTGAAGATTTTTCTTTATAACTTTGTGACCAGTCTTGATTGTTATTTTTTTTTAGATACTTGTTTATGTAATTTGTTTTACACTGTTTGGTGCATATTTTGCATATTTTTGAAGAATTTTTTTCTGTCTGGCATATTTAACATATTGCAAGTCATTAAAGGCGATTTAAATTAGAAATTCTATGATGCCCAAATATGTACTCGTATATTGATCACCTTAAGTTTTATAATCACGAAATTGTTTTTAAAATGTATCGCCAAAAGAAAAAAGCAAAAAAGACGAAAGAAAGAAAGGAAGAAAGAATGGCAATAAATAATCAATCAATGACAGGTTTGATGTGATAACAAATTAATTGTCATTATTTAAGTATTTAGTTTAACTAAATATGACATTGCTAAAGACTCTTTGTCCATTCGAAGCGTTATTATCTAAAGACCCATGTGCAGTCATCATCAGTTTGAAATTGTATGTACAATTCTTACATAAAAAAAAGAAAACAAATATTTTTATTTTTATTTTATTATTTATTTGTTCCCATTGTCTGTAATCTATTCTACAAATTATATTTAAAAATAAATTGAAAAAAAAAAAATAAAGAACAACAATAACTAAGTACATACGTACATACAATATATATTGTATTGACAAATTGATAGGTTTTTAAACTTAGTTTTTAAACGTAAATGAAAACAAATCTTATCTCCTGTTGTTGTTGTTGTTATTTTTAATACAACATATTTTTTATTACTTGTTATTGTTGTTGTACTATAGGTTATTGTAATTGTTGTTGTTGTTGTTGTTGTAATAAAACAAAGAACTGTTGTAAATTGGAAATTAGAAAGAAGGCCAATGTTGTTTAAATTGATAGACAGTAGCAAGCAGCAGCAGCAGCAATATTTTCAAATTCATAATAAATCTTACTCATCATTTTATTAATTTTTTTTTTTATTATTTTTTAACAAAAGATTACAGTTTTCTTTATAGAAAACAGAAAAATTCACTTGTATTACAACATGATCATGTAATTTCATTGATGGTAATCAGAAACGATGATTAATAGTTAGGTTTTTCGTTTATTGATGAATTAATTAATTAATTAATTAAATTGTTGATTAATTGTTAATAATATTAAACTACTTACTTAGGCAGGTGTATCACAAATTATTTATTTGTTCATCAACATACAAAGGTTTAAAGACGACTCTGAACGACAGATTTTTGAGAAACTTTATCGTCGCAATTTTATTTACTCACAGAGCTTTTGCCAGAATGAAGTCACCGGAGAAATCTTTTTTTCATATTGCGTTTTGATGGAGATGTCTGCCATGGGATTTGAATCGTGGGCTCATGTCTAGTAAGGGAGCACACTATCTGCTAGACTATTTATTTATTTATATTTAATACACATACAGAATAAAAACAGCTGTAAAAGCCCCGTTTAGAACAAACGTACGTTGTTGGCATATGAAGAGCAATGCATTACTGGAACGTAATAGAATGTAAAAGCCTCGTTTAGCCAAACGTCAATGGAACGTAATGTAACAAACGTATGTTTTTAGCATATGAAGAGCAATGCAAATGCTTACCGTAATTACATTACGGTTCGGAAAGCGTTTTCAATGCTTTTCATATTCTAAAAACGAACGTACTACGTTCCGTTTCCCATTAAAAAAAAAGTACTTTTCCTTACTTAAATTTGTTATGTCAGCAATTCCGTAATAGCTCTTCCCACAATCTAACAGTAGACCTCGAAGTCTACTTAACAAACAGGCGACAGACATGCTGGCGAATTACTGATTTAGTATGTGAAGCAGTGTTGCAAAATTTAAATTTTCAAATGGTACTGAACTATAACTGAAAGAGTACTTTTCTTGCATCAAATGGTACTTAATACACGTACGGAGTGGAATAGAAATACTAATGACTTATATTTGTTTCTAATAAACAAAAAAAAAAAAAGAAATAGCTTTTAGTCAAATAGCCGTTTAGTCAAACGTCTATGGTAACGTACGTTCGTTTTTAGCATATGAAGAGCAATGCAAATACTTACCGAAATTACATTACTGTTCGTCAAAGCGTTCTCATTGCTTTTTCGTATTATAAAAACCAACGTACGTTTAACGTGCGTTTGGCTAACCGGGGCTAAAGCCTAATTCTACCTTTAGCTTTGCGGTGAACATGTTGGGAATGCATTAATTATGTGGAAAAGCGTAAAACATAAACTATGTATCAATAAAAAAGTACTGAAAGTGTCGCGGGGTTACTAGGCTATTTTTGAAATGAAAAAGTACTGAAAAACATACAAAAGTACCGAATTTTTCAACACTGGCACCAATAACCCCCGGCGGACTAACATCTTTTTTGCATATTGCATTTAATGCATTTTTACTTTCTTTTTTTATGAAGTTGGTTGATGTTCGTTCCCCGTGGGCTATTGCTATCGAGTTTTGGTTTAAATCCACTCAATGTGACTCATCAAAAACTTTTATGGAAATCGTTTTAAAACCTGACTTTTTCAAAATAATTTTTTTCACTATTTCGTCATGGTGAGAAACGAATTCTTCGTTTATTGTTTATCAATTTTTAACATTTTTCTGTTTTAATTTCTATAACGAAAGAACTGCTACAATTTATTCAAGTGTTTAATTAATTAATATTTTCATAATGGAATTCAATTATTTTTTTTGTTAATTCTTTTTTTAAAATAAATTTTAGCAGTTCTTTAACGTGCTTGGCATACTGATTGGATCAACGCAAAATTACCCGAACAATATCGAACGAAATAACTTTTTTAATGAAATTTTAAACCACGTGGTAAAAGAATTTTTTTGTTTGTTTTATTTCCTTTTAATTTTACGTCTTTCGTTCCGTCTTTTTCCAAGCTATTCCAAGACATTCCTTAAAATAAGTCACATTTTGATTATAAAAAATCATTTTTTTTCTCTCTTTTTAATATTTTTTTTTATTTATTATTTGTTTGTTTGTTAATAAAGTCTGATGTCAGCATTATGCAAATATTTATCGTTTCATCAACAAATAACAACAACAATAACAACGAAAAAATAATGAACAAATTAAAAAATTTCTAAAAAAAAAGCGAAACGAAAAATACTGTATTTGGAGTACATGACTGACATTGTTTATTAAAAAAAAAATAAAAAATAAATAAAAAAAAAATAAAATACAAAATAAACTAAGCCCAGTATAAGAATTTAATTAAAAATATTTTAATTAACTCCTCACCTACAAATGATCGTAAACAAATTTTTTAAAATACTATTTCAACTTCTTAATAACGATTAACAATGCATATTTCCGTAAAACCCTCACCTTGGAAACCATTTTATTGAAAACTATGCTAAATTAGACTTTAATCAATGGCTGCATCAAAGATCAGCAATGAGTATTCAAAAAGATGAGTAGAATCGAATCATATTCATAATTTCTGATACTTTCATACACATTCATACCTATTTTAATATCATGGAACCTCTACTCCTCATATTCAAAGTTTGAAGTGTTCTCATCATATTCATACTTAACAATGCGTATGATGTTGTTGATTACGACTTTTCATAACTCAACATATACACGAAGCAGAAAATAAGTATGATTCGCATACGAACACTAGAATACTTACTAGAAAGCTGTGTGTTTGGTCTGCTGGCTGCCTTGTCTTCTTTGCTTATGTGTCTTTTTTCTAAATGCAACAACAACTAAGACTGTAAATTTTGATGAACGATTCGAGTCACTCGAATCATTATAAGCATTATAAGTATTATTTTTTTAAATTTATGAATCTAAATGAGTAGACTTCTGAATCAAACATATTTCGAATGGTATGAGTTTGATGTCAACATTGTACGCATACTCATTGCAACCTGTACTTATAAATCAACGTTGTAGTGAGTATGAATGAATCAGAGTACATAGTTAAATTTCAATATTATTGTCTCACTTGTATTCAAAATTTCATTAGTGCTTATGAGTAGCGAAAAAATGATTCACAGCTCACCTCTGAACTGCATTAGGAACGTCATTAAACCTTTGTAAGAGCATGTCATACGACACCATTTTAGGAAGAGTAAGAGAGCGAGCTCGCCAGAGCTGGTGCGCTCCTTCCGGAATCCTCTTCTGTTGAATTGGTTACGCCACTTGCCTCGGTCAAGCTGACCATTGCGCGAAGGTTCTTTCGGGACGCCAACCTATCATGGGTCAATGAGGAGTCCTGCTCCAGCGCTAGACTCACCTGGCCCAAGATGGATAGAAGGCGTACCAACCGATTACTTGGTCTTGGTCGTGATGTCATCTCGACTACAGTGGCGGTGCTTACAGGCCATTGCGTCATGGGTAGACACGCTGAAAGAATGAGGCTCCCTTTCAACGACTTTTGCCGTGGATGCAGGTCCACTGAGGAAGAGGAGACTGTTGTTCACTTTCTCTGCCAGTGTCCGTCTCTTGATAGGTGTAGATATAGGTTATTTGGCTCCCCATTCCTTGTTAGCTTAACGGAGCTATTATCTATTGACATCAACTTTCTGGCTGGTTTTCCAGTGCGGGGTAGTCGTGCTTTTGTTGTGCAGCCCTTGCGCTGACCAACTTCTTCCTTTTCCCTGATTGTGGTGGAACTTGGTTAGACTGCGTTCACCCGTGGCATCATAACGGGCCGCTATGCGTGCTCAAGTGAGCTTTGTGATATCAGAGCTACCACTCCGACCTAACCTAACGACCTAACCTGAGAGAGTTTAAAAAGTTCAATCACGCAAATCGTCACTAAACTGACCGCGCTCTCTAAGAGCATCTATTAGTGTCATGTGACACCATTTTTGGGAGAGTAAGAGAATTTAAAGAGTTCAATTGGACTCTGATTAATTCCTTTATCACGCAAATCGTCACTAAACTGACCGCGCTCTCTAAGAGCATCGATTCATGATCATACGACACCATTTTAGGGAGAATTTAAAGAGTTTTTCTAGTTCAATACATGATACTCAAGACATGTTTACTAAAGAGGCCATCTGGTTCCATACATTATCCCCCTTAATAGTGGTATAAGCTGCATTAGGAATGTCTCATCCAAATCGTCTATAAACCACCCGTAGTTTGTAAGAGCATCTATTAGTGTCATAGGACATCCTGCACTCGAAACATAAATCCATTTCGAGGTGCCTAAGAGATCATCTCGATCCATACATGATACTCCACGATAGTCGTGCAAATATATACCATCTGCCAAAATACTTACAGCAGCAGATTTTTACAACGTGACTGTCGTAAAAAAATTATCAACTATTTTCCGCTCGCCCAAATCGACCTAGTTACGTCATTGGCCAATAAGCTGTCGTACAATCCATCAGGTATGATCTTCATTTGGTTCTAAACTTGAATATGATCAGTGGTTTAGGATTTCTGAAAAATGCTAAGAGGAAGTTCTCGGTTGGTGGGCTAATTTAAGAACATATGTGGGTTGACGTAGTCCAGTAGCATGTGTGTTAGCTTATTAGAAATAAGGTTGTGGTTCAAAACCCAGCCCAGACATCAACCCAATGAAATATGAAAAAATATTTCGTCGGTGGCCTCCCCTCTGCAGATTTCTGAAAAAATCTCTGAGTGAATAAAGAAAATTGGTCATTCCGAGTTGACTTTAAACTGTAGGTCGCGCCAATCATGGATAAAATTAACACACATACAACATAAGTGTTATGAGAAGCTAGGTTGTAATCCTGACTAAAGGGTTGTAATGATCAATTAATTAGGCAAGTTATGTTGGGTGTATTGAGTTAAGAGGAATTGTTTTAATTTTTAAGATCGCTAAGCGATATTCTGTCGCTTAAACCATCTCTCACATATATTAAACTTTCTAAAGCTTTACATCTCTTACGAAAATATTCGCATTACGATGCGTTTTTAAATGTGTACGAAATTCGCCCAAAACCATTAAGAAAAATAAACAATTCAAGCCTGAAGATTGACAAATTTTGATTATACAAAACCGATCGTTTAATATTCAATGAAGTGTGAAGTGTTTTATTCTCCGCTTTTGGTATTTTTTCTCCTCTTCTTTTTTTCTTTAATTTAATACAACATTTAGGAGTAATTTCTCGTGAAATAAGCAAAAGAAATATTGTTTTATTTATTTATTTATTTATAAGAAACACACACGAAAACATATTTAAATTGTGCATTTTGCTTACTTTGCAGAACACACACATAAAAAAAGGTGTTTCTGTTGAAACGAAATGAAAATATTCCAGAATTTTCAATTGAATTTGAAAATAAAAATAAAAAAATTGCAAATAATTTAATACAAGGGGAGAGAATGAATGATTTAAAACAGAGTGGCAGTAATGAATGACATAGGCCAATGATAAACCGTTTTAAGGTTTAGAATTGGCTTTCTAAGAGTGAATATATTAGGGGTAAGATAGAATATTGTCAAGATGTTGGTATTTAGCACAACGCATGATCTTAAACAACTTCTGGCTAATTTTGGGGCCTATTAATTAACGTATTGTTACGTTTTTACCTTTTTAAAAACGTTTAGATTATGAGTTCGTTGATTGCAAACCAAAATAAAAACAAATATGTTTTTCGTTTCAATTAAACTCTTTATTATTCACACTACTTTTGTGTGCCACCGTATACAACTTCACGATACAACAACAAATGGCTTGTTCACCATTCCATTTCTCTGCTTACAACCTTTCTGTAAGCAACAACACTTATACTAGTATACAGATCTATAGCAGAGATCTTCAAACCACGACAGTTTTCTTTACACGCAACTTCACACAAGGCTGACTGAGTTATTACTGACTCCTGCCTGCTTTGTCTGGCCTTTTTATATGCTCACATTTCCGTCTGAAGAAGGTGCTGAAAGTAGAATGTTCTTGTCTTCGCCTTCTTGAGAGTTCTATCGCTACTACATTATTGATCCTTTCTCATGTTTGTTGTTGTTGGTTTACTTAGAACGTGTTCGATGCATTTGTTAATGTGTATCTTTTTTTTTTTTTTTTTGTTGTCTTGAGCCGGAGGTGGGAATCTTCTAAAGACACTTTTGTTCCAACAAAAGAGTGCACGATTCATGTGCATGTGTCGTGTGTATCGTGTACATATACTCATACTCATGATCTTCGTTTTTGTAGCCTTTGCTTATTTTTTATGTTAAACGATGTTTTCTTGCGAAACGATATTAGGTCGTTTCCATTTGCGTAACAGTATGTACATACATATGTATATGTAAACTTGGTGTCGTATTAGTTCAAAAGACAGCGTGTTGGCCTATTAGACGCGAGGCCGTGGTTCAAATCCTAGCTCAAATATCTTAAACAAAATATGAAAAAATATGGGCGACTTCCTCTTAGTAGTCTTCTGCCAAATACTCTGAAGGTAAATAAAATTGCCATTGAAAGCTTCTCTAAACTTTGATCGTTTGGAATCGACTTTTAAATGTAGGTCCCGCCACTTATAATTAAAATTATCACACGCCACATGGGTGATGTGAGAAGCTAGGTCAGGATCTTGATTGAAGGGTTGTAAGGACCAATTATGTATGTATGTATGTTAATAAAAGTATATGTAGCTTTGTAGTCGCATTAGTCAAGTAGAATGCATGTTGGCCTGTTAGACCTGAGCTCGTGGTTCAAGCCTCAGCTTCAGACATCTTAAACCAAACAAAATATGAAAACTTATGGGCGTCTTCCTCTCCTTAGTCTTCTGACAAAAACTTTGAGAGTATATCAAATTGCCATTGAAAGCTTCTCTAAAATCTGATAGTGTGAATTCGACTTTTAAATATACATAGGTCCCGCCAGTTATAAATAAAATTATCACGCGCCACATGGGTGATGTAAGAAACTACGTCGCGATCCTGATTGAAGGGTTGTAATGATCAATTACGTACGTTGAGTTACTTAATTTAATTTCTAGGCTTTAAAATTGTAATTTGAAAGCAAATACAACCACTACATTACCGTATGTACATTACATTGTAATTCAAACTATTAAAAAAATATTTTTTTACTTAACCACAAATTATATAATTTGTTGGTCAAATACATTTGATTTAATAGTTATTATGAATAATTTTTAAATTGAAAAATTATAAATTTTTATTTTGTGGTCTCCTAGCAAAACAAAAACCCCTCCGCTTAACGTCAGGTAACTGACACTTTGAAATTTTTTTCTTTTTGCAAACATACATTATTATTTAATAAAACTTTTAAAGGTTTTTAGCAACAAATATGGCGCACAAAAAATATGACAATTGTGTCTATAAATTAATTTTATATGGAATGGATTGAAAAGCAATACCGAAAAAACGTGTCTGATTTATTTAAATGGCAGCGAAAAAAAAGACGAAAATTAGAAAATAATTTTATACACACGAGGAAATAAAGCAAGCTAGATTATGAACAACTATTAACCGGCAGTTTTTATACAAAATGTGTCTCGGCTAATTAGACGTCAGGCGCCGTGGTTCAAATCTTACCTCTTCCTAGATTTCTGACAAAAGATCTGGCAGTAAAATAGAATTATCATGAAAAGATTCTTAAAAATCTATCGATCTGTCCGCCACTTATGGCTAAAATTTAACACACACAACATGTGACAGATAAGAAGCTAGGTTCTAATCCTAGCTAAAGCTTTGAAATGATCATTTAAATAAGTAAATAAGCTTATAGCTTATCCGAAATCTTTCAAAATTAAATTTCATTCATAATTATAGATTAATTGTTGTCAAATGATTGTTATTGTACCTTTAGGGTAACAAACCAATCATACGTTGCACTAATTACAACTTTTTGAATTTTTCATAGCACTTTATCATCTAAACATATCTTGTCTTGATATAAATTGTAAATCGTAAACTAGAGTAATTTGTATTTATGTTTATTAAGTTGCCATAGTCTAGTAGATAGTGTATTGGCTTATAAGAGGTAAGCGCTCGGTTCAAACACCAGGCCAGACATCAAAACGAAATATGCAAAAATATATCTTGGGCGAGTTAATTAATCTCAGCAGATTTCTGGCAAAAACTCTTAGGGTAAATAAAATTGCCATGAAAAGTTTCATAAAAAAAATCTAACGTTCGGAATCGACTTTAAACTGCAGGCCCTGCCACTCATGTATAAAATTAACGCACACAACATAAGTGGTGTGAGAAGCTAGGTCGTAATCCTAACTGAACGGTTGTAACGACTAATTATGTATGTATGTAAGTTGGTTTTGTATTCTGCTTTCTTTCCTTTTTTTACTTAAACAGCACTTGGTATAGAATTTCCCTAAAGGCCTCTCTGTTTTGAGCTTGCATTCATCAGCTGCGTATTCTTATATCTCTCGCGTCATCTCTGACCAAATATTTAATAATAAAATGAAACAATAAAAATGTTATTGAAAATAAAAAATAATTCCTTAATACTTGTATAATAAATTGCATGATTTATTTATTTAAAGTTTTTTTTTTTAATGAATTCATCGAATAATTTTAATATTTATTACATCATTTGCTTAAAAATTGCAATAAAATCACTCATATCGCTTATTGCGCCAGTATTAATAAATTCTAATCAAGCTTAACGAATATTGCCTTCAATAATTGTATTTTGTATTTAGGCAATCTCATCTACAACAAACACACAATATTGAAATTATTAAACAAATTGTAAGAAATGAAATGAAAAAAACAACATAATTTATAGGCAATTGTTTTGACTTATTGCACTCGACATTATTTAAAAAAAAATTTTTTTTTATTTAAATTATTTTCAATTAATAATTTTTTAATTATTTGTTTTTTTAATATTGCTTTCGATTAATTAAAAACAAATCTATAAAAAAAATTAATTTATATATCAATTTATACAAAATTATTCCGTTTTTTTTATTTGTATTAAAAAATACTTGCAAATTTCACTTTAATAAACTAATTCCCACCATTCTCTACATTTATTTCGTTCAGTGTAATGCATTTGCATGCATGAAGTCGTTTGGCATCATTACGCACTAAGTGTTGTGTATGTGTGCATGTGTATTTTGATCTCTTTTAATTTATTTTTTTTTTTTAGATTCAGTCATTATTATTACTGCTTTTGTTTTGGCATTTTTTCTTTTCTGTTTTCAATTACACTAAAAAAAAAACAAAAACAACAACAATTTCAAATATGTGTTTGTGTGCCTTACTTGGACAATCCAATTAATATTCAATGCAAATACAACAAAAAATTGTTTTTATTTTTACTCTTTCACTCACATCACATACAACATGTCCGTTACATTATTACTCATACACATTTATAAGCATTTAAATGGTAATTTCTCTTTGATTTGTATGCATTTAATGAACTGTATAATGTACTCACACGTACATACATATACATGTTTGTACACATTAATAATGGAATTTATAATTTTCTTAAAATGATTTCTCTTTTTCAAGTGCCTATGCAGGCATGTACATATGTATGTTGCATGGTCATGGCTTTTGTCAAAGCTAAACAAAAAACAGAAAAAAAAGAAATCACACAAGAATTGTAAATAAAATAATTGATATTCTTAATTAAATTGCATTGCATCACAAAAAAATAAAAAAAAACCTCCCCAAAAATTCTCCAGTCATTTACAGTAACAACAATTGAATTCTTAAGAAATTCAATATAACAGTTTCGTTCACTGTGTGTACATACGTATTATTACTCAATTACTCTCTCATTATTTTTGTTTTCTTAAACGGTTTCATTTTTCATTCCTTACGTGTTCTATCATGTTTAATTGTATTATTATTTGTGTTTTTCTATATTTTGTTGTTGTTGTTGCTGCTGCATGTTGTTCTCATAACATCATTTTTTATTGTTATTTTGTCATCACATTTTATTTTGTTGTTGTTGTTGGGTATAATGATCATTCTGTGTTGATACATTTTAATTAAAATTTTATCGGTACCGTTTCATTTTCTCTCCTCACCAAATTGTTGTTGTGTTGATGTGGTGGTGTGACAATTGTAATAAATTTTCAATTGTATCAAATATTTGTTGTTGTTATTGTTGTTCACTATTTGGAGGATTTCAAAATCAAAAATAATTAATCTGTGCAGGAAATTGAAAACGATTGAAAGAGGTTGTATGTGTGTGTCATTCTTTTTTATTAAAATCCAATAAAAATCATTCATTAATCGTTGCTCTTCTTCACAATTGATACAAATTGTTACCAAAAATTATTATTTTTTTTAAAATTTTTGTTTTGTTTAATAAAAATCAACGCATAATTTGTCACTTTTCTTTGAATGACAAATGACAATTTTTTTTATGACATTATTTAATTGAAATTGATTTGAGTTCTGCCTGGTAATACAAAAAATTCTCAAAAGATTGCTTTTAGGGACTGACGTGATCTAAGTGAAATTGTATGTACTTAAGTATGGACATCGATAGCTCCAGTAGTTTAGATTAAAATCCAAGGTTTGTCTAGTTGTAATCATGGGTAATGTCTTGAAGGAAAAGTAAATTTTTTATATTCAATCAGTCTCTCTACATAGAATTAAATTCGTTTAAGTCGTTCTTTTTTAGAAATCTCTTACTATTCATCTTTGGAAATTTCTTGTTTTCATCATAAAAAACCACAAAAATGCATTTTTGTTGCGATTAATTAATATCAAACACACCTTTAATGCTGTCTTATCACTGGCTTGAATGGTTAAACATAACCTTACAAAAGGTTCAGTCTACTTTACTAATAACAGCTTATTTCTTTCACTTGCATTCATAATTAAATGGAGGTAATTGCACACACGTCTTTGAAACTATTAAGAATATCTCCAGTCCCAAGTAACGTTCTACCGTAAGGAAAACTGTGTTGGAATCCTTGATACTATGGCTGTCCGGACCCACCTTTTTGAATTTTATCGAATTTTATCCGGTTTATATAGAGCATTCTGCTTGCTCATATAAGAAAAGTTAGCTTCGTCGAATGTATCTCCGATTCCAAAGGTTACCCGAACGCAACGAAAACTGTTTTGGAATTCGTGCTCTAATAGCTATCCAACCTACTAGGTCCTAAAATCACACCCTAGTTAAGTTATGTTAAAGTATTTAAGGACTTTCACCATTCACTTTTATATCCCATTTTATACTTTATAATTAAAAATACAAGTATTAACGGATTTTTTTTTAAATACTTTTTTTTTTTATTAATTTCAGGTAAATATCATCACAATTTGAAAGTCAACTTCAAATAATAATGGAATCTTATAATTGGTATGAATTAAAAATAATTTTTTTAATATGTAAATTTCTCAATTATTTGTTATCGATAACTTATTATTTTAATTGTTATCGATATTATTTATTATCGATAATTTATTTTTAATTTGTAAATTTCTAAATTATTTGTTATCGATAAGTTATTATTATAATTGTTATCGATATTATTTGTTATCGATAACTTAATTTCAATTTGAAAATTTCTAAATTACTTGTCATCGATAACTTATTATTTTAATTGTTATCGATAACTTATTTCTAATTTGTAAATTTCGATTACGTATTATTATAATTTTTATCGATATTATTTGTTATCGATAATTTATTTTTAATTTGCAAATTTCTAAATTACTTCTTATCGGTTACTTATTATTTTAATTGTTATCGATATTATTTGTTATCGATAACTTATTTCTAATTTGTAAATTTCTAAATTATTTGTTATCGATAACTTAATTTCAATTTGTAAATTTCTAAATTATTTGTTATTGATAACTTATTATTATAATTGTTATCGATATTATTTGTTATCGATAACTTAATTTCAATTTGTAAATTTCTAAATTATTTGTTATTGATAACTTATTATTATAATTGTTATCGATAACTTATTTTTAATTTGTAAATTGCTAAATTATTTGTTATTTTTTTTTTTTTGGAAATGGTGTTTGAAGGAAAAATAAAAAGAAAACGTATTCAAAAATACCCTTGGCCGTTAGAAATTAAAATCTTGAATGCATTTTAAATGTGTTGACACATGATTTGCATTCTTTAATTACATTTTGTAAAAGGTCTGACAAACAAATAGCCACTTGTATTGAGAAGGGGGAAAGCACCTTTTTTGTTTCTAATTGATTCGCTAAAGTGTATGTATAATGACATGACATTTCCATAATTGAGGTGCTATTCGCTTAGGAACTGCTGTCACTATTAGACTTTAATGTAGAGAATACTAATTGGAAAAATTGTTTTAATTGAAACCTACCAATTGGAAAAGTTTAAATGATTAAGGGGTTAGTATAATTCTATTTTTTTCAATTATAATGAAGTTCGCAGGTGGCAAAGCAACCATGATTGGAGGAGTTAAGAGTGTCTGAAAGCAATAATTTGAACTGTTTTCGACCTGATATTCTCACGTATAAAATTAACACACACAAAATAAGTCGTGTAAGAAGCTAAGTTCATAATCCTGACTAAAGGGTTGTAGTGACCAATTGAGAGTGTGTGTGTGTGTGTGTGTAACCTACTTTACACTTTTTTTGTCTCTTGAGTTTAAGTAATATTTCAATATGTATATGTTTTGAGTACTCTCCGTATGTCAAATGTCATTTCTAAGTATTTCATTGAACTGCCTTTAGCAATGATTATGAGCATTTTGTTGTAAATTAAAGATCTTTAAAAACTTTCCCCAAAAATAATTTTAAATGTCAAACAAATGATGAGTGATTTCAAATGTTTCTTCTTTTGTTTGGTAATTTTTTTTTTAATTACATATGTATTTACTTTGATTTTGAACATTAAGTATGAATAATTATTTAAAAATTATTTAACAGTTTAAGCCCAAAAAAGTAACATTTTTTGAGAAAAAAAAATTGCAAAACACTTACAGTACCAATGAATATTTTTAAAATGCGGGTAAAATCTATAAAAAATAATAATTTTTTACTCTTAAAGGCGCCAAATAAATTTGGTTTTGCCTTTTTTTATAAACCTCAAGCATTTATTTGCTGTATTTGCTTGGGCTTATTGACAATTAGAAAGACAATTAAAAAATTAATTAAAAATAACGCCTTAAAAAATCATTGAAATTTTATGTTTTTTTTTTTTTGTATTTTTAACAATTAGCCGCGCCACTTTAAATGGCCTGGCAAGTTCAATGTAACCGTTTTTTTTTGTTTTCTTTATATTTAAATTTAAAAAAAAAGTAACAAAAAAATAGAAATAAAACGGGCATCTATCTATTATGATTCATTTAATTCGAACATTTTTCTACAATTGAATTGAAAAGGCACGACTAATACAAAACAAAACTGTTTACCATACTAGTTAGATCACATCACGCTGGCTTGGCGTGGCCAACGAATTGCTAGTAGGACTGAGTTTTCAACGATTTTATTAAGAGTTTAAAGACAAGTTGAGATTGTTCGCTACACCAGAATCAAACAGAATTAGTGAATGAACCAACACTTTACAACCCTTTAGTCAGGATTACAACCTACGGATTTCTCACATTAAACACGCTGTATGTACATATATGTAAAAATTTGATCCATTAGTGGTAGGCCTAACAGTTTAAAAATCAACCAGATGCGAGAATACCAGATATCTGAGAAACTTTTCATACATACATACATAATTGGCCATTACAACCCTTCAGTCAGGATTACGGCCTAGCTTCTCGACACCACTCATGTTGTGTGCGTTAATTTTATACATGAGTGGCAGGACCTACAGTTTAACGCCGACTCCGAACGACAGATTTTTTTTGGAACTTTTCATGGTAATTTTTACTCTCAGAGTTTTTGCCAGAAATCTGCTGAGAGGAAGTCGCCTAAGAAATATTTTCATATTTTCGTTTGGATGTCTGACCTGGGATTCGAACTCGGTCCTTTCGTCTAATAAGCCAACACACTACCTAGTAGACCACGGCGAAACTTTTCATAGTTCATATTTTGCTATCAGAGTTTTTGCAGAAGACTGATGAGATGAAGTCGCCAAAACAAATATTTTTTTTCTTCATAATTCGATTTGTTTGAGAGTACAGCTCTGGCGCTGACTAACTTTTGGCCTAGTTTGGTAGAACTCGGTCAGTACAGGGACTGCCTTTACCTGTGGCATTACAACGGGCAGCTATGCGTGCTCAAGTGAGCTTTTGATATCAAAGCTACCACTCCAACCGACCTATCTACCTTTGTTTGAGATGTCGGAGCCAACACGCTACCTACCAGACTACGGCGACTGCATAGGCCATCAATAGCAATGCTATTACGTTCCATATGAGGTATTTTTTTTTTTTTAATTGTTAGAAACATGTAGAAGTCATTAGTGCCTCTATTTCACTCCATGTATTAAGTACCACTTAATGCAAAAAAGTACTCTTTCAGTTATAGTTCAGTACCATTTGAAAATTTCAAATTTGCAACACTGCTTTACATACTAAATCAGTAAATCGCCAGCATACCTGTCGCCTGTTTATTATGTAGACTTCGAGATCTACTGTTAGATTCTGGGAAGAAGTATTACGGAATTGCTGACATAACAAATCTAAGTAAGGAAAAGTACTTTTTTTAAATTCTTAAAAATTTAATTCCCATTCTGTATTTTAAATTATAAACAAAGAAAAATTTTAATTCCTGAGAACTTTTTTCTAAGTAAGAAAAAGTACTTTTTTTTTAATGGGAAACGTAGTTTTTCCCATTTTCTTAAAAATTTTATTCCCATTCTGTATTTTAAAATATAAACAAAGAAAAATTTAACGTCCTGAGATCCTGATCTCTCTTTCTACCTCTTATAATTTTTGCTAGTTCCTTTACAATAAAGTCCCTAGTAGCGTAGAGGTCATCCATCCTAAATGAAAAACCAGTGCCATAATGGTTTGCTATCAGCATAGTTGGCCACATTAAGCACTTATATTAGTTGCCATATTAATTTTCTAACATCACGAGCACCACACCACCACTACTTTGTGGGTTATTGTCATTAGTTAAGTGGAAAAAATAATTTCAAATAAAAAAAAAAAAAAAATTAGCACTCGGCAGAAAAAAAATCTGTTAAACAAAAACCATAAAAAAAGATACGCGCCTACAAATAAAAAAAAATTTGTTTTTTTTTTGCTATTTGATTTAAATAAATAAATAAAAAATTTAAATCCAGTAGCTGTGTAAAGGGCCAGCAATAGACAAACAAAACAAGTCTTCTTTTTATTAACAACTCATTCATACTCTACTCATAGCCTCTGCCAGCCAAACAATAAATTGAACTCAACGCATGCGTAGCACCCAGACTTTTTTATGGGCACTTTTATATTTATTATTAGAAAAAATCCCAACAACAACAACAATAATAATAGCAATAATAGCAATAAAACAATTCTAATAATAATAGTTGTAAACGTAGCTTTAATTTCGCAAACATGCTTTAACTAGCCCAACCCCCACTAACTTCGCTCAGCTTGATTCAAAGCAGCAGAAAGTGATCAATGGTTAGCGAAACAATAAAAATGGGAGAAAAAAAGTTAAAAAAATGATGTCATAAATCTTTTGATTCTTTTTTTTCACAAAAGCTAATCAAAATAAATTTTGAGCGTTAAAGAGTTATTTTTTTCTCATCATTTTCGTTGTATTTTTTTCGAATTTTTTTTTTTGCAAAATAAATGATAATTTTTTTATATTAGAGTGTCTTTTTTTTCGCTCTAAACAATTCCATAAGAAATCATTTTTTTTACATTTTTTTTATATTTTTTGTTACTATTGCTGTTGCTATTTAATGGTGATGTCATTCCCCCATTCCACTTTTATTTTTGTTTCGCTATTTTCGTTGTTATTTACGTTCTATGTATGCTTAACGATCATATTTCGCTTAGAAAAATAAATTTCTTTAACGCCACTAAGGTTTGCAAGAAATATTATTATCAACCATTTACCATGATGATGATGATGATGGATCTGTAATTTCAATTGTCCTACTCAGTCACTGTTAACATAGAGAATATTTGAAGCCCAATATCTCCAGTTATTGGCTTTTATTAGGGACACCTTAGGCTACAATTTGTATATAGTAGGATATGTACAGCAAGTCCCATTTTCCCACAATATCGATCATTCTACCCTTGAATATTTTCTGCTAACCACTTAACTCTCTTAGTTGCTCTGTTAACTTTAACATTAGCTCTGTTAAAATTGTTGGTTTTTGTCCTTGCTAGTTAAATTCGAATTTATCTTCACACACATGTGATATGGATGTTCCGCTGACAGCTCATCCCTATCAACTTCATTTTGAAAGGGTGTTCCACAGAGATGTTTACATTCTTTACAAAAGTATTCAATTCCAGTTTTCATGAATTCATTAAACACATTAAGTTACTTGTCATTGCTACCTTCGATGCTATAGAGTAGAAATTTTTGGTTTCAATCTGGAAAGCAAGTGTTGAATTCCTCTTCTCAATAAGCAATTGGGAAATACTGGAAATGTTAGAGGAATAAACTCAAGTCAACATCTTTGTTCGTTCAACAGAAGTCAGCTTGAACAGGTCTCGTCTAGATTGGAAAAACCAAGCTTAGGAAGTTCTGTCATCGCTTGAAGGCATTAAGAGTGACTGGAATGAAGTGCAAGATCAAGTCTAAGTTCGTTAAACGTGTTGTTCCCCAGTTTTTTGAGAGCTTTCTTTTCAGCATAAATATTCGATTTGTTTTTGGAATTTAAGCAATTTGTTAGCCACTTATTGTAGGTGAGTGCCTTCTAAAAAACTAGCGTCGATCATTAATTATGTATATTATATTCTCTAAACAGTCGATACCGGTCATTTGCAATTTGTTGATGTACTTTGAAGTATGATTTAAAATTATATGGAATTCTTCAAGTGTCAATGAGCGTTCTGTCTTGGTAAACAAAAAATAATTTAACTGCCTTTGTTGTTCTTTATATCGTCACAAACATGTATAGTGATCATCTCAATATTAATTATTTCCATCGAATATTTGTTTGCTATTCCGTCCAAACACCAAGTCCATCTCTAACACCACATTTGATGGAATTACAATACATTTCAGTTCTTGTCGCAGAGTTTAAATAAATTTCATCATACTCACACTCACATTTATTTTGCATTTCGGCATTCTTTTAATTGTACACTTATTGTAGGATAAACAGTTTAAAATATTTGAATTTGCACCATCGGACGAGACTGTTAGTTCATAAATATACCCCACAAAGGGCTCTAGTAGTGTATAGGGAGAGTATCACATTGCAGCAGCCCCTTGTAAATAAAAAAAAAAAATAAAAAAATTAATTCTGAAAAATTAAAGGAAACGTGTCATGACATACTTCTCTTTAACGTATCACAGTCAACGATCTCCAGTTTCAACAGTTTATTCCTCTGCCGAAAACATGGCCAAAAGCTTAAAGCCCTTTCATACACTACAGAGGGCAAACTCAAATATTCCAGTGTGGTTGTAAGGCCTACACAGCATTTGGGCAAACGTTCATAGTGCTCTCCGAAATCTCGGCAATCGAAAGGCGTTATGGTGATATGTGTCAGTGTAGGATGCTGGAACAAGATTTCCAAATATGACCACGACATATAATCGAATAGATCGAATTGTAGCACTTTTAAATGTTTCAAATATAAAATATCTTCAATTGAAATGTAATATGAGTCCATTATTAATTCTTGGAGGCAAGGAAAGTTATGCGAGAAACATAATCCTATTGATTGTGAGCGGTAACTACTATAAGTTAGAAGCCTAACCTTGGAAACATTTTCAAATTTATGCTGCCGATTAAAAAATGTTGTTACAATATTTGGATCATATATATCTTGTATATCAAGAGTTTGCAGTGTATTCGATATGTAGTTATAATCGGAAATATCCTCTGCTTTAACTCTCATTACAACACGCACAAGGCGTAAGGATTTTAATTTAAGTTTTCGAAAAATTTCATCAAAATGTTTAAAATTTATATTCCAACACCATTCGAATGTTAAATGCTTCAGATTGTTCATACGCGAAATTGTTTTAAACGTGAAATAACATCCAGCGAGTAACAATGTACACAGCTTGGGACATCCATTGCTTATTTGTGTCATAACGTTACCGTATAAATTCAAAATCCTCACTCTGTGCAATGTTATCGACAGTTTTGTTAAATTTTCGAAACGTATTAAATCTTCTATAACAAATATATTTCCGAATTGTAGGTAAGGTAGTCTTCCAATTGTTAGATTTTCAATACTATATACACGGTCTGTGCTGTTGTTATTGTTTCCTTTGTTATCGTAGCTACGGCTATGCATGGGTATATTGATACTGAGGGTCTTCAGATGAGCGAGACAAAACAACTGCTGTACATCGAAATAGTTCCAAGCGTCAAAGGAAAAGTCCGAAATTTCCAGTTTATTGAGAGCTTTCATTTCACCAAAAACATTTGCGCGAATATTCGATTGTTTTTTTGGATTCTTGAAGCGTGTCAGAGAAAAACTTTGCAAATTTAAACAATTTTCAGCCACTTGTTTTAGGTGAGTGTCCTCTACAAAAATACCGAGGAGTGTTAATTCTGTTAGATGGTGATAATTGAATGACATTATATTCTCTAGACAGAGGATATGGTTCAATTCCAATTTCTTGATGTACCTTGAAGAATGATTTAAAATTATATAGATTGCTTCAGGTGTTAGTGAGCGTTCCGGCATGACATCATTTACTGCATTATACTGCAGAAGAACAGTGTCTGGAAACGTTTGCAGCATATGAAGATTTTTACACTTCGAACGCCATACTCCATGGAGTATAGCATACTCGAATTGTGGAGAGATTTTTATCAATTTCAAATGTTCTTTGAAGTCGAGATAATGAAATATCGCCTCTAATACATCACAATTGGTGATAATTTTCTCAGAACTTTCCATACTCGTTGTTTAATTTTATATTATTTTTTCTTTAATTATACGATTTTAATAAAACTCTGTTGCTTATGGAGACGAGAGATGTCCGAGCAATAATATGAACTTAAGGATATTGTAATAAAGATACTTCGGAATAGATTCTTATTATACAAAACCACAACAGATCTCATGATTGCATCTCGAAATAGAATTGAAGCAATAAATAAATAATAATAATAAGTAATAATAATAAGTAATTGAATCATAATTTCAATTATTTATTGCTTTAATTCTATTTCGAGATGCAATCATGAGATCTGTTGTGGTTTTGTGTAATATAAATCTATTCCGAAGTATATTTCATACGATATGTTTAAATTCATATCATTTCTCGGACATCTCTCGCCTCTATAAGCAACAAAGTTTTATTAAAATCGAATTATTAAAGAAAATAGAATAGAAAAACAAATAATTGAATACATAAACGAGTATGGAAAGTTCTGAGAAAATTATCACCAATTGTGATGTATTAGAGGCGATATTTCATTATCTCGACTTCAAAGAACATTTGAAATTGATAAAAATCTCTCCACAATTCGAGTATGCTATACTCCATGGAGTATGGCGTTCGAAGTGTAAAAATCTTCATATGCTGCAAACGTTTCCAGACACTGTTCTTCTGCAGTATAATGCAGTAAATGATGTCATGCCGGAACGCTCACTAACACCTGAAGAAATTCATATAATTTTACATCATTCTTCAATGTACATCAAGAAATTGGAATTGAACCATATCGACTGTTTAGAGAATATAATGTCATTCAATTATCACCATCTAACAGAATTAACACTCCGCGGTATTTTTGTAGAGGACACACACCTAAAACAAGTGGCTGAAAATTGTTTAAATTTGCAAAGTTTTACTCTGACACGCTTCACGAATTCTAAAAAAGAATCGAATATTAGTGCAAATGTTTTTGGTGAAATGAAAGCTCTCAATAAACTGGAAATTTCCGACATTGCCTTTTACGCTTGCAACTATTTCGATGTACAGCAGTTGTTTTGTCTCGCTCATCTGAAAACCCTCAGTATCAATATACCCATGCATAGCCGTAGCTACGATAACAAAGGAAACAATAACAACAGCACAGACCGTGTATATAGTATTGAAAATCTAACAATTGGAAGACTACCTTACCTACAATTCGGAAATATATTTGCTATAGAAGATTTAATACGTTTCGAAAATTTAACAAAACTGTCGATAACATTGCACAGACTGTCGATTTTGAATTTATACGGTAACGTTATGACACAAATAAATAATGCATGTCCCAAGCTGTGTGAATTCTCATTGGCTGAATGTTATCTAAAGTTTCAAGAATTTCCGCGTATGAACAATCTGAAGCATTTAACATTCGAATGGTGTTGGAATATAAATTTTAAACATTTTGATGAAATTTTTCGAAAACTTAAGTTAAAATCCTTAGGCCTTGTGGCTGTTCGAATGAGAGATGAAACAGAGGATATTTCCGATTATAACTACATATCGAATACACTGCAAACTCTTGATATACAAGATATATATGATCCAAATATTGTAACAACATTTTTTAATCGGCAGCATAAATTTGAAAATGTTTCCAAGGTTAGGCTTCTAACTTATAGTAGTTACCGCTCACAATCAATAGGATTATGTTTCTCGCATAACTTTCCTTGCCTCCAAGAATTAATAATGGACTCATATTACATTTCAATTGAAGATATTTTATATTTGAAACATTTAAAAGTGCTACAATTCGATCTATTCGATTATATGTCGTGGTCATATTTGGAAATCTTGTTCCAGCATCCTACACTGACACATATCACCATAACGCCTTTCGATTGCCAAGATTTCGGAGAGCACTATGAACGTTTGCCCAAATGCTGTGAAGGCCTTACAACCACACTGGAATATTTGAGTTTGCCCTCTGTAGTGTATGAAAGGGCTTTAAGCTTTTGGCCATGTTTTCGGCAGAGGAATAAACTGTTGAAACTGGAGATCGTTGACTGTGATACGTTAAAGAGTAATATGTCATGACATATTTCCTTTAATTTTTCAGAATTAATTTTTTTCTTTTTCATTTTGATTTTTAAAGGTGATGGTCGTGCACGAATATAGCTATTTCGGGGTATAGTTGTTAAGTGACAGTCTCATGCGATGGTGAAAATTCCAATATTTTAAACTGTTTACCCTACAATAAGTGTAATAATAAGAGAATGCCGAAATGCAAAATATATGTGAGTGTGGTGATGAAATTTATTTAAACTCTGCGACAAGAACTGAAATGTATTGTAATTCCATCAAATGTGGTGTTAGAGATGGACTTGGTGTTTGGACGGAATAGCAAACAAATACTCGATGGAAATAATTAATATTGAGATAATCGCTATATATGTTTGTGGCGATATAAAGAACAACAAAGGCAGTTAAATTCTGGTTTGTTTACCAATACAGAATGCTCACTAACACTTGAAGAAATCAACATAATTTTACATCATTCCTCAATATACATCAACAAATTGCAAATGATCGGTATCGACTGTTTAGAGAATATAATTTCAATCAATTAGCACTGACTTACAGAATTAATGATCGACGCTAGTTTTGTAGAAGGCACTCACCTACAATAAGTGGCTAACAAATCGCTTTAATTCTAAAAACAAATCGAATATTTATGGTGAAGAGAAAGCTCTCAATAAACTGGGCAACAACACGTTTATCGGGCTTAGACTTGATCTTGCACTTCATTGCAGTCACCCTTAATCCCTTCAATCAATGACAGAACATTCTAGACTTAAGTTTTCCAATCTAGAGGAGACCTATTTAAGCTGACTTCTGTTGATTTTCAAATTGATTTGCCAATTTATACAGGAATGAAGATGTTGGGATGAGTTTATGCCTCTAACATTTCCACTATTTCTCAATCACTTATTGAGAAGAGTAATTCTACACTTAATTTGCAGATTGAAACCAAAAATTTCTACTCTATAGCATCCTTTACATGTCAGCAGTTTTATTCAGTAATAATAATGATCATAATGAGAATTAAATTCTAGGCCAATAGTCTGCAATAATTGCAAAGTAGAAAACCAAACTACTTATTGCCACTGTTAAACAGTTAACAGTGCTCTGTTAATAGCAAAATTTTGCTCTGTTAAAGTGGCCAAAAAGTGGCCCGGCTAAGATTATGGGTTTGTGTCTTTGGCAAATTTGTCTTTACACACATGACATAGTTTATTAGCTATTGACATGAGTTTAAAGTTCAAATATCAGCTGTTATATCTGATAATATTGGTCCCACCGCTCACTTTACAAGTTTAAAACATTAGATCTCTCGGTATGCTATATCGCATTCAAAGTGTTCTCCTAAGCTTGTCAATAAGCACAGAAAACTGCAAGATAAAGTCGAGGTGTTAGGTGGATGTCATTAAAAATTTCTGAAATAAAAAATATTTTTTTTTGTGTAACAATGTCAAGCATTTCAAACAAAACGTTTGAAAGAAAAGAAAGAAAAAAAAAGAATTTTTTAATCATGTGTAAAGATAAATATTTAATTTCCGTTTTTTGTTTTTGAAATTTCCGTTAAAAGTAATAAATATTAGCAAATTATTAGAATGAAAAAGAAAAAACAATAATAACAATAAATGATAATAATATACGACTAAAATGACTCAGTAGTTAAATATTTGCAAAAAAAAAAGCGTTTATAATGAATAATACCAAGCAATGAGAAAAAATTAAAAAAAAAAATCGGGGATTTGATGATGATATTCAAAGTTTTTGTCGTTGTTGTTGTTTAACAAAGAAAAGAATTCAATAATTATGAAATGAATTTATAAGCAATAAAAAAAAATTTAAAACATCAACTCCCTTGAGGCCATGAAAAAAACAATCATTTCAATTCAATTGTTGCCAGTAGCTTATTCTACTGTTTTTTTGGTGTTTTTTTCTCTCCTAAATTTCTAAAATTTAGTTTTGCCTTATCTTTTGTAACAATGTCTGTCTGTGTCTCTTCTTGTTTATCTCGAATAATTAATTAATAAAAAAAAGAAGAATAACAGATTATTTGTTTAAATTTTCTAAAAATACAAGAAGACAACATAAAACAATTAAAACAGTTCATAAGATTTAAATTAATGATCTCTTCGTCTTGCCTATTTCTTTAACATCTTTATTCTTCGACCCCGATTTCTAAAACAAAAAAAATTTCCAAAAAATATGTAGAACCCCCACCCTTATAATGTTTGAGAGAAAAAAAAACAATTAATTTTTGCTTGCCCTGCTTTAAAATTGTTTGTTTGTTTGTTTTTTTTTTTTTTTTTCTAATAAAGAAGATGAAAAAAAATGGCCGAGAGTGGTATATTTATTATGTGTTTGAAGTTAGTGTAGTTCTTCACAACGGCAAAACAAGTCAAGCATTTCACACAAATGCATGCTGGAGCAAAGCAAGGATATCCTTGAAAATGACCTTAGCTATTCACCATCGTGCTGTATGATATCATAAGCGAAGTCTGTTCACAGATAAGATAAATTCCATGGAGTCTCTCACTCCAAGTTGAAGATTATGCGAATGATATTTGTCTACTTGCCGTAGTCTAGTAGATAGTGTGTTGGTTCAAACCCCAGGTTAGACTTCAAAAAGAAAATATAAAAAAAAATATTTCTTTGGCGATTTCCTCTCAGCAGATTTCTCGCAAAAACTCTAGGCGTAAAACAAAAATTACCATGTAAAGTTTTTCAAACAATCTGGCGTTCGAAGTCGATTTTAAACTGCAGGTCCAGCCACTCATGTATAAAATTTTACACACACAACATAAGTGGTGTGAGACACTAGGTCGTAATCCTGACTGAAGGGTTGTAATGACCAATTATGTACGTATGTATGTGTTATAATATGTATGTATGTCTAGGGGATGAATCAGATGAGCTAAGATGGAGATATAGTCATGAAGAGAGGAGTCATGAAGTCGCCGTAATCTAGAAGAAGTGTGTTTTCTTATTAGACGTGTTCAAACGCCAGTTCAAACCCCAGGTCAGATATCTCCAACAAAACGAAATATAAAAAAATATTTCTTCAGCTACTTCCTCTCAGCGGATTTCTGTCAAAAACTCGGAGAGTAAAATAAAATTGCCATGTAAAGTTTCTCAAACAATCTTTCGTTTAGAATCGACTTTACTCTGTAGGTCCCACCACTAATCGTGACTAAAGGCTTGTAAATAGCAATAATCTTTGTATGAATGTAATTAATAGTAACGTATGTATGTACGTAATATTTATATTTGCCCGTATTGTAAATACTTTTCTAATGGGAACTCATTTTTTTGTATAGAATTTCATTAAAATTTGTAGAATTTCATTTATAAATAGCTGAGATAACAACATTGTTTGCTACACAAAAAACATTTCAATGTTTTCTTAGAAACTATTTGCCAATAATAGACATTTCTAAAGCGCTTCTGTTGTTTCCCATACTTATGATGTCATTTTGATTGTCATACAGTCTTTAAGAAATTATTGATTAAAAAAATATGCAATAATTTATTAAAATTAAAAATAAAAATGAAAATATTTTATTCTGTTTTCTTTTTCTCTTCGCTTTTGTAATCAATAATCTATTGGGCTTGGTATCTATTGGGCTTAAGATAAGATCTAGCTAAGATGGCAAAAATAAATATTCAGTAGCACTGGCCATAAGCTTTCTTTCGTTCGTCGTCAAATATGTAACTCCAGACCACAACACGAGTTAGAAGTATGTAAGCAACAGCGGCCTAGAATTTTTTTGCATAAATATGCCGATAATAAGCATGAATGAATATACGATAAACGATAACGAGTTATTTTTGCATAGAACAACGATAAATGTCATGTCAATTTATAATGGAACCTTTTTTTTTATATTTGGTTTGGAATCTAAAATTTTATTTTAATTTATAAAAACAAAAACAACGACCGACTTACTCGACTGATAAATAGTCATTAAGTTCAAGAATGGAAAAAATAGTGCGTGTAAAATATTTTAAAATTAAATATTTAAAATGGATTTTAAATTTCTATAAAAAATTTAATTAAGTATTCAAAACACACACACAAACAAGCATGTTATTATTTTTATAAAGGGTCCGCCAAATCCCTTTTTTTTTTTTTTGAAAATGTTTTAAAAAAAAACTACTGAATATTTTCTCAAATTTCTTTTTTTATTTGAAAGTACAATCGTTCCGCTTAATAATGGAAAATAATTTCATTCAATTGGCTGCCTCGGCTAGCCATGCAGTAGCCTACACGATCGGTGCAATTTTTAAGCACATTATCGATTGTCGTGCAGCTTTATTTCACCAATGGCTTCACGAATATTGTCCCTTAAAGCGTCAATTGTCTCTGGCTTGTCGGCGTAACACTTATCTCTGACGGCACCCCCACAAATAATAGTCCAACGGTGTCAAATCGCAGCTTCGAGGTGGCCAAACGACATCAGCTCTGCGGCTGATAATGCGATCTTCAAAAACAGGGCGCAAAACATCGAGTGTTGCTTCGGCAAACCAAATGTTGCCAATATCCTCCTCCTCCTCAATTTTTGTGAACAAAAATTCGTTCGACATGGCCCGATAACGATCGCCATTGACTGTAACGGCCACTTCTTGCTCATTTTCGGAGAAAAATGGCCCCATTATGCCTCTGGACCAAAATCCGCACCAAACAGTGACTCGTTTTGGGTGTGTCGGCTTTTCAATGTATGCGTGCGGGTTTTCTGTGCCCCAAATACGACAATTTTGTTTGTTTACATACCCGCCAAGATCAAAATGAGCTTCATCTTAAAAGATGATTTTTTTTGCCAAAATCGGCAAGTCGATCGCAGGCCCGCTTAGCGAAGCGAAAACTCATTGGATGGTCAATTGGCTTCAACTCCTAAACCAATTGGACTTTGTATGGCGTCATACCAAGGTCTTTATGCAAAATTCGTCTCAATGATGTCTCCGAAATTCTCGAGTGTACGCACTGTTTTTGGCTTTTCACGCTTTGGTTTATCCATGAGGATGCCAGTTTCTTTCACTTTTTTCACAAGATAACGAACATACGGAGCTGACGGTGCTTCTCTTCTTCCAAAATCCGTACTCAATTTTCGCACACATTCTGCAACATTACCATGATTTTCAAAGTAATGTCACAATATTTCCCAGCGTTGTTTAAGCGTATACACAACCATATTCGTTCATCGGAAGGATAAAACTAATTATCTGTCAAATCAGACATGAGCTAAGTGTTACCATTCACGAAATAAGCACTAGTTGGAAAAAAACTTTAGATGGCGGACCCTTTAGCACTTTTATATTTTTTTTTATTATTTTTAAACTTAAAATTAATTTCCATTTAAATGATCTTAAATCCACCGCCCTCTATATATCATTAGGAAACATTTTTTTGTGTTAAAATATCCGATTTTTATCCCACTGTGTGTGTGTAAATATTTCTTTAAAAAATTGCATAAATAAAGTGACATTAAAGCATTAAATTAAATAAATATGTATTTAAGCAATTTAACTAATCAAAAAACAACGAAAAAAAAATTCCCTAAAAAATAAACAATTTTTGAAATTTTAAAAGTTAAATTGATAATGATTTTCAAAAATATTTTATTATGCTTAACACGTAGACTGCTGTTTATATCTTAAGAAACATCATCGCGGTCTATTGTATAACCAAGGGGCCACACGATACAGCTCACCTCTTTAACCGCTCAGTCTAAACACACAACCGTGCGGCCAGTGGGTTTGTGGATGAGACCAACATAAGTGAAGCAATTCCTTGGACTACCAACTACATACATAATCGGTCATTAAAACCCTTTATCCCGTCCCGACCTAGCTTCTCACACCACTTCTGTTGTATGCGTTAAAAGTCAATTCCGAACGACAGATTTCTGAGAAACTTTTCATGGCAATTTTATTTTACTTTCAGCGTTTTTGAAAGAAATCTGCAGTGAGGAAATCGCTAAAGAAATATTTTTTCAGATTTCGTTTTGCTGGAGATGTCTGGCCTAGGGTTTGAACCAGGGCCTCATGTCTAATAAGCCAACACACTACATACCCCGTAACGCCGTAGGGGTAATTTTTCTAATTTTAAAAAATTCAAATTCAAAACGTCATTGAGCTTATGAAAAAAAAAAGCAACAAAAACAACATCAATAAAACTTTATCAATATTCATCTAATTGGACAATAAATTTTCAATAATTTTAAAAACGTTTTCTGTGTTCAAGTTTTAAAAAGTATAAATTATTACAACGACACAGCAGGTGTACTCTCAACGTTTAAAAAAAAGAAACGCCAGTGGTATATCATTAAATATTCTTTAATCAATTAAGTTTATTAAATATATCGCTTGGTTATCGATAAAATTTTGATTAAATTGTATCTAAAAAGGAGTTGATTTTAATGCATATTTTAAGGCAATACCATAATATACCATAATATTATCAGCGATATACATACATACATATGTATGTATTGTTGACGTCATCATTATTTGTTTTAGTTTTTATATTCATTGCGGTTGATAAGAATCGGTTTCTACAATCAAAACCGTAAATTTTGTATCGTTTCGGTTAGCTTAACTTGATGATGGCGAACAGAAGAAATACTTGAAGATATTTTCTTAAATGAAATTTAAGGGGGGGAATAGTATACTTCCTAAGGGTCTTTCTTCGACTTCTTTTTTTAACATAAATTTGGATGGATGTGTGTGAACATAAATTTCGAAAAACGCAAACCCACACTTAAGCAGCGCCACTTCTTGTCTCTCTAATAGGGTAAACTTTGCTATTAACAGAGCACTGTTAACTGTTTAACAGTGGCAATAGTAGATTAGTCTTCTACTTTGCAATTATTGCAGACTATTGACATGAAATATAATTCTCATTATGATCATTAGTATTTGCGAACAATAATGTTGAAATATAAAGGATGCTTGGAAATTTTCTCAACTCTCAAAGAGGACCCTTTGGGCTACCATTTGCATATAGTCGGGAAAGTGTACTTTTTCTTATATGCCCCAAAATGGCCACTGAAATTCTAGAGAATTTTCCAGCAAAAAAAATGTTGATATCTTCAATTCCAATTTTGAAGTCGCCGCGGTCTAGTAGGTAGTGTGTTGGCTTATTAGACGAAAGGCCCGAGTTCGAATCCCAGGTCAGACATCAAAACGAAATATGAAAATTCATCATCAGTAAATTTCTGGCAAAAACTCTGAGAGTAAAAATTGCCATGAAAAGCTTCTCAAAAAATCTGTCGTTCGGAGTCGACTTTAAACTGTAGGTCCCGCCACTCATGTATGAAATTAACGCACACAACACGAGTGGTGTGAGAAGTTAGAACGTTGTACAATGGGTCAATTCGACCTCCGGGTACTGTACTTGTCACAGTTGACAAGTACACGTCCTCTAACCTAACCTAACCTAATGCCAATTTTCTCAATACCGTATAACTTTATATGTGACTATGTTGTTGATTATATGAAGAGGCCTTGGAACCTGCCTTTGCATGTAGAATGGACCTAGAATATTTCCCAAAATCAGTTCCTAAATAAGTGGGCTTGTTCAGATGGATACTGTTAAACAGCTAGCAGTGCTCTGCTAAGGCCAAATGTTGCTCTGTTAACGCCAAATGTGGCGCTGCTAAAATTAATGGATTGCGTCTTGGATTTTCAAATTCGAATTTATCTTCACATATGTACATACATATTTTATGAATCTTTTTATATGTTAAAGAAGGCAGACATTTCATTGTTTATAAAAAATTGTTTTTTTCTTTTCCAATTATGGTGAAGTCCGGCAGCGGTGCGCCAGCCTGAAAGGGGTCATCTGAAAATCTGGCGACCATGATTTGTATAGTTAGATGTGTCTGAAATAAAAAAAATTTCAAAGGACTCTTATAAAATATAATACTGGCTATAGCCTGAACTAGAATATTTAAAAAAGCTGGAAAAAATAACAAAATGGCGGGTATTTTAAATTTGTTTTTTTCTATTTACGCTTATATCTGCTAACTTAATGGTTTAATAAAATTATTAATTATTGACGGATTAAAAATATCATTTTCAGGCTAAAACTACTCGTCTTAGGAATATTGTCAAAAAATTTTAGCGAAATCAGTCAAGTAGTTTTCGCTAAATCGTGATCGCAAGGCCAGATCAGAATGCGCACCAACCAATTGCTCGGACTTGGTCGCAATGTCATCTCGATCACAGTGGCCATGCTTATAGGTCATTGTGTAATGGGAAGACATGCGGAAAGAATGCAGCTCCCATCTAACGACTTTTGCCGTGGATGCGGATCTGCTGAGGAAGATCTTTGTCAATGCCCATTTCTTGTAAGGTGTAGATATGGGATATTTGGCTCTCCAATTCTTGTCTGCTTGACAAAGCTATCATCCATTGATGTCAAGGATTTTGCTTCGTTTATCAAACTTTCGGGCTGGTTTTCCAAAATCGTGATCGCAAGGTCGAAAAAAGTGATTTCGAAAAATATCGATCGAAATATCAATTTCGAAAGTATCGTTTCAATGAAAAGCAAAATTCTACCTTAATTCTATGGCTCAAAAGTAACTAAAGCCGTGAAAAAAAATTGAGTTTTTGAAAATAGGGAAGTATACCTAACCCCTTAAAACAATTCGAAGAAAAAAAAATTGTTTTTTTTTTTGGAAAATTTTTTAGCATTGCCATTCTAAGATTTCAACTGCGAACATTATTTCCACGAGTGTAATGTGCAATAAAATTCTATTTTTATTTGTTTACAAAACTCTTTTTCGTGTTTGGCCCCCAGCGTTGGTAATTTTCTTTCGCTTTTTGTCTTTTCTTTAATTTCTTTCAAAATTTCAAGCGAAATCAACCATTTCACAGACATACATACAAAGATTCTAAGACTGAATGCTGCAATATGATGATGCTAAAAATACAAAAAAGCCATAGCGTACACATTTCCATTTCATGACATCTCAAAATCTTCTACTCTATTGGGGTGCGCAATAAAAATCATAAAAAAATCAAGTTCATTACGCCAATAAAAATCTAGCCATAATGGCGACACATAGACAACAGACAGACAGACAGATCACGATCTTCAAACGGCTCCGCTGTTTTTTTTTTTTTTTTTTTTTTAATTCAAATAATGACAACCAAAACATCGAAAACTCTATAAAGGTCGCTGCACTTGCGCTTGTGCTCCATGAGTTACGATTTGAGTGTAACTATACCATGCATGTGTATGTGTATGCATCTCTTGTTTGGTGTGAATGGTATCGTTGTTCAGAAATCTTTTGGATTTGGTTCGAACACAATGTGTGTAGCATACACACGCTGGAGAAATGAAAATCTTATGAAACGCAATCATACACATCAGTTTGAAAGCAGATGCGTGTTGCGTTTTTCCAAGCATTGCTATTTTTACACAATAAACACTTTCAGTTAAACAGTAGTAGTAGTAGTAGTACTCTTCGTATTTTCCTCCTTGTTCGTATTCGTGTAACATGGAGCGTTATTTTTAGTTTATTTGATGGATAAAACGTAAACACATGTGCCAGCAGCAGAAAGGATCTCGTAATTAAATTTTACATTTAATTTCATACACTTACATATGTACATGCCACATGTAGTATTGAAGTCTCTCTAAAACGACGGAAAACGAATAACGAAGAAGGAAGCATGTTTCCAAACATTAAAACGGAAGTTTATGTTGTCATTTGAGGAAGATGATACAGCAGCTGTAAACATAATGCAGCATACATAAATACATACATACATAATTTGGTCTTTTTAAACCTTCGGTTAGGATTACGATCTAAATTCTCACACCACTTATGTTGCGTGCGTTAATTTTATACATGAGTGGCGGGACCTACAGTTTAAAGTCGATTCCGAACGACAGATTTTTTATGAAACTTTTCATGGCAATTTCTATTTACTCTTGGAGTTTTTGCCAGAAATCTACTGAGAGGAAGTCGCCGAAGAAATATTTTTTTTTCATATTTCGGTTTGATGTCTGACCTGGGGTTTGGACCGTGGCCTTGCGCCTCATAAGCCAACACACTACCTACTAGACTACGGCAACAACATAGTCGCCAAAATATTGGAATCTAGGCAATACCACAAAAAATGCTGCATCATTTTGAGATATTCACCGAAACTGCAGGGTTGGCGAGCTTGCCAGAGCGGGCGTACTTCTTCCGGAATCTTCGCTAATCGACTTGGGTATGACACTTACCTAGGTTAAATTAGTCATTGTGCGGAAATTTTTTCGGAATGGCAATCTATCCTGGGTCATTGAGGAATCCTACTCAGCAGCTAGACTCACTTGGCGCTCGATGGATAGAAGGCGCACCAACCAATTGCTCGGACTTCGTCCGATCACAGTGGCCATGCTTTCAGGTCATTGTGTTATGGGGAAGACACGCGAAAAGAATGCAGCCCCTATCTAACGACTTCTGCCGTGGATGCAGATCTGCTGAGGAAGAGGAAACTGTTGTCCACTTTCCGTATCAATGCCCATCTCTTCTGAGGTGCAGATATAAGTTATTTGGCTCTCCAATCCTTGTCAGCTATCTATGACAGAGCTATCATCCATTGACGTTAAGGATTTGACTTCGTTTATTAAACTTTCGGGCTGGTTTTCCAGGGTAGGTTTTTCCAGCACAGGGTAGTCTACATCTTTCCCCGCTTTATGAAACTCGTTCAGTACAGCGAACCGCTATGCATGCTCTCAAGCGTGCTTTTGGTGTCAAGGCTACCACTTCAAACTATGTACTTACCTACCAGAGATCAGCAATGAATCGTTTTTTTGCTACTCATAAGCACTCATGAAATTTTGAATATAAGTGAGTCAACAATAGTGAAATTTAACTACATACTCTGATTCATTCGTACTCACTACAATGTTGATTTATAAGTACAGGTTGCAATGAATATGCATACAACGTTGACATCAAACTCATACCATTCGAAATATGTTTGATTCATAAGCCTACTCATTTAGATTCATAACTAGAGAAAAATACTAATGATTCGTGTGACTCGAATCATTCATCAAAAGTCATTCAGTCTTAGTTGTTGTTCCATTTACAGCAAAAGAAAAAAGACACATAAGCAAAGAAAACAGTGCAGCAAGCAGAGCAAACACACAACCTTCTAGTGAGTATTCTAGTGTTCGTACGCGAATGATACTTATTTATGTGATTCTTGTATATGTTGAGCTATGGAAAGTCGAAATCCAGAACATCATACGTGTTATTAAGTATGAATATGATGAGTACTTTAAACTTTGAATATGAGTAGAGGTTCCATGCTATTAAAATAAGTATGAATGCGTATGAAAGTATCAGATGATTCGATTCTACTAATCTTTTTGAATACTCATTGCTGATCTCTGGTACCTAGCTACCTATCGTCAATACCGTTCAAAAAATTTACATGAAAAAAAATAATTTCTGCGAAATGTTGAAGAACTTGCCTATGCTACTAGTGACATGTTAGGTCACCTGAACTGTGGTATACCTGAAATAATTTGCAAAATAATCTAAAATTGCTAAAATAAAGTTCGTAATACTTTATTATTTATTTAAACCAATTTAAAGAAAGAAAAAAAATGTTAAAATTTCTTTTTTTAAATAAATAAAATGTAGTTTTTATTGGAATGCAGTCACAGTATTACTCTGTATACATGTATGTATGTCTGTCTGTCTCCCTATTTATTATTATTTCGCTTATGTTTTGAGCTTTTTAAGTCAACACACAACATTTTATATCATAAATGATAAGATAACTGTAATTGATAAAATAGTTTCATATTTTTTTTTTTTTCTTTTCTACTTCTTCTTTTGTCTGTCTGTCTGTTTGTATACATATATTATTTGCGTGCACTGTACTTATCAATAACACCATTGAATGATGAATGCGATAAAATAAAAAATACATAATAATAATACTCTGTCCGTCCTATTGCTCTCTCCTTGTGAGAGTATTGCAAAAAAAAAAACGAACAAAATTCACAACAATATTTACTTTACCTTTAAGTAAAAAAGGTAAATAATTATTTAAAAAAAAAATAAATAAATAAAATTGAAACAACAAATAAGTTTAACAATATCTTTTTATAACCGTTTTAAGATAAGTTAAGACCACTAACGTGTACGTACTCTCTAAACACATGTACAAAGTAACTCTCTTACTGTCATAAGTACTAGTACATGCAACTCTGTGCGTAATACAATATTCTCCGCATGGCACAGTGGGCTTAAGCACTGCTATTGTGATCTTTGTAACTAAAGGAACGTATAACTAAGCTGAAGTCGCCGTAGTCTAGGTAATGTATTGGCTTATTAGACGTAAGGCCACGGTTCAAACCCCAGGTTAGACATCAAAACGAAATTTGAAAAAATATTTCTTCGGTGACTTCCTCTCATCAGATTTCTGGCAAAAACTCTGAGAGTAAATAAAATTGCCATGAAAAGTTTCTCAAAAATCTGTCGCTCGGAGTCGACTTTAAACTGTAGATCCCGCCACTCATGTATGAAATTAACACATACAACATGATTGGTGTGAGAAGCTAGATCGTAATCCTAACTGAAGGGTTGTAATGGATGTATGTATAATTAAACTGATAGAGCAGTGTTTTCAGTAAAAAGAACAATTTCTTTGTATTTAGAATTTAAATCCTAAATCCACAACATCCATTTTAGCTACATTTTAGACCTTGGTGTTGCAAGACATGTTAAGTATTCTTTTTCCTCTATATTCCAACTCCTACTTAGAAAGCAAGCTCACAACTGACTTCTTTTTTATCTATAATTGAAAATTATTAACTACATTCGCTATGTTGTATGATGCCAAGTTTCCAGAAAAAATATTTCGATCTCAATTGGCCACGAAGATCATACAATATGATACCATTAGACCTTTTTAATGACTATGCATATCAAAGACCGTATCTACGTGTATAATCTTCTAACGATTGAGGATTTAAAAACTTACATTCGTCAAGTTTTCGCAAGATACAGCTCGAAATGTGCGAAAAAGTAGTCGAATTCTATCACAAAAGGATCGTCTGCATCGTAATTCATTCGAAATTCGGTATTGCCCAAGAATTTAATCGAAACCTAATGTGTGTGTTTTATTCAACTTTAAATTTAAGACCCACCATCGACAATGTGATTATCCTTACTTGTCGCATTCCAGTGTCCGTTCTACATTGAATTTTGGATCTCCCCCAGGCATCCGCCCATTGGGGCTAGCTTGCTGTCATGAACTAATAATCCGGTAGTTTAAATTCCCAACCTAGCATTAGCAGAACGGATTAGATTAAGTATTCTATTCTAACCTCTGACTTTAGTTTATTCATGTTGATCCACGAGCATCAGTCTAGAACTCTCACTCCTTAACCTCACTTAATTCTTAGTTGTTGTGCATCATCACTAATCGGGAAGTTTAGTATACATACGTATGTACATACATAAATAATTGGTCATTTCAACCCTTTAAGGATTACGACCTAGCTTCTCATAGCACTTATGTTGTGAGTGTTAATTTTTATACATGAGTGATGGGAACCGACAGTTTAGAGTCGACTCCGAACAACAGATTTTTGAGAAACTTTTTATTTCAATTTTTATTTCAATCTCGGCCTTTTTACCAGAAATGTGCTGAGAGTAAGTCGCCGAAGAAATATTTGTTCAAATTTTCGTTTTGTTGAAGATGTCTAATCTAGGGTTTGATCCGAAGCCTCATACATCTAATAAGCCAACACACTACGACTACGGCCTTTAGCCTTCTAAGGATTTTTGTTAATTTTGGAAAATATTACGCGTAACTTTAAAAATTTTTTATATTACCGCTTATTTCATCATCAGGTCCACTGTGCCAGCTGGTAGCGGTTGGTTTGTTGGTTTGAAAAACAAAATCGCAGGTTGAAGTTTTTCGCTTTCAATTCGGTTTCGTTCTGTAAAGTTTATTTTTTTTTTTTTTTTTTTTTTTTTTTTTTTTTTTTTTTTTTGTTATATTTGTATGTGAATTATTGCGGTGAGACAAATTAACCCACTGTTACCCATTGCCGGCATTTACACATACAAATTAAGAGCGTAAAAAAACGGTTTTAATCGTTAAAATTTTTATAAAAATCTAAAGATCGTCAGTGGCTAATCGGTAAACGGGCAGTTAAGAACGTCAAAAAAAAAATAGGAGAAGGAAAAAGAATACAAAACGAACGAGTACTACGAAAAATTGTGTAACATTTTCAGAAAATTAAAATTAACGAAAACAAGTGCCATAAAATTAAATCGAAATCGGAATTCCGGGATATTTTACTAAGAAAACTGCCTGCCATTTCAATGTTTGTCATTTAAAACTGATTTATTTATTTATTTTTTTTTTCTTTAATTGTAAATAAAAATATTAAAAAATGCGTCGTCGTTCAAATTTTACGAGACGTGAATATCGCCGTTATATATCGTATGAACGTCAGTCATTGGGTACGTTAAATAATGTTGTATGTTGTATGTTATATGTATACATATGTATGTACCTAAGACCCCTTTTACCTATTTCACTTTCACCGAATTTATATTGAACTTTGATTGCAAGTAAACCAGTAACAAGTATTTGTAGTTCTTTTTCGTTCGAATTTTGAATCATCGCTAAAAATGGCGTAATGATCAAAAAATAAAACAAAATTTTATCAAGGGCTGTACACAAAGCTTTACGGAATGTTGCCTATCTAATGATGAATAGCTTTTAATTTCTTTTTTTTATATTTTTTTTAATTAAGTTTCAATTTTTGATAAAAACTTGTGGAATTCTACACAAGATCCATTTGTCGGATAATTATTGGTTTAAAACGAATATGTTCTGGGGAATTTTACTGTGAATCGAATTTTACAGTGCACTATACTTGATATTTTTCCTTCATGCTAGAAGCTGGCGAATAAAAACACAAGTAATAAAAAAAGATGACTGTAACAACAACCCTAAAAAACTAACTCCCCAACAGCAATGTATTTTGCAATTCCGTATGGGTATTCACAATCTGATGAAATTCATTATCTACAGTGTAACGATATGTTTGCATTACTTTGCAAAAAGTTGAATTAAGCTTTTCATTTGACGAACAGATAGCGGTGTGAGTGTCTTCTTTCTATCTAAGGCAGCACATCTCCCTTAATTCTATCTTACCTTTTAAGGATGCCATCAATATTTCTCAGTCATTTGCTTTTTATATACATATAGTATAGTATGTATAGGCGAACAGAAAAACTTGAACTTTAAATCTCCAAATACCTTAAGTCCAACAAAAAATGCAGCCACTAATGATGTATTAACCGCAGCTGAGAATTTCCCGCCTATTAACTGAAATGGTAACTGAAAGCAAGGCGCTCCATAGCTTCATTATTAGCTTGAGCTGGTATAGAAGCGCTAGAGCTTCATTAGTGTAATCGCGCTCTCCCTTGTGTGTTTGTTGGTCGGTAATTCCTCCGGTTTCTATTCTCCCTTTCCTACTTCCTCTCATTTTTCCTATTCCCTCCATTATCCTCTCACCTTAAGGACGTTTAGTACAATGGGTCAACTTGGCCTCCGAGTACTGTACTTCTCTCATTTCACAAGTACACGTCCTCTAACCTAAACCTAAACCTAACTGAAACGGTAACACTGAATAGGTTGCCGTCACTTAGCTTGTTATTTTGCCATAAGGAAAAAAATAACAAAAATTCCTGAAATAGGCCACGAATTTATCCCTGACTGCCTGAACAAATGGCTGAGCAGAAAATCATCCACAAAAAAATCTGATCTCGACAAAAAAAAAGATGGAAAGACGAGGGACAAAGCAGACTATATTGAAAAATAAAATGTATATTTTTAATACTTACTTACTTACTTAACTGAACATTAACAACCCGATTAAGGGCTTTCGGCCAGCCAAAACACATCTTTCCGGGTACCTCCGCTTCTTGAGCGCCGACGCCAGTTGGTCACATCGAACGATGGCAGGGCTTACTCGATCTGGTGCTTCCAACGCTAATAAAAGAATCGTCCTTTCCGCCGACTTCCGCATTCTCCACCATTCGGACGACATGGCCGAGCCAGCGCAGTCGCTCAATGTTAATACGCTCCACAACGTCCATGTCGTTGAGGAGCTCATGCAGCTCACTGTTGGGTCAGATGCGGAAATCATCATCGCTCGCACTGGACCGAAGATCTTACTTAGGACATTTCTCTCGAATATGCTTAAGGCTGCTGATATAATATAATCTTCTAATAACACGGACTAATTGTAGTCGCCGTAGTGTGTTCGCTTATTAGACGTAAATCCCGGCTTCAAGCCCCAAGCCAGGCATCAAAACGAAATATGAAAAATAAAAATATTTCTTCGGCGACTTCCTCTCAGCAGATTTCTGGCAAAAACTCTGAGGGTAAATAAAGCTGCCCTGAAAAAGTTTCTCAAAATTTGTCGTTCAGAGTCGACTTTAAACTGTAGCTTCCACCACTCATGTATAAAATTAAGGCATAATATGAGTGGTGTGAGAAGCTAGGCCGTAATCCTGACTGAAGGGTTGTAATGGCGAATTATGTATGTAAATAATTCTTCAAAGAGCTGCATGTGGCCCTTGTATATCTTTACAAACTTTTGACAATATTTTCTAAATACTTCCAATTTGTGGTTGCATTAGATATTCATTTAAATTTTTTTTTTTTTTTGGGAAATGGTGTAATATTTTGTTTTCACGTATTTTTTTTTTATTTCGTGACTAAAACAAAATGACTTGAAATAAAGAACACGTTGATTAAATTAAAAAAAAATCCACATTACAATATCTCCTTTAATTTAATTTTTTTAACCCATATACGGCCCAACTTTTTTTTCTCATAAAAATATGTTTTTTTTTGTATTTATTGGAATTTATATTGTATACCACACAGCTGATCAATATCTTGCCGTTTTAAAAATGGGGCGATAAGCGCATATGGTTTAAGTTTTGTATTCCTATTTGGCAATAATTAAATTAATTTTAATTTTCATATCAAAGCAAATAATTTTATTTTCTTCTAATTTCCAAATCATAAACGATAAATATGATTTCTAAACTCAATTGAAAATTTGTCATTTCAGAAAAGAAAATTTCCAAATTCAAATAAACCGCCTTTTTAAGAAGTCGTATTTTAAATAATTATTATCGATAACATGCATATATTTTAAAGTGAATATTCAAAGGGGAAACAGTGCAACCACGTGACAATAATTCAATTCATTTCAATATTTTTTATTTTTATTTTTTTTTTTTTGTTTGTTTTGTGTACAAATTTATAAATTAAATTGTATATGAAGTGTAAATAAAAGAAAAAAAATTATTTTATTCCCATTCTTATCACTATTACTTGTATAATATTTATTTATTTTTTTCTTTTTTTTTTATATTTATTACGCAAGTTTTAGTATGAATGTATTTTGTATTTTTAATTTTATTTTAATATTACCACAGCAAGTTTTTCTAAGAATTTCAATGGTTTTCTAAGAATGTTTCGTCATTTTATTTTATTTTTTTTCTGTTTTTTTCTTTCTTTTTTTTTCCTTCTTTCGAAATATTTTATTGTGTTGCTGCTAGCACACAAACTGCAACCAAATCTTAGTAATCACCGGGTTTTAATTTGTTCCTACAAGCGGTGCCGATTTCAGCATCACACAAATTATTTAATTTCTCGTGCCTATGATTCTCTATAATGGAAATACATTTCACTAAAAAATGTTACGTCATATGTATGTATATGTGAGGCCGTGATTTTAACCAGAGATCAGCAATGAGTATTCAAAAAGATGACTAGAATCGAATCATACTCATAATTTCTGATACTTATACGCATTCATACTTATTTTTAAATCATGCAACCTCTACTCATATTCAAAGTTTGTAGCACTGATCATACTCATACTTAACAACACGTATGATTTTTTTTCATTAATTCATTATCAATACTCATATTGTAAGTATTTTTCTAAATTTATGAATCTGCATGAGTAGGCGTATGAATCAAACATATTTCGAATGGTATGAGTTTGATGTCAATGTTGTACGTATACTCATTGCAACCTGTACTTATGAATCAACGTTGTAGTGAGTATGAATGAATCACAGTACATAGTTAAATTTCAATATTGTTGACTCACTTATATATTCAAAATTTTATGAGTGCTTAGGAGTAGCGAAAAAAACGATTCATTGCTGATCTCTGATTCAAACTCCAAGTAATACATTTCGAACGGAATTTTACAAAATATTTCTTCGGCAATTTCCTCTCAGCAGATTTCTGTTAGTCGCCGTAATCTAATAGGTAGTGTGTTGGCTTATGAGAAGTAAGTCCTAGGTTCAAAACTCAGATCAGACAACAAAACGATCTTGCTAGCAGATTTCTGGCAAAAACTCTGAGAATAAAATATATGTCATTCGGAATCAACTTTAAACATAACATAAGTGGTGTGAGAAACTAGGTCCATAATCCTGACTGAAGGGTCATAATGACCAATTATGTATGTACATACATATGTATATGTATGTATTTGAAGAAACTCTGTATTTAAAATAGTCGTCACAGGAAATAGTTCAGACGCTTAAAATTTAACTCTATTTTCGATCAAATTGTGAACGATTTCATGTCAATTTTTCTTCAGCGGAACTTTGTAATAATTTTGGTTGTTTTGTGGGTCGTATGATACTATGATCATATCCTTATATTGTAACCGCTAATAAAGAGGAATCATTACTAGCACTAGATTGCATTTCTACATATTGAATTCTCTAACGTCCCTGACTTACACACTCAAAAGTGGTTGATGGCAGTAGTCGAGACCGTAGCTCCTATATCTTCGTAAAGGTAATATAAGGAGACATCTTTGTTTCGATGACACACATTCGATTTAAATACATTATTTGGTTGGTAAATAAGTCGCCGTAGTCTAGTAGTTAGTGTATTAGCTAATTAGACGTAAGGCCATGGTTTAAACCCCCCAGATCAGACATTTCGAACATAACGGAATTTCGAAACATATTTCTTCGGCAATTTCCTCTCAGCAGATTTCTGACAAAAACTCTGAGTGTAAGTAAATAAAATAGTTATGAAAAGTTTCTCAAATATCTATCGTTCAAAGTCGACTTTACGATTAAAATTAACACACACAACATGGATGGTGTGAAAAGCTAGGTCGTAATCCTAACCTCTCTCTCTCTCTCTCTCTCTGCTTTCGATATTGTGTTTTCACCTGTATCGAAGAGGAATTTTAAAATATTGCACGTTTTGTCTTTGCTTTGGTGGCAATTTTTGAAGTGTACCTACCCAAAACTGTGTCAAGCATGTGCAAAAGGAAACTGTGATTTTGATGTTTAAAATCTGCAGGCTGGGTAAACCAACAATGTGGATTTCTAATAAATGAGAAGTAATTTTTATTGTTCTGTAATATAAAATAAGGTGTGCTGCGGTGTATTATAACATTTTGGTTTAATTTATCGTTCATAGAATTTAATTAATTTTTTTTTTCAATACATTTTAAATAATTCTGTATGCCAAATTAAGTTCCTACAAATTATTTTTATCAAAACTTTTTCTGTCTTTATTTTTTTTTTTATTTTTATTTATTCATTACTTAAGGATTGTTGTTGTTCTATTGAAATATTCCAAATATGTATTGTAATCAGTGCATAGAGAAACCTTAACGAAAATTTCTCAATTCATTATGGTTGGTGATAAGCACAAAATAATTAAAAAATTCATAAAAAAATAGAGGTTTAGTTGTATTTCAAAAAAAATAACAAGTAACAAAAAGTTCTGCTTTTTTTTTTGATGAACCTTGAAATTTTACAATTTACTCGTACTCGATTGAATTGGGTTGGTTTCGTTAACTTGAAAATACGATAATTCGTGCAGTGCGCCGTCACTAATGTCAAGTTTATCACTAAAATACCGAACAATTTGAATATTACCTCACACTGTCAGCACTGTTATGTTGTTAATGGAAAAACAAAGAAATTTTATTAAAATAATTGCAAATTCCAAGGAATTGAAACGTTACCAAAACCGATTGCAAAATTGAAGAAAATTAAATCGAAAAATATTATTTTTCTTATGAGCCATAGTCTGGTAGGTAGTATGTTGGCTTATTATATGGGAGGCCTCGGTTCAAATCCCAGGTCAGACATCTTCAAGAAAGCGAAGTATGAAAAAAATATTTCTTAGGCGACTTCCTCTCAGCAGATTTCTGGCAAAAACTGCCATGAAAAGTTTCTTAAAAAATCTGTCGTTCGGAATCGACTTAAAACTGTCCGGCCCCATACCATGCATGTATAAAATTAACGCACATAAGTGGTGTGAGAAGCTAGGTCGTAATCCTGACTGAAGGGTTGTAATGACCAATTACACAGCCCTGCACGGGTTTTTCAAATAAGATGGCTCCAGGTGTTTCCGAAGGCATTTTGCACGCTGTACACTAATCTAGGTACAAAGACTTTCCATCACGTCAGGTTTTCGAGAAAGAGGGGGTGTAAACCCTTAAAAATAGCATTTTTGGTCATTTTTGAAAAATTGTAGAGTTAAACACTGACGTGACCATCGCTGTTGTCAGAAAGAGACAATTGATTTTTGCTCTTTAAAATGAGCCCAAAGCCAAAATTGATTGCATGCACCCTTAAACTAGCGGGTGGGTTTATGTCAAGGGGTGCAAGAGAAAAAGAAACACATTACGGAGGTCCTTACAAAATTAATCACATTTACTTGAAAATTGTTACTCAGGGGTTTTTTGGAGTCACTGATTACAGACCACCATTTTGAATTTTTAAAATCTGAATGAAGATCTGTAATCAGCGTCCCCGAGTAACAGTTTTCTAGTAAATCTGATTAATTTTTATAAACATCGACCGCCATATTGAATCCGCCATTTTGAATTTTTCTAATCTGAATGAAGATATTATGTATGTATGTACGTACGAGTATTTATGAGCTACATTACTAAGGCGCAGTTAAAAAATGATACAGGATGTAGTAAAGAGAAATCATTCCACAAAAATCCCTGAAAATTTGAGAAGTATTGAGAATTACGCCCACTTGAATTGGTTGCACTTGCAAAACGAATTCGATATTGTATATATGTCGTCGAATCTCTGCTAAATGGCCTGATATCTGTATTCGGATCAGAATGTTGGATATTTGTGTGCTTTCTTAGTATATCGGGAAGAATTTTTGTGTGCTTGTTTATCTTATTTAGTATATATTTAATATATAATTGGTCAATTCACAGAAGCCGTTGTATCGTTGTATTCATTGTATTGTTGGAAGAACATACAACAGTGTATGATTGTTGTTGATAATAAATTGGTCAATTCACACAAGCCGTTGTATCGTTGTATTCATTGTATTGTTGGAAAAACATACAACAATGTATGATTGTTGTTGATAATTTTCATATAAAAATCCGATACACTTATACATATTTTTTCCATATGTTTTTAAAAGTTGTATTGGTTTCGTGCTATCAAATTGTGTGAATGAAAAAAAATGTGTATATGTTTTCATATGTTGTGTTGGTTTCGGGCTATCAAATTGTTTGGATGCCACGAAATACACAATACAGCATAGCATTGAGCGTTCACAAGCAAACAAATGTAGTCAATACAGCATACAAAGTTGTGTGAATTGCCCAAATGTTTTGAAAAGTTGTATTTGTTTCGTGCTATCAAATTGTGCGAATGAAAAAAATGTGTATATATTTTCATATGTTGTGTTGGTTTCGGGCTATCAAATTGTTTGAATGCTACGAAATATACAATACAGCATAGCACTGCGCGTTCACAAAGAAACAAATGTATTCAATACACTTCACACAAGCCGTTGTATCGTTGTATTCATTGTATTGTTGGAAGAACATACAACGGTGTATGATTGTTGTTGGTAATTTTCATATAAAAATCCGATACACTTATACACATTTTTTCCATATGTTTTTAAAAGTAGTAATGGTTTCGTGCTATCAAATTGTGTGAATGAAAAATATGTGTATATGTTTTCATATGTTGTGTTGGTTTCGGGCTATCAAATTGTTTGAATGCTACGAAATACACAATACAGCATAGTATTGAGCGTTCACAAATAAACAAATGTATTCAAGACAACATACACGATACAAAGTTGTGTGAATTGCCCAACAGAGTTGTGTGAATTGCCCCAATATATTTGATGTTATTATTTTGCATTATGTAGCTGAGGTGCTTGCCATAGTTTAGCGGAACGAAAGCTGCAGCTTAATCTTCAGGTTTGATATTTTGAAAAATAATACCTATCTTCTGGCAAAAACTGTTCTGAGTGTTAACTAATTGTAATAGAAAAGTTTTTCATATGTTTGGTTCTTGGTCGTCGTACCGCGAGGTACGTAGGCTCCGCGTCTCCATTATGCCCAATAATGTAGGTAGCATGCATGGTATGATGATATGGTGAAAGTCACCGTAGTCTTGTAGATAGTGCGTAAGCTTCTTACATTTAAGCCCGCGGTTCAAACCCTAGCTCAGACAACTCAAACAAAACGATATATGAAAAACAAAAATCTTTTCAACGATTTTCTCTCAGCAGTTTTCGGGCAAAATATCTGAGACTAAAATAAAAGTGCCGTGAAAAGTTTATCGAATATTTGCCGTTGGAAGCTTAAACCCGCCATTCACAGATTAACGGTATCACTCACAACATGGCAGATGTGAGAAGTTAGGCTGTAAGCCAGACTATTTGAAATTTTTAATTAGCATAGTTCATATGATCCAATCACGCGTGTAGCAGTCTGAAGGGTAGCAGTAAAAAGTTTAACAATTTTTCATTGTTATTTGTGACTCATGCCCCCCCCCCGAACATATGTTCGGAACAAATTGTTCAAAAGCCAATAGTTCGGAATTGGAATTTAATTTTTAAAAAAATGTTAATTTTACAGCTGCAAATTAGCGGTAAATGAAGGGAAAACAACAAAAAATAAAAACAAATGTAATGAAAAGTATAACAAAATATTGTTATAAGTATGCGAGAAGAGTATTGTTTTATTATTTTCTTTTGTTAAATCTTAAATAAATATTTATTTTTAACGCGAGAAAACAAAATAATTTTAATTAAATTTTAACAACAATAATACTTAACAATAATTTTTTTTTAACAACCGCAAGTAAATACATACTTATTTTATTTGTCGTATTCCATATGGTTACCGAAAACGTTAAACCACAATCAATACAAAAATTTAAATGAATTTTTAACAGAAATTAAAACCGAAATATACGAATGGATCTGTAATTCAAGTGCTTTAATTTAGAACAATTTTGTTTTTTTTTTTTTATAAATTTTATGCACTAAAAATATAAAATAAAAAAAATTCTTTCTTTCAATGTTCGCGTACGTAAAAGCTGGAATTTCTATATTTTTGTTTCTCTCACCCTCAGCCCAGCTGTATACAGTGAGCGCCAAAATTGAGTAAACACCACTGAAATAATTCATTTTCTTAGGATAGCGAGAATGTTTATTTATTACTTATAAAATGTTAAAACAAAAACAACAATTCATGATAAAGGAACTTTTTTTAAACTTAAGAACATAATAGAAAATTTTAAATTATAATGGGTGTTGACTCACTTATGGTGCTCACTGTATATGCTGGTATACTTCGATTGCAATCAGTAGAGGTATTTATCTAATCTTGAAATATTTGCTTTTTACTTTACACTTTACACAACAAACAATATTTTCAATACAATACTCGGGGGAACAAAAATATTGAATCAAGGTGTTAAAAATAGCCAGTGATTAGCCTTTAATAATAATCAATTTTTTTTTCAAATTAAACTTTAAAATGACAAACAAAAAGTAACAAACATTCTAAATTCAATGTGTGTATTTGTCTTTGTCCCCGGGCATAGTTTATTTAAATGTAATTAAACCGAACCTAAGTTTAGTTTTAATAATTAAATTTGTCTTCGCTATTGATTACTACCATAGATGGGCACTTTGCAGTACCAGTAAAATTTCAGTAAAATTTGATTTTTACTGATTACTGAAAAAAATTTCAGTATTCAGTAAAATTTTACTGGTAATGCAATCTAAATTTCATTTGAATTTCATTTAAATGTCATTTAAATTTAGATTGCATTAACAGTAAAATTTTACTTTTGTTCATTTAAATTTTATTTAAATTTCATTCAAACTTAGATTGCATTAACAGTAAAATTTTACTGAATACTGAAATTTTTTTCAGTAATCAGTAAAAATCAAATTTTACTGAAATTTTACTGGTACTGCAAAGTGCCCATCTATGATTACTACGAATCACAGATCAGCAATGAATCGTTACTCATAAGCACTCATGAAATTTTGAATATATAAGTGAGTCAACAATATTGAAATTTTAATTACTCTGATACATTTATACTCTCTACAACATTGATTTAGTACAGTACAGGTTGCAATAAGTATGCATACAAAGTTGACATCAAACTCATACCATTCGAAATATGTTTGATTCATAAGCCTACTCATTTAGATTCATAACTTTAGAAAAATACTTACAATACTTATAAATCATGGCGAGTTACTCAAATCATTCATCAAAATTTACAGTCTTAGTTGTTGTTGCATTTACAAAAAAATAAAAAAGACACATAAGCAAAAAAGACAGGGCAGCAAGCAACCTTTTAGTGAGTATTTTAGTGTTCGTACGCGAATCATACTTATTTTGTGATTCTTGTAAACGTTATGAGTTATGGAGAATCGAAATCAACAACATCAGACACGTTGTTAAGTACGAATATGATGAGTACACTTCAAACTTTAAATAATGAGTAGATATTAAAATACATAAGTATGAATGCGTATGAAAGTATCAGAAATTATGAGTATAATTCGATTCTACTCATCTTTTTGAATATTCATTGCTGATCTCTGCTACGGATTGACTTTTTCTGCGGCTATGCGAAGAGCTTCATTCGTTAGCATTATCTATTTCAGTTTTTTCTTAAAGTGTCAAATATTACTGGGAATAAATACGTTTATTCCGCCGTAGTCTAGTAGGTAGGGTGTTCGCTTATTAGACGTAAAGCCCGGGTTCGACCCCCAGGCCAGCAAAAACTCTGAGAGTAAATAAACCTGCAATGAAAAAGCTTCTCAAAATCTGTTCGGAGTCGACGGTAAACTGTAGGTACAGCCTAGTATGAAATTAAGGCACACAACATGAGTGGTGTGAGAAGCTAGGCCGTAATGCTGACTGAAGGGTTGTAATGGCCAATTATGTACGTAAATACGTTTGAATTCCAAGTCAGTTATTTGATATAAACTGTTACCAAAGTAGACTTGTTACAAAATTTACATGACATGTCATGAGTATCATAACATTACATGTCGAATAGTATTGCTTTAGACATTAGAACTGAAAGTTTCATAACTCTTTAAACCTTTAAATGTTTATGTCGAGTATACTCGTCAGGAAGTCGTTGTAGTCTAGTAGGCATTGTGTTGGCTTATTAGGCGTAAGGCCACGGTTCAAACCCCAGGTCACACATCAGAACGAAAATATGAAAATATATTACTTCTGCCAAAAACTCTGAGAGTAAATAAAATTACGATGAAAAGTTTCTTAAAAAAATCTATCGTTCGGAGTCAACTTTAAAGTGTGGGTCCCGTCGCTCATCTATAAAATTAACACACACAACATGAGTGGTATGAGAGGCTAGATCGTAATCCTGGAGGGTTGTAACGACCAATTATGGAAGTTTCTGTATACTCGTCATACATGTCGAGTATACTTGTCTTGCAAGAAAAAAAGACGCATTCATATTATTATGCAATAAATTTACTGCAATTTCCCTGAGACGTTGTCGTCGATCTAGTGACGATTTGCTAACGTTGCGATGAGCCAAACATACAAAATATTCCACTCACTCAACGAAAATTTTAAGCTATTGTACTTCTCTTGCGGCCGTTGATAGTCTAGTAGAGATTTTGCTAATTTATTGGCAAACTAAGTGCTTCGAGTTCAAATCTCGTTTCTGACAGCCTGAAGAAAACAACAAGAAACAAAAAGTATACCATTTGATGCCATTGCCTAAAGACCAGTCTTCTGATAAAAGATGTGGGATTAATAATTGTCATGTCGTTCGTTAAAATGTGGGTTAAAATTAAAACACTGGAAATGAGAGGTAGAGATATCTGAAAGTCATTTGCGTTCTTTAACATAAATATAGCTTTTTGGACTGCTCCAAGTCTAATTTTGCCTGAATAACTTGGTCTTTCCTGCATCTAGTATTGTCATAATTATTGGCCTGACAATTAAATATTTTAAGAAGCTATAACTTTGTCATAACATTTTAAATGATTTATACTATGTGTGTTCAGATATGCACTTTTATTGAGTCAATATTCGGTTATTTGAGTACAATATTTTAAGTGTTCAGACATAATATATATAAGCAATATTCATTTGACAGCTGGTTGTTTCAACAACATTGTTTTTTTTTATTGTTTTTTTTTGTCGTTGTTGACAGTGGAGTTGTCAAATATCAACAGAAAGTGTTCGGAAAATTGTAATATGCTCACTGAACGTACTTATGACAGCGCTGTATTTTAAGTTTTACTCAATATTATAACAATTTCAATATTTATTGCGCAATAATTAATTGAAATTTTATATGAAATATTGAGCTCAATAATGGCGTTTATTATTATATATGAACATAGTATTACTGTGATTTTTAACATTCCTCACCTCCGCCTTCTTAATATATTTGCAGCATCACAATATGAGCCGGGCGGTTATTCATTGCAGACACAAACCAGTCGTAATTCAGGCAACATGACACAACGTGACGGCATTATGAAATTCGAAAATGAAAGAATTAAAACATTGCAAGAAGAACGTTTACACATACAAAAGAAAACGTTCACAAAATGGATGAATTCATTTCTAGTAAAGGTATGTTGTATTGTAAATCTCTTTCTTTTCTGTTCTTTTCTTTTAAAGCGGAAATGCATTTAAAGATAAATAAAACAGAACTAGAATAAAAAGAACATGATTAAATTTCATTTCATTCCATTCTTATTTATGTTTTAGGCCAAACTGGAGGTCGAAGACCTCTTTACAGATCTAGCGGATGGTGTCAAATTGCTAAAGTTACTTGAGATTATATCAGGTGAAAAACTGGGAAAACCTAATAATGGCCGTATGCGTGTACATAAAATAGAAAATGTTAACAAAAGTCTGGCATTCTTACACACAAAGGTATGTATTTTAAACTTATTTTTGTTTTTTTTGTATATAAAATTATTAACGGACCTTGAAGTGAAGTACTTGAATGAGTGCCCCTTCTTTTTGCAATTTTGTTCGTAAGTGGAATAATGTTTACAGTTGTGGGAAAACTTTTTAATACAAAAAGGGGGGGTTATCATGATGAAACAGCAGATGGTTAAAGAACTTTAGTTCTGGCAAGCATTTTATATTTTTACAAATGGAAAGAGCCATTTGTATCAGAGATGAGGAATGAGTATTCAAAAAGATGAGTAGAATCGAATCATATTCATAATTTCTGATACTTATACGCATTCATACCTATTTTAATATCATGGAACAAGTATGAATCGATGATGAACACTAAAATACTCACGAGAAGGTTGTGCCTTTGTTCTGCTTGCTGCTCTGTCGTTTTTGCTTATGTGCCGAGTCACTCGTATCATTTATAAGTGTTACAAGTATTTTTCGTAAAGTTATGAATGTAAATGAGTAGGCTTATGAATCAGACATATTTCGAATGGTATGAGTTTGATGTCAACGTTGTACGCATACTTATTGCAACCTGTACTTATAAATCAACGTTGTAGTGAGTACTAATGAATCTGAGTATGTAGTTAAATTTCAATATTGTTGACTCACTTATATTCAAAATTTTATGAGCGCTTATGAGTAGCGATAAGACGATGCATTGTTGATCTCTGATTTGTATTGTAATTCACTAATTTTAATAATTTTATAATCCATAGCTTAGGCAAAGCAAAGTCCGATATATTGTACATATATCAAAGCACTTTTTCATTAGAATTTTATGTAACCATGTGTATAGTCATGAGGTATAAAAAATAAATTTCGATTAATTATTTGTATCGTAAAATTCCTACGCATCAATTCCTAACTTGGCCTTGTTATATAGGAAACGTTTTCCGATATATTTATAACTGGAGCCAACTGTCTTTCTAATCTTAGCAACACTTCTAATACGTAGTTTTTGATACATCTCCAACAAAACGAAATATGAGAAAATATTTCTTCGGCGACATCCCCTCAGCAGATTTCTGGAAAAAGCTCTAAGAGTAAAACAAAATTGCTATGAAAAATTTCTCACAAATCTGTCGTTCAGAGACGACTTTAAACTGTAGGTCCCCCCAGTCATGTATAAAAAATTAACACACACAACGTAAGTGGTGTGAGAAGCTAAATCGTAATCCTGACTGAAGTGGTGTAATGACCAATGGTGTATGTATGTATAAGGTCATTTTGGGCCCGCATTTCGGAAACATTATAGCTCACACAAGATTGTGGTGTTGGTTATAGACGAAGCTTTTCTCTTCATCTTTTTTTACCACATCCAGAGTTTCTCCAAATTCTTCTCACACAAATTTTCCGAGTTTTTAGCCATCAAAACCAATGAATCTGAAACAAAGTAATGAACATGTCTTGGCGGTACAGTGTCAAGATCATAAAGAGTATGACAGTTTAGGCAACTCAAAAAATTGTCAAAAAAGTTCTTTTTTTTTTTTGTTGCAAAATCTTGTTTATCCAACGCCTTCTAGTTCAATCCAATTACTACTGCCATCTATAGGAAAAAAATTAATTTATTTTTATAATACCGTTAATGGTTCATCAATTCAATTCAATTATTTGTGAAATTTTATCTAGGCTTATGACTTGGTATGACTTTTATTTGACCCCTCCCCTCCTCTCTACCTTTTATAAGAATTGATTAAAAGAAATAACGTAAGAAATAGAAGATCTGGCACATATAGAGTTTCTCATACCGTATGAGCATTCTGCGCACATACATATGTATCTCATGGTTTTAGATGTCACCGTTACAACAAAAGGAGGAAGTAAGAAAAAAATAAAAGAAAATAATATTCAAAACATTACAGAAAAATAGAAAATAAAAATACGACAGCAAGTGTTAGAAAGAAGTGGCGAAAATTGAAATAAGAAAATAATTTCATTCAAACGAACGGAATGTAACGTTGTACGTACATATGTATGTACATAATGTACTGTCAAGAGTTCATTTACCGTTTGTTGTATTGTTTTCATTCTTTTTTTTATTTTTTTGAGTGTATTCACAAGATTTTTATTTTAAAATTAATTGTTAAATAATTTAAATTTATTTGACGCAATAAAAGTAAGAGAAAAAAAGTAATTAAAACTGTTTTAAACAAATTAAATTGGAGAAATAAAATGAAAAAGACAATACATACATATGAAGAAAATGTCTTTTCTTATCCTCCTTGTCACATCGTCGTTATTATTTGTAATCTAAAGTTAAACACTTTAAAGGTTTCCAATCAAAGTGTTGCCATTTTGCTTAAATTTAACCAAAAATGTCCAATTTTCTTGTATGGTATGCAGACGTTTAGGTTAGGTTAGATCGGAGTGGCGGCTCTGATATCACAAAGCTCACTTGAGCACGCATAGCGGCCCGCTGTGATGCCACGGGTGAACGCAGTCCCTGTACTAACCAAGTTCCACCAAAATCAGGGAAAAGGAAGAAGTTGGTCAGCGCAAGGGCTGCACATGCAGACGTTTAGTTTTATTTAAATTTTGCTAGATTTTAACCAGCATGTTTAAATATATATATAATCGCAGTAGTCTAGTAGGTAGTGTGTTGGCATATTAGACGTGAGCCCTCGGTTCAAATACCAGGTCAGATCTTCAACGAAACGAAATATGAAGAAAGTATTTCTTTGGCGGCTTCCCCTTGCCATGAAAAGTTTCTCAAATAAAAATCTGTCATTCGGAATCGGCTTTAAACTGTAACCACTCATGTATAAAATTACTCAACACACACAGTATAAGTGGTATGAGAAGCTAGGTAGTAATTCTATCTATTGGGTTGAAATGATCAATTATCTATGTATGTACGTATACAGTAATCCTTCGATTTACGTCACCTCGATTAATGTTGTTTCGATTAACGTCCTCAAATTTTTTCCAACTTCAAATTGTGTCGTCATTCGATTTTCGTAGCCTTTTTAGAACAAACTGCGACGTAAATCGAGGGATTACTGTAACTCTTTTAAGTTCCTAGTAAAAAACATTCTACTTTGTAGTATGAGCAATGTGAAATTCGCTTTACGTCGTTTCGAATTACGTCGCCTTTTTTGGAATCAACTGCGACGTAAATCGAGGGATTACTGTATATACTAAACTTCACGATTAATGATGGTGCAGAACAATTAAGAATTAAGTGAGGTTAAGAAGTGAGTGTTCTAGAGTGATGCTCGTGTATCAACATGAATAAACTGAATTCAGAGATTAGATTAGAATACGAAATCTACTCCGTTCTAGTAATATTAGGTTGCATACCGGATTATTAATTCGTAACGGCAAACTAGTCAAAATGGGGAGATTCCTGGGGGAGATTCAAAATTCAATGCAGAACGGACACTGGAATGTGACAAGTTAGGATAATCACATTTTCGATGGCGGGTCTTTAATTTAAAGTTAAATAAACACACACATTAATATTTGATTGAATTCTTGGGCAATGCCATTTTGAACGAACACAATGCAGATGATCCTTTTGTGATAGAATTCGACTACTTTTTCGCACATTTCGCGAATTATCTCGCGAAAACATGACGAATGAGAGTTTTTAAATGCTTTATCGTTAGGAGATTATACGCGTAGATGCGGTTTTTGACATACATATTCCTTAAAAAGACTGCATCAGATCGTATGACCATCGTGGCCATTTAAGATCGAAGTACCCTTTCCGGAAACTTATCATCATACCACATAGCGAATGTGGTTAATAATCTTCAATTGTAGATAAAAAAGAAGTCGGTTGTATGTATGTGCGAGACATATATTAAATTTTATTTAAAAACATTATGAGTCTTTTAAAGCACATATATTACCAATTGTATATTGATAATAATGGCCTGATCGGATTGAAGATATGAATATGTATTACTCAATGTTGAGAACGCGCACTTTAATCACGTTATATCTTGACCATTAGCTCGATATCAAATTTGTTTTCTGAAGTCGCCGCAGTCTAGTAGGTAGAGTATTGGCTTATTAGACGTAAAGCTCGGGATCGTATCGTAGGTCAGACATCAAAATGAAATATGAAAAAAAATATTTCTTAGGCGACTTCCTCTCAGCAGATTTCTGTCAAAAACTCTAAAGAGTAAATAAAATTGCCATGAAAAGTTTCTTAAAAAATCTGTCGTTCGGAATCGACTTTAAACTGTAGGTCCCGCTATTAACGTATAAAATTAACGCACACAACATGAGTGGTGTGAGAAGCTAGGTCGCAATCCTGACTGAAGGGTTGTAATGGCCAATTATGTATGTATATATATATCCCATGAATTTTAAAATTGATATTTTTTTAATTTAATTTTCAATTGTACAAATATGTACTACGAATATTATTTTATTCAACTTTATTTTGCCTTAATTTGATTTTGATTGCAAAAAATGTATGACTATGGCAACACCAACAATATCGTATACGATAATACCCTATAGTAGTAGTAGATAATGATCAAAATAATGATGATGATCATGATGATGATGATGGTCTTACTATAGGTTGGCGTGTGACATAGTTTTCATTTTTTTCTTCATTTCTCTCTCTCTATTTCTTTATATGTATCTTTATTTAAATTTTCTTTTGCTCCTCTTAAGCATTTTAAAACTTCTGTTTCAGTTTTTTTTTTCTTTTAATTTTCTTTCATTTACCACATTCAGACACACAATGAGGAGTGCATTGAATATGCCGCTACTTTCATTAGTTAATCGTTCACATACTAAATTAAGGCAGCAGTTAGTTTAGCTAAGGTGTTTAAAAATTTTCTAAATAATTTACACTCGAAAAAATTACGATATTTTTTAAACATGGTAGCGTACAACATTGGGTATCACTCTATGTTAGGGTGTATTCGGTCTTTTTTTTTAACCTCATTAGATATAGAGCTTTTGGCTTGCTGGGTCTAAAGATCACCACTTATAAGGTGTAGTAGTAGTAAATCCATTCATTATATCTTAAAACTCAGACTGTGGAGAAAAACTTATACTAGATTGCACAACCTATCGCTTGGCCGCTATAAACAAGGCTTCACAATACAGACGAACCGATACGACGATATTTTTTCTTATTTTTTCAACATTTTTGGCAATTGTCTTTCGGGGGGCACAGACCCAAAATTATGTATGATTGGCGTTTAGGTAGAAGTGGCTGTCCCCTCGATGGAGTCATGAGCGAACATACTTCAGCCGCACACAGGACCCATTGTGATACCACAATTTCACATTCTCCCCTAGTCTAGGAACCACTCGAAGCTTTCGTTGAAGAGGCTAAGACTACCAATATCCATGCATGACAGTTCATGTAGATCCTCCTTGTAGTAGGCAACCAGATGCCTCTTTCTCCTCCGACCAGGCGCCGTGCATTTACACAGTCCTCTCTCCTCATCACCATAGCTTCTGCAGAAATCATTTGCAAGGTGTCCAAAACCAATACGCCTCACACGTGTTCCCCGATAACAGTGCTGAGCTTACTTCTTTGGAATTTAAGCAGAGCCGGTGCGAGCCTCTTATCGATCCTTGGCCAGGTTTTCTGCGCCGTTCTGGCCGTGTCCGAAGCTGCTAATGCAGAGAATTCATCAGAGAGTTCGATGATCGTGCCCCTTCTGATGATTTACGTCTACTATTGTCACTTATATCGAAGACAATCTGTAAAACATTGTTATTGTTCTTCACGTTTTACACGCATGCATGCATCCTGCAATTTAACGCGTTGACTGCCGACTACGAGACAACTCGTAGATTGCGTTCCCTTCCAGGGGGTGCCAACTACGAGTTATCTCGTACTCACTAAATCTGCCATTTTTGTGTAGCTGCGAATAAAATCGTATTATATCAGTGCTAGTATCGATAAATTGCTTCTGGGAAAAGAACAAAGTCCTTGTTGGCTTGCGTGGTCAATTTTCTGAAAATTGCAGCGGCAATCAACGTTTTAAAAGCCTGCTAGAGAAGATTTTCAAAACCCACTTCGTCTGATTGATTAATTTTTTTTTTGAGTGTAAATAAATAAATAAAAAATCGTTAGTTCAACCTGCTGTTCAAAAAAAAAAAGAATCGAATTAAGCCATACTAAGCCAGCCATACATACATGATGTTTCAAATGTAAAATCTTAATCTAAACATTTTTTTTTAGTTTCTTGTGTTCTTTTTGTTTTTGCAATTTCTAAAAACATACTCATCATTCATTAGCAACACAATCGTTTCACATTAAATTCATGTGATTAATTAAATTTCAAAAAAAACAAGAAAAACTAAAATAAAAACGAAAACGAAATTAAATGAAAACAGTAAGAGAACGAAAGAATGTTTACGTGTGGTATTTAATTTTTATGCTGACTGTAATAATTTTCTGTCAGTTCATACCCTACACCACCATATCACTACGAATGCTTTAGTTGCAGAAGGTAGATTTCTTTTTTTTTTAACTTTTATGGGCAACCTTATATGTTGGTAGTCGCCGTAGTCTAGTAGGTAGTGTGTTCGCTTATTAGACATAAAAGCCCGGGTTCGAGCCCCAGGCCAGAGATCAAAAACGAAATATGGAAAAAAAATATTTCTTCGGCGACTTCCTCTCAGCAGATTTCTGGCAAAAACTCTGAGAGTAAATAAACCTGCCATGAAAAAGTTTCTCAAACTCTGTCGTTCGGAGGCGACGTTAAACTGTAGGTTCCATGACTCATGTATAAAATTAAGGCACACTATATGAGTGGTGTGAGAAGCTAGGCCGTAATCCAGACTGAAGAATTGTAATGGCCAATTATGTATTTTTGTATGTATATGTTGGTTTCCAAGTGTAAACGGTTTGAAGTATAACCTTATGTTATTAAAGAGAACTCTCGCGACCTCTAATATATTAAAGCTTACTGATATTGAAATATTTTACTGAATAAATTTTATGTGTAAAGGAAGCTTACCCACATTTATTGAGGAAGATGGATGTAGCTCTTTGATTCTAGTTTAAACGTGTGGTTATGCGAGTATTTAAGACAATTTATTTGCTTATACGACCGTGGTCTAGTAGGTCAAGCATCTCCAACTTAACGAAATATAAAAAATATTTCCTCGGCGATTTCCGATCTGCAGATTTCTGATAAAAACTCTAAACTCACATGTATAAAAATTAACGCACACAAGTAGGTCATAATCCTGTTGTAATGACCAATCATGTATGTATCTTAAAAGGTTACTTAGAACAGTAGAGCAGTTTAGATGGTCTATAAAACCTGATTGTGTGATGGCAGAATTGGCGCTATTGTGGTCTTAAGAGATCTGATACGCAAATCAACTACAAATTAATAAAGACGAAACTCTTTAATAAAAAGACTTCAAAAATTACAGCGTAGTTCTTTGTGCATTTTCCCTAATAGATAATAAGTCTAAAAATTTGAGTACTCTACCGAAGTTAATGAATACTTGTGCTGTCTCCAGAACAATACATACAATACAATATCATTAGTGAAATTACCTGCAGATCCGATGTTAGAAAGTCATTCATAATGACTCTTTGCTTCACAATCGGCAAAGGGTTTGGTTAACAATCAATTTCGATTCATATCAGAGATCAGCAATGATTCGTTTTTTCGGTACTCATAAGCACTCATGAAATTTTGAATTTAAGTGAGTCAACAATATTGAAATTTAACTATGTACTCTGATACCGGTTGGAATGAGTATGCATACAACGTTGACATCAAACTCATACCATTCGAAATATGTTTGATTCATAAGTCTACTCATTTAGATTCATAACTTTAGAAAAATACTTTTAATACTAATAAATGATGCGAGTGATTCGAATCGTTGATCAAAATTTACAGTCTTAGTTGTTATTGCATTTACAAAAAAAGACACATAAGCATAGAAGACAGAGCAGCAAGCAGAGCAAACACTCAACCTTCTAGCAAGTATTTTAGTGTTCGTACGCGACTCTTACTTTGTGATTCGTGTATATGTTGAGTCATGGAGAGTAAAATCAATAACATCATATGTGTTGTTAAGTATGAATATGATGAGTACTTTAAATTTTGAATATGAGTAGAGGTTCCATAATATTAAAATAAGCATAAATGCGTATAAGTATCAGAAATTATGAATAGAATTCGATTCTACTCATAATTTTGAATCTCTGATTCATATAATCATGTTAATTACATCAACCGTATTAGAAAGAAGAATTATCGAACAAAACAAAAAAAAACAAAATTATTCTAATGTAGGGTATACAATATAGTCGTCTAATAGTTTCCACATAGTGTTTGTTGTATTAAAAAAATATATGAAAGAAAATAAAGAAAAGAGGGGCACAGACTATCAACAATAAATTGCACTTTTTTCCCAACAATGTAATGGAAAATAGACGAAAAGTGAAAGTCGTCTTGTACCAACATAGTTGGCTGGCTGACTATTTCTCTAACTGGTTGAATGGTTACTTGGTCTGTACATATGCATGTATGTATTTATCTCAGCCACATTCGCATAATGATAGATCATATTGTATATGTAATGGCATTTATTGTTTTATTGTATTGTTGTTATTGTATTGTTGTTTTATGGCATTTATTTTCATTTGAAAATCTTTAAAACAAAAAAAATAAAAAAATATATTTAAAAGGCATGCATGCACTCATATTAAGCCACCACCAACCAGCCTCATTGTTAATTATTTGGATAGTCGTTGTTTTCTTTTCTTTTATTTTTACACTTAAATTCCTGTTTCATTCATAACATTCATCCATAACGCAAAAACGAAAAGAAATAAAACTTTTCATTATAAATCATATTCTAATTATTTTTGATCAAATATGTGTCGTTTTCTTTGAGAAATTGGTGTTATTTTGAATGTCTATAATGAACAATGAACCTCGGTTCAAACCCCAGCTCTATATCTCCAACAGAACGAAACATGCAAATAAATATTTCTTCGGCGACTTCCTCTCAGCAGATTTCTGGCAAAAACTCTTGAGAGTAAATAAAATTGCCATGAAAAGATTTTCAATAAATCTATCGTTCGGAGTCGACTTTAAACTGTAGATACCGCCACTCATGTATAAAATTAACACACACAACATAAGTGAAGTAAGAAACTAGGTCCATAATCCCGACTGAAGGGTTGTAATGACCAATTATGTATGTATTTTTGTATATGTACTTTTAGATTTTGAACTAGTTTTTTAATCAATTGAAATTATTCTTCTGATATAAATGCATCATTTATTTTAAAATCTAAAATTTAAAATTTTTCAGGTACGTTTGGAATCTATAGGCGCTGAAGATATTGTCGATGGCAATCCGCGCTTAATATTAGGTCTTATTTGGACAATCATTTTACGATTTCAAATTCAAGAAATTGAAATCGATGTCGATGAAGAAAATGAATCATCCGAAAAACGTTCTGCCAAAGATGCTTTACTATTGTGGTGTCAGCGTAAGACTCACGGTTATCCCGGCGTTAATATACAAGATTTTACATCATCGTGGCGTTCCGGTTTGGGTTTCAATGCTTTAATACATTCACATCGTCCCGATTTGTTTGAATACAGCACAATTGTTAATTCGAAAAATTCAAATATTGACAATTTAAATCATGCATTCGATTTGGCTGCCACTGAATTGGGCATTCCAAGGTATGTATACAGATTTTTAAGTTTTTTTTTTTTATTAAAATTTTTATTATTATTTATTACAGCTTATTGGATGCTGAAGACATCGATTCAGCACGTCCCGATGAAAAATCCATTTTAACGTACGTGGCCTCATACTATCACACATTTGCACGCATGAAGAACGAGCAAAAGAGTGGTAAACGCATTGCTAATGTAAGTGATCCGTTATTCTGTACAATAATAATTTGATTTCTCTTTTTTATTTTCAAAAGATTAAAATAATTATTAATTTTCCATAATCGTCATGATCAAAAACAATTGGAATCTTTTAAAAATTATCATGAATTTTTCCAATGCTTGCTTTGCAGGCTTTACAATTTATATGTGTTGTATGTCTAGGGAAATTAGAAATCGTTTTAAACTTCATTGTAGTAAATACTGTACTGAACTGTGCATACATATGTACATACATAAATACATACTATATAGATGCACATCCTCGCATTTATAATTTTTGTTATGAAAATGAAAAATCCAGTTACTGGTGTTTTGCTCTTCCATCGCTTAACATTAAAATTATAAGCAAAATCTACAAAAACAAAACAATGCAGTAAGCAAACCTGTTTATAAATTATTGTACTGCTGAATATAACAACGAAATACCAACATAAAAATGGTAAACAAGTAAACAAAAATACACCAACAACACTACAAGAATAAATGTAAACAACGATGTTTATATTTATAGAGATTTCGAGAAGGCGAAGTCATTGTAGTCGCCGTAGTCTAGAGGGGTAGTGTGTTCGCTTATTAGACGTAAAAGACCGGGTTCGAGCCCCAGGCCAGACATCAATAACGAAATATCAAAAAAAATATTTCTTCGGCGACTTCCTCTCAGCAGATTTCTAGAAAAAACTCTGAGAGTAAATAAACCTGCCATGAAAAAGTTTCTCAAAAAATCTGGCCTTTGGGTGTCGACTTTAAACTGTAGGTCCCGTCACTCAAGTATTAAATTAAGGCACACAACATGAGTGGTGTGAGAAGCTAGGCCGTAATCCTGACTGAAGGGTTGTAATGGCCAATTATGAAGTCATAAACATATTCGCCTTCAAGAACATTCATTAGACTGTTTACTTTGCCATATAAAAGTCAAGACAAAATCAGCCGCCTGAGTCAGTGAAGTTCAGTCAGCCTTGTGTGAAGGCGCGGTGTGTTTGAAGAGAGTAATCGCGGCTTGAAAATCTCCGTTACAAAGATCTGGCGAATAATTGTCTAGTAATTGTTATTGTTTATGCAAAAGGTACCTAAGCAGGTTTCTGGTAAAAACTGTGAGAGTTAAATAAAATTGCCATGAAAAGTTTCTCAAAAATCTGTCGTTCGGAGTCGACTTTAAACTGTAGGGCTCGCCACTCATGTATAAAATTAACGCAAGCAACATCAATGGTGTAAGAAGCTAGGCCCTAATCTTGACTGAAGGATTGTAATGGCCAATTATGGACATATATATGTATGCAAAGGGTATAAACAGAGTAATAACAAAAAAAGGCAATTGGTGTTGTTTACATCAAGTTGTGAACAGTGGCTTACAGAATTGTGCGAATAATAAAAAATTTTAAATAAAACAAAACACAAATTTATTCTTATTTTATTTGCAATCTACGAGCTTATATTTTAAACGTTTTTAAAAGGCAAAATGTATTAAAGTAATTTGCATTAAAAGTTCCGCTCTATTTGCTAGGAAGACAAAAGATAGCAATATTTTCTCTTCTTTTTTTTGTTTTCTTTTCGTTGTTAATGTTAAATAAATAAATTATTTTATATGTATGAATGTAATCATCTATCTATAATCTCATCTACAATACACATATCTAATTAAAATTAATTATTGATTGTAATCTTATTGTAATTACAATAACAGATTGTGGGCCAATTAATGGATGCCGATCGCAAAAAGATTTACTATGAACGCTTGACCACAAACTTGTTAAGCTGGATTAGACAAAAAACATTGGAGCTGCAACAGCGTGATTTTCCCAATTCATTAGAAGGTATACAGAGAGAACTTTTGGCATTTAAAGAGTATCGCACCATAGAAAAGCCTCCAAAGTAAGTAATCATTTGATAATTCAATATTAGTTAAAAATTTATAAATACATATGTATACAAATATATGTTTATTCTTAATTTAGATATAAAGAACGCAGTGAAATCGAAGCTTTATATTTCACCATCAACACATTGTTAAAGGCCTTAAATCAGCCGCCCTATAATCCTCAAGATGGCCAACTGGTCAATGATATTGAAAAGGCATGGCAATTGCTAGAGTATGCTGAGCATCATCGCGAAGTAGCACTGCGAGAAGAACTCTTACGTCAGGAAAAACTAGAACAACTGAATTATAAATTCGAAAAGAAATCCGTATTGCGTGAGGGCTACTTAAAAGAAATGATACAAGTCCTATCCGATCCGCGCTATTTGAAACAAGTTGATGCCACGCTTAAGAAACACGAGGCCATATCGGCGGATATATTGGCTCGTGTCGAACGTTTCAATGATCTGACAGCAATGGCCGATGAACTGGAACGTGAAAACTATCACGGCAAAGAGAGAGTGAAAAAACGTGAAAACGAAGTAATGGAAAAATGGCGTAAATTATTGGAACTATTGGAAAATCAACGTTTAAATTTGTCACAAATGAGCAGTCTTATGAATTTGCTACGTGAAATTTCCAGTACTACTGAGTCCATACGTGATTTACAAGTACAATTTCGATCAGAAGACGTGGGTCCCCATTTGTTGGGTGTTGAGGAGTTGTTGCAGGCCCATTCACTGCAAGAGCTGCAAGTGAACACCTATGGTGAGACAATCAAGCGTTTCACCAGACAGGCATTGCCGTTTAAGAATTCCGAACACAAAGACGCTGCAGTGCTTGCCAAAAAGTTGGCTGAATTGAATGACGCTTTTAAAGTGTTGCAAGATCTTTGTGCCAAACGCAGAGCATGTTTAGAAGAGGCCCGTAACTTCCATCATTTCATGGAAGACTATGATAACGAAGAAGGCTGGCTGGTTGACAAGCAACGCATATGTAAGACCGGCATTACAGCCAAAGATCTAAGAGCTGTTTTGTCTCTACAACAGAAGCATAAAGCTTTGGAAGATGAAATAAAGTCCCGCAAATCAAAGTCGCAACAAATGTCCGATGCAGGCAAACGTTTGATAACCGATAAGCATCCCAGATCAGCGGAAATTAAGTCTAGAATTGACAGTTTGGATGACCATTGGAAGGCTTTGGAGGACTTAGTAGAAACACGTCGTAGGCAACTGGAAGACGCCGCCGAGGCCTATCAGTTCTATACCGATGCTAATGAGGCAGAATCTTGGCTCAATGAAAAAATGGCTTTAGTCAATTCGAAGGATTATGGTAACGATGAGCCATCAGCTCAGGCTTTACTTCAAAGACATCGTGACCTTCAGGGTGAATTGAATGCCTACTCGGGAGACATTCTCAATTTAAACCAACAAGCCGATAAACTAGTCAAGGCTGGAATATGTACTTTGGAACTGTCAGCAACCGAACCAGAAATGCCCGAAATAGAACAACAGCAACACGAGGAATGGGTAAATGAGACCCGCCTAGTACCCAAAGAAGTTTGGGAAGATGAATGGGTTGAAAAGTTAGAACATAGAAAAGTTACAGAAACAAAAATGTTACCCCACGTAAGATCCATGTTCCCATTTGAAGGCCAAGGCATGAAAATGGACAAGGGTGAGGTAATGCTTCTAAAATCCAAAACAAATGATGATTGGTGGTGTGTGCGTAAAGAAAATGGCCATGAAGGTTTCGTGCCCGCCAACTATGTACGAGAAATAGAACCGAGACCAGTAACCTGCATTGTTCCCAAAGCTGAAAAAGTCAAGGCCTTACAGAAAGTGAAAAAGACTATTCTTGTGCGACAGGTAGTACCGGTTAAGCGCGTTAAACCCACCGTTGTAACACCCAAACCTTTGGTGAAACGTCGCACTTCGGCTAACAGTATTAACGAAAATTCGGATAGTGTAGAGAAGAGACAGAAGCGCATTAACTCTACTTATGATGAACTTCAAGAAACGGCTCAAAAACGCCACGCCCTTTTAGAAGATTCTATTCACCTCTTTGGCTTCTATCGCGAATGCGATGATTTCGAAAAGTGGATGAAAGAAAAGGAGCGCATGATCAAGTCCGACGAAGGTGGCGAAGGTGTTGAAAACGCTAAACGTAAATTTGAAAAGTTTTTGACTGATCTTTCGGCGGCCTCAAAACGTATTGAAGAAATTGATTCAGCCGTAGACACCTTCCGCAGGCAAGGTCATTCTCAATTGGACAAAATAATAGCTCGCCAGAAGCAAATTCATCAAATCTGGCAAAGGCTTAACAATGCTAAAGTCCAAAAGGAGAAGAGCTTGGAAGGTGCATCCAGTGTGGAGCTTTTCAATCGTACTTGTGACGAAGCCAAAGTCTGGATGAGTGAGAAGATGATACAATTGGAAACTGCCGTTATAAGTCCCGACTTGAAAACTGTTCAGGCCTTACAGAGACGTCATCAAAATATGGAACGTGAATTGGCACCCATTGAAGAAAAGGTTAATCGCGTAAATTATCTGGGAAATTCCGTTAAGAATGCCTATCCGGCTGAAAGAGATAACGTCACGGCTCGTCAAAAGGAAGTTCAAGACATGTGGGGCCAAGTTCACAATAAGAGCAGCGAACTTAGAGCACGCATCGAAAGCGCTGTGGGTCAACAGATTTTCAATAACAGTGCCAAAACCTTATTGGCGTGGATCGATTCAGTTAAAGATCAATTGAACTCCGACGAACCGGCCAGAGATGTAGAAACTGCCAACAAACTATTGAAACAACACAATGATTTGGGAGACGACATCAAGGCACATGACAATGAGTTTGCAGAGGTCATCAATTTGGGTAAACAGCTCTCAGATGATAAGCCGAATATGCAAGAGACTGTCAAGGTCATAGAACGCTTGAAAGCTGAACAGGATGCAATTCATCGGGGATGGTTGGAGAAACAAAAATGGCTTCAACAATGTGTAGAGTTGCAAATCTTTAATCGTGAGGCCGATAAAATTGACGCCACAACAAAGAGCCATGAAGCCTTTTTGGAATTCAACAATTTAGGGGTAAGTTTGAAAACGCTTTACACTAACTTCTAGCTCTTTTAAACTTGTTTAAAATTTCTTTGCAGAACTCTCTTGATGAAGTGGAAGCTATTCTTAAGCGCCATTTGGACTTTGAGAAGAGTTTAATGGCACAAGATAAAATCCTGAAGGGTTTCTCTGACAATGCAGATAAATTGATTGCCAACAAACATTACGATGACAAATAGTAAGCGTCCGCATCTTACAACATATTCTCTCACGTGCTAAATTCGTTTGCTGTTCATTTTCTTTTCAGTATTGATGATAGACGCAACCAGGTTTTGGCGAAACGTAAAGCCGTCAAGGATAAAGCCTTCGAACGTAAGCGATCTTTACAAGCCTCCAAAGACTTTCACAAGTTTGCCGCTGAAGCCGATGACTTGGATGCTTGGCTCAAGGACAAAACTAAAATCGCAGGCGATGAGAATTATCGCGACTTAACAAATCTACCTCGCAAATTGCAAAAGCACAAAGCTTTTGAACGAGAACTCAGAGCCAACGAAGGACAATTACGAAACGTTAACAAAGACAGTGAACAATTAATTGCTGCCAACAACCGAAGGCCTGAAGTAGAAAAAAGAGTCAGTGACTTGAATAAGAAATGGAAAGATCTTCTGATATTATCCGAAGATAAGGGTCGCAAATTGGAACAGGCAGCCTCACAGCGTGAACATAACCGAGCTATTGAAGATGCCAAGAAAAAGGTCGACGAATTGGATGCCGCATTAAAAAGCAAGGACGTGGGCAACGACTTAAGAAGCTGTAAAGATCTCATCAATAAGCATCAACTGTTGGAATCTGAAATTACCGTTTGGGAGCAGAAAGTTGATGAATTGGTGAATTCCGGCGAAGAAATGGCACATGAAGGCCACTTTAATGCCGACAATATTAAGGGTGAATCGAAAGATATACAAAACAGATTCAAATTGCTGCGTGATCCCATGAAGAAGAGACGTGATGAGCTTGAAGAAAGCCTCAACTATCACAAATTTGTATTTGAATTGGACAACGAATTCCAATGGATTAATGATCACTTGCCTGCTGCCAAATCCAAAGAAATGGGTCAAAATCTCCATCAAGCTCAAACACTGTCAAAGAAACACAAAAAATTGGAAGCTGAAATAAAAGGTCATCAACCCATGATCAATAAGGCGCTACAGGCTGGTCAGACACTGGTGCAGCTAGACCATCCAGAAAAGGAGAACGTTAAAGACTTGTGCACAAAGCTTGAAGACGCCTGGAATGATTTGGAATACAACACAAATGAACGTAGTAAAAAGTTGGAAATGTCATTGAAGGCTCAACAATATCTTTATGATGCTAGCGAAATAGAAGCCTGGCTGGGAGAAAAACAAAATGCTTTAAGATCTACGGAATATGGACGTGATCGCGATTCAGCGGCAAAACTCTTAACAAAACACAAGACAATTGAATTAGAGCTGGACACGTATACTGGAATCGTTACTGAAATGGGTCACAATTGTGCCGCTATGGTAGCAGCCCAACATCCAGACAGTAAGATTCTGTCGGCTAAACAGCAGTTAATAGAAAAAATGCTGAAATCACTCCATAAATTGGCTTCTCAACGACAACTTCGCCTAATGGAGAGTTTATATATGCACGAGTATTTCATTGAATCGGATGAAGTTGAACAGTGGATTAAGGAGCAGGAACAGGTAGCCTCTTCAGAAGATTATGGTCAAGATTATGAGCATTTGCAATTACTGCAAAACAAATTCGACGATCTTAAGCATCGTGTTGAAGTAGGTGCTGATCGTGTCGACCAGTGTGAGGTTTTGGCTAAAAAACTTATCGACACCGAAAGTCCCTATGCCCCCGACGTTGAAAAGCGACAAGAACAATTGCGTATGTCATGGGAAAATCTGCTAAAGTTGCTGAATTTAAGAGAACAGAAGTTACATGCAGCAGGTGAAATTCATCGTTTCCACCGGGATGTCGCAGAAGCCCTCTTCCGCATTCAAGACAAAAATGCTGCCCTATCCACAGAATTGGGTAAAGATTTGAACTCAGCTTTAGCCCTGACACGCAAGCATGAAGGCTTCGAAAATGATTTAGTGGCTTTGGAAGCTCAATTACAAGTCCTGGTAGAAGATTCTGTACGACTTCAAGCCAAATATCCATCGAATGCTGCAGCTATTGCTCAGCAGCAAGATAAGGTGGTGGCTGCCTGGAACGACTTAAAAGAACGCTCAGGCGCTAGAGGTGATCGTTTGGCTGCAAGCTACGACCTGCAAACTTTCCTTACCGATGTCAGGGACATTATGTCGTGGTCCTCAAATCTACGAGCCGCTCTTCAAGCAGAGGAACATGTCAGCGATGCTGCTGGCGCCACAGCGCTTAAGATACAACATGATGCCATTTATGGTGAAATTGAAGCTCGCGAAGACAAATTCCGTCTTCTCAATGAATTGAGCGACTCTATGGTACAAACTGGACACTATGCAGCTGCTGAAGTAGAAGAAAAATGCTCTGCAATGCTCGATGAACGAGCCAAGTTGCATACAGCCTGGAACAAGAAGAAAATTATGCTGGAGCAGAAAATCGATCTGTTCTGTTTCTTGCGTGATGCAAAACAAATTGATAATCTCTCTAGTTCCCAACAAGCGGCACTATCAAGTTCCGATTTCGGTCAGACTGTGGAGGATGTGCAAAATCAAATTAAGAAACATGATGAGTTTGAGAGATTAATACAAACCCAAGAGGATAAGGTCGCCTTACTGCAAGAGCATGGACGTAAGCTCATTGAGCAAAGGCACTACGACAGTGCAAATATTCAAACTATTTTGCAAGGAGTCTTAGCTCGCCGTCAAAAAGTAAAAGATCTTTGTGCCGTTAGACGTTATAAACTTGAAGATGCCCTTCTCTATGCTCAATTCGTAAGAGATTGTGCTGAAGCCGAATCTTGGATAAATGAAAAGAAGAAGAAACTGGAAGCTGATGCCGGCAACTATAATGAAGTATCCAATCTGGATGAGAAGATAAAGAAATTGCAAAAGCATCAAGCCTTCCAGGCAGAGGTGGCTGCAAATCAGGGTCGTATAAAAGAAATTCAAGAAAAGGGCCTCATACTGCTCTCAAAACAACACGAATCGTCTCCTGAGATTAAACAAGCTATTGACAGAGTATTGACAGCTTGGAAGGGTCTTTTAGATGAACTGGACAACCGAGGTCGTGGTCTAGAGGAAGCCCAAGATATACTGGAATTCAATAACCAATTGGATAAGATTGAAGCGTGGATACGTGATAAGGAAATGATGGTTCAAGCAAGCGATACCGGGCGAGACTTGGAGCATTGCAATGCTCTGATGAGAAAGTTGGATGACGTTGATTCCGATATGAGAGTTGACGACCAGAGAGTGAAACACATTAATACATTGGCCGACAAACTGATTAATCAGGGTCAAGTTCCCGCCGAATCCACCAATATTGATAAACGTAGACGTGATTTCAATAATAAATGGCGCCAGTTGCAGGGAGCTTTGAATGCATATCGTGCATTATTGGGAGGAGCCAACGAAATCCATGTTTTCAACAGAGATGTAGAAGACACTGCAGAACGTATAGCCGAGAAAGCGTTAGCCATGAGCTCAGAAGATACCGGTCGTGATTTGGCTGCTGTCGAGACTTTGATTCGTCGTGAAGACGCCTTAGAACGTGATATGTCCGCTGTTAAGCAGAAAATATCCGAGCATGAACAAGACGCACGAACACTGCAAAACAAATATCCTGAAAGAGCCATCGATATTGCACATAAATTAGATGAACTCTCTCTTTCCTGGAAACAATTACAAGATCTGGCAATTAAAAGACGTAAACTTCTCAATGAAGCTTACTTGGTGCACAAATTCGTTTCGGATGTACGAGAGTTGGAGCTTTGGGTAAATGACATTATAAAGAAGATGAATGCTGCACCCACACCAATGACCATCAACGATTGTGAAAGCCAACTGGAATTGCATCACGAAAGAAAAGTAGAAATTGATGGACGTGATAAAGCGTTCAAAGATTTAAAACTTCAAGGTGAACAATTGTCCGACAAAGACAAATCTGATAAGGTTAAGCAATATATGAAAGTATTAGAAGATCTACATCAGAATCTTCACGAAGCCTGGAATCAAAGAGCCAAGGATTTGACAGAAGCACATCAATTGCAATTGTTTAAAGCTCAAGTTGAACAAGTGGAAATATGGCTGGCCAACAAGGAGGCTTTTCTTAACAACGATGACTTGGGAGATTCGTATACAGCCGTTGAGAGGTTATTGAAAAAACATGAGGCTTTTGAAAAGCTTCTGGACTCTGAGAACGTTTCGGACTTGGAAAAGTTTGCCAAATCAATACTTGAAGGCGAACCGAATGGAGCCGATGTGATCAGGGAAAAGCTGACTTATGTGGTAAGAAGAAAGGAAAAATTGAACAATTCTGCCCAGGAACGAAAGCAAAGATTGCTGCAATCACTACAATTACAAGAATTCCTGAGAAGCCTTTACGAAATCGACCGTTGGTTAGTGCAAAAAATGCAAGTAGCCATGGACGAAAATTATAGAGAACCCAGCAATTTGCAAAGTAAATTGCAAAAACACAATGCCTTTGACAGTGAGTTACTTAACAATGCATCCAGGGTCCAGGATGTGATAAGGGAAGGAGAACGCTTAATTAAGAGCGATCACTTTGCTAAGGATGAAATTGCCCAACAATTGGAAATGCTCGAGGCTGACTGGCTGAAACTAAAGTCAGCTTCCAGAGAAAAGAAAGACAAATTGAATCAGGCCTATGAAGCCCTCACATTCAACCGTAGCGTTGATGAGTTTAACAATTGGATGGATGAAGTTGAGTCCCATTTATCGAACGAAGATTATGGCAAGGATTTGGCGGCAGTTACAAATCTTATTAAGAAACATGAACGTTTGGAGGCCGATGTAGCGCATCACGCTGAATTGGCTGAACAAATTAAACAACAAGATGAGAAATTCTTCCAGGCTGATCATTTCCTTAAAGATGATATTCACGAGAGAGCCATGTCAACAATAAAACGCTATCATACACTTCACGAACCTTTGGGTATCAGAAGAGAAAACCTGGAAGACTCTTTAAGTTTGCAGCAATTCCTTCGCGACGCTGAAGATGAACTTCAGTGGTTGAGCGAGAAAGAGGCCATTGCAGCTTCCGAAGACTTGGGCAGTTCATTAACCGCTGTCCAGACTCTGCAAAAGAAACATCAAGCCTTAGAAGCGGAGCTCTTATCACAAGAACCTCTAATACAATCTCTTCTACAGCGTGGAGATCAAATGATACGAGATAATCACTTTGCATTGGAACAAATACAATACAAATGCGATCGTATCAAGAGCAAATTGGTTAAGTTGCGAGAACTATGCAGCATTCGTCGTTTAAGGCTTCTCGATGCCGTCGAATCGCAAATGTTCTACGTAGAAGCGAATGAGGCTGAATCCTGGATAAGAGAAAAAAAACCGATCGTTGTTTCCTCCGACTATGGCAAAGATGAATTATCGGTACAATCCCATCAAAAGAAACTGGAAGTGTTACAACGCGAAATACAATCGTTTAAACCTTCTATCGAGAAGGTCAATAAGTTAGCCTCAAATTTAGTTGAACGCAATCATTTCGATAGCGCCAACATTAAAGCCAAACAAGACTCTGTCAGCAAACAGTACGAGGAACTTCAAAGATTGGCTCAAGACCGTGAAGTTCGTCTGCAAGAAAGTAAGCTCTTGTTTGAATACTTGCGTGAAACTGAAGATCTGCATGAATGGATCAATGATCAAATGGCTGTTACGGCCTCCGAAGACTATGGTGAAGATGTCGAACATGTAGAACAATTGATTTTAATATTTGAAACATTTGTTTCTAACCTTACAGCCAATGAAGGCCGAGTTAAGGCCCATTTGCAGAAAGGCGATGAATTAATCAATTCGAATAATCCCTATAGGACATCGATTAAAACTAAACGTGATGAGACCAAACAATTGTGGGATGAACTGAAAGATCTTGTGTCGGCCCGCAAAGATGCACTGGATGGTGCCAAACAAGTCCATGTGTATGATCGTGTAGCCGATGAAACCATTTCGTTAATTAACGAAAAGGAATCCAATTTAATCTCTGAAGATTATGGACAAGATTTGGAAAGCATTCAGGCTTTGAATCGCAAACATTTAGTGTTCGAAACCGAATTAGAGGCCATACGAGAACAGGTGAACTCAGTTATGAATGAAGCCAACAACTTGGCCGAAATTTATCCCGATGCAAAGGAACATATTGAGGTAAAGCGTGATGAAACCATTGAAGCCTGGGCTGACTTAACGGAAAAGTCGAATATTCGTAAGGAAAAACTACAACAAGCTGAGCAAGTACAGTCATACTTTGACGAGTACCGCGATCTGATTGCCTGGGTAAATGAAATGTTAGCTAAAATAACTGCTCCCGAATTGGCAAACACTGTGGCTGGAGCTGAATCCTTATTGGGCAGCATCAAAGAACACCACACTGAGATAAGGGCAAGAGATGAAACTTTTGCCAATTTCAAGGCCAAGGGAGAGAAACTTATAAGGGAAAAACACTTTTTGGCAAACGAAATTGAAGATAAGATACAAGTTTTGTATCAGCGGCATGAATTGTTAGAGCATACTTTGCAGCAACGCAAAGAGATTTATGAACTCAATTTGGATACTCAAATGTTCCTTAAAGATGCTGACATCTTGGAAAATTGGATCGTAAGCAGAGAGCCTTTACTTAAGGACACCAAAGTCGGCGATTCAATTCCACAGGTAGAAGATCTGCTTAGGCGTCACTCTGACTTCGAGAAGACCGTTGAAGCGCAGGAAGAGAAATTCCAAGCAATCAAACGTATTACACTCTTGGAACAGAGATTCCGTAAACAAGTGGAAAGTGAAAAGCTGGCCAAACTCAAGGAGAAAGAACGTTTAGAGAAGGAACGCTTGGAAATGCTGAAACAAAAAGAACTTCAACGTCTTAACGATGAAAGACGTCGTGCTGAAAAGCAAATGGAACATAGAAATATTGCCAACAATCAAGAAAAGACACCAATATTCTCCAGTCCTATGGTCACAGTTCCATCAGGAGGCGCTGCCAGTCAAAATAACCAAAATACACAGTCGCCTTTAAGATCGGCCGCTTTCGATGAAGACCAATATGGTTTACAGAAAAGTTCATCGTCCAACATCTTTGGTGATCGTCTTAGACGTGGTTCTGATCAAAATGTTAAGCGCGCTGAATCCATGAAAGTGCAACAGAAGCTACCGAAACGTACACCGTCATTTACCACAAGACGTCGTGCTCAATCTTTCCGTAAAAACCAAAAAGGCGAAGGATTCGAATTGCCACCGGTTGAAATTCAAGGTATGCTTGAACGAAAGCATGGTCTTCAGTCGGGTGGCAAAAAAGCTCCGGTACGCTCATGGAAACAATTCCATACCGTTTTGTGTGGCCAATTGCTGTGCTTCTTCAAGGATGAAAATGATTTCTTGCAACAGAAAACGGCCAATGCACCAGTCAATATACTAGGGGCTAAATGTGAACGTGCCGAAGATTATACGAAGAAAAAATACGTATTCCGATTAAAATTACCCGATGGCTCTGAATTCCTATTCGAAGCGCCATCATTGGAAATAATGAACGATTGGGTACGCAAAATATCATTCCATGCTAGTCTACCGCCAAATCTACAACTACTAAGTTACGATGAATCCATAAAGGTATTGTTGTTGTTATTTTTGTTTGTTCTTTTCTATTTATTTATTTATTTTTTCTTATAATACTACAGCAACAATCTAGCAGTTTTCCCGATATCAAAGTAGCCAGTGTTCAAAATGTTGAATCGCCAGTTAGTTCTCGTACATCCTCACCAGATTCACAGAGACGTGCTGCCTCTCGTACGAATTCTATGAATAGCAGCATATCTATCAGCTCTGTTGCTACACCACAAATGAACTTTTTGCAAAAACAAATGCAACAACAACAACAGGTCTGAAAAACGTCTGAAAAACGTAATAAAAATTGAAAATTTATTTTCGGTTTTGTTTTTTTTTTTAGCAACCACCTTCACCATCTTCATCAACCGCCTCAATTGGATTTGAACATAAACCTCCAATACCACCCAGAGGTGCACCGCCGCCAGTACCTAATCGCCAAAGCACGGATAACGTAGTGATCATACGAAACCCCCTCAATACAGGCAAGCTTCTTTCCATTTTGAATACATATTTTTATTTTCTTTTCTTTTTTCTTTCTTTTTTCATTTTAATGATGACATTTTTCTTATTACAGATTACAGCTCCGAAATGGGAGGCAGTATGCCAAGATTGCCAAACGGTTCAAATGATGACAATGTCGTTGTTTTAAAACGCAATAGTGAGGCTAGACAATCAGGTAAGTTTTTCGAAATTATTTCTCTTTTTTTTCAATATTTTTTTGTTTTTATTTAATTTTTACAAGTACATATACACATGTACATACATACGTATACTAAATATACATTAATTTATATGTTTTATACAATCAACTGTAAAATGTCCCCCTTAAGTGTATTCAGTTGTTTTTTAATGTCTGAGAGAAAAATAAATGTACGTGTCGTATAATTTTAAGGTTTCATTATGTAATTGTCCATATAAAACTGTCCTTAAAAAGTTTAATTATCACTTCTTTGATGTCTTCAGTTCTCTAATTAGAAAAAAGAAATACAGTAGAAGTCCATTAGTCCGGCATCCAACAGTCCGGAATGCCCGATAGTCCGGCATCGCTCCGGAAAATTGTAAAAATTTTGGTTTTCTCCAAAAGTATGTCTTTAAAGCAAATAAAAACGCTCGAGAGCTATTCGAAAGTTTTCGGGATAGTTCGGCGTCATCCGGAAGCACTCGGTGTTGTTCGAAAACTGAGGCTAGTACTAGCTACAGTGCTTCAGAAGTTATTGATTTCCATATCATTAGAAATAAATTTTATACTAAACGCCAAAAGTCAAGAAAACAAAAAGAAATTCGTAGCTCTTTTCATACGTGTACATACATTATATGAAATTTGAAATAAACTATGTTGTATGTATTTGCATACTATATTTGTAGTTTAATAACTAACCTAATTGTTCTTATAACTACCGCCCGATAGACCGGAATTTTCGGTAGTCCGGCACTGAGCCGGTCCCGAACGTGCCGAATTATCGGGCTTCTACTGTAGTTGTAATCTCAATCCGTGAAAACGTGTCTGGGGCCATGTATATTATAAAACGTAATAAGACAGTGACTTTATATGTCTCTCAAACTATTTTGTGACTCCCAAGAATTCTTCAATTTCAATTCTTTCAATATTGTTATTTCGAAAATGCTTGAAGATGTGAACAAGTAAAACTGCCAGCATCACAAGTTCTTAGGTAATATTTCGCAATGAACTCAAATATTGCAGCTATCATTAAGAAGTTATTATGAACAGACATATTTACATCGTATAAAATATGCATCGAATTTAAAATAACAATTTCCTTTGTTTTGACGCAACTCTCCAGTCCTTTTAATAATTTTGTATAACTTTTACGTTCATAGAAAGCATATTAAAAATGACAGGAGAGTTTTATGTGTTTTAGAATTCAAATAATTTTCTTTTTTATTATTGCGTTCAACATGAATTTAAATATTGAAAAAAGAAAAAAAATTCTCTATAAAGAAAGTGCATGAATATCTAATAAAAGACATCAATAGAAGAAAGTAGTTTTGGGACAGAAATAGTTTTTATTATGTGACATAATCGAGTCAATACAATCAATCATTCATTAGAAACATATTAATTGTGAAACAACAAACAAATGGCATTTCATAACAACCTTTCATATAGAAAATCCTCCACCTTTACCAACGACAATGCCACCGTTGGCTGCAGCAAAAGCTTCTACTGATGCTGCTGCTGCTGCTAGTAGTCAACATCATATAACGCATCAACACCAAGCTCAAGTACAGCAACGTATAAATGCTTTTAATGCGGCCGCAGCTGCAACAAATCAACATGCTAACGAGCAGCAAGGAAATTATTTAAGAACTCAACAGCAGCAGCAACAACAACAACAACAACAGACCCAGCAACAACATAAAGTAATGGCAGCACCCAGATCGAGTTTGGCTGGAGCAATAAGTGTCAGCCCCAATAATACTATCAATAATAGTAGTGGTCGTACGGATTTCGTTACAAAATTCATTGAAATGGAAACCGTTGGCGGTTTACAGCAGCAAATGCCACCAACTTCAACTACAACCACAACAAAACGTACTATACATACTAGCATCTCCACCAGTCCAAGTGCCAGCATTCGCAGCAATATTAGTCCAAATTCAATTACAAACAATATTAATATCTCTCGAAGCAACAGCAATAGTAACAATGGTAAACATCAACAGCTACAAAACAATAACAATAAAAAAATAACTACAACACCTTATCTACAAACTTCTACTATCACAACTGCAACATCCTCTGCATCATCTGCGACAGCAACAATGTCGTCATTATCATCATCATCCACATCATCATCATCATCGTCATCACAACATCATAGCCGAACAGTGTGGCATTTCACAGCAACCAACACAAATAACACAGAAAATAATTCCATTAATAATCCAAGTTACATGAGTGTCATCAATAACAATAACAGTCATCATCATCATCATCATCAACACAATAACAATGAGGGTATTGGTTAAACTCATAATATTAATAATTTTCTTATATTCTATTTCAATTCTATTGCGTTTACTTTTCTATTTCTATTTCCGTTTCTGTTTATTGTATTTTATGTATCATTTATTTCATTTTTTTCTATTTCTCTATTTTGGTTTCTTTAATATATATTGACTGTACTTACAATATATACATATATTTGTATAAATACTATTTAATAATTTTGCATGCTTACTATGGATATTTAAGGATCTTTTCTAAAAACTACCAAATTAAATCGATCATATTTGCGTACAAGTTTACAAAGTAATTTGCTTTTATATACATACATATACTATACCTATATAAGTTATAATAACTACTAAAAAACTAATATGTAGCGATTATGTGTATCGAAACTGAACTTCAATTGCTGTAACATTTTCATATTGCGATTGAAGTGTGTTTTTCTGAACCCATAATCAATGCATAAATATGCTCTTGAATTAAGAATATTTTTAATTTTTTACCACTGTGGCATAAGAACAGCTAAGTTGCCAAAATTGTATTTATGTACTCTACTATATATACATACACATACTATTTATTGAGTTTCTGCTCTTTTTGGGTGTGATTGAAAATTTGTTCATGAATACGATTAAAGCAATAATTGCCACACAATTTGAAAGCATATTTTTACATATTTTTTAATGCAGCATGCATACGCTTTAAATAATGAATATATATTATATATAAAACGTTTATAGGCTATTCATTTATTTATTTTTTTTTTTTTATATCACAGGTTGGGGTACAAGTCGCTTTGAATCAACTCGCCCCGTATCATTGCAGCCCGATTCCATAACATTGTCGCGAGTTTCAGCGGAAAGTTCGAGCGAAAGCGAGGCCCAATCTATATCATCTGTGTCGGGTGTAAAAGGCAGCAGTAAGACGAAGGAAGATCGTCGTAGCGGTGTTTTTAGAATATTCGGACGCAAAGGTGGTGATAAAGAAAAAGAAAAGGATAAACGAAGATCAAGCCAAACACCACAATGAAAATATTATCAATACCAATAGGCCTAAATTATGCACTACAAACGAAGAACGAGCAATGCTAACGAACATTTCTTCAATGAGTTAATAAAGTAAATGTATTGTATGTATATGGAAATGCCATTTTCAATCAAACTAAATCAATATACATACATATGTAAATTGAAAGGCATTGAATATTACTTTACACATTTGTTTTGTTTTATATTTATTTTATAATATTGTATTTTTATACATTTCTTTTATACATGTTTTTTTCTAAATAAATATATTCTATTTTATTATTATATTTTTTATTAATCACAAAAGAAATATCACGTTTAAATTGTATGTTATTCCTTTTAGTATTCGAAAATATTTACACAACAAAAAAAAAAAAAAAAAAAAGAAAAGAAAAGAAAATTATTTTGAAACTTCTTATGTATTTACACTTCTGTTATTATTTTAAATAATTAAAATTCAAGCATATACATATGTTACCAATTAAGTCATTTATTGTTTTTCTTTTTACATACATAAGGCCACTTTGTGTATGTAGGCCACTTAAAATTAAGTAAACGTTTTTTTATAAGAAATTATTGAAAAAAGAAAAATTATTTTTAATTTTTTACAGACATACATACATATTTTTGTACACATTGTTTATGTTCTTTTTTCTTTTTTTCCTTCTTTTTCTTAACAAAGTTTTTTTTTTAAATATTGTCAAACAAAACTAAAAAAAAACGTAAATTAAAATTGTAATAAATGTTAATTATTTATGTTTATTATTTAATAATTAAAAATAATCATAAATTATTTTAATAATAAAATCTATATACATATATGTAATTGCCGTAAGAAAATTGTTATTTTATTTTTTGTACAGGTGTAGGGGGTTGTGGCGACTCCTTGAAACCAAAATTGTTCCCAGATTTCTGTCAAACAAATGGAAAATTTGCAAAAAAAAATTCTTTGACATAAAGGATAAAAACAAGAAACACTTTCATTTTTTATATTTCTACTGCACACTTTTATTTGCTTCACGCAATTATTTGTAAACTTCACAATCAATTTTATATCAAAATTTTATAATCAAAATTTATTTATTTATTATTTACTACACACATTTTTTCCAAAAAAAAACAAAAAATATATAAATTATTAAAATATTCACTTAATCACAAATTTTCAGCTTAAAAAAAATGAATTGCTTCCAAGGAAATTATAAAGCCTAAAGACCAAATATTACATTTAATTACATTGCATTACAGAAAGCTTAAATATAATATATGTATAGCGCCCTCTATTGGTAACTTCACATTACTCAAACAATACCGTTTATGTCACCAGGAATGGAAAGTGTGAATCGTCAGACATAAATAGTATTTCTTTAGTTTTCAGAGTTCTTGGTGTTAAAAATTCATAAGAGAATTCATATCTAAAAATTCATTAAATAGCAGAAACGATGAATTTTTCCACTAATTGGTAAAAGTCCTAAATGCGTTTTTAATGTATGTCAACTTTATTCTAATAATAAGTTTACAATGAATTTCAATTAATTTTGTCACACACACCATCTTTTTGTCGACTATAAGGCAGCATTCGATAGACCCATAAGGGATCGTGTTTTTGCCGGAATGTCTGAGCTCGGCATACCTGCGAAGCTGATAAGGCTTTGCAGAATGACGTTGTGCAATGTCAGCAGCTCCGTCAAGGTAGGAATGGACCTCTCCGAACCTTTTGATACCGTGCGAGGTTTCAGACAAGACGACCCCTTATCATGCGACCTCTTCAACTTCGTCATGGAAAGGATCGGGAGTGCATCGAAATGGCATTATTTTTCAAAAAAGTATCCAGTTGCTTTTGTACGCTGGCGACATTGATGTCATAGGGCGTACCAAGCGAGATGTTGCTGCTGCCTTTAGTGCTATTAAACGGCAGTCTACTAAGGTGGGTATGGCAATAAATGAGGGCAAAACGAAGTATATGTTATCAACAAGTAAAGACGTGCGGCGTATTGATATTCAGATTACGACCTATAACTAAACTTTTGAAACAGTCAAGGAATTTATTTATCTTGGCTATGCCGTTACTACCCCAAAAATGATGTCAGTCTGGAGATCAAGCGCAGGATCACTCTTGCCAACAGGTGCTATTATGGTCTCTCGTACGACAAAACTAACACTCTACAAGACACTCATCCTAACCGTGCTTCTTTATGACGCAGAGGCATGAACCCTATTAGGCACTGATGCAGCAGCCTTGAGAGTGTTCAAGAGAAAAGTCCTACGTAAGACCTTCGGTCCAGTGCGAGTTGGCGATGATTTCCGTATCCGATCCAACAGTGAGCTATATGAGCTCCTCCACGACATAGACGTTGTGCAGCGTATTAACATCCAGCGGCTGAGCTGGCTGGGCCATATCGTTCGAATGGAGGAGGACGGGTAGAAGGAGAAGGCGAAGAGGACGACCTTGTATCCGTTGGAAGGACCAAATCGAGGAAGCCCTGTCATCGATTGGTGTGACCAACTGGCGTGGGCATCCAAGAAGCTGACACCCCTGGAAGGATGTGTTGCGGCAGGCCAAAATCCGTTAAACGGGTTGTTATGGCCAATTAAATAAGCAAGTAAGCATTAAAGAAAAATATTCCTGCAAATTTTTAGATAACTTAGAAGCTGCATATTCAGCCTTAGTCCAGCATCATACATTTTATTGAACAAATTTTTAAATTAACAGAGAAATACTGGATTATGGGTTCGATTTACACTTGCTGGTAATAATTCGAATACATCTACATAATTTATAATTGTATTGTAATAAATAGACAATATTAAATAATAAAAGAAAACAAATTGCCGTTAAATAAGTATATAAAAATTACAGTAAATTGTTTTTTTTTTAATAAGCCAAAACAAATTTCAGTTGCATCCAATATTAAAGTCAATATTTTAATTAATATTTCTGTATGTACATTACAAGAGACTCTTACATATTCAACTTTGGTAAATATGTACATAAATACCTATTACGATAAGATTAAACGTAAACGTTTTATCTCAAAGATATGTCGAATTCTATGGTCCATATATAAAGCCTAAGCAATGAGCGTATAGAACACAATCATCGTAAAGTGTTACAAAAATGTGGTGGTTAGAAACGTTTGTTTTGAGCTTATTTGCATCAACAATACACGGAACAGCGATTTCAAATATACAAACGGAAGACTTATTTAAAACACCAGTCTTCGCCTATTTTAAAGATCTGACAAATAATGTAACAGATTTGGCAAATCATATTAACGATTGCTTAAAGTCTTTAAATATTAGTGATATTGAAGTGAATATTTTCGTAAATCATATGGACGGCCATAATAACGACACCGATTTAGGGGAATTTGAGAAGTCCTTAAAATATTTATTTAAAAATACCGTTATCAGCAATTGGCATATGAAAGATATTCTAAAGGACATAGCCACATCGGTCGATAATATAACGGTACATGAGATTTTATATGAACTATTGTGGGAGCAACTGAAAAGCAACGATATGAAAAACAATCCCCTTTCATACATTGAACTGTACAAAGATGTTGAGAAAATTTTAACAGACAACATTGCCAGTATCAGGCTACAAACACTACTGAGTGATATTGAAAAGGATTTAGTGAAATGCAGTGCTAACATTCTACACAGCTATTTTATACATAATTCAACAGTATACAGATTATTAACTGAGCTGAAAAATTTTAAAAATTTATATCACCTTACTATACCCAATGTCTTCGATAAGCTTAATACTATTGAAAATCAATGGCTAATATCGAATGATTTACTAAGTTTCGACACAATGACAGCAGCAGCTGTATACAATCACATAAGCTATGTTAAATATTTGAATTCATCGAATAAAACTATACCCGAGAAAATTTATGCTAATTTAGAATCTCTTATGGCACGAATTGATTTCACAAACATTTCAGTTGAAGAGCGTGGAAAATCGGCAAAATTGCTGCCATTGTCTATGGCAAATCTATTTACAGTCGAAAAGATATGCTTAAAAAATATAACAAGTAATTTTTATTTATACGAATGTCCTCAAACCTATTTAATGTGCACAAATCCTATTCAAAATAATAAAAATCCTTTGAATCGCAAGAAAGCCGCATATGAAATTAAACGTGTCGTTGGCAATGCATATACATTACACAATTCATATTGGTCTCGGTATTTACGCTTACAGAGTAACAATGCAAAACAAATACTCGCGCCTCAATCAAGTAACATTACAAATGTTTCAAAAATAACTAAAAACCTGTATAGTAATGCTGAATCCAGTTCTTGGCTTATAACTTTTCATGGTGACTATGCTACTTTGCAAGACTCTAAAGAAAAATCATACGTTTGTGGCGGTGACTCTTCTCATTGGAGTAATCTTGAAAACTATGCGTATTCAAGAAAAGAAAATGATTTCTTCACTAAAGAAAATGAATGTTTATGGCTACTGGAAGACTGTAGTGATGTGGATTAATATGGCAGACATGGCAGACATGTGAAATAAATTTAAAAATTAATTAAAATTGGAAATACATACACATACATAATTGGCCATTACAACCCTTCGTCAGGATTACGGCCTAACTTCTCAACACCACTCATGTTGTGTGCGTTAATTTTATACATGAGTGGCGGGACCTACAGTTTAAAGTCGACTCCGAACGACAGATTTTTTGAGAAGCTTTTCATGGCAATTTTTACTCTCAGAGTTTTTGCCAGAAATCTGCTGAGAGGAAGTCGCCGAAGAAATACTTTTTGTATTTTGTTTTTGATGTCTGGCCTGGGATTCGAACTCGGGCCTTTCGTCTAATAAGCCAACACACTACCTACTAGACCACGGCGACTTCAAAATTGGAAATACTAAAAATAATTAATTGTTTTAATATAAATGAATAAATGAATTTATTTTATATTGAAATTTTAACAATTCATCGTTGACTAAATAGAAAATAAAAAATAAAAATACCCGTCAACACATTTTCATCTTTCACGTCTGATTAATCGCTAGAATTGACCAGACCATCAAATGTTGGTAGTCTTACACTTATTTATTCTTTCTTCATGCCTGATAGACAAATTGACAATGACGAGTAGTTATCATGATAAACACGGTTAGGTGGCTCCTTTGAATGTTGACACAAGACATAGAAACACATAAGCATATTCGACACGGTTGATAAGCTGTAAGGATGTTCAACGGAGATAAAAGTATATCAGTTGGGTTGCTTTCCCAGCCATTGGGCTTTTCTATGTAATTCTTTGGGACGATAGTATTTTCATTTAAGTTCATTTAAAATAGTCATATATGGCCATTGGTAAATTCACACTAAAATGTAAAGAAATTAAGAAATAAAGAAACCCCTGGCTGAGACATCTCAAAGATAACGAAATACAAAAAAATATTTCTTCTTCGACTTCCTCTCAGCAGATTTCTGGCAAAAGCTCTGACCTGCCATGAAAATGTTTCTCAAAATCTGTCGTTCGGAGTTGACGTTAAACTGTAGGTCCCGCCACTCAAGTATAAAAAATTAAGGCACACAACATGAGTGGTGTGTGAAGCTAGGTGCATAGGTAGATCTAAATTTATGCCGACGTGAGCCAACTTGTTAAAGGCGAACACCTGCCGGATATCAATAAATAGAATTAATTTCCATTTCTTTTTATCGAACGAGTACTAAACTCAATATTAAGATTGATATCAATAAAAGTAACAAATAAAATAAATTAGTGAAATATTTTTATTTATTTAAGTTCTGCTATATACGACGACTCATTTCAATATGTTTTTAAACAATAACACTTCATGTACAATACTTAGATCTGCTATAAAATATTTACGAATACTTCTACCTACATTAAACGACATTTAATTTCTTCCTTTCACATTTACATTATGTACTTACATTCCATAAAATATAAATATATGTAAGCGAGAAAGTAATCAGCCTTTTTCGGGTTTTATGCCATATACTACACATACTTAAATGTATGTAGTACAATATACTCGCAGTACAATTTAAAATTTAATATATTTTTTAGCCTTAAATAAAAACAGAATAGAAATGTTTACTTAAAAATTTTATAATAATGTTGAATTAATAAAATTTAGAAATTCTCATTCAGCTTGTATGTATAATTTTATTAATAAATATATGAAAATTTTACCTAAAATAAAAAAAAAATAATAAACCAACAATTATTGTAATAACATCTGATGACTGTTATAATAAACTAAAATAATAATCTTAGAAACTAAACAGATACATATATTTCTTTCAAATAACAATGAAAATGAAATGAATTTTCTAAAATGTAAACCTTTAAATACTACCGTTTGTCAAAGTCCCATGGTATGCAAACTATGCCATCTGTTAGAACAGAATAATAATTTGTTATATGCAATTCTAAACCGTGAAACGACTTAGAATTATATTTGAGTAGAGCTGTTAAAGATTCAATCATTTTTTCAGGAGTTACGGAGTCATCTTTAGTTAAAGATTTGAGCTGCAAGTCTTTAAGACATTTTTCGGTTAAGTTTCGTTCTATATGTTTTTCTTCTTGGTATTTTTTAGTTCGTTCTTTGGCAACTTCAAGGTTGGAAGTTATGAAATCTACTAACATAAAACCAGGGCATGTAGCAGGTGCTATCAACTGACCCGTTGGACTTACCATCAAGGGACCTGCCTCTGATTCGATAACAATTTCATATTCTTGTAGTGAATTGGGCCACAATTTTGGAAATTTCTTTACAGTCAAGTAATCGCCAAGCGTTGTCGTTACTTTCATTAGGTGTCCTGCATATTCAATGGCCTGCTGTTTTGGCATAAATTTACGACGTCCAATTTTTATTTGTCTTAAAACTTGTGATAGCGTATTTTCATAGATGGGAATTTTTTTAAGAAAACTGTCATGTTGTGGAATGTTTTTTAAAAACTCAATCCAATTATTTAAAACATCTCCCGTAAACAACATAACATGTCCCTCTAAGCTTATGCCAGTAAATGGTGCAAAAACCACAACACGACCTTTTAAGTTTTTTATTGGCTCTTCATGCATTGAGGCGAGACGTTCTAAAGTTTTAAGACAACCACGATAATGTTCAAAATTCCAGCCGCAGTCATAGCGTACATCTTTTAAGCCTAAGTTCTTTATAACATTTTTTTGTAAATTTAATACTTCAGCCTTGAGGGCTACAAGTTCTTTGGAACGTGTTCTAGCTAAGCCAGCATTGTCTGTAATCCATGTATCTAAGGTTTTTTTATTCTCTTCTTTTGCCTTAATTGAAAGAAATATAATTGGAAAAATAAAATATTATTAAGCCTTCATTAGCAAACTTTTTCAAATATTTCAAAATATTTACTGCATAATAAACATGAATACAATGAAAAAATATATATAATAATCATTTTTATTTGAGTAATAAAAGCCAAATAATCAAAATTAAGTTTCGAATTGGGTTTATGGAATTATGGGGATCAATATGACGATATGTTTACTTATTGAAAATAAACAAAAGTATATTAGTAATGTTGTAATGTACCCAAAACTGTTTTTAACATTGCATGTAGTAGTTGAACAGTACAATGTGTAACACTGATCATACTATCTAAGAGACAAAATTAAAAAAGTATTATAACCAGATGAAACTGTCTTTTAAAAAGGTCTACAACGACTATAAAACCTAATGGGATTTTACTGGTGTAAGTATTGCATTACACAGATTCCTTTTAGTCAGCAACTATAATCATCATAGGATTTAAATTTGAAGTTTATAAGTCTAAATTAAAATGTATAATTAATAAATAAATGAAAATGGAAGAGGCAATCCGTTGTAGTGCCATTTCGTTTCCTACCATTAGCACATGTCATTAAAAAATGTAACAATTGTGTTTATAAAATATATTTGGTATTCTTTGAACTCAAGGAATATTTTTTTTTTCTGTGTGAAAATGGGTAATTGTTCAGATCACAGATCTTCCTTTCAAACTTCTCAAATAAAAATCTATAGCCGGATGATTAACTTTAATATGGATATTACCTTATCAGTATAAATTTGTTGATGGCTTAATGATATTTACCTTATAGAAGGCATATTCGAATCCACTAAATTCTGTTCCATAATTATAGTCTTGCGCTGGCTTAAAACCCATTGTACCACCTTGATAATTTGTACTTGCGTTTTCCTTTATCGGAGTAATCTTAACATTTTTTATATAGTCAGTAGACAGATTGCACAACTCCAAAAGTTCTTGTATAATTTTTTTCGGATCATTTGAGCGATTATCGAGTGTAATTTGAATCAATTTAAACTTGTTACGTTCTTCCACATTTTCTTCACGTATATAAAATTGAAGAACTTTCTTTTCGCGCAGTACCTGGTATTTGCGATCGTATAAAATTTGCATGTGCGCACTCAATTGTTTCAAGGAATCTTCATTGACAGCACGTTGTTCCGGATACTGGCCGAAGAGGTCAGGATGCACAGCAAAATAGAATGGTCTCAAAGCAGCAGCTAGTTCAGTGCTTAAGTACCTGGTAGTTGTAAATATCTGCCATTTACTTGTTGTTGTCGTATTTAGTGCCAATGGATTTCTTAGACCATTTATTACAAAATTCTTCAGCAGCATCCTACTTGCAACAGCAGTATCATAATATTGTATTATATAAGATTGACTAATCTCATAATAATAATAGCTGTTCTTTAAAATAGTCGCTAAGCAAGGCTCTTCTTACCTTTTAAAATATCTCAAGTTTCAATAATTTTGTTTCTAAAATACATTAATTTTTATTTAATTTACGTGTTTTTACACTTGAAATTTTTGTACATATATTCTCTTCGAGGAAGACAGAGCCGATCAAATGTAACAAACGTAAACAAATAAATCTTATTCTTCTTCTTCATTTATGAATCCAATCAGCTGCTAGCTGATAAACAAACGACATCTGACACCAAAAAAAGCTGCCAGATTAAAATATGAATACATTAGCGGTTTCTATCAAAGAGATACATATATAATATATTTGGTTTGAAGATGATCATAGAACAAGGAAATGATCAAAAAAATTACTGCCTTATATTGCCATTCGAGCGGATTTTTTTTCAATTTTAAGAAATAAATGTTAAAAACTTTGTTTATTTGAGATCCTTGTTGTCAATATTAATGATCTATTACTCAATTTACATCTTTCATCTAGATCTTTTCCATTCACAATATATAAGTATATCGGCAAATAGGGTCAAATATGACACAAAAGGCAAAATTTTAATATTTTACACGAAAAATAGCCACAACTTAAAAAAAATTCCGTCCGAAAAAGTGCATCCATTCACAATGAAGTCACAAATAAAAGAAAATATTTACATTTGTTTTACATAAAATTTAAGAACATGAAACAGCAATCAGGTGGGCAGCATCTCTTTATTAAATTCGCCTTGCCTTGCATGATATATTACTATTGTGAATTATTAACTTTAATGTTTGTTTATATTTAATTGTGAATACTATAAAAAAAAACAATGTACTGCCAATTTGTTATATCTCAACATAGCAATGTCGCCTAATCCTGTGCAAGGTGTTTGTGATGATTTTTGTCCCGATGCTGAAGCCAAACTGTAAGATTGAATTAATTAATAAATTAAAACATTTACACGGACGTTTTACTTATTTAAAGGAGAACAAGGGAGAAGCTTTTAAATTTCTTTGAGTACAAAGATGGACAGAAGAATGTTCCTGGCATTTTAGTCAAATGTTTCGCACGTTCTGCAGCCGGTATAAAAACTCCAAAAGCTAAAGATTTGAGGACCGAAAACTGTTTACAACGATGTATGGAATATTTGTTAAGCGAGTACGTTTAAGAGATAATAGTATTTATAATGGACTGATCAGTATTGCAATGATCTACATACAAACATATTTAAGAAGTTTTTGGTCTTGGTGATCCCTCTTTGGTTATAAATTATGTAAAAAATATCGTTAGATCTCAATATTGACCTGTCTCTATTAGAAATCCTTTAATGAAAATCGTACTAATTTCTATGCTTGTCTATTTTTAAATTACAGCGTAATTTTGGATAAAAGAAAACCATTTAATAATGTGTACGACTTTATATTTGATCGCTTACGTGCCATACGACAAGAAATTGTAATGCAAAACTACAATGCTAGACAAACAATTAAGCTTTTGCAACCTATGATTATGTTTCTAAGTTATAGCAGATATAAACTTTGCGAAGAGCCAATAGATAACTTTGACCCAACGATATGTGAGCAACATTTGCAAGAATGCTTAAAAAGGGCTTTAGTATGTTACGAGGAGATACCACTTCAAGACTTAAAACTTATTGATGTACATAACAGATCGTTCATAGAGGCGTTGTATCAAATATTTAATTTGGGCTCATTAGATGCTCTAAAGAGATGCTTGACTTTGCCTAAGGAAATAAGGTACGTATTTGTATCATTATGTCTTCTCTTTTCTTGAGAAACCTTTTTGTTTGCCGTGTTTCTCTATTCTGAATAAAATCTCGAAAAAAATAATTTTGTTCCGAACAAAGTTCGAAAATGTGAGCGAGGTATTAAGAATAGTGTTTAAAAGCAGAATGCAAGGAAGTTATGTTCACACACATATCTTCTTATTAAAAAAAAAATAATAAAAGTACATATATGCATTTTTGATCAGATGTAGAAAAGTCGTGTCTATTTTTATATCAAGCTTCTTTTTAGCAGCTGTTAGGGAAAATAAAATTTTTCTTGTAAAAAATTAACATTTGTTTTTTAAAACTATGAAGTTAATTTCAGCATTTTAATTTCCTTTCGCATTTAATTTATCATTTTTATAGAGATAATTCAACTTTTACATTAGTTTATCGTATCTCCTTAAGTTACCTTCATGGTAACTACTATCGTGCTTTAATCGGGCTACAAAGGCTTCCTCATATACTGTGTGCAATTGGTTCGCTAAAATTACCAATGCTAAGAAGGTATGTTTACTACGTGGATATACAAACATACAACATATGTACATGCATAAGTACGTAATTATTTACTCGCTTCATTTTTCAGAAATCTTTACGATATATTTGCAAATGCTTATAACAGCAAACAACTGACAGTACCAGCCACTTTTGTGATACGGTTTACAGCCCATGCGAACATAAATGAACTCTTCGATGATTGTAAATACTACAACATTAAGGTTGTGAATGAGAAATTACATTTAAATTTTCAACGAAATGATTTCAATCAAAATATAGCAATATTAAAATGTAAGCACGAACATTATGTTGATCATAAGCTAAAAGATATATTTTTACCTGAAATTTTGCTAATGAAAAAAATTGTTAAAAATAACTTTTAAATTGTGTAAATACACGTACATAATTGAAAGTACTATATAGAATATTACTGTAATTAATTTATGTTTTACTTATTTCACAATAAAAATATAAGGATTAAGATCCCGCAAGATGAATCTGGTGTGGTTATGAATGCTACTACTACCTTTAAATTTATCTACAAAAATAAATTTTTCACACGCATTCAAGCCGAATAATAATTGTAATAAAAATACCTATCATTATTTAGATTTCAACTGGAAGAATTGATACTATACTAAATCTTCAAAAAATTTTATGAGAAAAGTATATATTACTTCTTCAAGATTTCAAATAAACAAACAAACTTTCCATTCTTCTCTGTATCTACCTAATCCTATATATGCATAATGCACCTGTTTTCCTGTAGTAATATATGCTAAGTATATAAAGATATAAGAGAGTTTTATTGGTTTCATTTAATTTTAATATTCATCATCATCACTACAACAATAATCATCATCAATATTACAATTATAATAAATATTTCTATTTTGAATACAAATAGTAATCAGATGAGCTAAAATGTCATATTTTGTTTTCCAATCAAATACTTCCGAATTTCCTGGTCCAGATATAAACTCTTTAGGACACATTTCTTTTAAGTCAACCAATTCCAAAAGTTTTTTTTGGATTATACAAACTGTCTTTTCCCAATAGGTTATTTTTTAAAATATATGTTTCCAATGTTTTAAATTTGTCCAATTTTTTGGCATGTTGTTTTTTGTTCACAATAACCATGTACTTGTAAAAATAGTCCTGTGGCAAATCATTCAATATCTCGTCAAAATTGGAATTATGATAAATAATTGCCTGAAATTAAAAATTTTAAAAATATAATAGAGATGAGTTTCTAAAGAAGTGGGAATAAAATATAATTTAGATTGGAGAGCATTCTTTTATAATTTCGCCTTACATTTTAGATGAAATTAATAAACAACGATTGCCACTACAAAGTGATGATAAAGTTCTGATAATAATACTAATTTCTTAATTGTAATAACATTACGATATGACAAAAACAAAAGGAAGAAAAAGGCAATCTTGTTCCAGAAAGATATAAAAAGTTTGCGTGTAAATCTAGTGCTATATACATATGTACATTATATGTCATGTAAATGCGACTACCTCTATAAATCTCTTCACTGATAAATTGCGCTGCTTCAACATACACATAAAAGTAATTCAAAAACTCCCCGATGATGTAGAAAAATTCTGCGGCTCTCACCTCCACACTAAGCGAATTTATTCCCTCTTAATTGGATCGAAATATGATTTTATTTGTTGTTAGCTTTTAATATTGTGCAAGAGAAAATGCAATAAATACATGAATTAGCTAAAAATTATTCCGTTTAATTGCGTTTTAACTTTCAGACTTATTGTTCACCTGTCATAGATAAAAACTAAAAACTATTTCTACTTTTATGAGGTCTTTAAATAACAAAGTAATTTGTAAATTAATAAAATAAATGTAGGAAAGACAATAAATAATACCTTTTCGATTATAGTTAATAACTCAGCATCATTTAATTCATTAGCCATTCCAAATAGCAATATAATGTCTTTTAAGGGATATTCCGGAATTTCAAGATGGGCTTTAATATGTAGAAAGCATACTTTAAGAATTGATGAGACCATATACTTGTGGCATATGCGGTATAATGCAGTTATTTCTGAGGTACTCAGTTGTTTAAGCAGATCTCGTCTTCCGATATTATATATCATGAAATAAAAGTTTTTAAAATCCTTGGGGCAAAATTCTTCAATGCGAACTTCGGACATACTTTTGCCTTCTAAAAAGTTTCCATTGAAGTGCTTTTCAAAAACTGGCGATTCCATTATAAACACAACTTTATGTCCAGGAAATGTTTCAGTTTTTTCATTTGGTCCCACGATAAATTTGCAATCGGACAAGTATCCTTCCTTTAATAATTTTTCCACTTTTTCTTTGCGACTAAAAAGAAGAAAAAGGAATATTTCAGATATAGATATTAAAAACTTATCTTCGAAAAGTATTCAAATCGGTTAAAGTTCAGATATTTTTTTACAAAAAAAGTATTACACTTACTCCTCCGATAAGATCCCCTTAAAAGTTGACGACCACGGCAAACGTATAAAGGACTACGATTTACGTATTGGCACTTGGAACGTCCGCACCCTTTACAGGGTGGGCGCTTCCGCCCAGCTGGCGGATGCCCTCATTAAATGTAGGACTGACATCACTGCCATACAGGAAATGCGGTGGACAGGACAAGGATGCAAAAGGCTTGCATCTTGTGATGTTTACTACAGCTGCCATGAAGATAAGCACGAATTTGGATGCGGCTTTGTGGTTAATAAGAGACTTCGTCACCTTGTCTCTGGGTTCACACCTGTGAACGAAAGAATAGCCACAATCCGCATCAAGGCAAAATTCCACAACATAAGCCTAATTTGTGCCCACGCCCCGACGGAAGAAAAGGACGATGCGGTTAAGGATGCCTTCTATGCTAAACTCGAGGACGTATATGATAGGTGCCCGGCCCATGACGCCAAAATCGTCCTCGGAGATTTGAATGCGAAGGTCGGGCGGGAAGGTATCTTTGGCCCCACTGTCGGACAGTTCAGCCTCCACGCGGACACTACCTCCAATGGTATGAGGCTGATCGATTTCGCCGCGGCGCGCAGCATTCATAAGGCCACCTGGATGTCCCCCGATCGATCAACATCCAACCAGATCGATCATATTGTGATTGACGGAAGGCACGTTTCCAGTGTACTAGATGTGCGTACATTCAGAGGTCCAAACATCGACTCGGACCACTACCTTGTCGCAGCCAAGTTCCGATTGCGCATTAGCGCCTCGAGGTCTGCGCGCTCTAGTACATTGCGAAAGCTGGACGTCTAGAAGCTGCGATCACAAAGGACAACTGTGGCGTTCTCCGCTCAACTCTCGGATAAGCTCCGTCGCTCCCCATCCAATCTCAGCGACATTGGTGGACTGTGGGCCAACATATCCCACTCTTTGCGCACTACTGCGGAAACAGTCCTTGGTTTCGAGCGCCCACCCCAACGAAATCAATGGTACGACGAGGAGTGTCGCGAGGCTGCTGCAGCGAAAAGTCAGCCGCAACGCGAGCCATTGTCGAGAACTATAGAGAGAGGAGAAGGGATGAGAGACGCCTTTTCAGACGCAAGAAGAGGGAGCAGGAAAGGCGTGAGCGCGAGGAAGTCGAGATGTATAGGTGTAGGAATGATGCTCGAAAATTTTATCAAAAGGTTAAGCGTCTAACCGAAGGTTTTAAGCCCGGAGCGTCTTCCTGCAAAGACGAAAACGGAAACCTGATAACAGACTCGCAAGGGGTGCTGAGGTTATGGAGGAAACACTTCTCTACTCTGCTGCAAGGTGATGACGACAACAATTCCGCCTTTAGAGATGATGTTCCGAACCCGATCGACGATGACGGCGTGGAGATTCCGCCGCCTAGCCATGAAGAGGTCAAAGTCGCGATTATGCGTCTTAAAAACAATAAAGCGGCGGGTCCTGATGGCCTCCCCGCTGAATTGTTTAAGACTGGATGTAATGAGTTGGTAGGGCGCATGCACCAACTTATTTACAAAATATGGCTAGAGGAAAGTATGCCCAACGATTGGAACCTCAGTGTCCTCTGTCCTGTCCTGAAAAAGGGAGACCCTACGATATGCGCCAATTACAGGGGTATAAGTCTTCTCCCTATCGCATATAAGGTTCTTACAGGCGTATTGTGTGAACGATTGAAGCCACTCGTAAAAACACTGATTGGACCTTATCAGTGCGGCTTCAGACCTGGCAAGTCCACCATCGACCAGATCTTCACACTACGCCAAATCCTGGAAAAGACCCACGAGAAACAAGTCGACACACACCATCTTTTTCTCGACTATAAGGCAGCCTTCGATAGCCCCATAAGGGATCGTGTTTTTGCCGCAATGTCTGAGCTGATAAGGCTATGCAGAATGACGTTGATCAATTCCTGCAGCTCCGTCAAGGTAGGAAAGGACCTCTCCGAACCTTTTGATACCGTACGAGGTTTCAGACAAGGCGACCCCTTATCATGCGACCTCTTCAACTTCGTCATGGAGAGTGTTCTGCGAAAGGCGGGTGTGCATCGCAATGGCACTATTTTTCAAAAAAGAGTCCAGTTGCTTGGGTATGCTGACGACATTGACATTATAGGGCGTACCAAGCGAGATGTTACTGCTGTCTTTAGTGCTATTGAACGAGAGTCTAGTAAGATGGGTCTGGCAGTAAATGAGGGCAAAACAAAGTATATGTTATCGACAAGTAGAGACGTGCGGCGTATTGATTCTCAGATTACGGCCGATAACTATACTTTTGATACGGTCAAGGAATTCATCTATCTTGGCTCCGCCGTTACCACCAGAAATGATGTCAGTCTGGAGATCAAGCGTAGAATCACTCTTGCCAACAGGTGTTATTATGGGCTCAGTAGGCAATTGAGTAGCAGAGACCTCTCTCGTGCGGCGAAACTAACACTCTACAAGACGCTCATCCTCCCCGTGCTTCTTTATGGCGCAGAGACATGGACCCTATTAAGAACAGATGCAGCAGCCTTGAGAGTGTTCGAGAGAAAAGTCCTACGCAAGATCTTCGGTCCAGTGCGAGTTGGCGATGATTTCCGTATCCGATCCAACAGTGAGCTGTATGAGCTCCTCAATGACGTAGACGTTGTACAGCGTATTAATATCCAGCGGCTGCGCTGGCTCGGCCATGTCGTTCGAATGGAGGAGGATGCTCCGGCGAGACGGGTATTTGATGCGGGAATCTGCGGAAGTCGGCGAAGAGGACGACCTTGTATCCGTTGGAAGGACCAAATCGAGGAAGCCCTGTCATCGATTGGTGTGACCAACTGGCGTAGGCGCGCAAGAAGCAGAGGCGCCTGGAAGGATGTGTTACGGCAGGCCGAAATCCGTTAAACGGGTCGTTATGGCTAATTAAGTAAGTAAGTAGTATTACACTTACTTATAGACAAATTTAATTATTTCTAGTGCTTATATTGCATATGCAAAAATTGTTCTTAATTAATAAAACAAAAACGAATATTTTTAATATCAAAAAAGGTGTAAACGCTAATTCCATCATGTGAGACAGTTCGAATCTATCTAATTGATATCGTTTGAAAGCAATTAGACATATAAGTATGTATGTGGCTACCGCAAACTATTAACAAAAAATAACCAACTCGCACTGGACCGATGACCTTGCAAAATGTTTTTTTTTTCGTGAACACTCAAAGCTGCAGAATCGTTGTTTAGCCGTGTCCATGCCTCCGCGCCTGAGATAAGCACGGGGAGGATAAGCGACTTGTAGTTCATCAGTTCCAATGTATATGAGATGTTAGGTTAGAGGACGTGTACTTGTCAACTATGACAAGGTACAGTACCCGGAAGTCGAATTGACCCATTGTACAACGTCCTAGCTTCTCACACCACTCGTGTTGTGTGCGTTAATTTTATACATGAGTAGCGGGACCTACAGTTTAAAGTCGACTTCGAACGACATATTTTTGAGAAGCTTTTCATGGCAATTTTTACTCTCAGAGTTTTTGTCAGAAATCTGCTGAGAGGAAGTCGCCGAAGAAATATTTTCATATTTTTCGTTTTGATGTCTGACCTGGGCTTCGAACTCGGGCCTTTCGTCTAGTAAGCCCACACACTATCTACTAGACCACGGCGACTTCACATGAGACGTTTCTTCTACTAAATTACCTTTAGAGTTTTCAATCCCTACATTTTATTATCTGAGGTATATAGCAAATATAATGAGAAATATACACACATTGGCGAAAGCCGCCGTTCTTTGATGTATATAACATTAAAAAAGCTCGCAAGTCTAAAAATTTATTGAAATGCAGAATTGTTGATAGCAATAAAAGACATTTATAAACAAAATTCAGCTTTACTTAAAGAAGTTGGAATATTTGGTGACAAATACTATTAAACTCACTACATATTTACTTAATTTATTTATTTATTACGATTACCACTTCCTGTTTCAAAACATAAATCCTTCATGCGTCTTTATATTTACCTTAAATCTTGCCAATATTCACTCTTTGTTTCCTTTGAAGTGTCCATTTTTATCTTTAACGAGCACAGCTAACTTAACGAGGGGATCTACACAATTTTAAAATTCGAACATGAAATCCGACCACATTGACCGTTTATTTAATATTATCTGACACCGCGCAACCAGAGTTGACAATTATGACCAAAGCAAATTCAATAAGGTAGCCTTATGTCTACAACAAATATAACAATGCAAAAACAACAGGCATTTTATTTTTGTTAAACCGCCTTTGGGATGTCAAAATAGGAAGAAAAAAAATGGAAAAGAAAAAAAATGAACAACAACACCAAGGCGAATTGATATTAGGTGGGAACGATAGACCAGCTCAAAGCGAATTCATAACAAGTGACCCCGAGGAAACAGCTGACTGATCTTGGGCTGTCAAAATTTGTGTGTGTTTGTTGTGCGTTTGTGTGTTGTTGTTAATTTTTTTTCTTTTCCATTTTTTTTTTTCTTCCTATTTTGGCATCCGAATGGAGGTTTAACAAAAACAAAATGCGTGTTGTTTTTGCATTGTTGTATTTGTTGTAGAGTTACGGTTACCTTATTTAATTTGCCTTGGACCAGCTGATGCAGATAACAATGTCAAAAAATGTCATTTTTTTGTGTATTTTGTTTTGATTATCAGTTTCGTTTTTTCTTATTGTGTCAGAACGCAAATAACAATGTCAAAAAATGTTGGTTTTTTGTGTATTTTGTTTTGATTATCGGTTTCGTTTTTTCTTATTGTATCAGAAGCTTGTATATTTTTCTTCTTCTTCTTTTAAAATCATTTACGTGTTTTCAAATTGCCAGGTAAGTTTAGAATTTTCTGCATCTCCAAAAATTAATTTAAAATAATTATATTTATGTATACTTTTGTATTGTATTTAAATACATTTAACAATTTGAAGTGTTTTTTATTTGTGTTTGTTTAAATGTGTTTTAATTTACGTTAATATAAGTGTTTACAGATAAGTGGAAGATGAGAAATTGTGTAGTGTGCAAAAAAAAATTAACGAAGTGAACAGACCTTCTTTTCGCGTACCAAAGTGCGAAAAAAGGATTCAAAAATGGAGTGCCATATGCGGAATGGCTTTAACGCTGTTGTCGCCTTGAACAACACACAAACGCACATCAAACACATACAAATTTTGACAGCCCAAAACTCGTCAGTTGTTGACTTAAGGCCACTTGTTATGAATTCGCTTTGAAAAACGCTAAAAACAGCAGCCTTTATCGGTTTAATTAGAGGGAGAATAAAAATCTTATAAGTTCTGCGAAGCAAATGCATTAGAAGCAACAGATATACAGAGTGAAAACTGGCGGTTAAAGTAGAAAAATTAAATGTAAATGTTATATTGTGATGTAAATAAACATTTATTTTGTGTTAAACAGGGAAATTTTGGATTATTTTTTAATTTCTTCAATGAACATTTTAAAAATTCCTAAATATTTAACTATTAATCAAAATGTGGATGATTTTCGGTCACAATGAATATTGTTTCTTGTGCAAAAGGTAATAAAGAAGCTCAATATTACAAGATCAAAATAAGACGTAATATTTTTTAATTTCTTATTGCTATTAGTTGTTTTTATTATTTATTAATAATTTAACACAAAAATTAAAATTTTTTATTAACTCGCACCAATTTAAAAAAACGCACCCCGAAAACTAAAAAAAAACAATTACACAAAACAGATAGACAGATTGAATTAATTAATAAATAAAACATTTATACACTATTTCACTTATTTAAAGGAGAAGCTTTTAAATTTCTTTGAGTACAAATGTGGACTGAGAAATGTACCCGGCATTTTAGTCAAATGTTCCGCACGTTATGTAGCCGGTATTAAAACTCCAAAGGTTAGGTTAGGTTAGAGGACGTGTACTTGTCAACTGTGACAAGTACAGTACCCGGAGGTCGAATTGACCCATTGTACAATGTCCTAGCTAAAACTCCAAAAGCCTGTCTAAATTAGAAATCCTTTTATGAAAATCGTACTAATTTTTAAATTACAGCGTAATTTTGGGTAAAAGAAAACCATTTAATAATATGTACGACTTTATATTTCATCGCTTACGTGCCATACGACAAGAAATTGTAATGCAAAGCTACAATGCTAGGCAAACAATTAAGCTTTTGCAACCTATGATTATGTTTCTAAGTTATAGCAGATATAAACTTTGCGAAGCGCCAAAGATATGTGAGCAACATTTGCAAGAATGCTTAAAAAGGGCTTTAGTATGTTACGAGGAGATACCACTTCAAGACTTAAAACTTATTGATGTACATAACAGATCGTTCATAGAGGCGTTGTATCAAATATTTAATTTGGGCTCATTAGATGCTCTAAAGAGATGCTTGACTTTGCCTAAGGAAATAAGGTACGTATTTGTAACATCATTATGTCTTCTTCTTTTTTTCTTGAGAAACCTTTTTGTTTACCGCGTTTCTCTATTCTGAATAAAATCTCGAAAAAAATAATTTTGTTCCGAACAAAGTTCGAAAATGTGAGCAAGGTATTAAGAATAGTGTTTAAAAGCAGAATGCAAGGAAGTTATGTTCACACACATATCTTCTTATTAAAAAAAAAATAATAAAAGTACATATATGCATTTTTGATCAGATTTATGTAGAAAAGTCGTGTCTATTTTTAAATGTTTGCTCATTTAATATTTGATCAGATGACATGTCAATATCGAACTTCCTTTTTTTAAAAGCTGTTAGGTTAGGTGTTAAGTTGATTTCTTCATTTTAATTTGCTTTTGGATTTATTTTTGCATTTAATTTACCATTTTTATAGATTAGATATAATTCAACGTTTCTATTAGTTTATCGCATCTCCTTAAGTTACCTTCATGGTAACTACTATCGTGTTTTAATCGGGCTACAAAGGCTTCCTCATATACTGTGTGCAATTGGTTCGTTAAAATTACCAATGCTAAGAAGGTATGTTTACTACGTGGATATACAAACATACAACATATGTACATGCATAAGTACGTAATTATTTATTCACTTCATATTTCAGAAATCTTTACGATATATTTGCAAATGCTTATAACAGCAAACAACTGACAGTACCAGCCACTTTTGTGATACGGTTTACAGCCCATGCGAACATAAATGAACTCTTCGATGATTGTAAATACGGGCCTGTTCGTAAATTAATCACTGCGCTGCATAATATGATTATTTTGCGCTCACGCTGCTAATCACATGTTGCTGATGCTTCTTTTTGCTGATTTATTTGTTTGCATTTACGAACGAACAAACACTGCAGAAATGGAAAAATTATTAATAAGTTTGATTTTTGAACTGGACGATAAAACAAATGACAAAATTTTGTAAAATACACAAAAAAGTGTACTTTGTGCAAAAAAGAATACATTTAATGAAGAAAAAAAGAAACTTATTGTTAAAACTCTCATTCTCTCTCTCTCACTCATTCAAGGCATCAGCCATTTTTATGATTAGTGTTTTGGGTTTATTTGCGCATAATATGATTTAATGTTGCATTTACGAACATTTAACAGCTGCAGTGCTGCCAAGATTTGCATTTATGAACATGATGCGCATAATATGCAGCGCAGTAATGCATTTACGAACAGGCCCTACTACAACATTAAGGTTGTGAATGAGAAATTACATTTAAATTTTCAACGAAATGATTTCAATCAAAATATAGCAATATTAAAATGTAAGCACGAACATTATGTTGATCATAAGCTAAAAGATATATTTTTACCTGAAATTTTGCTAATGAAAAAAATTGTTAAAAATAACTTTTAAATTGTGTAAATACACGTACATAATTGAAAGTACTATATAGAATATACATTACTGTAATTAATTTATGTTTTACTTATTTCACAATAAAAATAAAAGCATTAAGATGCCACAAGATGAATCTGGTGTGGTTATGAATGCTACTACTACCTTTAAATTTATCTACAAAAATAAATTTTTCACACGCATTCAAGCCGAATAATAATTGTAATAAAAATACCTATCATTATTTAGATTTCAACTGGAAGAATTGATACTATACTAAATCTTCAAAATTTTTTATAAGAAAAGTATATGTATATTACTTCTTCAAGATTTTAAATAAACAAACTTTACAGGATTCTCTGTATCTACCTAATCCTATGTATATATGCATAATGCACCTGTTTTCCTGTAGTAATATATGCTAAGTATATTTCATAAGTTCATTTTACTGGGAACAAATGCAACAAGTACATACATACATTTATTAATTATAAAATCATTTAATAATACATATTAACGATATTATCCTCAATAATAATTTTTGTTATTATGTAATAACATTACCACAATTAATAATAGCCACGATTTCCATATTGATTATAATTAGTAATCAGATGAGCTAAAATGTCATACTTAGTTTTATAATCTAATACTATCGAATTTCCTGGTCCAGATATAAACTCTTTAGGAGAGATTTTTTTTAATTCAACCAATTCCAAAAGTTTTTTTCCAATAGGGTTTTTTCCCAATAGGTTATTTTTTAAAATATATGTTTCCAATGCTTTAAATTTGTCCAATTGTCTGGCATGCGGTTTTTTGTTCATAATAACCATGTACTTGTAAAAATAGTCCGGTGGCAAATCATTCAATATCTCATCAAAATTGGAATGATGATTAATAATTGCCTGAAATTAAAAATTTTAAAAATATAATAGAGATGAGTTTCTAAAGAAGTGGGAATAAAATATAATTCAGAACATCCTTATTGGAAAGCATTATTTTATTATTTCGCTTTAGCTTTCAGTAGTAGCCGTAGTCTAGTAGGTAGTGTGTACGCTTATTAGACGTAAATCCCGGGTTCGAACCCCAGGTCAGACATCAAAACGAAGTATGAAAAAAAACATTTTTTCGGCGACTTCCTCTCAGCAGATTTCTGGCAAAAACTCTGAGAGTAAATAAACCTGTCATGAAAAAGTTTCTCAAAATCTGTCGTTCGGAGTCGACGTTAAACTGTGGGTCCCGTCACTCAAATATAAAATTAAGACACACAACATGAGTGGTGTGAGAAGCTAGGCCGTAATCCTGACTGAAGGGTTGTAATGGCCAATTATGTATGTATGTTTCAGTAATTCAATAACATTTTAGATGAAATTAATCAACAAGGATTGCCACTACAAAAAGTGTAATAACATTACCTTTTAGTCAGGGTAACAACCAAGCTTATCACACCACTAATGATGTGTGTTTTAAATTTATCCATGAGAGGTGAGACCTACTGTTTACTCCGAACAACAGATTTGAGAAGACTGCTTAGCGAAAGTCGCCGAAAGAAATATATATGAGCTAATACCTACCTACATACTCGACTATGGCGACTTCAAAAATCGCTTGAGAAATTATATAAACAATAACTTCCGATATGACAAAAACAAGAAGAAAAAAATGAAAATTTTGTTGCAGAATGATCTAAAAAGCTTGCTTGTAAACCTACTGCTATGTATGTACATTATTATGTTATGTAAATACGATTTCCTGTATAAATCACTTCACTGATAAACTGTGAAGCCTCAACTTCACCCATAAAAGTAAATCAAAAATTCCGCGATAACTTTCGTTTAAGGTAGAAAGATTCCCTCTGTTAATTGGATCTAAATAATTTTATTTGTTTATACCTTTTAAGATTGTGCAAAAGAAAATGCAATAAATACATGAATTAGCTAAAAAATTATTCTGTTTAATTGCGTTTTAACTTTCAGACTTACTATTCACCAATTATTACTGTCATAAATAAAAACTAAAAACCATTCCTACTTTTATGAGGTCTTTAAATAACAAAGTAATTTGTAAATTAATAAAATAAATGTAGGGAAGACAATAAGTAATACCTGTTCGACTGTAGTTAATAATTCAGCATCATTTAATTCATTAGCCATTCCAAATAGCAATATAATGTCTTTTAAGGGATATTGTCGCTGTTGAACACAGGCTTTAATATATTGAGAGCATACTTTAAGAATTGATGAGACCATATACTTGTGACAAATGCGGTATAATTCAGTTACGTCTGAAGTACTCAGTTGTTTGAGCAAATGTTGCCTTGATACGTCATCGCTATTATATATCATGAAATAAAAGTTTTTAAAATCCTTGGGGCAAAATTCTTCAATGCGAACTTCAGACATACTTTTGCCTTCTAAAAAGTTTCCATTGAAGTGCTTTTCAAAAACTGGCGATTCCATTATAAACATTACTTTATGTCCAGGAAATGTTTCAGTTTTTTTATTTGGTCCCACGATAAATTTGCAATCGGTCAAGTATCCTTCCTTTAATAATTTTTCAACTTTTTCTTTGCGACTAAAAAGAAGAAAAAGGAATATTTCAAATCGGTTAAAGTTCAGATATTTTTTTACAAAAAAAGTATTAATTACACTTACTTATAGACAAATTTAATTATTTCTAGTGCTTATATTGTATATGCATAAATTGTCCTTAATTAATAAAACAAAAACGAATATTTTTAATATCAAAAAAGGTGTAAACGCTAATTCCGTCATGTGAGACAGTTCGAATCTATCTAATTGAAATTGTTTGAAAACAATTATACATATGTACAGCTATAGCACTGAATCGCTGACCTTTCATAATGCTTTTTTTCGCGAACACTCTCAAAGCAGCCGCATCGTCGTGTCCGTGCTTCTGCGCCATAGAAAAGCACTGGGAGGATAAGCGACTTGTGGATCATTAGATTCAATGTACATGAGATGTTTCTTCTACTCAATTTTGCCTTTTTATAATATATAAAATATAAAGTGAAATATACACACACATTAGCGAAAGCCGCCGTCCTTTTGTGTATATAACATTAAAAAAGCTCGCAAGTCTAAAAATTTATTGAAATGCAGAATTGTTGATAGCAATAAAAGACATTTATAAACAAAATTCAGCTTTACTTAAAGAAGTTGGAATATTTGGTGACAAATACTATTAAACTCACTACATATTTACTTAATTTATTTATTTATTACGATTACCACTTCCTGTTTCAAAACATAAATTCTTAGTCGATTATATTTTGATTAATTTATTTACCTTAAATCTTGCCAATATTCACTCTTTGTTTCCTTTGAAGTGTTCATTTTTATCTTTCTAACGAGGGGATCTACACAATTTTGAAATTCGACGATAAAATCCAACCAAATCGACTGGTGTTTTAATACTATCTGATGATCGCGTGCATTTAACATCCAAAAGCAGCAACAATTTACGGCGGTAAATAATCACAATCTGCGGCGCGTTACCGATTTAAATGCCAGTACAGAATATAAGGATAAAACTGCAGTTTCCAGTTCATAATTATTTTTCAATTTATTTACACGTAGTATGTGAGATAAAAATTCCAAGAGATTGTGCCTTCAATTTTGTAGATGTATTCATGAAGAAAACAGTAATAGCCGTAAAATTTTTCAAGAATTTGAAACACTTATTGATAACAAAATTTGTTATCAATTTTGAAGTTTTGAATTTGTAGTATAAAAATTGAAAGTCAAAATTGATCGTGAAACCCCCGGGTAACACATAAAATTATTAGAATCACAAGATCAGTAGAACGAATGTAACTAGCTTTTGATTAAAAAAAACATATGTCACTTAAATGGTTAATACGGGGTCGCCGTGGTCTAGTAGGTAGTATGCTGACTTATTAGACGTAAAGCCCGGGTTCGTATCCCAGGTCAGACATCAAAACGAAATATGAAAAAAAAATATTTCTTCGGCGACTTCCTCTCAGCAGATTTCTGGCAAAAACTCTGAGAGTAAATAAATCTGCTATGAAAAAGTTCCTCAAAAAATCTGTCGTTCGGAGTCGACGTTAAACTGTAGGTCCCGCCACTCACGTATAAAATCAACGCACGCAACATGATTGGTGTGAGGAGCTAGGCCGTAATCCTGACTGAAGGGTTGTAATGGTCAATTAATTATGTATGTATGGTTAATTCATTATTAATCGACTTTTTTAAATATTAATTTATTTAAAATTAAAATCAAACTGTAACTATATATTTAAGGCACTTTATGAAAACAAGGGGACAGTCGTACTTTTGATAACGTAGAAATAGAAAACTGATTGTAAAAACAAAATACGTAAAAAAAGACTAACTCTTGATAATGTAAACCTCTATTAGCCAACGGACTGTAATACTTCTAGGACCACCATCTAAATATGCCAAAAAGAAATATATTAAATATCTTGCTCTCCAGATGCAAATTAAAGAGGCAGATGGTAATCAAAAAGCTCTGGGAACTACCATTAACTATGAGTTTGGTTCCCAATTAAATATCGTACAATGATAATACATGCTCGAATTTGTTAAATTAAGGGACAATAAACAAAAAAAATAGGTAATCAGCTGCATTTTGACACCGTCCATTATGTTTACTTTAAATGTTCCGTTCGAATTAAAAATTGGGACTGCCGCTCATAGTGTCATATGGGCCAAGCAGCTGTTTATTAATCAACTATTCACAATAAGCTATTTATTATTGTAACATCAGAAACCCCCACCAATTAGCATTTTGGCATTTAGTGTGAAGAAGAGATAATAATAATAATAATATACAGGAAAAATAAAAAAATATATCATCAAAGAGCCATTTTGGAAAATACAGTTCCGCCATATTTTACCGGCTTTTTTCAAAATATTTACATTTATATAAAATGTAAACAAAGCATAAAATTGCGTTAATTTCAAATTTATAGCAAGATTGTTTAATATTTTTTGGAAAAAAGTGAAAGGCTCTGCTAGTAGAGTTACTGGCAACAACAATATAGAGACACAAAATTACTAGCAACGCGACTGCTACCGAAAATACGGAAAAACAAACAAATAATAAATAAGTAATATGTAAGTGTAAAGTACAATTAAATAAAATAAATGGAAATGATTTTATTAGTAAAACTATTTGCAGAAGGAGTGATAATGAATGGTCACAATTTTGCTTTGACTTTGAGCTCCGCTGCCAGTAGCTCCGCGCCCATTGTGAATAATTTGTCATTGGCATCAGCCGCAGTACCTGTGTCCTCACATCACAGTGCCACTACTTCACCTTTATATTTTGCACACATCTTACCCACTCCCACCACTAATAGTACGATAATTGAACAGTCACCCTATGTTACAGATTTAGACGAACAAATTTCTACAGAGAATTGTGCAGCTGTGGGCGAAAGTTTTTTGATAGAGGAAATTATTGATGAACGGGATGAAGAGGGCAACATAGTAATCGATCCAGGCGAATTTTTTATATCTGGCGATAGCATACAATATTATGCGGTACCAGAAACAATTCCCCCTCATATAATAATGCAGCCCTCCTCTTCAACATCTTCGTCATCAGATTCATTAACAGCGATAAATTCCGCTGCTTTTATAACCGAGAGCGTAGTTCATCACAACGACAACAGAGCAGACGAAATTTTGCCAGACTCTTCTGACACAAACGTCTCTGTGTTTGGTGAATACGTTACGGCTCAATTGAATTTGGAATCGAATCACTTTGATATTTCTTCAACCAATCATCTGGTTGTAGCTGATCATATTAAAATGGAGCATGATGAGGACAACAACAGTTCAAATTCAATAATGATAATTAAACAAGAAAAATCTGATGACGTTTATTCCAACGAGGAACGCAAGGAAACAAAAATACGTTTAACAGAGAAATTAAAAAAATCTCAGGCGACAAAACGCTGGAAGCAAACCAAAGTTCCAATACGTATTACTCAAGATGAATTTAATGTTACGCTTTGGTCTGCCCTAAACTCTGAAGATGAAGATGATGAAAACGATCACAATAACCAACCTGGTATTGACGAATACGACGATGATGAATCGAAAGAAGATACAACCGCGCTTCAATCAAATGAAATTATTACGCCAGACACTTTAGATGATCTTATGGTAGAAGAGCAACATGTTAGTCGCCTCTTATTGGAAGAAAATCATAATAAAATTCATATACATGAGGGACTGTCACCCGCGGAATATGTTATTGTACCCGATCCATTTACTGGTGACATTGTCGAAGAAGAGGTGGAAACAGTTAACGAAAGTGTAACTACTGAATTGAAAACAGAACAAAAAACTTTGCTGGACACACAGACGAATGCGGTTTTTCTAAATCAAGGACAGCCTGAAACTGAATCTTCTGTGAGAGCCTGTTCGTTGGTAGCTCAGCGACAACCGCCTAAAATTGACTCAACTGTTAAACTGAAAAGTGCCCACTTAAGTAAACAAATAGCGGCGACGTCAAAAAAACCAAGTGTCAATATAGCAACTACACCATCAGCGTCCTCATCACCGTCTACTCCCTCATATACAACCACATGTGCTTCAGGAACTGTAACGGTTTTTCGTTGCACATTTCGCGATTGCAACAAGGAGTTTCGTAACCACTCAGCCATGCGTAAACATTCAGCTACACATGGACCACGTGGCCACGTTTGTGCCGAGTGCGGTAAATCATTCGTTGAGAGTTCAAAATTAAAACGTCATCAATTAGTCCATACCGGAGAAAAACCTTTTGAGTGTACATTTGAAGGATGTGGTAAAAGATTTTCACTTGACTTTAACTTGCGTACACATGTTCGAATACATACAGGTGATCGACCGTATCATTGTCCGATTGAAGGTTGTCATAAATGTTTTGCTCAGTCAACCAATCTAAAGAGTCATATGTTGACCCATTCAAAACCGAAACGCAAATGGCCCCGGCCAGTTAACAATAAACCGTTGCTAGCACGCTATGGTCGCCTTGAATTGGGCGAAAATCCAAATTTAGTATATTTGGAAACAAATGAACAGTATGGCTCTATTGTAGATAATTCATAAAGATTTGTTTTTTTCTTAAAATTTTTTACTGTAAACAAATGTAAAGGTCTTGTATTTATACTATATATATATATATATATATAAATATAAATTTGTACATTTTATTAATTTTTCTTTTCATTTGCTTAAATTTAGTGAAATTTTCAATTGTTTGCAATATCGTAACAGTGAATATATATATATTAGTAACGGAATTAATAATTTATAAAAATATTTTGTAATGAAATACGTATATACATACATAACATATAGTTTGGTAATAATTACTTTTAACATTTAAAAAATGTTTCTTCTATATTTATTATTAATTGTAATAATAAATTTGAAATATTTCTTATATGTACATGTATATATGACAAGAATAAAACAGATGTATACAAAATATTTTAAATTAATAGAATTGGGGTTTGATTTTTTTTATTTTTCAGAGTATATACCTCCTATTCTAGTATCGTTTTCCAACAAGTTAATCTTCAATGTGGTTAGCTATCCTAATGAGAATTAATTGATTCAAACTGTTTCAAAAAGTTTGGGTACAAAAATACATATATACTAACATCGTTAAATTTAAATTTCAGCTTTATACGGAAGTGCATTTTCTATTCCAGGTTAGTATTGCTTGCATTAGTAATGTTCGAATACGCGTATATACGTATGTATGTATATACATTTATTATAATACATTTAGAGGTAGCTATTTTCAGTTAAAATAGTATATATATATATATATATATATATATGATAAAAGTTATATACATATAAATGCACATATATATCTTACGCACTGAAGAAGAATTAATGCGGCTTGAAAAAAATAATAAAAAAAGTTGTGGAAGTATTTATAGATTTATACAGACATCTAGATTCTGATGTTATTTAATCGAATACTATTAATCTACGTCAGATCTAGTCTTCCCAGGGCGCCATAATTACTTGTAATTATAATTATTTTATCGTTATTAATTTCTTTTACTAATTCTCTCCAATAAGTGCTTGATATTAATTTTTTGTACATACTATATTAAAATTCTCGAATTTATTCCTGCAAAATGCTTCACTGAATCTGGCAACTTTTGTTTGCAAACGATGTGAATGATTGTCACGTAAGTTCTGAAAAAAACAACAAAACTATTGTGAATGGGCAATCTAAAGGAATTTTGTAACCCCTAAGATTGAAGACAAAAAAGGAAAAAAAAAATTGCAAAAAAATATACAGTTTCTATTAACTTATACAAACAGCAAATATGTAATTTATTACTAATTCCTTCTTTTTAAAACATATAAATTTTGAGTACATTCACGTCACGAAGACATATGTAGTTCTTTTTTACAGTAATTATTTAATTTGCAACCATCTTTGCCATAAGCTAAGGTTATAACTGAAGATACTAGTGGTATTAGTCAGACAACCAATAAGAAAAACAAAATACAAAAAGAAATAGCGAATTTAACAGTAACATTCCAGAACAAAATACAGGAATTTATTTAGAGATTTATTTATATTTACTCCAAAGTATATACGATAAAAAATAAACATTTTAAAATGATACGCAACGGTGGGGGAACAGGTGGTGACAGTTGTAGTGGAACCACAGCGGCAGCAGGTGCAATGGGTGGGGCTGTAGGTGGCAATGATGGATGTATATATCCAGATGAAGTTATCATGGAAAAAGGAGTAGCGTTCAATGTTCGGGTACGTTCCTTCTTGCACATAAAGAATTAAAATTTTTCTTATACCTACTATTTATAAACACTTGCATACTTTATATGGCTTCCTATTAAAATATTTCCATTTCTTTAATCCAAACAGTACACAGGCTGCATAGAAGTTAATACTTCTATGAAGTCTTTGGATTTTCATACTAGAACACAAGTAGCAAGGTAAAATTTGGTGCAATAGCGTTTATTTTATAATTTAAAATTCTAAATTTTACAGAGAGTGTATAAATCGCGTTTGTGAAGCTGCAGGTTTAAAATCCGCTGGTAAACGGCGCATAGATAAGAAGATATCCCAGTATATTGCAGATCGACCATGTATGGCAAATGCAGGCACTAATGTCATCATAAATGTTTCCAGTCGTTCCTTGAATTTAATAAATGTGGACAATGGCGAAATTATAGCTTCACATCAAATGCCAAGAATATCTTTTGCTTCAGGCGGAGATACAGTAAGTAATATGATGCTTAAACTTAAGACAACTAGATATAGCCTAATATCGGTGAAAATACAGTCCGACCATATTCTATGTAATATGGAACCAGATAAGGATACTTTTCATTGCATTTGTACCAATTGATTAGCAAATTTCTAAATGAATTTTCTAAAATGGTCATTACTTTACACAGCATATCGTTTAATTTTCTAAATTTGACGTATAGGATGCAATTGACTTTTTTTTGACATGCATAGTTAAGGCTTAATACTTTACATGGCATATTGTTTAATTTTCTAAATTTGACTATAGGATGCACTTGACTTTTTGGCATACATAGCTAAAAACGAAGATGAATGGCGCGCCTGTTATGTATTGGAATGTATAGGTGGTCAAAGTGAAGACCTTATAGTAACAATCGGAAAGGCTTTCATGTTACGGTATAATGCTATAAGTCGTAAAGGGTAAGTAAGATAAAAATCTGCTACTTTCGCATAAAATTCATGTTTAACACCGTTGTCTTTTGTTATTAAGGCATCATCATCAATCGCAAAACCACGACAACTTAATTAGCTCAACAAGGGAGAGCGATAAGGAATACTACAATGATTTACCCAACAAATTACCTCCAGATTTAATGAACGACAACGACTTACAAGAAAATCAACAATTATCAAACCATCAAAAAGTTGGTCAACTTAATTTAAAAAAATCCAGAGATCGCTTTAGCAGTAATTTAATTGACTTAAATAGTCCTCCGCCAGATCAAACGTCAAATAAAATCAATTTGAATGTATTTGACCCATTAAAGGACAACATGTCAATTGCGCAACAGCAGTCTTTACAGCAACCACCTGATGTGTTTGACATACGTAAAAAAAAATTGATAATTTTAATTTGTTAATATTAATTGTTTCTAATAATTAATTTTCATGTATCATTTTAGCTCCCCTTTCCCTATCAGTTGAAGTACAACGTTCGCAATTAATGACTGAATCTTGGTTTCATGGTTCAATTAGTCGCCCTGTAGCTGAAAGCATGCTTGAAAGTGATGGTGATTTTTTGGTACGTGAATCTCAAGGTAAACACGGTCAGTATGTATTAACCGGTCTACAGGGCAAAACTCCAAAGCACTTGTTACTCATAGACCCCGAAGGCGTCGTACGCACCAAGGATCGTATATTCGAAAGCATTAGCCATTTAATCAACTATCATTGGACAAATTTGTTGCCAATTATTTCTGAAGATTCTGAGCTTGTTTTACGAAATCCTGTTTTTAAACCGGATAACTCCAATTTATTAGGCACTGTTGTTGGTACCAGTGCCGTAGGATTGTCGACAGTCAATTCACATAATCATCATCATTCTCATTCCAATCATTCACATTTACAATCTTGCAATGAATAAACTGATCTACAAATGTATTTTTGAAATTATAATATAATCTTAAACTAATATTATATACAAATATTTTCTGAAATCTCTGTACACACTATTTTTAAATATATTATAATCATAATTATGTATACTTAAGCTCTTTCAAAAAAACAAAAAAATTATTAAACTAAAGTAAACAAATGAAAAATAGTAACACAATCTGAGTTTATATCACTTGTAAAAATTAAGTAAGCAAATCTGTAATGTATTATTTGTATTGTATGTAGAACATCATAACAACATTATATTTTATATAGCCATAAACATCTGTATTTATTTATAAAAATGTAAATTTTCAAATAAACCTTTTTCGAAATTTGTACATCTTTAGATTTTACATTAATTTTTGGATTTGTTATTAATATTTTGTTTGACGATCTTTAAGCGCCTAAAAAGGAGTATAATATATGTATACTTACATACATACATATATGAAAAAATGACAATTTATGATAGTTTTTCCATATCATTTGTTAACCTGTAGAAAAATTAAAAACTAGCGCTATAAGACATTGATGGCAGAATAAAATTGACCGTTTCCTGCTTTGATTTTCCTTTTTTGGTGAGGCTATAAATATTTTCTAACACTTATTGATTGAAGTTTTTTAATAACACCATAAGATATTATATAAAACGCAATTTGCCATACAAACTTGTCATCCGCTACTGGACAACAACATGAACAATGAACATTGTAGGAAGTCGCCAATAAGCTATGAGGATAGGGGAGACCCTTTGTGGCAGTCCTAATGTATTTGTAAAAATTTTTAGTGAATTTAACTAATCGCAATCAAAGGAAGACTCTCGTTGCATCATATATTTAAACTCCAAGATTTTTGTTTGATTTGATCTAAAACATTTCGATAAATGAAATTTTCCAAGTTTAAATCAGTTATTTTGTTTCAATTTATTAAATATGTATGTACGTATATAAATAATAGAAATATACATATGTTTCAATAAAAGAAAAATTCACATTAAAAAATTTATTTCATTATTCTTTACACTTTCTTGTAATTTTTTTTTAGTATTTGTTTATTACTGATATTACATTTTCTTTAAATGTTTACAAACTTTAACAAAATGAATGATTGTTTCATTTAATAGCAGATGGTTTCATTATTAAAAGCCACTGGTAAAGGTGGGCTGATGTGTGATAATGGAATAAAATAATCTTTTAAATTTAACATAAATTATAAGAATAGCTAAAATACAAACATTTATTTAGTAAGTGCTCTTTCTGTTCTCTATACTGGTACTTTTATTAATACGTATGGCTACGCTTTTGTGTGGGTAGCATAAACTTAACATATTTCCAAAAGCAACTACAAATAATTATTACTCAGAAATATGTGGACATTATACGACGAGTTTACTGTTTTGTTGTTCCATTATTGTTGAAATAGGTGTGATTCCAAATAAACTACCAGTAAAAGAGATTAATACTGAGTAGTTGAAATACCAAAAAAGAATAAATAATACTGCAAATATCACATCTGTTACAAATCAAGTTCGAGTATATCCATTAAAGCCGACAGGCAAGCATAAAGTTCAGCATAGAAAAAGAAAAACATGAAAATGTAATATAATTAAAGTAAAAGAATTTCTTCGTTAGGATCAAATAGCATTATTTTACTTAAAATTTTAATATATATATGATGATCAATTATTTTATGTTTAAAAAAAAAAATTAGAATCGATTCAATACGCTTGCGTGTTTTAAGCTTTTGTTTTACGTTTTTAATAATATTTAGTATATATCTGGAAGATGTTATACATTTTTACGCAGTGCAATGTTCGCACAACAGAAGTTTTTTTTACAATGAAACAAGTGTCTTTGGCCTCTTACCAAACAGTCGGAAATTCTGCAATATCAGCTGGCTTACTTACAGAAGATCTCAAGCAGAATTCCTTCATTCTTAAATAATAGATAAGAAAATTAGCTTACTTCTAGAGATCAGACACATCAGGCTCTTTAGGAGTATACTGAGGACATGTTCTGTGTGTTCCCTATGCACACACGCCCTGAGTCTGGGAAAATTCTACAACGATTTCTGCAAAAGTTATAATGACGAGGAAGAAAAGGACAGACATGTTCTTTGTCATTTTTCAATACTTAGGGGAGCTGAAGTGAAAGATTTTGGGTGCCCAAACCAGAGATTAGGATAAACTACATTTATAAAATGGACATGAGTGGCCGTAGTCTAGTGGGTAGTGCTGGCTTATTAGATGTACAGCCCGGGTTCGTATCGCAGATCAGACATCAAAACGAAATGTGAAAAAAAATATTTCTTCAGTGACTTCCTCTCAGCAGATTTCCTGCAAAAACTCTGATAGTAAATAAACCTGCCATGAAAAAGTTTCTCAAAATCTGTCCTTCGGAGTCGACGTTAAACTATAGGTTCTGCCACTCAAATATAAAATTGAGGCACACAATATGACTGGTGTGAGAAGCTAGGCCGTAACCCTGACTGAAGGGTTGTAATGGTCAATTATTATTGTATGTATGTAAGTAAAATGGACAGGATATTTGGGAAATAGTGTTAACCATACTCTTTTTAAGACATGCAAAAAATTTCAGGCTTAGAGACGGCCATATGCTATCTGTAGGACTGTATACTGGCTGAGTAACCATAATGCGCAATTAAATAATCCAACTGCAATGAGATATTCTTAATGTTAATAAAAAAATATTTCTTTTCACTAACAGGCATTCTGCTTAAGCTAAATCAGATATTTGAACAATCAAAATAGATACAAGGGGAATAACGATTTAAATGCCATTTAAGTCACACATGCTTATCATGTGAATCATTCATTCATCACGTTGTAATTTAATTGATATGGAATGTTTTTTATTGAACTGATTATGATTACTTATTATACTTACGTATTGTTATACGTTCCCATTTTTCCACCATATATAGCTCAGTTACCATAAGATATCGAAACCACCAATAATTACAAAAATCTATGATATTTTGGATCATTTCGGTTGTATGCTCTAACTGCCGTCTTTTTAATATTCCGTGCAATAAAAATATTTGATTATTTAAAATTTGTTGCCACTTTAGATTAATATTAATTTAATTGATTTGGTTTAAATTTTATTAATTGCTTGTATTTGATAAGAATAATAAAAACATTAAAAGCACAATGAACAGTCGTGATATAGTGAAATGACGGTAGCGTCAATATGAGAGATAAAATGTCATTAACAGCTGTCTGCAGTAAATTAGGGAAGAGAAGAAAAAAAATCTGAAATGACGATAACAATAACTGCTATCGATTAATTAATTAATTATCATTATCCAAGTTATATATTTTCTTCTTTTTGCTATATTTTGGAGACTTAATGAAAAATTAATTACATATTGTTACATTTTTTTATCTTACTGCAATTTGAGTCATCATCTCTGTTTGAATGTCGTACTTAGATATTAAAAAGTATGGCAACTCCAATGCTGCAAATGTCAATTGATTCATCGTTGTTTCTTTCACAGTAAAGCAAAAAAAGAAATAAGAAAACATTTTTCCTTTTCCAATTTTATTCTGTGTGTGCATCTGTTAATAAAATTTAAAAAACAATGAGTGGTGAACAAGTAAAATTTGCCAAAATGAATGAAAAAGTTATAGCTGAATTTCAACAGCTCCGTAATGAGCAAAGAAATTTGGTCAATAATCTGAATACATTGGAAATGGACCTTAACGAACACAAGTAAGTCTTCAACCAAACATAACCTCATTTGGGATAATTGTCTACTTTAATCCTTTCTACAATATGTCACAATCCTTTTTTTTATAGAGCTGTGATAGAAACCCTTAAAACTGTGGATCCAGATCGCAAGTGTTTTCGGCTTATTGGTGGTGTATTGTGTGAGCGTACCGTTAAAGAAGTCTTACCTCAACTAATAGAAAATAAAGGTTTTATTGAGAAAACCATAACACTGGTAACAGAGGATTTAACCAAAAAAGGACAACAAATTAATAAATATAAAGAAGAGCATAACATTAGAATACGGGGTGAACAATTAGCTGGTGAAGACCAGAAACCACAAACAGATGAAAAGAAATCGGAAAATCGTAATGTGTTAGTTTCTAATTAAAACTCTTACATACTAACAAAAAATTATTGAAAATTTAAATGATTTGTGAACTATAAAGCGGATCTTTATGGGTCCTACTCTTTATTTTGGGTTACAACAGAATTGGTTATGTTTTACTTAAATACACCCCAAAAAGCATCAATAAAAAACTAATATTGCATAAAATTAATAATAAAAGTAATTTATAGTTTGTAAAGCTAATGTGTGAAAAAATAATATTAAATGATAAAATAAAAACAGAAAACCAAAAACATTTAATTAAAATTAATTTTACGACTAAAAAATTAATGTAAACGACAATTTTGGCAATTCTGGGAGATTAGAGTCGACTGTAACATACATAAATTGTGTGTATTAAGAAGTCACTAATTTGAGCAAGTTTTGAATATAACCCATAGAAGCAGTCTAACGAAGCATATAATAAAACTGAAAATATAACTAGATTGCTTGAACAAATCTTAAATCTATACTCGAGATTGACTAATTAAAATAGCAAAACGAAACTGAATCGACGGACCAACCAAGTCTCAATTTAAAATTATAAAACAAAATTTAAGCATTATAATACGGAGAAAATTAGAAATAGAAAAAGTATTAAACGTGATTAAAATATAACTTAGTATTTTTATATTTAATCAAGACTATTGAAAATATACGAATTTCTGCATTATAAGGAACATCCAATTGTTAAAAACACATCTCCTCACCTTATTACATCATAAGGAAATTTGCTCATTAAATCTACTCTTTTCTTTGACTTTACCATGATGTTCTAGTTCATGAAGCTAGTAATTAAAATTCAAATATCGCACACCCAGTACAAAAGTGACTCAACTCAAAATTTTTAATTTTTCAGAAATCGACTAAAATAAAAATAGTTAAAAACAAAATCTTTGGACCATTTAGTAACAGTTAACAACAACAAAATACACTAATATTTTTTTTTTATAAATAAACAAATCGTTAGTCTAATTCGCAAATGTGTTAAGTCCCTTGTTTCAAATTTTACAGGAGACACAAAAAACATTGTAACAGTTCCAGTTTTTAAAATTTGTAAACTTTTTAAACGCAATTATTTTCACAAAATAGCTCTCTTTAAATGACCTAGATCAAAAATCAATTCAAAAAAATCAAATCAAATCAAAAAATTAACATGTGTTTTTAATATTTTTCGTAATTTTGTGGACTTAGCGTTTTTGCCAACCACAAAATTACAACAACTTTAAACTACAAAATGAAATTTTTTGTTGTTGTAAAATATGTATTTTGTATAATGTTACCGTTTTGCATTAAAATCTGAATTTTGGAAAAAAGTGGACTTAGCGTCTTTGCGAATTATACTAACGAAATGTATTCTACATAGTTTAGCATATAAACTCGAACAATTAAAATTTTGAGTTGAGTCACTTTTGTACTGGGTGTGCGATATAATTTAAAGAAATAATTGGTCGTGATCTAACCAATTTACAAGAAATATTTTATGATATACAAATACACCTTAAAAGAAAAATAAAATAGTTTCAAGTTGTAACACAATGGATGATTTATTTATTTAAATGCTTATGTTCTTTTAAAATCACCTCTTTGACCACCAGACTTAGACATTAATTTAATCTCCTTAATAATCATATCATGAGTCACAGCCTTACACATATCATAGACAGTGAGGGCAGCAACAGAAACGGCAGTTAGAGCTTCCATCTCAACCCCAGTTTGACCACAGCAACGTACATTTGATTGTAATAGAACCGTATGATTTTCCAAATCCAATGTAGAATTCACTTTTACTGAGGATAGTGTTATATTATGACATAGAGGTATTAAGTCTGAAGTCTTTTTAGCACCTAAAATACCAGCTAATTGTGCCACACTTAAAACGTCTCCCTTTTTCAAATTATTTGAGTGTATTAGTTGTGCAACAGCAGGACCTACGTAAATTTTAGCCAATGCTTGTGCATCTCTAGTTGTAATTGGTTTAGTTGACACGTCTACCATTGATGCTTTACCTGCACCATCAACATGTGTTAAATTCTTCGTGCCAGTGGAATAATAATGATGGGAAAAGTATATGACGTTTCCATTCGTATTTAATATATACGGATATAATATAGTAGTTCTGCTACTAAATGATGATGATATCGATGATGTTGTTAATACTTGTACATTACCCATGTTCAAATGATGTTTGTGACAATTAACGGGAATAACTACATAATGAAAAGAAAGGTATAACCAGAATTAAGTATTTAAATAGAATTTTACCCACCTTTTATAAGAAAGGTTATCCACCAATTAAGATCATTGGACGATTTTCCATTTGCGATAGATTTAACATGCCTATATTAAAACATAATTTTATTAATACTTTATCATTTACAAATACAAAATCTTCCAATGATTATTATTATACCACTTGTAAGATAAAAGTCAAATCATCAAAATTAAATAATTTTACAATGTAGGAATACATATTTAGAAATATTACTGAAACTCTTTCAAACAGTTAAAGACGTATTTTTGATTTGTTATGCATTCTATGGGATTTGATTAATAATCCATAAATTCATAATAAAGGTGTAATGTAAATATTAGGTGCGAATTGTATTAAAATTCACTTTGAATTAAATTCGGTCATAAAATTTTTTCAGTTTAGATAATTTGGCTTTTAAGTAGCGTGTAGAAAAGTATTGAAACGTACCTGCATGTTGTTTCTTTTTCCTTTTAACTGCTGCTGATATTAAGGCTATAAGATCATCTTCTGAACATTGATTTCTTATTGCATCTCTTAGTGAGATTTCCTTGTTGCCGAAAAGACAGACTTTTAAATTACCATCTGCTGTTAAACGCAAGCGATTACAGGTACCACAAAAATGTTCTGTCATTGATGTTATAAATCCAATTTGACCTTTATAACCAGGTACTTTGTACGCCTTTGAAGTGTCATTCGGACCATTTTGAAGTGCCTCAAACTCGGGCCATTTTTCTTGAATTATTTTTAAGGTATCCTTATACGATAATAACTTTTCAGTTTGCCATTTGTTGCCCATAAAGGGCATATACTCTATGAAGCGTATATCAACATTACGATCACGAGTAAATTCCACAAAATCACAGATTTCATCCTCGTTAAAATTCCTCATGAGAACGCAGTTAATTTTAGGCTTATAACCCAATTGTATAGCTAAATCAATGCCAGCTATAACACGTTCCCATCCACGTCGTCTTGTTATCTCTTCAAAACGTTTTGGTTTCAATGTATCTAAACTTATATTGATGGCATCTAAGCCAGCTCTTTGCATTGGCACCAACAGACGCGTTAAAACCAATGCATTGGTCGTTATGCCAACATTTTCCAAATTTGGTATTGCTTTAAGCTTAGCTAAATATAAATAACGTTTTAGTTAACATTGACTTGAGAATAATTAAAAACCTTCCAGAAGCTTACCAATTATGTCCACTATATCGCGGCGAACAGTGGGTTCGCCACCTGTTAAACGTATTTTTCTAACACCTTGCTCCACAAATAAACGCGCCAAATAGTGTATTTCATCCGTCGTTAAAAGATTTGATTTTGGTTGCAAAGGAACACCATCGGCTGGCATGCAATATTTACCTGAAATGGAATTATTTGAATGAAAAGTTATTCATTTAACATGCAAGAGAGAAAATTTTTTTTATTAAAAGATTTTGTTGTTATTCCCTTGAAATCATTCAGATACAAAGTATAGACCACAATTTTACAAAAAGATAAAAAGGTTAAGTTACTAAGATATTTCGATGTCGTCGTAGTCTAGTAGGTAGTGTGTTCGCTTATTAGACGTGAAGCCCGGATTCGTGCCCCAGACCAGACACCAAAACGAAGTATGAAAAAAAATATTTCTTCGGCGACTTCCTCTCAGCAGATTACTGGCAAAAACTCTGAGAGTAAATAAACCTGTCATGAAAAAGTTTCTCAAAATCTGTCGTTCGGAGTCGACGTTAAACTGTAGGTCCCGCCACTCAAGTATAAAATTAAGGCACACAGCATGAGTGGTGTGAGAAGTTAGGCCGTAATCCAGACTGAAGAGTTGTAATGGCCAATTATGTATGTATGTATGTTTCGACAATGGTCTTTATGGGTAATTAGCTGCTACGATGTCAACTCAATAAAGTTGACACTTTCAGCAGTCTGTTTCGATTTTCAACTTTTATTGAAATAAATCCTCAAGTACTATCACCCTCTAGCATGATCCTTTCGCATTTTTAGAAGGCAAAGTACAGATTAGTAATCCATTGAAAAAAAAATGTTTTACTTTGTACTACACCTTATATTTGTAACCAAGGAAGTTTTCTGGAGAATTTTTGTAATTTTAGAATTCTGAATATGATATATGTACATATGTATGTATGTTCTTACTAATGTAAATAGTTATCATTCCTAAAACTACCCATGTATGTACATTGCATATGTAGTCGAATGAAAGTTTTTTTTCTTAATATTATAGATAGTGCTTTTAATTGTGTAACCTAAGCACAATAATATTAATTTGTGTCATTATTTGATATCAAATTTATATTTCAATATACATACATATTTATTTGTTTAAAATGAAATTAAACAAAAGTACTTAGAAATTTTCGCATACTTACAGCGTAAATTGCAGCGTTCAGTTAACGAAATTCTCAAGTATGTATGATAACGGCCGAAACTGTCGGTTAATGGTGAATTCTTAAGCAGTTCAGGGGTTATCGAAGCGTTTAATAATAGTATGCGTTTGCGTAGAGTACAAACAACAATAGAACGAATGAAATAGCAAAAAAAAAATAAGAAATAAACGTTAATAAAATAACAATTAATTTGTATATATATGTATATATATATATATATATATATATATATATATATACACATACTTATATGTATACAAATACATATATAAGTAGTTTATACATATTTACCTTTGCATGTCCATTCTCATGATGACTGTCAGCATTTGTATTACTATTTTGTGTAGAAGTAGTTTTATAAACTGTTTGAACATTTAATGATGATTGGGTGGAGAAAGAGTAACTGCCACTTGTTGGATACTTGATGCAAATGTCAGCTGTTTTAATTAGTTTATAGCCACGTTGTAGAAAAGACATTATGCATTACCGAAATAAATTCCTATGGTCACGAATTTATTTATTTCTTTATTTATTAAAGAACAACCAAAAATTAAGCTAATTAATAGTTTTCGATTCAAAATGCTTAGTTACAATTTTAGCTTACCTTTTAACTTTTTTGAATGTTGCTATTGTAAGCAAATATCGGCCACTTAGTCCACAGATTCTTAAAAACTCTAGTTTTTTTTACAACATACCTGCCTGAATATTTGATAAGATTTTTTTTATAAGCTTTTTAAAATCCTCTAATTTAACTTGCGTAGTATTGTTGATTATAAAATAGCTGTCAATGGTATTTCGCCAGCAATCAACCGCATTTGTAGATAGTATAGTGTCAACTAAACAAGTGAAAATTGTTGTCTCTCAGACAACTTTTAATCAAAACAAAAAACATATTTTAATATGAGCTTTTTTTTTTGCATATGACGATTTCAAACAATTATTTAATAGAAGAGAGAGTGAGAGAGAAGAGAAATATTTAAGAGATATTAACAATTTTAATAAAATCGTCTAAAATCAACAAATAATTTCAATTGTCAGCAATGTACAACCATTCATTTGGATACAGCGAATAAGAGGGACATTCCGCACTGTGCTATAAAACATTTTAAATATTTATTTTTAATATAATTTTTAATTTTTTTATAATTGAGGGGACAAATTAAAATTTATTTCGAGTTACACGAAATTGAAATATCATGCCAACTAATTGGAAAAATGTAGGCACGAGAACATAATTTTTAAAGTTCTAGATGGTGTAACTCAGATGAAATAGAACTTTTGATATTCACATAATTCATATTTTCACATAGATATTTAATATTTTCTGGAGAGGTTTCGAGCTTATCACAGTATTGCCTTAAAAGTAGAAACTAGAAATTTGCATAGGCAATTTACCTTTATGCTTTACATAAATGAGATGATTCAAACATAGCAATTTTTATAGAAAGTATTTCAAATAAGCAGTCGCTTATTTGACGTGAAGCCCGAGTTCGAGCCCCCGGATAAACATCAAAATGAAATATGAAAAAAAATTGATTCGGCGTATGTATGTATGCATTTCAAATAATACGAATTATTGAATAACGCGGGTTCTCAGCAATTGCGTTTGTGTTCCAAAGCTGACCACTCATAACGCCATAGATATGCTGATTGTGTGCTAAAGCAACAGGCTTTCAAAGTTGAATTTTCGAACAAAACTTACTTTAGCGATGTAGCACATTTCACACTTGGGGAAACGATCAAAATTGGGGCTTGAAAAACTAAAAGTTGATTATAGAAAAGTCTTTGTATACGGAAAAAGTGGAAGCAGCCTGGAGGTGATACATACATATTCCGTATGATAATTAACTTTTCTGAACTGCTATTAAAGATTATGGTATCTGCTTTAAAACAAGACGATGGTATCAGCCACACAATTGACCACAGAGAACTTGCGATTTGACACAGCTAACATATTAGGTTGGCATACGTCAAAGAAACCGAAATGGCAGTTGAAAACAATGTTACAAGGAGGGACTGCTACAATCAACCTAGACTCGATCCTTTAAAAGCCATTGTATGTCGTATATACTGACCAGGGCCGACCATTGTAATGAAATAAGAATTTATATGTTTATTTTAGTAAATACATATATAAGTATATATTTATATAAAAGGAGATTTGCACATATTGGGAAATCGCGGTATAAATTTACTATTTTATGTTCCGTATTATCTGGGGATCGTCATACTATTTTAAAAATCAAGTTAATTTTGCATTATTAATTTTGTACTTTTCTTTCATAACAATGGTAATTTTTGTGCCTTTATTAGCCGTAAATTAATATCGAACAGAGTTTGAATTATCGAAATATGTACATATTTTCGTAACAATGAATCAGATACTAAAACTTAAAAACTTATTTGACGGATAAAATCTTATTATTTACAAATCACAATGCTTAAGAAAAAATTGTATAAAAAGAATTTAAAAAAGCAACATGTGTGTAAATTTATTTCTATTCAATGAATACGTTATCATAAAATGTTTAAATTTCAATTACATGAACTTTTAATCTCCCTACAACAAGGAATTTTATAATTGTCTTGTATGAAAGACTAGCCCGCACCTAACCTGCTTCATTAATATTCTCTAATACAACTTATACATATGCCTATAAGAGTATATAATAAATGAAAGATGTATTCATCATGATTGATCTGCGATCAATACGAGAAGGTGTCATTCAATTTTTGTCTCTGATAACATAGAGGTTTTAATTCACACATTGACAGAATGAAAGTGTACAATTTTAATTAGAAAGTATCGAACTTAACTAATTTTAATTAATTAAATTATCTCTGCATTATTGAAACTAAACATCTCATTTGTGTATTTGTTTACTGTTACACTGTTTAATTTTTTATTTTAAATATGAATTCTTTACACTTTTGTTTAAATTTATTCGCTTAGTTTTATTTGCCAAAATGTTTCAAATTTTACCACAATAAATGCAAAATTTGGATGGAAATAATTCCGTTTTATTGCTTCAGTAAATAATTTCTCCAACCAAATTATGTATCTAAATATATACAAAAACTTACATTAAATGATATTCATCTTAACTTCCAACATCGTCAAGCCAGCATCGACATCGACAAAACATCACACATGTCATTTCAATATTTATGAAACAATAATTCTTTATCGGATAGAAAACCAAATCTTCTAACATTTGTCGTTCTATTTCTCAAAAAAAATTGGAGTTAATATTTCTCTGGTAATACCTCAGTACAAACTACACTACAAAACTAACTTTAGTTATTTTGATCTAGTATGTCTGTATATAATTAATTGAACAAGACAAAAATTATGAGAAACAGACATTACTTCTTTTCATTTTACAGTTTATTACTCTGATGCTCATAAACGAGGGCAGATTTCCTTAGTACAACACAAACAATATAAGAAATACAATATACTTATAGGATAGCTCCTAGTGAAATATGTATGTATGTACATACCACACATACATATGTATGTACAATTTGTATAAATGCATATGATAGAATAAATAATGTATTGACATACGTATATACATACACATGTATATGAGTCTATAGTTTATCCAGACTTCTTGATTTCATTGTATACAAATATTTTTCAGTTCACCATTAACTTTTGCTGAAACAACATATACAATAAGTTGAATTATTCAACAGTTCTAATATCTGTATTATATACACAAATAACACGATCAAACATAAAATACAAAAAAATATAAAAAAAAAAACGAAATGAAACGTTCATTAAAACGTTGCAATATCAAAAGTATTTCCTGTATAATCAGTACACTTTTAGTTTTATATTTGATATTTTCTAGTGGATATCATAATTACGAAATTGATGGCGTTATCAGAAATACACGACCGGAAGATGTTTGGAATTTTGTGGCTGATTTTAATAAAATGAAACTATTAAATCCCACTATGTATGAAATAATATTGGCTATTTAATATGCATATAATAAATAATTATCAATAATTCTTCCAGTTTGAATTTTAGCATTGTATCGGATAGTGGTCATACACACGATTGGCGTTATACAGTAGAGTACACGGAACGTTTATCCCATTGGCCTTATTGGCTAAATAAGGCTAAAGCAAGTTATATTGTTATTAAATCATTGCCTCATGTCCAGCCTGAATTCTATTCCGTTAAATCTATACATGAAACGTGCTTCTTTAAAGGTTTATATTGTTGTAAGTAAAAATAATACTGTATCTCAGAAATATCTCATACATACATAATTGGCCATTACAACCCTTCAGTCAGGATTACGGCCTAGCTTCTCACACCACTCATGTTGTGTGCCTTAATTTTATACTTGAGTGGCGGGACCGACAGTTTAACGACGACTCCGAATGACACATTTTTTGAGAAACTTTTTCATGGTAGGTTCGTATATTTTACTCTCAGAGTTTTTGCCAGAAATCTTTTTTTTTTCTATATTTCGTTTTGATGTCTGCCCTGGGACTCGAACCCGGGCTTTACGTCTAATAAGCGAACACAATACCTACCAGACTACGGTGACTACAATGTATCATGTATGTATATATTATATATAGAAAAATTCGTATTTTTTTTAATATTTCTTTATGGAATATTGGGCATTATTAGAATATCGTATCCTGATGGTACTTTTCTACAATTCGTTGAGAAACAATTTTTAAAGCGTTAATCGTTTCATGAATTTCGATTGATACTTTGACTTCATAATAGACTAAATGGTAAAGTCCATTGCATTTCAATGAGGAAAATCCATTTGAATCTTTCCGGGTATCACGATTTTACTTTGTTCAATGGAGAATGATCCCGGCTACTACATTAGTCTCTTTGTAACTTCGACATTTCCATCCATATTTAGTGTGTCATTATATTAGTTTGTCATTGCTAACAGAATTTTCTCTTTCGCCGGTGAGAATAGTTCCTATTAGGACGTCCCGACATTCCTTTAGAAGATAAAGTACAATTTCATTTATTACATTAGCCGTTTCCGGTAATACATTTAAATTACTTCTTCATATTATCCACCGACCGGCAAAAACTCTGGAAGTAAATAAAAATTTGCCAAAAAATGTTGCTCACTAATATGTCGTTCGGAGTCGACTTAAAACTTTAGGTCGCGTCACTCATGGATAAAAATTAACACACACAACATGGTTGGTGTGGGAAGCTAGGTTGTAATTCTGACTAAAAGCTTATATTGGCCAATTAAGTAAATAAGAAATACAGTAAGACCCCGCTTAACGCGGGGGGATACGTTCCAAAAAGTTCCAGATGCGTTCATACTGTAATTGAGACTTCGGAAAGTACAGTTGGAATCTTTATTCAAAAGAGCGTTGAAAAAGATACAAAGTATACACCGTCGCTATATAGTGCACCGCTTTTGTACTACCGAGCAATACTGAAACAGCGTTAAGCGGAGCCTTACTGTAAAAATACAACATTTTAAATTGCTAACACGACGAACGCTAACGTTTATATCGTTTATCATCTATCATACATATATTTTATATTTTATTTCGTTATTTTTATTTTTTTTATTTTAGTGTATGCTGAAAGTGAATTCAACTTTAATGCAGTGTCAAACGATACTTTCTGCATAGAGAAGATACGATATGAATGTCCACCATTTCTAAAGCAAGTTTGCAAGCGTGAATTAGAATATCAACGCAAGGCTGTTATGCATAATTTAACGGCTATATTTAGTAAAAAATATTAATATTTTGAATGTATTTTTAAGATAATTTTATTTAATGCGTCTTTAAATTCAACAAAATATTACAAATTATGTTTAATTGATTCCAAAGTAAATATCTTAATTAACTATGTATTATTGTGGTACAGGCTAAAATTCAAATAAATATAATTTATTTATCATTTTTAATGAAGAAGACACTTGTGATTGTTTGAATATAAATGATGAAAACAGAATCTATCTAATTATATATGTATGTAGTTATTTTGATGTACTACATTACATGCATTCATATAATTGGTTATAATTCAAATTCAATTAAAATATATTCTATAACTGTTTTCTTATAAACCTATTTTGCATTAAATGTTAATTTATAGAATTTCTCTAATTATTTTCGTTTTAACGAAATTATTGCAAATGTTTAAAATATAAGAAGTAAATAATTAAAAAAAAAGTTTGATATTTTTGTACGATTAAATGATTTCAGAGTTCAATTCGAACATAAGCATTTATAGTAATAAATTTAAGTGATTTCAAACCAGATAAACTTCCCAAGTTTTATATGTATAGTATGTATTTCTTTAAATTCAATTAAAAATATAAGTACACTTTGGGTCAAATGAAAATCTAATTAAACATCTTTCAGATACAAACTTATACTCTCATCTACACACTGCATAAAATTATAAGCAGTCACCAAACACCACCAAATTGATCAAAACTTTTCGTTAAAACATCTCTCTAATGACCAGTCTTTTTTTTAGCTTTATCAATCAATATTTTGAAACTATTAATGGAGAAGTATTATTTTGTGTTACATGGGTTTATCTAAATTTCACATACATATTTTAATATAGATACAATTAAAATATAATTAATACGATGATATGAAGTTTAGATTTATACGCATATTAATGAAGTTTAGAAATACATAAATAAACCCATATTCTCAACTAAAGGATAGTCGTAATAATCGAAGAAACAATGATTGATCCTTTTCTAAACATTTGGCACTTGGTTTGAGTTGTGACGCTTTCTAATTTAGTGTGATATAATTTTCGTTAAAACTAAAGAAATATGTATTCTTATGATTGATATTAGTTAAAATTTTGAAAAGTAATTTTTATCATTTCAATGTTGGGATAAAAAGATTAAAAGAAAAAGAAATAGAAAAACAAAATAAATCTAATAATTATATGACGATATGTATACCTATTTGGTAAATGATAAATCTAATCTACGTCTTTTAAGAATTCTTTTACCTGTCGGTGGTGGCGTTGATGACTTTGAAGGCACACTTTTATTTTGATCTTCTTGATCGATATGTTTCATCGATGTCTTTTTGGAGTTTGGGGTTTTCGTTTTGCTTACAAATTGTATCTGATCAGATGGTTTAGTGAACCATTTAGTAAGTTTGGTAGCCTGTGTCGATGAGCATTTGCCCTTAGGTGATTTCTTTATGCTGGCATTTTGTGCAGACGGCATTTGAGATCGTTTACTAGGAGTACCTGCCTCCATGTGTGCGTTGCCTCCACTGTTGCCACTATTTGGTGTTACTTCATCTGGTGGACTAGAGCAACCGTTTTGATTAGAATTACCTATTAAATAGTTGGTAATTTTATTATGCTGCTTTGCATTTGTCTTTTGTGTATGATGTACTGGTGATATGTCACCATTTGAATGTAAACGCATTACACTGCCGAATGTGCCATTATTGGTAATCTCGAAAATGTCATCATCTTGTACAACGGAGGATCGCTTAACTCTGTTCTGCTGTTGTTCTTGCAAATTACGAGTCTCTGTTATGGCTTCTATTGGATGGGAAGGCAAAATTGGTGCTTGAGGTTTTGACCCACTGCGAGGTGATTTTTTCTTCGGCGTTATATTTGATTTGTCTTTGTTTGGTAGTTTTTGTTTCTTGTTTTGAGGTTCAAACATTTTCTCTAAGATATCTAAGCAACTGCGTTGATCCCGCTGTGACTTTTTGAATTTTGTTGGTTGCTTGTGCGAGTTATTACTTTCAGTAAATGCATAATGTTGTTGCAATTGTTTTACTTCTGAACCAAAAATTTTGAATCCTTCAAAAGGCATATTCGGTTCTTCGCTCTCAACCTGGGGTTGAGTACAAGGCAAATGTATTAAATCCGAACAATTACTAAAGAGATCTGGTGATTTGGCATTTGAACGTGTATTTTGTTGCGCTAGCAATTCTGAGAAGCTGGAGACTTTACTTGCCCCAGCTACTGTAGACTGATGAACTCTACGGGGCTTTAAAGCGCGCGTTCGACGACTTGTCGTTGATAATTGAGTTGACGAAGATTGAGAAGTACTGTTCTCATTATCTGAACTAGAAAGCAATATAACTTGATCCGGTTTTTTACAATTTGCACTGACCGGATTGGAAGGTGGTACAAATATAACATCGGACTCTGCAAAAAATCCTGCAGATGATGTTAATGAGGAGGGTAGAAGAGAATTTCTTGCCGTATTTGGTGTATTCGGTACTAAAAATTCTGATGTCTTTTCAAGAGCATTATCGAATATCGCTGATTCACTTAGCCTTTGAGCACATTGTATTGATTCATAATCTTGTGAACTTCTATGCGATATTACAGAAGTTTGTGTATTATTTCCGTTAACTTTAGGCTTTCTATTAACCATGGGCATTTTGGTTTTAATTAGGGAAGCGGTAGTCTTTTGCCTTAATTTATCTGTGACTTTCTTTTTGGGATGAACAATTTTATCAATCTGAAGTGATAAATTCTTAGTTAAATATTTGCTACCACCTGCAGATCTTGTTAAACGTTTCATACTACGTGTAAGCTTATTGTGTATACCAGCTGGAGCAATTTCAAACTCTCGCTTTAAACGAATTTTTTCACTATTTAGCCTGTTGCTTAAGTTTTTGGAGCTTGAACGCTTTGTAGGTGACATTTCATCTACAGCTTCCTTTTTGACCTGCACTTTGCTTTCTGCAATTTTTGTGGACGTTTTGTTAACTGTATTTAATGGTTTCTCGCTATGTACTATTTTTGGTAAAGTATCAGGTGTTGTAGCATTTGTCTTGTGGAGATCCATATCTACTGATGTGCCATTAACTTTTTTATTTGCAGAATTAAATTTTCTATTGCTATTGACTACAGTAGAATTTGAATTGTTGGTTAACATTTGGTTTGCTGCTGGTTTTGTACAATTTCCATTGTCGGTAGACTCTTTTTTATTTCCCCCTTCTTTAGGCGACTTTTGTGAATTGTTTTTTATGCATTGATTTTTATCAGTTATTTGCGAAGTCTTTTGTTCTAACTTATTACTGATTTGATTTTGTTTAACGTCATTAAATTTCTTCGATTTTGAACTAGTGCCAGTGGGCACAATTTTCTTTATTTCATTTCCATTTACTCTTTGTTTTCGTTTTTTGGATGATGGTATTAATACTTCTGCCTTAGAACGTCTAGTTAATCTTTCCGTTGAGGTTTCAAGCTTAAGTGTATCTACAATATCTTCCTCAAGTCTATCCAATTCAGATCGCTTCCTAAAGGATTTCTTTTTTCTGCCAGCCTTCTTTTGCAAATTATCAGACGCCTTAGTAGTTTCATCTAGTTTAGCAACTTTTTCACTAGGTTGCCCTATATCCTGAGAACAGTTATGGTTATTAACATTTTGATCGTCTTCCTCTTCGCTTTGCACTATATCCTGAGAACAGTTAGGATTATTATCATTTTGATCGTCTTGCTCTTCGCTCGACAAATCAACTATTTCAATGTCTTCAATGGAATCATTGCATATTTGTGGCACATCATCAGCATCTGAATCAGATTCCACTAATAAAGGTGACATTAAAACGGGTTCATCTGAATTGTCCCTTGTAACATGACTTTTTTCCGTAATTGCTGCTATTGTTGTTGGTGTGTCATTTATTAATGCCACTTCGTCATCAATATTATATATAATTTCATTTTCCTGTTCTAAATTTTTTAACAATTCCCGTTCTCGCTCCTGCAGCCGTTTTTCCTCCTCCTGTTGAAATTTTAAATGTTCTTTTCTCTTTTGCCTGCAATATTCTTCGAATAACTCTTGAGTGTCTTTTATATGTTCATCGCCACGGTGTTGGTTGTTTACATATTCGACGCTACTACTTTCTGAGTTTGTAACATTTTGCTTTTCACGCCATAAATCTAAATTAATTTTGTATCGATCTTCCTTGACTAACGGCAGCATAGATTCGTATTGGTGGCAATAACGCCTTAAACGAAATGTTCTAAAACGTAACTTTAATAAGATATTTAAATTATAGAGAATAAATAAAATCACAATTACTTGCAATAATCGGCTAATCTTTCACGTTTACAAAAGTATTCTTCCAAATCAACCCTTTTGCATACCAACTCTTTCGCGTCTGGCAGTTTAAATTTCTCTTCAAATGTTTTAAAGCTCGAAAATTGTGGATCTAAACGACCACCCAATCTAAGAACATTATGTAAAAGTTTTAAATCACTCTGAAAAAAAAAAACAAATTAACATAATAATTTGTATTAACAACAAACTTTAATAAACATATACTATGTATTATTCTTACTGTTATATCCACACTAGAGATTAATATGTTTATTTTACGTTCATAATGTTTAAGTAGCATTGATGTACAAAAACTATTGTTCAACATTTGTCCACGATTATCCAGTATGATGAAATCGAATTTTAGTTTACTCAAATCATCAATTGTTCTTAACGTACTCCATTTTGCTATATATATATTATGGGAGGAATCTGTGGAATCTGAGTCAAATAATTAAAAAAGAGTCAAATATTACTTAAAAATATATAAATTTAATAAAAAAAACAAATTGCTGATCAGCTCAAATGGACAATAATGTTCGAATAGCTTCTAAAGTTGCGGTTTGAAAATGTTTCACTGATAAAAAAAAACTTCATGTTATTGTAGCACCCAAAAAAACGGCATTTCCCTGATTTCAACTGCGATATAACCTCATAAAATTAACATTTTTTAACCAACCATATTATGTGCTACATTTTATGCGAGTATGTATGTATTCAAGATTTTTTTGGTTTAAATGTGTTTAATAAAGTATAATGTATGCATGTAGGAAAAATGTTCGCACTACGGTTTTTTTCTTATTATGCTCGGGTGAGGATAGTGTGACATTTTCTACCTTTACCACATACATTGAACAGTTGAAACTCACTTCCCTTTCAAAATTGATAATTGAAGCTAAACTACTAAACGGCAACTAAACTGTAGAATGTTAATTTTTTGATAATCATTAGTCCGTTATATTGCAAATTTTACAACGGTATTAAAAGAACAGAAGTCGCCGTAGTCTAGTAGGTAGTGTGTTGGCTTAGTAGACGTAAAGCCCGGGTTCGTATTCCAAGTTAGACATCAAAACGAAAATATGAAAAAAAAATATTTCTTCGGCGACTTCCTCTCAGCAGATTTCTGGCAAAAACTCTAAGAGTAAATACACCTGCCATGAAAAAGAGTCTCAAAAATCTGTCGTTCGCAGTTTGACGTTAAACTGTAGGTCCGGCCACTAACGTATAAAATTAAAGCATACAACATGAGTGGTGTGAGAAGCTAGGCCGTAATCCTGGCTGAAGGGTTGTAATGGCCAATTATGTTATGTATGTATGTATGTTAAAAGAACAGTATTATTGCATTGTGTTTGCCTGGCAAATCGCCAAAATCTATTATAAGACTGACATACGTTACAATGATAGTGATTTCACCACAGGACATCATAAGGGTGAAAACCTAGAAGGAAAAACATTGCATAAAACAGTTTTTCCTTTAAACAGGTAAACAATTAGGTAAAACAAATTTTACCGCCGCAGTTTTATGAATATCCAATCTCAGCTATATAACATTTGGAAAAAAATACGTTTGAAAAAAGAAAATATTTGAAAGATTGAAAGATGTACTAAAATACATCGTTCGAATACGGCGTTAATCCTGACTGAAGGATGTGTAGAGTACATTTAATTTTCAACTACACTCAGCACCACCGTGATATCCCAAACCTAAAACCAATATAGTTTGTCGTATGGGGATGCTAGAAACCAATGAACCAACATTGATAATCGTATTCGCCGAAAATGAAGAAATTTTCATCAAAAACTCGTTTGTGTAGCGGCTGTAGCCTTTTCTAGTATATTGCTAAAACAATTTATTTTATTTTAATTGATTATTTATTATGCATAAGTTTTTTAATAAAAAAAAGGAAACGGTGACTATTGAAGAATTTAGAACAATGGATTTAGTATAAATAAAAATTTAAGTCTACGAGTAATCCTACTTTACATACATGTAATTATACCAAATTTTTACTTATTGCAGTATATGGTTATCTTACAGCGGATTGGTCAATTGTAGCTATTTTGTCGAACTTGTAAAATTTACTGGATAATATTAATGAAAATTGCGATAACAGAGCACATTGAAAGTTGGAAAATTTACTCACCTTTTTCATCTTTTATTATTGTGACGGTCGATTTTGTCAAGACGTTAAAGTGAAATTCCCAACCAGTGACATAACGATCATCGTTTTGAACAACAAGTAAACATTTTTTACTACTGCATGCCGCATCCAAAAGTACAGCCACTGCCGCTTGTTTCCCCAAACCACTTTCATCATTGTATACACAAAATTCACCTTTGGCTAGAAAGTTGTGCATGAAACGTATAGCCTCCAGTTGAAAATCCTTTAGATACTGGCGTATATGGCCCGGTATTAGAGCTCGATAGGATAGACGTACAGGCTCTGGGGGATTTTCTGCCGTAAAATGGTACATGTTGCCTTCGTTGTCTGCTGATATAATCAACTTTCAATATTTTCAGCTAATTAACGTAGTGTAGTGATAGGTAAATTGCAACCAATATATAAAGTAATTTCAAATAGAAAAATATAACAAACATGGAAAATGAGCCAATAAGCAAAGATGACGGCGTATCAATATTTTCTTGATTTATGCGTAAATTTGTAAAAAACGGCATGTGGGCACTTCTTCCTCCTTTTTATCTTTACTTTAGCAATTCTCTAGATAGTATAAATATTTTTTAAAATTGCTAAAAATAAAATAGTAAATAAAACAGAATTCTAAGTTTTTAATAAATTATAATTTTTTCTTTGAGGTTTTTTAGGTCAATGAAGTTTTTTTCTTTTATTATTAAAAAATATTATTGTTACGTGTTGTTTTTGTATTTACAGTACTGTCAGCGCTGCTGCCACCGTCAACGTCTCTGCATGATATTCTAGTTTTTTTTTTTCTTATTGGTGAATTTGTTATTGTTTTCATATGATTTGAAGCTTAAATGTTGGCGCTTTTTGTGGTTACAACGTGATATTAATGGTAAAATGTTTAGAGCTGTTTTCTTAGTGGGGTGTACACAAGTAATAGAAATGTTTCTTAAGAAACTCCCGCCATTTTTTCACTTGTGGATTTTTTACCAATACATTTTTATCTACTAGATGGCCTAGATACTGACACTCTTATACAGAAAATTCTTCCCAATTTGGTTTTTCCAAATTTTAAATTAATCTTTTATTATAATTTATTTATAATTTCAAAATAAAACAAGACCACAAAACTTTTATGAAATTCACTTCAAGAATAGAAAACAAAACAAAGATTGAAAGAAGAAGACAAAGTAGAACTGTTCTTATCGAAAACAATGCTGCCATATTGTAAGTATGTGATTAGTAAATTCTTAAAACTGTGCATTTATTTGACTATTTTTTGCGATTTTAAAAATATTGAAATATTTAAGAAATACAAACACACCAAACTAAAAACTACTGGCTGTAGTGGAAGTTATTCCTTTAGAAATCATGAACTCTGCTCTGCTATTTGCTATTACTACTATATTTGAGTAGGAGTTCGTATGACAAATATAAGAATTAAAAAAAAACACTTTTAATTTTAAATTGTAAAACTATCAATTTTCATAAGACGTTGCGTGTATGGTATAATTGTTGACCTGTCTTTAATATTCTTATATATTGAAATTAATTGCTTATCTTCTACTGAATTTAGTATTCACGCGACTTCTTAAGTGTTCCATATATGTGAAATCGTTTTGATGGCTTTGAAAAAAAGCGATGAAGAAAATCTGGTAATACATTCCTTTAACAAATAACTAAACATATGGCAACTTTAATTAAATGTGTGGTAACTCTATGGTCATTAGGAACAGTTTCAGTATTATCCAAAACAATCTATCAAAACAGTTGAAACTTTTATAAAATGGACTTTTTACGTTCTGATTGCATATTGCGGGAAATCCTGGAAGAACGTAAGTCTTTAACAGGATTTCTAGATGCAGTATTTGGCTTTATGAGCCGGAAGTAAGTCTATAATATATTAATAAAGCCACTGGTTGTCAGAGACTATATGTTCTCATTCTATTTCACAGTGGTTGTATTCTACCGAAAATCGATACGGTCTAATAATCGCATTCGATATAAATATAACTGCCTTGTAAAACATTTATGAATTTTTGTGAATTATCAAATTTAAGTTAATTTTCAATCAGATTTTAATTCACTGGAAAGGCTCTTTTGATTGGGCTTCCAGTAATAGGAAACTGGCTCGATTTCGAATGCGGTATTTAGACCTCACGTCGTAGATCGAAATTTCAATTTAAATCAATTGCTCAAACTTAATTATAGCACAGACTTCTACCACATTCAAAAAACAAAGGATGACAAGTTAGGTTTTCCAAGAGGAGTTAAAGAACAAATATTAATGAGTTGTATGCAAAAATATGAACAAACTTTTGAACAGCCAGAATTAAAAAGGGACCTTATTATTGACGATGCTCCATTTGCACTTGAGGAAATTGAAATTGTTACAACAGAGAACGAAACAAAGGAACCAACAGATGATAACAATGAACAATTGTCACAAATTAATGAAGGCGAAGTTGAAATGAAGATGGAATCTTTAGATGTTTCAGGCAATAAAAAGGCTTTAAAATTTAGTGATTCTGAATACAGAAATGGTTCTGTATGTAAAAACTATTGTTGGTCACAAACTTTAAAGGACATTGAATTGACAGTGCTTTTACCCAAGGAAATTAAACTCGGAAAACATGTGAAAATCGATTTGAAACCAAGTCACATAAGTATAAAAGCATTATTGCCAAAGGAGAATATTTTAATATCTGATGATACTTGGGATAAATACAGACATAACGACGTTGTTTGGACTATAACGGATGGTAAACTTCTGTTAAGTTTAGGTAAATATATATGAACTTTTAGTAATTAGTATAAATAGGTCATTGTTATTCGTCAGTATAATATAAAGTTTTCCAATAAGAGCAAATCACAATATCAATATCCCTTGATATGATTCAAGTGCGGATTACCGTGAGATGTACTTGTAGGAAAACTATAATTTGAATTTAAAAATTTTAAAAAAATTAATATTTGGTTTTTATGATTCTTACAAACTATAGACAAAGTTAAAGAATGTTGGTGGGATAAACTGTTTGTGCATGAAGAAGCCATAAATATAAAAGAATTGGACACAGAACGTTCCGTTAATGAATATTCAAATGAAACTCAGAATTTTGTTGAAAAGGTGCAAAGAGAACAATTGCTAGAACAAGATATTAAAACGTTACCGCTTAGTCAAAGTGAACAACTCTCACGATTACGTCAGGCATGGAATGCTGAAGGGTCACCTTTCAAAGGACAAGATTTTGATCCCTCGGTAATTAAGTTTAATTAATGCAGTGTTTTCGATTAATAAAGAAGAAACTTTCTCAAGCACTTGAAAAACTTTTTATTGGTTATCTATCTGTATATATAAAAATGAATTTTTGTTGTATTAAAGTATTGTTAAGAAAATGAAATGCCTTTTCTATTTGTTATGTGTATGTTGAACAATGGAGGTAGTTCTGAAATACATGAATTTGTATTCTGTAAGTCTGTTCTATAAAAAAAATGATATACAATCCTCAATTTTAGATTTATGTGTTTTTTATTGCTTTGTATGTCGGAAATCCTATTAAAATACATTGCTCTTGTAGAATTCAATTATAGAAATAATTTAGTTTCTTTTCATTTATTAAAGTATTTTAGGGGGATTTTAAAAAATATATTTAAATCAAAAAGACTTGGTAGCCCTGCCACCACTTTTGAAACTTGTCATTACTTTTTGATATTGCCACTTGAAGAAAAAATATTGCCACATAGTCACAAAGCGATTTGACAACTTATGACAACCATTTTTCTTCCTTCTTTTCTTTCTTTTCTTTTTTAGCAGGCTTTCGGTAGGTGTTGTATGCTAAAATTAAATCCTAAAATATATAAAGTTTTTTAAGCCATCTGTTAAAAGTAAATGTAAAAAGTGGAATAATGATATTTCTATTATAGTGTTGTATAAATATTTAAATTTCTATACGAAAATTTGTACCAAAAAATATGATTGCAATAATCTGTAAACAATCGATACATGACAAAAACAATGGCTCTCATATATTGCAATTGGAACATTGTTGACTTAACGCTAAGTGTATATTTATGCCGGATTCTAATGGATATTTTTTTATTTTATTATAGAATATTAAAGCCAAGAAATGGGTCGCGTTATTCGTGCACAACGTAAAGGTGCTGGGTCTGTTTTCAAGGCCCATGTTCACCACCGTAAAGGCGCTGCTAAATTGAGATCTTTGGATTTCGCTGAACGTAATGGCTACATTCGCGGTGTTGTCAAGGTATGTTTCGATTTAAGCTGAAATTAGAATATAATTTAAAGTTTGTCTGGTTTTTTTTTTTTTTTAGGAAATTATCCACGATCCTGGCCGTGGTGCTCCCTTGGCTGTAGTTCACTTCCGTGACCCTTACCGTTATAAGATTCGCAAGGAACTCTTCATTGCTCCTGAGGGTATGCATACCGGTCAATTTGTATACTGCGGTCGCAAAGCCACCCTTCAAATTGGCAATGTTATGCCTGTATCTCAAATGCCTGAAGGTACAATCATTTGCAATTTGGAAGAAAAGACCGGTGACCGTGGTCGTTTAGCCCGTACCTCTGGTAACTATGCTACTGTTATTGCCCACAACCCCGACACTAAGAAGACCCGTGTCAAGTTGCCTTCCGGCGCCAAGAAAGTCGTTCCATCCGCCAACCGTGCTATGGTCGGTATTGTCGCTGGTGGTGGTCGTATCGATAAGCCTATCTTGAAGGCCGGTCGTGCCTACCACAAATACAAGGTTAAGCGTAACAGCTGGCCTAAGGTACGTGGTGTTGCTATGAACCCCGTTGAACATCCTCACGGTGGTGGTAACCATCAACATATTGGTAAGGCTTCCACTGTTAAGCGTGGTACCTCTGCTGGTCGTAAGGTCGGTCTTATTGCTGCCCGTCGTACTGGTAGAATTCGTGGTGGCAAGGGTGACTCCAAGGATAAATAGATTGCTAAGTAATTTCATACAACAAATATCAATTGATTTGGTATTAGACAACAAAAAAAATAACATCTCTGTTTGTATCGCTGTAAAAGTACATTTAATAAAAATTAAGTTTTTATTGTAAAAGAAAAATATTTGGATTAATGAACTAAAGGCAACAGATTCAAGCAAAATATTTTGATTTTCTTAGAAGAGAAATTATAAATCGCTTTATCAAATTGGGGTTCTTTAATACGTTAAATGAACTGTTAGTAGGTCATTTTCTTACCAAATTCATAGTGGAGTGTGGAAATAATACCGATTCATAATTAGGAATCATAACGGCATTACCACAAAATATCCAAGGCTTCTTAAATAGTTGTGGGATGAGATACTTTTTTTTATAAAAAAAAAAACTTAATTTTGGGTGTGACTTGAAATTGTTTAAAATATTTTCTGAAATTAATTTTGCTAGAATAGACACGTTGTAAGATTTTTAGAACCCCAAAATTAGGGGTTAAATACAAATCCCTGTTTAGTTTTTAAAGAGGCTTCAGTTGTGTTGTTTACGTTCTGTACATTGTGACCTTGCATTAGCGTTTCTAAAATGGCCTCGGAAAGTTGGTGTTTGTTAGGATTTTGACATTAAACGTTTCATTTTTGAATCACGCCTAATGGTGGTGTGGGCTCCTCTTTCGGCTGACACATATCTTTATTTAGTAATGTTTCTAATTTACGGTCTTCAAACTTCTTTGAATGCTCTGGACGCTCTTTGTCTTTGATGTCAAAATCGAATTAATAATTTATAATCGTTGACCAATAATTGTAATAATGTAATGTTTTATTAGAGAAGACAATTTTATTATTTCTTTCTAACACAATTAAACGTAACGGCCAAAATAAATTTGATTTTACCTTCAACAAAGTATTTTTTATTGTTTTCTTTTACTTAGAATCTATTAAGTAAATGTTTTGATAAATTACAATGTAACGGTAATATTTAATATCGTTGTGTATTATTATATATATGTAATTTAAAAACTATTATTATATTATAGCTTAAAATCTTTAAGGTATTTGAAACAGTATAGTATATTTTGCACTATTACAGATTTTTCATTAATACTTCCTATATATATATTTCATTTATTTACATATTTCCCAGATGAAGTTAATTTTAATTATTTTCTATATTTGTT